>CP092886.1:12488392-12521576 GCA_030710605.1 Cordylochernes scorpioides
TATTTTTTTGTAATTTTAAATATATTCATATATACACGTTGAAAAATATCCTGTTGAAATACACATTCCTAAAATAACTAAGACTATATTTTATCTAGATCATTAGAGGCGACCATTATAACTGATGCAAGTTTTAGGATGAACTTGTAACATTCGCCATTTTTCATTCCTCTTTAAAGAACTTTCATAATATCCTAAATATTTAGCAGCCACAAACATTTTCATAAATTCTTATGAGGAGTATATATTGAGAATATGGAGATCTATAACATGAATCATGAAAATTTCTCTTATAGAATTGTAAATAGTTATAAAACGAAGAGAAAAATTTTTTTATTAAAATGCATGGGCTACAAGCTTTCGGGCTTCACGCCCTTCGACGGACCCGTCGAAGGGCGTGAAGCCCGAAAGCTTGTAGCCCATGCATTTTAATAAAAAAAAAATTCTCTTCGTTTTATAACTATTTATGGAGATCTATATTTAGAATTTATAGAGGTATTCCCATTCGCGTCCGCTCTTTTTTGTAAATGATGGTGAAGCGTATATATATATTTCTTTTATATTTTAAATAACACTTTTTAATTCAATATATATTTATATTAGAACTGTTTTCCTTTCGTGTATATATATATCATATAATCTAAAAACTCAAATATTTCTATATTTTAAAAAATATATATTTTATTTTTATTCATTGATATTTCTACATTTTGGTTATCATCGTTTTTAGAATAACTTTCAGTTTTGTTGTAAATTTGCGTAGTTAACATATCTATCCTTTTAAATCACTAATATAGGATTAACTTTATAAATTCTATATAATGTGAAATTAATTACTATGTAATATTTCCTCAAGTAATTGAAAATAAAAGCTACTTGTTGGTAAATAATTATCTTTTTTTATGACGACTGCACCTTCAACCCTTTATCTTATCGATCATTTGTCCTATCAACCCTTTATCTAACAACAAACAAATTATACATAACATATATATGTTATATAAAGGTATTATTTAAAATGTTATATTAAAATATTTTATTTAAAAAATATATATATTTCATAGATCCAAATACTCTGTTTAATTCGACCGCCAGAGGTCACGCCTTCCCTATAAATACACATTGTTGTTCTTCCCCGTTGGCCGACTCAAAACTTTTGTACATTATGTAAATAATCTTTTGTTTTCCTTGTTTACTCGCCTTAAGCCAGGCATTACTTTTATCCAATTATGTTTTTATATTTCTTAGCTCAATTAAAGCAATTTCTAATCTTTACTATTCTTATTATTATACTTTCAAGATTTTAGCCACGACTGCATCACCAATAACATATAGTACTAAAAAGAACCAGCAAATAACTACATTACCATAATCCTCAACATGATCCAAAATACAAGCAGAATATCTTTTTTCTTTATATAAGATATATATATATATATATATATATATAGGGTTTGGAGAGAAATATGCAAATGAAATAAAAAATGTATGCTTGCTCCATATCCCATCAAAATATATGCAGAAAATAAAAGCTCATTTTGAAAAAAACAAATAAATTATTTACATTGTAGCTATTCTCACCAGATTACTTCATCCCTTCATATTTATTCCTGAGATATGTTGCAATATTTTATTTATATTGAAATAATATTAATATTAGAAGCGCCTAATAATAAATATATAAAAACAAATATATTTTATAAAATTTTTAAAATATATACTAACGTTATAGTCTTTATTATGTATATTCGTATTTATATATATAATTTATTTTAAAATTTATTCACAAATGGAGCGTATGCAAATTCTAGTTATAATCACCAGAGTTTATTAAATTAAGCGAGGAAATTGTAGAGGAGGGAATCTCTTGTCCAATGGGGCTTATGTTTGCTCTAGCTAATTACATCCTCCCACGTTGCTCTTTCTCTAGCACCATTCCATTGGCTCCTTGAGAACATGGCAATTAGCGTGATATCTGGTTGGTTAAGATTATAGCGCCCTACCTGTACTCCTTGAGAGTAAATATAATTTTTAATGGACGTGTTTAATGCGAGGCTATAAATATAGTAAGGCAGTAATCACATACTTCTTGGATATATCGCTTAATCTCTTCGTAAATCCAAGTTTCGTAGATAATTAAACTTCAATATTAGAAATATTGGAATGCCGCTGGTACTAGGATTAGAGAATTCACACCATCAACACATATATTCATATATACACATATTGAAAAATATCCTGTTTAAATACACATTCCTAAAATAACTAAGACTGTATTTAATCTAGATCATATATATATATATATATATATATATATATTGAAAATAGAGCAATCTCCATAGATAAATATTTAATTAAAAAGGCATATATTGGATCAAAATATCGTTTATTTTACCAATATTTCAGTTGGCTGAAGGCCAACCTTTAGTAAGGTATTATAAAAAGGCATTAATATGTTATAATACCTTGATAAAGGTTGGCATTTAGCCAACTGATATATTGGTAAAATAAATGAAATTTTGATCCAATAAATTAATTTTTAATTAAAAGATATATTCATATGAATATTGATCCTTTAATCCAGTGTCGGGCAACCTTTTTCGAGTTGCGGCGCACTAAGCTTAATTTCTTTTTTTCGCGGCGCACCTGTGGTTCTCACTATAAATTTCCTCGTAGGTAATTAAAATACAACAATAAATACTAGTAAAAATTTAAACATATATATCACATTTTATTAATTTTCAATATTAAATTAACATAATCATTGCGAGCATTGCGATTGTTTTTGAGAGCATATCAAATCAATACGGGGATCTACTTGTGAAAGACAAACGCGCATCTCTTCATCTATCATTTGTAGTCTTTCGCGCTTCTTAGACTTCATTTCTGTGAGTGTTGAAAAACCTTGCTCACACAGGTAGGAACTTCCAAATGACAACAATGATTCGATGGCCGCATTACTAAGTTTAGGAAATTTGGAGTTTAAGCATAACCAAAACTCAGATAGCTCCTTTTCAGTGAATAGTCTTTTGAAAACTAAATCGTTTTTTAAATCAATTAAGTTTTCTTGCATTTCTTCTTCCAGATGTTGAATTTCACAGTGCATAAATGGGTTAACTACCCATTCCATCTTTTCAACGTCCAAGTAAGGAAAATATTTATCAAAAGAAGCGGATAGTAATGTCAAAGTTTCTTCGACTTCTTTTTTGATAATAGATTTTGATGGATTCTCTTGAACCATCGGAAAAGATGCAAAGTTTTCTTTAGCAATGTTTAAATTCCATAAACTGAGTTTTTCCTTAAACGCTTTCAACTTGGTGGAGATAGTGATAATGTTCTCCTGAGCACCTTGCAAATTTAAATTAAGGCTGTTTAATTTGTCGAAAATATCACCCAAAAATGAAACTCGTAACCACCAAACATCACTCATCATGAAAGGAAAATTAATCTCTTCGTTATCAATGAATGCCATTATTTCATTTTTCATTGAAATAAATCGATTTAAAACTTTGCCTTTCGACAACCATCTGACTTCAGTATGAAACAATAAATTTTTATAATCGGAATCCATTGCTTCACAAAATATTGAAAAAATTCTCGATCGAAGAGCATTTGATTTGATGTAATTGACTACTTTGACAACTTCATCTAGAGTTGTGACAAGGATGGGAGAAACCGACTTTGACACTAACATTTCTCTATGAATCATACAGTGAACAAATTTGATATTTGGATTTTTTTTATGACATGTGCTATCAATCCCTTTCTTGAACCTTTCATAGCTGGAGCTCCATCCGTACAGACGCTAACACAATTTTCCCATCTCAAGTTATACTTCATAACATTTTCATCAACTAATTCAAAATGTCCGCACCAGTCGTTCTTTGTTTTAATTCTTTACAAAAAAAGTAGTTATTCACAATTTTTCCTGTATCGACGAACCTCAAAAATGCCAGCAATTGAGCTTTATTACTAATATCTGTGGTTTCATCAAGCTGTATAGCCCATTTTGTTGATGAATCATTAAAAGATTGTTTTATTTGCAACTCAATATCTTCTGACATATCTTCAATTCTTCTCGCAATAGTTTTTGATGATAGTGGAATTTTCGTAACCTTCTCCATAGCATCATTCGTTAACATACATCCAGCCACAATTTTTAAAGCAGGCAAGATAATTTCCTCTGCTTCCGCGTGAGCTTTCTTCTTTCGAGCGATGAGTTGAGCTATCATGTAACTAGCTGTTTGAGCTTCATCTGAGGTGGTCATAAATTTCTTGAATTTTTTTGATTGCTTTTGAAAACTTGATCGTATATTTTCAAAGTAGCTTATTGGATTGTTCATCTGCTCCCGATGATTTGTCTCAATATGTCGAAGTAGTTTACTTGGCACCATTGTTTCGTTGCTGAGGGTTTTTTGGCAAATTAAGCAAAACGGCAGTGATGGATCATTAACAGATGGTATAAATCCATATTTGAGATAATCTTCAACGTATTTCCTCTTATTTCCAGTTGATTTTACTATTTTCTTATCTTCTTTATTTTCGTTTTGATTTTGTTTATCACTGGCACACACCTTCTCTAATTAGAAATCTCTCCATCTAGTTTTGAGAGAATTTAGAAAACACACAAATATAATAATAAAATTACGATGTACTAGAGCGCCATCTGTTATCAAATTATAAAACTATTTTAGAGGCGTAATATTTTTTTTTAAAATAAAACAAATAAGGGCAGTAGAAATTGTTTTATTTTAAAAAGAATATTACGCCTCTAAAATATATATATATATATAAAATAATAATAAAATGTTTAAATAAAGTTACCTTGAGTTAAAAGTGAGTGAGAATTTCGTAACAAAAATATTTTTTTCCTTTTTTAACCAACAGATTTTACGGTGTACAAAACTTATTGTGTGAATGTGTGTGTGTTTTACAACATGCAAAAAAAATGAAGAATTACTACAGCAATACTTTGACGAAAACTCCGAATAAATTTTTAAAATAAATTTATAAATTTTTTTTGTTTTCTTTTTTTTTAAGCTTTGTAGCTTTGAGTCTCTATTAATAAACAGCTGTGACAAAGATTGTAAATGACGGTTAAGTTTGGACATATTATTTTAAAAATTAGGTATTTTCCCGCAGTATGTATTCAACTTTATTAAATAAAGTTGTTTTCGCGGATTGTTTTTTTTTAACTTATGATTTTAAATAGGTACGTACCTATTTGCATTTTTATTTTTTAATAATGGCACGTGCCAGTTATGTACGTCAAGATTATGTACATACGTTATATGAAATATAAAATTATGCAAACTGTTGTAATTATAATACCAAAATAAGTTTTATATAAAATGAAATTTGCTTTTTTTAAATTTCATTTTTTATATGAAAATTTTTGAAAAAAAAATATTAAAATTGAATAAAAATTATAAAAAATATTTTTTGAAACATTATTTTTAAATTTAACCAAAAGTTCTAAATACCTACAAAAATGTTCGCGGCACACCTAGAATTCTTCGCGGCACACCAGTGTGCCACGGCACACCGGTTGCCCGACACTGCTTTAATCCAAAGACTTCTGTCTTAATCTAAAGTAAAGAATGCTCAATATATACTAAGCATGGAAATGACGTTTTAGAGGAGTAGAAACGTGGTGTTAAATTTTATTTTTATATGTATTCACATAGTTCAAATCTTCTAAAAAATAATGTTATAAATTCAAACCTTCCGACCTTATGAATATTTGATTTGTTAGCTCTAAAGAGAGTGATGGGGATAAATATATACTAAATAATATTTATCAATTAAGTTTATTTTATTAGAGGGAAATCAATATATAACTTTAAATAGAAGCGCTTCAACAAACATCAATAAAATATTTTTGTGCGAAGTGGTTTTCATATATAAATATGAGATTTTTGACTAAATAAATAATACATAGCAATAACGCGCCATTTATATAATACAAATTAAAACCCCAAAATGCGAATATTTATTTTAACAAATATATAAATCAAACTTCTACTGTCCTTACTGCGATGAAAAAAATATTGGGAGGGCTTGGCTCATCAGTGGTGAACCCTCCAAGCGGTTTCGCCAATTTAATCTACCAGACCGCTTCTTCAGAGCTCTAATACTGTATTGGATCATTCTGCTTTTATATGCAACAATGAAGGGTAGAATATTAGAAATATTCTAATATTTTTCATCGCAGTAAGGATAGTAGAAGTTTGATATTTTTGTGAAAATAAACATTCGCGTTTTTGTGTTTTCATTTGTATTATATAAATGATAATGCTTATAAAGGTCTGATAAAGAACTTCTGTACTTGAAAGCTGATGATAATATTTTGATAACATGATAAAAATTCTTTATTTCTGAAAGCTTAATTGCTTTAAAAATTAAAAAACAAAATTGCAATTAATCAAACATGAAAAAGTATGTTAAAGGCAAATTAGGCATATCTCTGATCACTAACAGAGCGTTTCATTATTATTTGATTATTTGTTCACATGAACAAGTGTATATTTGTATATTATCTTATTTTAACTCACACTTACAATTTGTATAACACATTTAATTAGAAGCTGCAATAAATATGAGCATATTGAACAAAGACACCTAACAAGAAAATTTAATATTTTTCATTTTAATATATCAGTAGTGTCTTTAATTGGAACGGTATATTTGTCCCTAGGCTCAGAAAAATATGAGAAGTTAGAATAAAATTCCCTCAAGCATTCCTCGTTAATTTAGACGCTAGTTAAGAATGAGATTCGACAAAGCTTAACGAGCGGATGAGCGTCTGTCGTTTACCCCAGCCGGGAGTATTTCCTTTGTGCCAAATTAATGGGGGGCTCTGGCTAATAAATGATGCGTCGCGCGCACATTAAACTGATCCTCTCCATCTCCGGACTGCACCACGCGCATAGAGCGGTGGCTCGCTGTGTTCAGATCTTAGGGAGTTTATTATGTTAGATATTTTTCACTGCGGTGTTGTTTTTACTGAATTCACTTGTCAACTTTGTGATTATCTCTTGTTATATATATTGTCACGTAGAAAAGGAAGGTTGACAAACAAGAGAATGACAAAGAAATATATTTTGAGTATCGTAAAGATAGAGGCTGCCTGGCCGGAATTCATAGTTCTTCAATTAAAATATCTTTAATTTGAAAAACTATATTTTGAGTAAAATAATCCCCAACTTATAAAATTTGTGTATCAACGTTCTTTGTTATTTACACCAGTCGAATAACCGAAGTTTCGGAAATTTGTGGAACGATCAACTAAAAACGACAATTTTTACCTTCGCATTATATATGGTATATTATCTCGGAAGGAAGCTTTTACCTTTACACAGCGGTGGAATCCTGGAGGTTTAGAAAGTTTATATATAAAAGGATGAGGTTGTCATTTATAAAGATTAGATATTTAGATTCAGCATTTTATACCTCGCACGCCATTCTTCCATTTTCAAAGTTCGTTTAAGCCTCTGATCCTCTGGGCGATTTCGGAGGTCTAGGAATATAGCGATTTTGAGTATTTATAAAACATAGTTAAAAGAGAAATGACTGTCATTAAACACACTTATGGACACAATTTAAAGGAGTGGAAAGTCTTTGTTATCGCTGGACGTCTATATATTTTTAATAGACTCAGGAAAATTTGTTCACACTTGGTTATCTCGTATGTCTTCAATAAAGGTCACTACGTATAAATTTCTTTCAGAGTTATTGTCTGAATTCCGATATACATGCTAAAAGATACAACATCCTTAAGTTTTGTCCATGAATGTGCAAATAAATATTCAGTATCTTGAATTTAAAACGCATCTTTCACAATTTACCTTTGCAAATCTTCCCCATCGACCCTTTAGTGCTTCTTTGCATTTTTAATAGGTTCCTTTCTCTTTCTAGTCTTGGTCTTCCAAAGGTTCGAAACAGCATAAATAATGTCATTATCACAACTTATAATCTATTCCTTTTAAATATATTTAGATATTCTAATAACTGATTGCCGTGTCAAGCTGTTATATATAGTTAAACCTGTCTATAACGCCCCCTCTTCGGACTCACCAAAATAGGATGCTATAGAGAGGGGTTGCTATAGACAGGTCACTTTTAATGTAAATCGCATCGTACTACGTATTTAAAATCGGGCGCTATAGAGAGGAAGGCGCTATTTAGAGGGGGCGCTATAGACAGGTTTAACTGTATTGAGAATAATCGGATGGTTGGTGATTTCGATATAGTTTTTATAATTTTTAGCACAATTCTAGCCTTTCAAATGTAAAATATTTAATCCAGATTGAAGGCTAATTCTATAGACTCTTAATAGATAGTTTTTGAAACTATAATCATATAGTAATTAATATGCTATAACACAGTATGGCATTATATAGTTTCTAACACAGCAGGTAATGTTAATATAGTTTTTTTAGTTAATTGTTATAGAAAGCGAACCCCCCCCCAATCTAGAGTATATTTCTTCATTTGAAGTTATTTCAGATTTTAGAAAAATATTATTAATTTTATTTTCAAATAAAATTTTAATCTATTAAAAACGTTAAATAATGAAATTTGTTCCCAAGTGGGCGAAATCTTATTTTTTTCCAATATCTTAGAATTAATTACATTTTTCTCTTCTCTCTCTCAAAGAAATTAGGTTGGAAGAAATGAATTGGATTTTTTTATTTTAATTTTAATATCTCACTTTGTTTATTAATTAAATATTTTCTGATTTTTAAAAATCCTTAACTGTATATTTTGAAATCCTTAACAGGAGTGTTTAGAGTATTTATAAAATTATACTGCGGTATATATATATTTGCACATTAAATCAATTTAATTTATAATAATATATGAAATATAAAGATACTCGATATATATGCTGACAATATTTGCACACATATTTAAATATAGTATAAGATAGAGTTAATATCATAATAGATTGTTTGAAAAAGTAAAAATTAATATCAGGTAAAAGGTTTCTTTTAATTTAAATTTGCAAGCTTTCGAGTAAATATACTGCTCTTCAACGGGCTGATATTCTTTGTACAATCTCTAAATAAGAGCAGTATATTTGCTCAAAGCTTGCAAATTTATATTAAAAAGAAACTTTTTACCTGATATTGATTTTTTACTTTTTCAAATAATTACTGGGTAATTATTGCTCACATAATAGATTGTGTTATCTCTCTATTACAAAAATGGAAATGAGAGCAGAGATCGGGTCCTGGCTGGTTGTCACTTGATGGTAATTTGACAGTTCAGCGAGAGGGCATGCAGCATGAACTTCATCGACTTCTGCAAAGCTTTCCCTTCGTTTTTTTACGTTTGGTTAGACAATCATTGCATCGGGCCTAGCACTACGATACCTCTCTTCTGAGATGCGATAAGTGAATATTAACGTGCGTGTTTTTAGGTCTAAGCCTACTCTTTTTTCTTATCTGCTTCACTTTAACATCACCTTTGGATTATTAAAGTTCACATAGAGGTAGATTAGGTTTTAAAACACACTATTTTCTATGTATTTATTTTCATAAATGAATCCATAATTTGTAAACTTTATTTATGCAGTAACATTTACACACTCATGGGCAAAACTTTAGAAGGTTGTACTTTTCGCATGCTCGTATATCGGAGTACAGACAATAACTCTGAAAGATATATTTGATATACCGTGACTTTTTATTAAAGACACGTGATAACCAAGTGTAAACAAAATTGGCTCTGTCTCCTTCAAAAAAAAAAAAAAAACAGACGACCGGCGACATCAAAGACACTCCACTTCTTCAAGTATTTCCATGAGTGTAAACCAATTCGAACGTATAACTATTACGATATTCTCTCTGTATATTTACTATTATCTTTATAAATATCAGAAATTAAGCGAGATAAAACATATTAGAAAAAAATATATATTTAAATTCGATAGATTTTCTCCAACTTTCAGAGATGAATGTGAAGGAAAATATATATGAGAGGAAGTGCCTGCGCTCGAGGCTATGAAGAATGGCAGCGGTAACGAGCGATTCCCGCGCTGCGCTCTGAAGTTTCCTGACATTTCTGATAAGCAGAGTAGCTGAGGCAGACGAATGTTTGGCCGTTTTCGTTTCAATCCCCCATCTGATATTTACCCTCCTGGGGAGATTGTTTACTCTTCCGGGAATGTTAATTCTATTTTATTGTAGTAAGATAATTCCTTTTCTCATTGTTGGGTCTTATTAGATAAGGATTTCTTAGTGCAAGAGAGAGACTTGAAAGAACGATATTTATTTTCTCTCTGTTTAAATATTCAAATCGTTTTTTTTATAGATTTGAAGTTTTTGGGAAAATACCTTTTTCACGAATATACACAATCGTAAAGATAGAGGTTGCCTGGCCGGCATCATTTTAATTAATAGGCTAATCCCTTAATAGAATGTTCAAATCTAAAAGTAATAAGTAATATAATTTACTTTATTTTTAAATTTCCTGTAGAAGGGCGTTGCCCGAAAGCTCGAAATAAATTTATTTGCAAAAGAAACTCATTCCTCAAGCTTTTAGATTTGAACAGTAAATCTTTTTATTACCTCGACGTTTCAACAAAATTATTTTATCCTAGAATAATTTTTAACGCCTTGCCAAATGTTTTAATTTTTGTTTGCTCCTGACGAGGACAAAAGTTTTTTGTCGAAAAGTCGAGTTAATAAAAGATTTACTGGCCGAAGTGTCTTTAATTTTAAGAACTAAGAAATATATACAAGACATAAAAATTATTATCTATTATAACTTCAGTTGCCATCGATCGATAAGGTTTGTAACTATAAATTATGGAAATTTGTTTCTTATGATATTCATTATAAAATATTCAATACAAACAATTCAATACAATAGTAGAAAGGTCTGGGAACTAATTTGGCCAAACCAAGAGGGTTCATCACTAATGAATCAAGCTCTTTCATATAATAATTTTATCATTGCACTAACGTCTGTAGAGAATATTGGGTAATAACTAGCATAAGCAGCATATTGCTATATATTTGTTATCTATATACAATCGCTTTTAAAATTATTAACAAGAACAATATTTTTTGAAGGCTTAAATAGTTTAAAATTAAAAAATTAATGATTGAAATAACTAAGAATTTTTTTTGTTTCATCATCAGTTTATATTAACGTCAAATGCCTTGTTACATATACAAAAGTGAAAAAATAGTACAAATGTGATATTGTACTGGGATATGGTGCATAAATTAAGAAAAAGGCATCTCCTTATCGTGCAACTGAAAGTTGCTGATGGCTTGCGCCATCTATCGGAATAAATATCAACTATTATCGTTGATTTTTAATTATTCCAGAATTGGCTAAATCCCATTCTTGATTAATCAAGCGCAAGCCATCAGCAACTTTCAGTTACACGATAAGGAGATGCCTTTTTATTGATATACAAAAGTGTTAAATATTATTTGAATAGTCCCTTTTATCAGGGGGGACTTGAATGTATGTAGTGATATGTAGCTAGGGTCTCCCGGCGGTACTAACGCTAAATGGCATTTTGATCAAGTATGCACTTCGACACTATTTTCACATTATGTTGTGCCTATAATGAACTACGGTATGAATGATCAGTGTGTGTGATTTAAAATTATCATAATTCACGATATTTATTTAAAATTTATATTTATATATAATAAATAAATATATATGTTATATAAAGGTATTATTCAAAATGTTATATTAAAATATTTCATTTAAAATTATATTTCATAGATTAAATGACTGTTGAATCGATCGCCAGAGGTCACGCTTCCACTATATAAACTCATTGTTGTTCTTCCCCGTTGGCAGACCCAAAACTTTTGTACATTATGTAAATAAGCTTTTCTTTTTTTTATTCTTACGCCTTAAGCCAGGCAGTACTTTTACCAAATTATGTTTATCCTAAGGCTCAATTAAAACAAGCTCATATCAAAACTATTTTCATTATTTTACTTTTCAAGATTATAGCCACGACTGCATCACCAATATCATTTAGTACCAAAAAGAACCAGCAAATAACTTCATACTATAATCCTCAAGATGATCAAAAATTCAAGCAGAAAATCAAATCTCTTTTTCTTTATATAAGATATATATATAAAAAAAGGCATCTCCTTATTGTGCAACTGAAAGTTGCTGATGGCTTGCGCCGTCTATCGGAATAAATATCAACTATTCTTGTTGATTTTTTAATTATTCCAGAATTTATTCCGATAGATGGCGCAAGCCATCAACAACTTTCAGTTGCACGATAAGGAGATGCCTTTTTTCATAATTATGCACCTTATCTCAGTACAATATTACATTTGTACTATTTTTTTCACATTTTGTAGCTTTACTATTTTTTCATATATATATATATATATATATGTTGAAAATCGAGCAATCCATTTTAAATACTTAGAATTATAACGCTTATTATGGATCAAAATAATTTATTAAAACTTCCAATATTTCGATGAGGCTATTCGCCTAACTTCCTCGGGGTTTCTAACCCTGTAAACAAATCATCCACGTGATGCACGAGTGGCGAGGTTTTGAATAAAGTAGATTGGTATGGCCGAACCATTCAATGAAAATATGATTACTTTTTTATATTATTAAAATAAAAACAGTAATTATAGAATATATACAATAGTATTTTAATAATATAAAAAACAAAAAATTAAAAAGTAATCATATTTTCATTGAACAGTTCGGCCATACCAATCTACTTTATTCAAAACCTCGCCACTCGTGCATCACGTGGATGATTTGTTTACAGGGTTAGAATCCCCGAGGAAGATAGGCGAACATCCTCATTGAAATATTGGAAGTTTTATAAAATATTTCTGATACAAAATAAGCGTTATAATTCTAAATAAATATATATAATTTATATTTTAATAGTATAAATAAATATATATTTTATATATTACTCACTATAACTAAATAAAAAGGGAATAGTTTATTTTGCCTAATCAGAACTTGGCAAAGCGTTAAACATCAAATCGTCTGAAAATAAATGCTAAGAAAAGTTGGGAAAGTGAGGGGAAGTAGAGCGCCAACAATGTGATCATCCCAACGACACATTTTCCATTTCGCCTTTTTTTTTTTCAAGAATTATGTTTTTCGGATGTCCGGCGCTCTCTCTTCTTTCTTTCTTGTTGCCAGGGCAAGTTTATCGATTCAGCGCCACCTTTAAGGCATTCTTAACTCTAAATTTCTATATAGTTTCTATATAGAGTTCTATTGTTTTATATAGCAATCTTATTGTCGTTACTTTTTCTTTAAAGAAAACATCGCTTTATAAAGATTTTTGGCACGAATATTGTCATCCAGAAGGAGTCGCGTGGCCATTAGTCAACGCTCTGTTTGCGCCTTTGTTCCTCACCGCCAGACACTCCTCTAGTAATGTCACCCTTTTGTTTTCCAATAAGCCATTAATACATATAACAGGAATTTATTTGTATTCAGAATATTTACAACTGCCCTGTTTTGTTCTCTGTTTACATAGCTGTGTGATTGTACTTTTCTTCAATGTGAACAATATGTGTTCCAATTTGTGAGTGTATCATCAAATCGTTAATTTACAAGTTTTTTTTCTCATAAAACCTTTTTTATTGCATTCATATAATGAAGGCATATCCTGACCAAAAGCACATGTTATTTTTAGATGGCAGAGCGTCATCAAGTGGAATAGAAATTAACTAAACATTGATTTAACCCATTCCCTGATATTTGACCAACCCATTTTCTCGATAAATTAAGAAAAGACATCCACGAACTTTACAATATTTATCTTTTTATATTTTAATATCAACACCTCACCTTTTTATTTTTTCTTTTATTTTTACATATATATTTATAGCAAATCGGTACCTTTTCTATTGATAATGAATTAAAACAATGCATTTCCACATCTTCTCTACGCAAAGCACACATACTAAAATACGTTTATATGCCTCACTATCAGATTTGGAAAATTTACCAAAACACAACTTGTATATCAATACCCCAAATATCATCATTATAAACACTCAAGGACAACCTTAAGGAAGTTGTAACTTTTAGCATGTATATCGGGATTCAGAGAATAACTCTGAAACATATTGGATATACAGTGACCTTTATTTAAAACACACGAGATAATTAAGAACTAACAAAATTTGCTCTACCTCCTTAAAAGAAAACAGACAACTGGCAACATTAAAGACTCTCCATTTTCCTAAGTTTTGTCTATGAGTGTGCTTGCCCTCATTGGTAGGGCTCCACTTGTGCAAGAACCCCGGGTCATTGAAGCAGAACAAGAGATCTCAATGCGGAATTATATCCCAAGTAATTTACTGTCGAAAATGGCCGGTGTACACCCTTTCTCCATCAAACCCGAATAGAACATTAGATATATCGTAATAACATATACAATTTGTATATATTTATAAATTTAATTGCCATCTATCGTTAAATTAGTAAAAATAAATTTACTGGCAATATATTTCTTTTAGTTAATATCATCAAATATTATCTCTACAGACCCTACTGCAATGATATGATTTATTGAATGAGAGGGCTTGGCTCATCAGTAGTAAACTCTCTGACTCCGTGTGAAACCGCTGAGAGGGTTCATTACTGATTAGCCAAACCCTCTCATTCAATAACTCATATCATTGCAGTAAGGTCTGTAGAGTTAATATATGATTATATTATTTAAAAGAAACATTTCCAGTAAATTTATTTGTACAAAATTTTAATTTGTATATATATAGCTTGAGAGGTTTCTAAAATAATATATGGTTTAGTCATTGATTGGATGAAGATTATCTTGGCGCGAAAGCTTCTACACTCATGGACAAACCCGGAGGAAGTTGACCTTTTAACAAGCATATCAGGATTCAGATAATAACTCTGGAAGATATTCGATACACAGTAACGTTTATTGAAGACACACTAGATAATCAAGTGTGAACAAAATTGTCTCTGTCTCCTTAAAAAAAAATAAAGAACAGACAACCGGCGACAGTAAAGAGTTTCTATTTCCTTGTATTTTGTAATGAGTGTATTTGCACTCAAGCCAACTAATTAGAGCTCATACTGTATTTATTCAATATAATACCACCTTTATGTATATACCATTAATATAATATATATACGGAAAATATTCCGGCAGGAAATTGATCCATAGAAGCATAGGGCGCCTCTCCCGTCAAAATAAACGTCAAAAACCTGACGCCATCTATTGATCGTCGCCGCAACTAGAGGCCTGGGGTCGGTGACAAAACCACAACACCAACTTTGGCAAACTGAGAAGAGCTAGACTGACGAGGGCTATTAGGCCGAAACCATAGTCTCTAGATGGACGCTTCTCAGTTTGCCAAAGCTGGTGTTGTGGCTTTGTCACCGACCCGAGGCCGCTAGTTGCGGCGACGGTCAATAGATGGCGTCAGGTTTTGACGTTTATTTTGACGGGAGAGGCGCCCTATGCTTCTATTTATATATATATATATATATATTACTCGAACTTTCTCGAATATTATAATGAGTTTCCGTATTTATTATCTAAGAAATATTTGGCATTTTATATAAAGACCAATATCAAACTGTTGTTTTTATTAAAGATATTGTCAAATCTCTTGATATAATTCATCGAGAGTTTTCTGCAAGACATTTCTGTCTAAAATGGCTTTCAATTATAAATATTTGGTTGATAAACGTCTGATGAGAAGCCTCATACTTTAGAAATAATGTTAATATTTTGATAATCCTTAATAAAAGCAAAAAAAAAAAACACACACACACACACATTATTAATATATAAAATTATATAAATAACTTATATATACCACAAGGGTTTTGAAAATATATAGAATATATTAATTAGAAAGGAATATATTGCATCAAAATATCATTTATTTTACCAATATTTCAGTTGACTGAACGCTTTAATCCAATATATGCCTTTTCAATTAAAGATTTATTTATGGATTGCTCTATTTTCAAATAGAATATTTTGTACTTTGTCCTTTTCGTTTAGATAAATAATAAATATTGCATTATTTCACGTATTTCAACTATAGGTTGATAAAGTGTAAAACTCGACAAAAACCCTCAATAAGTTATACACACATATATAATTCTCCTTACAATAAGTTATTTATGTAATTTTATCAAATTTCTATATTATTATGTAATCGCCAGTTTCTCTAAAGGAGTATCATTAATAAAAGTGAACTTTATAGCCAAATATCGGCCATCTAACAAACCATGAACATTAACAAAAGCTCAACACCTATAAGACAGAAAAACCGAAGGATTTATAAACCGAAGATAAAAACGCGTTAGATTTCTTAATTTAATTATTAAATGTTGACAAATTCGAAAATAAAAACGGTTAATCGGATTTGGAAGGCAACTGGTAAGATCGGTACTATAAAGAGAGAGCTGAAAAAATAACATCGACCCCATTGGAATATGCCAAAAGAAAAAGGCATATATTAGTAATGTTAGTTAACGTTAAGATACTTTTTACAAAAAGCGGCTCCAAGCTTCATTAGCGTGTAAAAAATTCTCATTAAAATGTTCTCTAATTAACAATATTCTTTGATTATTTTTTTTCTCAGAGAAAATGAGTATTCTTAGTGGAGATTTTTACATTTATTTTCCTCTTTTAATTGACTCTAGATTGAACCAAGATATCGATCACCCAAGAGCGCATTGAGGAGTTTGCCTATTGGAATGAATATTTAAGATTTACCCAGTTGTCTTCACGTCTATTTCTCAATAAAACTAGTGCCTAGTTGTTTAACTTGAACAATATTCTAATACATATCTATATTAATGGATAAGAAATGTATGTTTTCTCTTGGGTTTTTTTGTTGTGCATAGGCTACTTCAATGTTTAACACATAAATATGAAACCTCTCTTTATTTCTTTTCTTACTCTCTACGCTATATTGTTAGAAGTCTGAAGGAATCGCTCTTTTAGCTTTGTCTCTGGAATATGCAAATTAACTAGATTCCTATGAAAACCACACAATATTTCTAAGCAAATATAACGCCATATACTACATCTCATGCCAGCAATATAACGACTCTCACATAGAAGAGAGCAGATAAATAGAAACAAAATTAAAAAAACAAAACCGTAATGTCAGTTATCAACATGACAAATCCTTAATATTCCAGCAAGAAAATTCTACAGGTCATCAGTTCAAACTACAAGAGGTTGTATATTTTTTTCCATTTCCATAATATATTCACTAAATACAATAGACTCATTCTAGAATCTTTACTTTCTAAAGACAATAACAGCACAAACAATAATTAATCTTCTTTAGCAGTTCCACATATTCAACGCAGATAATACCTTTTAAATTGTTCCCAAAATCTCTTCGGTTGAACACTTTTTATATTTGATTTTCTCTTTAAACAAAAAATAAAATTGAAAAAATAAACTGACTTCACCCCGGGATGGGTTCCCCAAAGATAAGTCAGGTCCTCCAATTATTTTATCATTGCAGTGAGGACAGTGTGCATAAACAATTATTTTATATTTAAAAAATACGCGATATAAATATTTCACATTTCTAACATCAGATGGCGCGCTAATGCACCATGTTTATATCTGGAATCTTTCAGGAAACACATTTCAACCTTGGAACAACCTTCACCCTACAAAACTGGAAAATGTTATCGCTGAGTCAATAATAAAAGTAAGTCAACAATATATTCTGTTAAACTAATTTACTAGTTGAGTATATGTTTCCAAAAGTTATATATAAAAGGAGAAATCCATTTACCTGAACATATATTTACATTGTATTGAAAGAGGGAGAGTAAAGAAATGTATTAGTCTTAAAAAACATTATTAAATATATATTTTATATGTTTTCAAAAAAGGGGTGAAAATAATTTTTTTCACGACATATATATATATATATATATGTCGTACATATATATATAGAGTGAGAAAGGCGAGGGGAGAAATGAGATGGTAAATAAGATCCAAGTTCTCTCAAGAAATGTACTCTCAGCATCCTCCAGATGGAAGTTTACGCTCCGGATTATATTTGCTTTACTTAATTAAAGGGAGAGAGAAAGTTGGGATTAAATCTTGTTGATGTTATGAACTTGTAGAAGGCTTATAATTCCATTTTAATTTTCCCCAGGTGTATTTTATATTTAATGTAGTTCTCTATTTGAACTTAAAAGATTGCAATTGATTTTCTGATAATAAATAAAAACGATTAAATAACTAGTTATTTGAATTTAATATTTTTATATATTAATTAAATTGATAATTAAAAAGGAAGAAACTGTTTTTAAAATTGTATTTTATTATTTTTGTATTTATTTTTTAAAGGAATTCAGTATGATTGATTGATATTAAAGATAGAAAGATGCGCAAGATTAGAAATGACGTTCTTCAACTTTCTTTACTTGTTTTTTATTTCTTTTTTATTTAATTTAGCATAGTTTATAGTTTGTCATTCTACAATCTAAACACCTCTTTGGCAAATTGTGGAGATTTCATTTGATAAATTGTTGATCGAAGGTAATGTTTTTTAGAAAAATATATGGTTATATATATACATCAACTTTTTTACAATACACTTATATTTAGATCCCTACGTTTTAGTGACTCACTGTCATTCCCCTCAGGATAATGTTTTTTATCGATTTATCAAGAAAATATACTGTATATATATTCAGAAATTATACACCAAAAAGGTGCCTTCATTATTTACCTTCAGTTTTTAATTTCATTATTCACATTCTTTTCGGTTTAATACGTGTTAAAGCGTCCTTAAGCACTTCGGCCCAATATATCTTATCAAGAAATCTATTGAAAATTCATTTGGTTTGTTGAAATTTACTTGACATTAGAATGATGTGTACTAACAGCCTGAGATAATATTTCAAAAATTTAATAACAGTTTCGAAAACAATATTTTATAAAAATACTTCAAAACAGAAAGAAACCTCTTTCTTAAAAAAAAAGCACAAAAGCAACGAGATATTTTCCATATCGCGTCTATATTAAAGGTAGAAGTTTCTTTCCATTTTCAAGATTTATCGCCTTTCGACAAGATATCTATCGGAAGTTTTATAACAGTTTTATGGCCATTTTTACAGCTCGAATGTAATGTGGGCCCAGGTAATTACATCGTGCAGTTATATCTCTCAATGATATAGCGCGAGGAGGTGATCAATACGCCGGGTATAGTAATCTCTCCCCCGAGATCTATCTATCCTCCGGGTACTTACTGGACGGGGTGCTAGTGCTGGTCTTCCCGGCCCCTGCGCACACATAGATATGGCTTTAGTACTTCCACACACTACACACACTGTATACTCTTGGGTATATAATATCACACACTACTGTACTCTTGGGTATATAATGATAGACACACACTATATATATACTGTACCCTTGGGTATATAATCTAACTCTAACACACTACTGTACTCTTGGGTATATAATATCACACACACTGTACTCTTGGGTATATAATCATAGACACACACTATATATACTGTACTCTTTGGTACATAACCTAACACACTACTGTACTCTTGGGTATATAATATCGCACACTACTCTATTCTTGGGTATATAATGATAGACACACACTATATATACTATACTCTTGGGTATATAATGATAGACACACACTATATATATACTGTACTCTTGGGTATATAATCTAACTCTAACATACTACTGTATATAATCTGACACACCACTGTCCTCTTGGGTATATAATATCACACGCTACTATACTCTTGGGTATGTAATATCACACACTACTGTACTCTTGGGTATATGATATCACACACTACTATACTCTTGGGTATGTAATATCACACACTACTGTTCTCTTGGGTATATAATCATAGGAAAACACTATATAAACTACTCTTGGGTATATAATCATAGGCACACACTATATATATACTGTACTCTTAGGTATATAATCTGACACACCACTGTCCTCTTGAGTATATGATCTAACACACCACTGTCCTCTTGTGTATATGATCAAACACGCTACTGTACTCTAGGGTATATATTCATACACTACTGTACTCTTGGGTATATAATCTGACACACACTTCTCTACTCTTGGGTATATAATCATACACACAATACTGTATACTTGGGTACATAATCATATACACATTATTTTACTTTTGTTTATATAATAAAATACACAATACTGTATCGGTTGGGTCTATAGACTTACTATCTTCACTATACCAGTGATATATAAATGAATACTTTGTAAAATGTACTCTGTATCCTGATACCTATCATCGTCAAACGTTAACCTCTCATGTTGGCTGATACTCAAACACTCTTGTGATTTGGAATGTAAATAAATATCTGTTATGTTATTTTGTGATTAGGGTTACTTTATTGTACACGTTACTACATTCACTATCTGTAGAGAAGGATATAATGAAATGGTTTCGAATTGAAGTGTTAGAGAAACTATGGTATGGTTTTCTTAACTATTTTGAGAACTAATTAAAAACAAAATAATATTTTAGAGTAGTATATATATATATCATATATATATATAAGTACTACACAAACGTTCTATAATATATCGAAGATAGAGGTTGCTTGGCCGACAATTATTTTCATATATATGAATTTCATTCAGTAAAAATATTTTTTAATTTATCATTCAAAATAAATATGTTTGTCTCATATCAGTAAATTGATTAAATTAAATCAATTAATCAATTAAGACATTAACAATTATAAAATATTAAAATTTTAACGCATTTTTGTTTATATATATATTTTTCTGTACGAATATAGAATTTTTTTTTTACCGGAAAGTGGATCAATATTTTTTTTTTGGCTGAAGTGTCCTCTTTCAAATCAATACGAATACCAGCACCCAAGCCATCTCTATCTTCAATATGATATTGACTTTTTGTGGAGTTCTCTCTGCTCCAGAAATACAATCAAGTAAAATGGTTATTCTATAACCCATTCTTTCAAAATAGAAACATTGTCAAAAATAACCTTGTCTATTTTTAGTTATGCTTCTATTTTTGTTTCATATCCTTAGCTTATCTCCAATTATATTGTAACGTTTTTTATATTAAATGTTAAAATGTTGTAATTTTAAAATATATTTTTACATTGTTAATTTATTTGTTGTTGTTTTATAATATTGAAAATGCAAATTGCATTGCTGTCGTTATTTAATATATTTAAAAAAATCGATATAAAAAATTACATTGTATGTGATGATGATAACAAAAATGACTTTTTAAATTGATATACAAAATTCATAGAAAAAAAAGAAATAATTAATTATAAAATTCACAAACGCGACAATATATTTTATTGTACAGTTTACATTATTATTTTTGCATGAGTGTATATATATTTCAACAGATGTGAAGTAAACTATATTAGTCAAAAATATGTTTTCAAGTTAATATTCAATATATATTTTTTATATATTTATAATATATTTATATAATATATATATTTATTGGTGTGTGTATTCTCTCTCTCTCCTCTCTAAGGAGTTATCGAATTTATTGTGCCATTTTCATGATCATTTTTAATCGAGTAAAAATATTTTAACAGAGATACCAAGTGGAAAGTAACCTATATGAGTACAAACATTTTATAAAGCTAATATGTAATATATATATTGTCGTATTCTATAGAATTGTGATGTAGAGAGAAAATCCTATTCCACATGCATAAGTGCTTGAGGCGAATATTTCCGATTAAAACTAAACCAATACTAAATTTATTTATAAATATATTTTTTACCGAATCAGACATGCAATATAGCGACTTTTTTCTTGTTTATAAAATTTATCTCAAATTTCATTGTAATCTAAAAGAGAATATTCGCTTTTAGAGTTAAAATATTATACATGCCTATACAGATATTATAAATTTATTAAGGCGCATATAGCTTTATTTTTTTAGAATACTCAAATATGCCCTTTATAAATACTTTAGAGTTCCTAATATTATTATACTTTGTATTTTAAATACATTGAATATCCTGAAATGGATTATTTTAGTATAAAATACTATATATATTTTGTATAAATATTATATAGGAAGTAGGGTATTAAAAATTCAATATTTTTTCAGGTATAAAAATTAATAATTTATTGAAGGCAATAAAAGACTTGAGCATTTAAGTTCATTTTCTTCCCTTATTAAAAAATTAAATTATCGGTTGAGAAATCGTCAGCTGTTCCATCACTTTGATCGATGCTGTTTTATTCATGTGATGCACCTTCTCTTCTTTTCTAACGGCGCCTTTAATTAGGTTTTTATGAGGTCCGGGGGCACACGTTGTTCTAGTATAGTTGCTAACACTGTAGGATAAACCCTTGTACTAGTTTACACTATGGGAAACGTCGCTTTACTGATTTAAACTAGTGAAAACGCTGCTCTCCTGGCTTACATACTCTTTATGGTAAGCGCCGCTCTACTGGTTCACACTATGAGAAGCACGGCCCCACTTGCCTATATGATGGGAAACGCCGCTCTACTGGCTTCCATAATCTTTATGGGAAGCGCCGTTCTACTGGTTCATACTATGAGAAGCACCGCCCTACTTGCCTATACGATGGGAAACGCCGCTCTACTGGCTTCCATAATCTTTATGGGAAGGGCCGTTCTACTGGTTCATACAATGAGAAGCACCGCCCTACTTGCCTATACGATGGGAAACGCCACTCTACTGGCTTCCATAATCTTTATGAGAAGCGCCGTTATACGGGTTATACTATGAGAAGCACGGCTCTACTTTCCAACACTATGAGAACTGCTTTTCTACTGGCTTACATACTATTTATGGGAAGCGCCGCTCCACTGGTCCACACTATGGAAATGCCGCTCTACTGACTTAAATTAGGGGAAGCGCCGCTCTACTGGTTTACGCTATGGAAACGCCGCTCTACTGGTTTACGCTATGGAAACGCCGCTCTACTGGTTTACGCTATGGAAACGCCGCTTTACTGGTTTACGGTATGGAAACGCCGCTCTAATGGCTTAAATTATGGAAAACGACGCCCTACTAGTTCACACTATGAGAAACGCCGCTCTACCTACTCACACTGTACATAAAAGGTTGCTCTAATATTCCATAATATAGAAATCGACCATCTAGTGGCTCATACTATGGGGAACGATGCTCGTCTGGCTCATACCATGGGAATCGACGCTATACTGTCTCATACTATGTGAAAAGACGCTCTACTGGCTCACATTAAGGGAAACGACGCTCTACTGGCTCATACTATGGAAATTTCTGCTATACTGGGCATTTAATCACATTTAAAATTCATTCAACCAACAATATATCACCAAATTCACAGGTGAACTGTTATATGTTTTTTTTATTTATATTTAATAAAGTCATGGAACTATATGAGGAGCGTCAATATCTTTTATTATAAAACGAAAAAAACAAAAACTGCAATTTCTTGGGATTCTTTCATAGCTATATCTACACTCATGAAAAAAAGCTTAAGGAAGTTTTACCTTTTAGAGCATGTACATTATTCAGACAATAACTCTGAAATATTTTGATACACAGTGACCTTCATTGAAGACACACGAGATAACCAAGTATGAACAAAATTGCCTCTGTCTCCTTAAAAAAAAACAGACTGGCGACATCAAAGACACTCCACTTCCTTAAGATTTGTTTATGAGCGTATATGACATATGTGTAGCGTATGTATGGGATTTGATAGGTTAATACCACTGAATATTAATAAAAGTAGAAATATCTCTAATATCGAGACTTTTTATAAATTTATTCATATTTTAAAAGTGCAGTAATAAAGGTTTTGTTTTTTTGTTAAATAAAATCGCGCACTTGCATGATATCGAAAATTAAAATAAATCACAAAAAAAAAATATCACAAATATATATATTTTTTAATAACTAAAATGTTACACTAAAGATCTTCATAGGTTTTATAATAGTCTATAAAGAGAGAGAAAGAGCGCGCAAATTTTTTATTGATATTTAAAATCAGAAGATATATAACTTCAAACACACACAGTAAAAACACAACCAATATATTATAAAAGCACTTAAAATATTTACAAACCAAAAAAGATCAAAAGTAGATAAAATATAAATGGCATTATTTATATTATCATTCAAATAACCAAATCAACCTAATTCTGCCATGTAAAAACCCTATCAATTCCATCATAAAAAATTCCATTTTCATATTTTATAGTTGAATTTAGAACACTCGTTGAATAGAAGATATCGTTTTACTTTTTAAAATGATGACAATTTATTTTATCTCTATATAAAATAAATATATAATCCTTCCCGCGGTGGGCACCACCAATCAAGACCTTGTATATATTTATAATTTATTTTATATATTTATATCTATATTTTCATATTTTTATCATTATTTATTCATATTTATGTATTTAACCCTATATAATCTTATATGTAAATTGAACTAAAGTAGTTTCAATCTCAATCTCTATCTTTTATCGGAATATAGAAAAATCATTTTATAGGTTTGGGATTAGATAAACTAAAAGGAAAGGTTGAAGATGGTTATTGGTATGTTAAATTGATATATTGGAATCGTTTGATGTAAATATAACTCTCTTGCATATCCCTTCTCTAGGACGAAGAGATGTTTGCGGACAACGTCGGCTGGAATAGAGCATATATAAAAGGACTCTTAATTAATCTACTCACTTTATTATTAAATGCATTATGTAAATAAGGCAAATTTAATTAAATTATCTAGATTGTTAATAATTTAGTATGCGAAGTAACTTGGCTATGCAACTCTTTTGAATGACTTGTTTCGAATTTAAGGTTTATTCTGAGGGGATTAACTTTACTCAAAACTGCTGATATACATGTAATGTTAATATATGCTCTGTGCCATAGGTAATTTTGGATGTAAAGCTCTCTTTTCATTATAAAATTGTGAAAATATTTGTAATTTTAAAGCTCTCTTTCAAACTTAAATTGCACTTTATATAGAAATTTTACTATAGAGGTTGAAAATCTTATTTGGGTATCTACGTATCATAGATTCAGATCATTTTGAATATCTATTTTGAAATAATATTCATCTGAACTAAAAAAAACCTCTGGAGAGAAATAATAAGAAATTATATATCATTTAGTAGCAATTTAAAGAATTTATAGATTCAGTTATTTATAAATAGCATTCAAACGTGTTATAAAAATTATTCTACAAAATATTCAATATTAAAAGATAATTATCCCGCATGTGTTTCTTTTGAACGAAAAATCGAAATTTATTTTAAGGAGAAAAAACGATTATTTCTAACCTGATTTTTATTTCAAAAGAAACGCATGCGGGATAATTTTCAAATGTCATTTCTACAATCATAAGACACATTATACTGTATTATAAATTAAAAAGTAAATTGTTGAATAATGAATCCTGTATGGGAAGAGTGTTCCTAAAAAGGTTTATTTTTTTGTATTTGTCAAATATAATTCCTTTACTAGGTGTATTCTTTAAACAAGACCGTAGAAGAGTTTTCTCAATCCTCGAAAGCTTGCCTCTTTGTTTTTTATTATGGAATAAATAGACTTTGTTTTGAGCATAGTAGTGAAATTCTGAATGCATCTAGATACCGTTTGAAAGAGGAGGTGAAACTCTATCACAAATCTATTTACACATAAGTAAAACAGAAAGGTCAACGCTTGATGATTTGAATTGAATTGATGAGAGAGTAAATAAACAATTTTCTCTCTTTCAATAAAACTTACATAAATTATAGATGAAAATCTCTACGAATTACTATATTTATTTTCTCAATTTATTTGTGTCATTTAAATATTTAAAAAATCGATAATTTATTATAGATTAAATTAAAATTCAAAACGAGAGATATTGAATATTTTATATTTGTAATCTATTTGCGGAGAGAAGTAATTTGTTTATTGATATTGCCCAAATTATTTTCTTTGGGGGTAAAGAGACCATTTCAGCTTTATATCGCAATATTATTAAATATTAATAGAACGGAATTAATGGGAAGATATATTTAGACGTTTTTAGGGGTCATTATAAACTTTTTGTATGTAATTAAAATATTAGAAAATTGTTTGTTTTTTGTTTGTGTGTGTGAGAGAGAGAGTTTTCAAATTTTAATAATAAATGCGGGGCAGAGATTTCGTAAAGCGAAAATATTTTTGAAATTCGGCTGTATACAAATTCTCTCCATGTCTGACGTTACAAATAGAATAAAAAAATGAAATTAGTTTTGAAATTTTTGATGCTATATCGCTTTTTTGATGTAATCTACTGTCCTATAAGCTTATGTTCATAGTTTTCTTGAAACCCATCTCTGAGATTCCACCCTTCAGTGCTGCGTATATAAGCAGAATCGTCCATTACAGTATTAGAGCTCTGAGAAGCGGTCTGGTGGATTAAATTGGCGAAACCACTGGGAGGGTTCACCACTGATGAGCTCAGCCCTCCCAATATATTTTTTCATCGCAGTAAGGGCAGTAGAAGTTTGTATTATGTATAAAAGAAACATTCGTGCTTTTAAATCCTTTCTCTCATTGTATAATTATAATTGTTTGTTTTATTTCTATTTACATATAGAGATATAAGTAAATAATCTTAGTAATATGATTTTTTTTTGGAATTATAACAAATTAATTGTTTATTGGGTGGGATGTTTTACTTTATTTTTTTACAAACGATTAATTAGATATTACTAAGATTAATTACTTATAGCTTTGTATGTAAATGAAAATAAAACTATTATAATTATTGCAGCAAATATTTAGTGGTGGTGTCTATTGGACAAGAAACCACCACTAAATATTTGCTGCAATAATTATAGTTGTTTGTTTTATTTTTATGTACATATAGAGCTATAAGTAAATAATCTTACTGATAAGTAAATAACGGTTTGTAAAACGACATTTGAAATACTATCTCGCATGTGTTTCTTTTCAACAGAAATTCTAAATTTATTTCAAGGAGAAATAACGATTATTTCTAACCTTTTGGATGAGGTATGAAAGGGTGAATTGTGAAGAGCAATGATAAACGGAAAAATTAAAGTGTCCAGGGATGGGAATAGTATTTCAAATATTGTTTTACAATCACAACCCGCATTATATTATATTGTATTATGAAATAACGGTTTGTAAAAAATAAAGTAAAAATCCCACCTAATAAACATTAAATTTGTTATAATTCCAAAACATTGATGTTATAATTTGTGTAGGATATTGGGAATATTGCTTTGTAAGGATGAGCGTAATATTATTTTTCGAATAATAATCCCTTGAATCATTAGTATCTGTATCACAGTATCATGTGGAGAAATGAATCAATATTAAAATACAAAAAAAAATTGTACAAATCATGCAAATAAAAATATCTCTAGCTTCGGGCATGGCCTGACATGGACATTAGGCAATGTTTGTATCTTAATAATGATATTATCATAATTGTAGCGTTGTATTTTTGTACTCAGGTTATTTATAATATATGTAATGCCTCACAATATACTGTTTAATATATACAGAAATACCTAATTATATTTTTAGAAGAATATTGAGAAATCCCACACACGTGAGACATCATCAATTATTATTAATTGCGGTTTATTCGGTAAGTGCTTTATCAACAAAGGTATATTAGATAACGTCAGAAAGTCCTTGAAACTTGGCGTTGAATCGTGGCATCTTCAGATTTGTCTCCTTTGTCTTTAATTTGGTTTCACAGCGTTCAAATCTACTAGGGTTTCTTATATTTATATACCTTAGTGTTAAAATATTTTTTTTTCCATAAAAATAAAATATAAACATAAACCTACCCTAAATTCAGAACTTTTTAACGTTAAAACAAATATATGACCCTGAAAAGATATTGGTGATATATTTCAAAAATTTAAATTCCTCTCTCTATTATTATTATTATTATTATTATTTATGGATTGCTTTGTTTTCAAAACGATATATGTATATGTGGAATAAATAATTTTAAAAAATAAAAAAGGTCAGCTGTTGGTATTAAAATCAAAGAAGGCATATCCTGACCACGAGTACATGAAGTTTTAGATGGCAGAGCGCCATCTAGTGTAACAGAAATCAACTAAACGTTGATTTAACCTGTTTCCTTATATTTGGCCAACCCTAGTATATATATAGAAAGAGAGAAAAGCGGCATATAGTGATATAAAAAGCGATAAATATACCTAATTCAAATATATAAATAAGGAAGCACAAGGATGAATGATGTGGCATTTTACCTTTATATTTAATTTTAAACCAGTAGATATACACCATTAAACTATAAAATGTCTATATATTATATCTAAAATAAATAGAGCTTATATAAAAGGCTTCAATAATCCTTTTAGCTAAATCACGTGGAAAGAAAATAAAAAAAAATACATTTACTATCTTTTAATATCTTACATTGGCGAACATTTATATCTAACAAACAATGTGTAGGTTTCAATTCAATATTATTTTAAGAGGTAACATCAAGAAGAACGAAACTTTGCTAATGTCTTAACAGAAACTTTAGGAAATTAATAGTTAAAATCCCTTTTGCCATTAAAGGAGAATGGCTGAGAAAGGGATAAATAAAAAATAAGGCGCGAAGTAGGGCTAATGGCCCAAGCTGTCGACTGTTCTGCCGACCAATTACCGCAGACCCCGACCTGGAACCGTCGGTCTGTAGGGAAACCTTTGGTGACATCTAGTACTGTTGGTGACACTTTAATGGAAATAGAAATTTTATATTGACAAAGGATGCGCTCTCATTGGGACTTGAAATAGTTTAAAATGTTCATTCTAGGATACAATTGAATGTTCTATCGACAAAGGATGCGCTCTCATTGGGACTTGAAACAGTTTAAAATTTTCATTATAGGATATAATGGAATGTTCTATCGACAAACGGTGTTCTTTCATAGGGACTTGAAACAGTTTAAAATTTTCATTCTAGAATATAATGGAATTTTCTATCGACAAAGGATCTGTTTTCATAGGGACTTAAAACAGTATGAAACTTTTCCCTGGATATATGAGAAAGCTAGCTATAAGAATTAAGTGCAAGTGTCAAATAAAGTCTAATTTAAAATGAAATATCACCTAATGGCAGTTGAGATTGAAGTGAAATTAAATTTTATGTTAGTGTCATAGCGTGATAGGCGTGATTTATTGCTAAAGCGCAATATAATTATAAAATTAAAGCAAATTGTATAGCGTTTGGCATATAAAAGCTTATCATTTAATTCATTTTTATAGTTGAAAAGACATAATTTGTGACCAGTCATTCAGTTGTTTATAATCTTAAAATGCACGGTATAGATACATTTCGAATTTATATATAACTATATTAAAATATAGCCAAGTATTAAAAAAGGAATATCCTTGCTGTTCACATGAGCATCAGATCCATCTTATGGAATAAAAAAAAGGTTGATTTAGGTTATTACATAGTATTTACGCAACCTATTTTCTTGATGTATCGACAAAAGCCAATCACATACGCATTTCGGGCTTTTGACCACCGTCAGCTTGGTGCAGGATATACCTCTACAACTAATTATTTTACATATTTTGTTGACAAAATACAAAACTATTTTAGACGCGTATGATTCTTTTTATAATAAAACAATTTATACTGTCCTTACTGCAATGGAAAAATTAATGGGAGGGCCCCTGGCTCATCAGTGGTGATCCCTCCCAGCGGTTTCGCCAGTTTAATCCACCACCGATGAGCCAGGCCCTCCCATTAATTTTTCCATTGCAGTAAGGGCAGTAGAAATTGTTTTATTTTAAAAAAATCTTACGTGTCTAAAATAGTTTTGTATTTTGATAACAGATGGCGCGCTAGTGAATCGTAATATTTTGTTGAATTACGCAAATTTGGTCTCAACTACCTATTTTTTTATTTGTCGATAATTCTCATAGGATCTTTTCTCTTTTGTTTTAACAATGCCTTTTAATATATTCCAAAATTCACACGTACATATGGTTCTCATTGGAGTTCAATGATACATATCAATTGATTATTGTTCAACATACACAAAATGTAAAGTATTGGTAAAATAGAGTTCAAGAAGAGCAAGACCTTTATACATTAACTTAAATAGCTAAACAACGTATGCTTTTATATAGGAACTATGGTTCTTCATTATAACTCTCGTACTTATGGGAATTGTTGTTCAAAAGATTATATGTTTTTTAGCTGAATATGGTAAAAGAACTAAATGATATGAACGTTATCCCATTTTTTTACAAAATATTGAAATCAACCCAAATCAAGTTTGCCATTTTCAAGTATAAATATGCCAGAGAGACGTGCCATCAAAATTAAAAATAACTTGAATTAATTGTCAATTCCATATCACAGATTTTTATTCTAATTATAAACTAGTGGGGTATGTTTATTCAGTCTAATAAAAAATAAATTGTCTATTAAATAATAAAATAATTCAATATTTTATTAAAGAACACATTCTAAGTTTATGTATTTTATTATATTAGACTATCTCTTTATATAAATATATAAAGATTTTAAAAGAAAAGAATTCATACATAAAATTACAAACGAATTTCTGAACTTTTAAAATTAAATATATAAAAAAGCAGACGAAAATATTAAATTAGATGTTTTCAAATCTTTAATTCAAAACTTGATTCGATTTTTATATTTTTTGGTTCATTTAAAAATGAAATATTCATGAAATGCCATTTTTTTCGAATACGAAGCATTTATTTAAATATTTATACAATTTAAAACATTTATAAATTAAAAATTGCCAAGTATATGCTGAACTAAGTAAAAAATCTATTTAGAAAATAATTGGCCTATATATTATTTGTGTATTTTAAAATAAGGGCAGGCTAAACGTTCTCGATCAGCAATAAGCGGCTAAAACAAAAGAAAAACAACGCGGGGAAAATCCGATTTGCCACCACTAAGGATTATTGTACAATATTCCCTTGTTTATCACGTCAGGATATTTATTTACCTTCCATGAAACCACATTTCACAGTTGAAAAGTAAATAACCCTGCGTTCCAACTATATATATATATTATATAACCTAAAATGCAAATATTTATTTTTTAAAAAACATATATTTTATTTTCATCATTGACTATTCTTTTAATTTTGACCATATATTTAGAATACTTTCTAAATATTATTGTAAATTATGTAAATACGTTTATTTATTCTTAAGCCTTAAGCCAGGCATTACTTTCAAAATTTATGTTTTAAATATTTTTAATAAGCAAATTGAATCAATATCGTTCTAAGCTGTTTTTATCATTATTGCCACGACTGAAGTGTCACATGCTCATTGATTCCGGGATCAAACAAATGATCAATAAATCTATTTAAAATCCTCTAAAATCAACGAGAAAATATTTTTGTAATATATATATACACTATTCGAAATTATTTTAGAGGCGTAAGATTATTTTTGAAAATAAACAATTTCTACTGCCCTTACTGAAATGGAAAAATTAATGGGAGGACCTTGCTCATCAGATTAAACTGGCGAAACCGCTGGGAGGGTTCACCACTGATGAGCCAGGCCCTCCCATTAATTTTTCTATTGCAGCAAGGGCAGTATAAATTGTTTATTTTTTTCAAAAATAATCTTAAACTTCCAATATAATTTCGAATTTTGATAACAGATGGCGCGCTAGTGCATCATATATACACTATATTTATTATTACAATTTATATGAAATATATCTATGTATATATTAACTTACTTTTATATATTTAATTTATATCTAATAACATATCAAATATAAATGAGATTAGTTTCAAAAATATTAATATTATACTATGCGCTAAGGCACGATTTGTATTATATATATATATATATATATTTAAAATTCTATTGAAGTGTTCTCTCGAGTGTATAATATAAGAGTATATTTAGACAAAATGACATATATATTACATTACAAATAATAAAGATATATTAATATATATTCTAGAAACTATACTATACTAAAACTATACTAATAAAATTGTATGAATATATATAGTTTTACAGATAAATATATTATATATATTGTCAATACAGTAGAACTTGGATAATTCGAACTTCTTTAATTCGAAAACCTCTTTAATTCGAATATTTATCTTGGTCCCTAGAATTTCCTATAAATAGAATTTCCGTTTTTAATTCGAATTTTTGGATAATTCGAATTTTTTTATGGTCCCTTGGTGTTCGAATTATCCAAGTTCTACTGTATATTATTTTGATAATTATATTCACATATGTGTAAAAATAGTACAAATGTGATATTGTACTCGAAGTAATATGGGAAAAATCATAACGTCTTGTATAATATAAATTGGCCAATTCTGGAATAATTAGAAATCAACGAGAATAGTTGATATTTATTCCGATAGATGGCGCAAGCCATCAGCAATTTTCAGTTGCAGGATAAGGAGATTCCTTTTTCATAATATATTCACCTAGTTTAATATGAAAGATAACGTTAAAACATATGAAATAATATTTATATCATACTTTATTTCCTTTTTTTAGATAGTGGCTGTTGATTGTAATATGTGTGTCTAGAAAAATATACGCAATATAATATGTATATTACATTTTATTTGTGTGCATTTAGGACTGCAAAACGCTAACAGAAGGTATCTCTTAATTGAATAACTTTTAAACATTATTTTACTTTGTCCTATATAGTTAAGCGTCAGCTGAAAAGGCTTTGTAATAGAAATTAACTTTCTGTAACAGCATTCTTAAAAATACAAAATAAAGTGGATATGAAACACTTAAACAGAAATCTGAGCACCAAAAATCATCTTTCGATCAGTTATTGGCGTAGAGTCCGGACCCAATCCAGAGAAGAATGCGTTGCGAAGGAACTACGCCAGCCAATTACGGCCAATCTCCTCGGAACGGCCTTCTAATGGATTCTCCATTTAATAAGCAGACGATTCGATTAATCACTTCGAGATTTGTTCAGAACATTCTAAACAATGTTCGTAAATAGATATCAAGGATGAGACGCTAAATTCTTTTTGATTTTGGTGGTAATGAATGTTTTTTTTCTATATTTAATATTATTATGTATTTTAATAATTTATTCCTAAATTAAATATATGATAAAATATGCGCATAT
>CP092886.1:12521676-12660845 GCA_030710605.1 Cordylochernes scorpioides
TATTGATCCACTTTCCGGTAAAAAAAAATAATTTTCTATATTCGTACAGAAAAATATATATATAAACAAAAATGCGTTAAAATTTTAATATTTTATAATTGTTAATGTCTTAATTGATTAATTGATTTAATTTAATCAATTTACTGATATGAGACAAACATATTTATTTTGGATGATAAATTAAAATATATTTTTACTGAATGAAATTCATATATATATGAAAATAATTGTCGGCCAAGCAACCTCTATCTTCGATATATTATAGAACGTTTGTGTAGTACTTATATATATATATATATATAATATATATATACTACTCTAAAATATTATTTTGTTTTTAATTAGTTCTCAAAGTAGTTAAGAAAACAATACCATAGTTTCTCTAACACTTCAATTCGAAACCATTTCATTATATCCTTCTTTACAGATAGTGAATGTAGTAACGTGTACAATAAAGTAACCCTAATCACAAAATAACATAACAGATATTTATTTACATTCCAAATCACAAGAGTGTTTGAGTATCAGCCAACATGAGAGGTTAACGTTTGACGATGATAGGTATCAGGATACAGAGTACATTTTACAGAGTATTTATTTATATATCACTGGTATAGTGAAGATATTAAGTCTATAGACCCAACCGATACAGTATTGTGTATTTTATTATATAAGCAAAAGTAAAATAATGTGTATATGATTATGTACCCAAGTATACAGTATTGTGTGTATGATTATATACCCAAGAGTAGAGAAGTGTGTGTCGGATTATATACCCAAGAGTACAGTAGTGTATGAATATATACCATAGAGTACAATAGCGTGGTTGATCATATACACAAGAGGACAGTGGTGTGTTAGATCATATACTCAAGAGGACAGTGGTGTGTCAGATTATATACCTAAGAGTACAGTATATATATAGTGTGTGCCTATGATTATATACCCAAGAGTAGTTTATATAGTGTTTTCCTATGATTATATACCCAAGAGAACAGTAGTGTGTGATATTACATACCCAAGAGTATAGTAGTGTGTGATATCATATACCCAAGAGTACAGTAGTGTGTGATATTACATACCCAAGAGTATAGTAGTGTGTGATATTATATACCCAAGAGGACAGTGGTGTGTCAGATTATATACAGTAGTATGTTAGAGTTAGATTATATACCCAAGAGTACAGTATATATATAGTGTGTGTCTATCATTATATACCCAAGAGTATAGTATATATAGTGTGTGTCTATCATTATATACCCAAGAATAGAGTAGTGTGCGATATTATATACCCAAGAGTACAGTAGTGTGTTAGGTTATGTACCAAAGAGTACAGTATATATAGTGTGTGTCTATGATTATATACCCAAGAGTACAGTGTGTGTGATATTATATACCCAAGAGTACAGTAGTGTGTTAGAGTTAGATTATATACCCAAGGGTACAGTATATATATAGTGTGTGTCTATCATTATATACCCAAGAGTACAGTAGTGTGTGATATTATATACCCAAGAGTATACAGTGTGTGTAGTGTGTGGAAGTACTAAAGCCATATCTATGTGTGCGCAGGGGCCGGGAAGACCAGCACTAGCACCCCGTCCAGTAAGTACCCGGAGGATAGATAGATCTCGGGGGAGAGATTACTATACCCGGCGTATTGATCACCTCCTCGCGCTATATCATTGAGAGATATAACTGCACGATGTAATTACCTGGGCCCACATTACATTCGAGCTGTAAAAATGGCCATAAAACTGTTATAAAACTTCCGATAGATATCTTGTCGAAAGGCGATAAATCTTGAAAATGGAAAGAAACTTCTACCTTTAATATAGACGCGATATGGAAAATATCTCGTTGCTTTTGTGTCTTTTTTTTTTTAAGAAAGAGGTTTCTTTCTGTTTTGAATTTCTTGATAAGATATATTGGGCCTAAGTGCGTAAGGACGCTTTAACACGTATTAAACCGAATAAATGTGAATAAAGAAATTAAAAACTAAAGGAAAATAATGTCGGCATATTTGGTTTCAAATTTCAGAATATATATATAGAGTATATTTTCTTGATAAATCAATAAAAAACATTATCCTGAGGGGAATGACAGTGAGTTACTAAAACGTCGGGATCTAAATACAAGTGTATTGTAAAAAAGTTGATATATATATATAACCATATATTTTTCTAAAAAACATTACCTTCGATCAACAATTTATCAAATGAAATCTCCACAATTTGCCAAAGAGGTGTTTAGCTGGTAGAATGACAGACTATAAACTATGCTAAATTAAATTAAAAAAAGAAATAATAAAAAACAAGTAAAGAAAGTTGAAGAACGTCATTTCTAATCTTGCGCATCTTTCTATCTTTAATATCAATCAATCAGACTGAATTCCTTTAAGAAATAAATACAAAAATAATAAAATACAATTTTAAAAACAGTTTCTTCCTTTTTAATTATCAATTTAATTAATATATAAAAATATTAAATTCAAATAGCTAGTTATTTAATCGTTTTTATTTATTATCAGAAAATCAATTGCAATCTTTTAAGTTCAAATAGAGAACTACATTAAATATAAAATACACCTGGGGAAAATTAAAATGGAATTATAAGCCTTCTACAAGTTCATAACATCAACAAGATTTAATCCCAACTTTCTCTCTCCCTTTAATTAAGTAAAGCAAATATAATCCGGAGCGTAAACTTCCATCTGGAGGATGCTGAGAGTACATTTCTTGAGAGAACTTGGATCTTATTTACCATCTCATTTCTCCCCTCGCCTTTCTCACTCTATATATATATGTACGACATATATATATATGTCGTGAAAAAAATTATTTTCACCCCTTTTTTGAAAACATATAAAATATATATTTAATAATGTTTTTTAAGACTAATACATTTCTTTACTCTCCCTCTTTCAATACAATGTAAATATATGTTCAGAAAAATGGATTTCTCCTTTTATATATAACTTTTGGAAACATATACTCAACTAGTATATTAGTTTCACAGAAAATCTTGTTGACTTACTTTTATTATTGACTCAGCGATAACCTTTTCCAGTTTTGTAGGGTGAAGGTTGTTCCAAGGTTGAAAGGTGTTTCCTAAAAGATTCCAGATATAAACCTGGTGCATTAGCGCGCCATCTGATGTTAGAAATGTGAACTATTTATAGCGCGTATTTTTTTAATATAAAATAATTGTTTATGCACACTGTCCTCACTGCAATGATAAAATAATTGGAGGACCTGACTTATCTTTGGGGAACCCATCCCGGGGTGAAGTCAGTTTATTTTTTCAATTTTATTTTTTGTTTAAAGAGAAAATCAAATATAAAAAGTGTTCAACCGAAGAGATTTTGGGAACATTTTAAAAGGTATTATCTGCGTTGAATATGTGGAACTGTTAAAGAAGATTAATTATTGTTTATGCTGTTATTGTCTTTAGAAAGTAAAGATTCTAGAATGAGTCTATTGTATTTAGAGAATATATTATGGAAATGGGAAAAACATACAACATCTTGTAGTTTGAACTGATGACCTGTAGAATTTTCTTGCTGGAATATTAAGGATTTGTCATGTTGATAACTGACATTACGGTTTTGTTTTTTAATTTTGTTTCTATTTATCTGCTCTCTTCTATGTGAGAGTCGTTATATTGTTGGCATGAGATGTAGTATATGGCGTTATGTTTGCTTAGAAATATTGTGTGGTTTTCATAGGAATCTAGTTAATTTGCATATTCCAGAGACAAAGCTAAAAGAGTGATTCCTTCAGACTTCTAACAATATAGTGTGGAGAGTAAGAGAAGAAATAAATAGAGGTTTCATATTTATGTGTTAAACATTGAAGTAGCCTATGCACAACAAAAACACCCAAGAGAAAACATACATTTCTTATCCATTAATATAGATATGTATTAGAATATTGTTCAAGTTAAACAACTAGGCTCTAGATTTTTGAGAAATAGACGTGAAGACAACTGGGTAAATTTTAAATATTCATTCCAATAGGCAAACTCCTCAATGCGCTCTTGGGTGATCGATATCTTGGTTCAATCTAGAGTCAATTAAAAGAGGAAAATAAATGTAAAAACCTCCACTAAGAATACTCATTTTCTCTGAGAAAAAAAAATAATCAAAGAATATTGTTAATTAGAGAACATTTTAATGAGAATTTTTTACACGCTAATGAAGCTTGGAGCCGCTTTTTGTAAAAAAGTATCTTAACGTTAACTAACATTACTAATATATGCCTTTTTCTTTTGGCATATTCCAATGGGGTCGATGTTATTTTTTCAGTTCACTCTTTATAGTACCGATCTTACCAGTTGCCTTCCAAATCCGATTAACCGTTTTTTCTTTTAGAATTTGTCAACATTTAATAATTAAATTAAGAAATCTAACGCGTTTTTATCTCTAGTCTAGAAATCCTTCGGTTTTTCTGTCTTATAGGTGATAAGCTTTTGTTAATGTTCATGATTTGTTAGATTGCCGATATTTGGCTATAAAGTTCACTTTTATTAATGATAATCCTTTATGAAATCTGGCGATTACGTTATAATATAGAAAGTTGATAAAATTACATAAATAACTCATTGTAAGAGAGAATTTTATATATGTATAACTTATTGAGGGTTTTGTCGAGTTTTACACTTTCTCAACCTATAGTTAAAATAAATGGAAAAATGCAATATTCATTATATCTCTGAGTGAAAAGGACAACGTACAAAATATTCTATATATTTTCAAAAACCTTGTGGTATATATAAGTTATTTATATAATTTGATATATCAATAATGCTACTTTTATTAAGGATTATCAAAATATTAACATTATTTCTAAAGCATAAGGCTTCTCATCAGACGTTTATAACCCAAAATTTATAATTGTAAGCCATTTTAGACAAAATTGTCTTGCAGGAAAACTCTCGATGAATTATATTAAAAGATTTTGACAGAATCTTCAATAAAAACAAGTTTGGTATTGGTCTCTATATAAAATGTCGAATATTTCTTAGATAATAAATACGGAAACTCATTATAATATAATATAATATATATAGAAGCATAGGGCGCCTCTCTCGTCAAAATAAACGTCAAAACCTGACGCCATCTATTGACCGTCGCCGCAACTAGCGGCCTCGGGTCGGTGACAAAGCCACAACAACAGCTTTGGTAAGCTGAGAAGCGTCCATCTAGAGACCATGGTTTCGGCCTAATGGCCCTCGTCAGTCTAGCTCTTCTCAGTTTGCCAAAGTTGGTGTTGTGGCTTTGTCACCGACCCGAGGCCGCTAGTTGCGGCGACGATCAATAGATGGCGTCAGGTTTTGACGTTTATTTTGACGGGAGAGGCGCCCTATGCTTCTATGGATCAATTTCCTCCCGGAATATTTTCCTATATATATATACATATATATATATATAATATTAATGGTATATACATAAAGATAGTATTATATTGAATAAATACAGTATGAGTTCTAAATTAGTTGGCTGAAGTGCAAATACATTCATTACAAACTACAAGAAAATAGAAACTATTTACTGTCGCCGGTTATCTGTTCTTTATTTTTTTAAGGAGACAGAGACAATTTTGTTCACACTTGATTATCTAGTGTGTCTTCAATAAAAGTCACTGTGTATCAAATATTTTCCAGAGTTATTATCTGAATCCTGATATGCATGTTGAAATTTCAACTTCCTCAGGGTTTGTCCATGAGTGTAGAAGCTTTCGCGCTAAAGATATTCTTCATTCAATCAATGACTAAACCATATATTATTTTAGAAACCTCTCAAGCTATATATATACAAATTAGAATCTTTTACAGATAAATTTACTGGAAATGTTTCTTTCAAATAATATCAACATATATTAACTCTACAGACCTTACTGTAATGATATGAGTTATTGAATGAGATAGTTTGGCTCATCAATAGTGAACCCTCTCAGCGGTTTCACACGGTGTCAGAGAGTTTACTACTGATGAGCCAAACCCTCTCATTCAATAAATCATATCATTGCAGTAGGGTCTGTAGAGATAATATTTGATGATATTAACTAAAAGAAATATATTGCCAGTAAATTTATTTTTACTAATTTAACGATAGATGGCAATTAAATTTATAAATATATACAAATTGTATATGTTATTACGATATATCTAATGTTCTATTCGGGTTTGATGGAGAAAGGGTGTACACCGGCCATTTTCGACAGTAAATTACTTGGGATATAATTCCGCATTGAGATCTCTTGTTCTGCTTCAATGATCCGGGATTATTGCTCAAGTCAAACCCCACCAATTAGTGCAAGTACATTCATAGACAAAAATTAAGAAAGTGAAGAGTCTTTAATGTTGCCAGTTGTCTGTTTTCTTTTAAGGAGGTAGAGGAAATTTTGTTAGTTCTTGATTATCTCGTGTGTTTTAAATAAAGGTCACTGTGTATCCAATATCTTTCAGAGTTATTGTCTGAATCACGATATACATGTTAAAAGGTATAACTTCCTAAGTTTGTCCATGAGTGTTTATTATGCTGAATTTTGGGGTATTGATATACAAATTGTGTTTAGGTAAATACAGGGTGATCCAAAAGTCCCGCACAACTTTAAAAATTAATAACTCCGCGAATATTTGCGCTAGAGCAATGCGGTAAACACCATTGTGTTCAGGATGCAATGGGATTTTTTATGGCAAATAATGAAAAATTCTAAATTGATTTTAGTTACAACTAAATTCGCTAGATGGCGCCCTACCAGAATCAGCGATTCAGCGGCCAAATTGTTTGATAAATTGAAAAATATAACTGAACGACACGTATTTTTCCTTTTTGAATACCAGGAAAGAACCCTAATAATATCAAATGATAAATTAATAAAACACCATTTCGCTAAAAGTTAGAAGAAATGGTTAACGATTTTTAAATACAATCTGAGATATGTAAAATAGGTATATGCAAATTAAAACATGTAGCAAAAAAAAAACTGACATTTTAGATGCGGTTTGCTGGAATCCTCTCAGCTATTTATATTTCGAAAATAATAATTTTCTATTTTTTTTTAAATTCAACTCTCTCTCAGTATCGATTATATTTATTTTAATTCATTTGAAAAATATTTATCTATCTCTGATGATTTATTTAACTCTGGAATGCCATTGTTGTTTTTTTTTTGTCGTGTCCAATAAAGAGCCTTAGATTCTTTTCGTTTGGCCAACAAAAAAATGTCCAATTTATATACACATATATTTTTACATAATGAGGCTTTAAATGATACAAATAATATTCATCTATTTACATAAACAACAGTTAATATATAGCGAGAAGAGTAGAGGACTGAGCACAGATCCCTGAGGTACACCAGCCCATGTTCTTCGGTCCTTGGAAAATGTTCCATTGACCCGAACCTTTATCCTTCTTCCCCTTAAGAAGTCTGCAATCCAGATTAAGGTTTTTCCTCTTACCCCGATGTTGTGCAGCCTTTCAAATAATTTATACACTCGATCAAAAGCTGAGGTCATATCCAGGAATACGGCCGTTGTCTTCTCTGGCGGTTTTTCCTAGAAATCTATTATTGATTGACAGAAGTAGAACAGTTTATCAGTTGTACAGTGTCTGGATCTTTAGGCAGTTTGGTATAAGTTTATTTTATTATTGTTAGTGAGCCAGACTATGAGTCTAGAGTGGATAATTCATTCTGTTATTTCACAAAGCATGCTGGTAAGAGCAATTGGCCGATAGTTCTTGCATTCCTTGGCATTTTTGTTTGGTTTCAGTATTGGCACTATAATTGATATCTTCCAATTCTTTGGTAGTTTACCAGTTTGCCATGAAATGTTCAGTATTCGTAGGAGTTGATTTTTAGCTTCGTCTCCAAAGTGTTTAATCATTTGACCAAAGATTAGAGCATCTCCAGGTGACATCTTGGATTTAACTTTCCTATTGATGAATTTAGCTCATTCAGTGTGAAGTCTCTCGAGTAAATATCTTGTTGATGGTAATTTCTTGCTTGTTTAACTAACTTGTTTATATTATTTTTTAGAGTCCTGCCTTCATTCGTATAGCTGAGTCTGGAAGTGCTTGAAAGATATTCAGCAATTATGTCAGCCATCTGTTTGTTCTTTCTCGCTGTTCATATCGGTTAGAGTATTGGAGGATTAGTGTTGGTTTTGATTGTTTTATAACACTAATTATATTCCAGTGATGGCTTTCCTTTTTTGGATCCATTTTTTTTCGCAGAATTCTGCCCATTTTCCTTGTTTGAATATCCAAATTTCTTGTTCTATTTTGTGACTAATTTCAATGAGTTCATTTATGATTTCTTCTGTTTTATTTGTTTAAAGAAGTTCTTTTTTTATTGTCTCTCTCTGCAATCATTGCCTCGATATTTTGGTCCTTCCAGTAAAGTATTCACAGGTCTTTACGTCTACCTCTAGGTATCGATACTTTTGCAGCTTTGGATATGTTCTAAGAGAATTTTTCCAATTTTTTGTCAATCGTTCTGTGATTTGATTCTTCGTTGCACAGTTCTTCAAGCTTTTCTGTAAATATTTTTCCAGTGTTCTTTTATTCTGTTGGAAATTCTCAATTTTGAATTTTAGGGTTGTTAAAATTGGTCTGTGGTCACTGATTGCACTTTTCAGAATTTTCCATTGTGTTGTGGGTGCGATGTTGTAATTTATCGCTGTGATGTCTATTGCGGATTCTGTGCCTGTGGATTTGAATAGATAGGTATTCTTTTCGTTATTTAACGGGGTAAGGTCGAGGTCGGTTAGCATGTCCTCAACCTGCTGACCTTTGTTATCCTGGACAGGTGATCCCCAAGTTGGTCTTTCGGCGTTAAAATTACCAAGTATGATTGCGATATCCGAAGACGCTTCACTTAATGTCTCTTTCAGGCCTGTATTGATGCTAGTATTATCGTGGTGATAAACATTTATGATTGGAATTGTTTTATCTGTAAGATAGATTTCTATTGCCTGAGCTTCTGTCGTGCTTTCTCTAGGCTTACTCTGATTATAGGTGATTTCCTTAAATTAGATTTCTAGAGTTTTAATCAAAACGGCAAGTCCTCCTCCGAATTTTCCCGGTCTGTCCATTCGTAGTGTTGTATAATCTTTGATATTGAATCTCAGATTCTGATTCAATTTTGTCTTCTGAGGACAATTAATATGTACATTGTTGTCACAGAGAAGACAAGTCAGCTCTTTATTTTCCTCTGGGTACCATTTATATTGAGTTGTAGTAGATTGAATTGTGTCCTCGTAGTAGATTTCTCATCATGAGCTCGAGCTGCAGCTCCTTACGCGGCGGTTACCCCGGACGCGGTAGCATTACTGGAGATATCAGTTTTGCTCTTCATTTGAAAATGGGTGCCGTTGCAACGTTAGTCATCTTGGAAACGAACCAGAATTTGGTCAAATATTCTAAGGGTCCAGGGGAAACCGCAAGGAGGTGTGGTCGGACTTCTCCCCTTCCCCCTGGAATGCCGTCACTACAGGATAAAGCACTCTTGGTGAATTTTTTAAATTGTGATTCAAAATCTGCCACTGAAGCTTTACGAGCGTTTCGTTCCTTTAAAGATATTCGAAGCGGTAAAGGACCAATGAGTTTCTACTCTCTAAAGCGTTTGATTAAAAGTGTTGAGGAAACTGGATCTCTGGAAGCAAAACCTCGGAGTGGAAGACCATCGACATGCAAGACAGTGGCTGTTACGGTTTTACAGAATGCTGAAGCTATTGAAACGTTATCCACGTATGGAGAAGTAAGTGCTAGACAAGTTTTTCGACAAACGGGGATTTCGTATGGAACAGTTTGGAGAGAACACACATTTAGAATTTTTCTATAAAAATATCCTAACAAAATTCAAAGTTTTCACGAGTTGAAAGTCAGCGATTTTGAGAAGCGTCAAGAATTCGGTGCATGGGTTTTCCGGCAAATTGATATTGATGGAAACTGGCTGTCAAATGTTCTAAGAACAGATGATGCTCACTTTTATCTAAAGGGAGAATTTAAAATTCAAAACTGCCTCATTTTGGCAACAGAAAACCCTAGGATTTTTACAGAAATACCACTGAATCAGCATAGAGTTACAGTTTTGTGTGGGTTCACTTCTTCTTTTATTATTGGGACATTTTTCTTTGAAAAAATCAATGGAAGAACTTTTAAAGCCGTTTTTGTAACTGGTGAACGTTATGTTCAACTTTTGAGAGAAAAGGTTATTCCCATATTGCAGGACAGACAAGCACTAAGCGAAATAACATTCATGCAAGATGAAGAACCTCCTCATATCTCCGGCGGTGCCAAACAATTGCTGAAGGATACGTTCGGTGTAATTCGTTGAAAGTCGCCACTTTATATACCAGTGGCCTCCAATATCACCACACTTGACGCCTTACAATTTCGGTTATGGGGGTGCATTAAGTCGCGTTTTTATCGATGCCGGCCTACCACATTGGCCATGTTGAAGGCTTCTATCAGATGGCACGTTTTATAAATTTCAACTATTTAATTGTGACCATTCTGTTATCTATCGTCTGCAGGCGGTGTTTGAGAATGAAGGGCGCCACATTGAGCAAGGATTGTGACCTAATACAAAAGAGAAGGCAGTTACCTCATGTGTTATATTTTGCAGCTCTTTGTTTTGGGTTATGGGAATAATAAATGCTGTCCTCACATCTTAACTCTTTTTTTTTCTGTGAATAGTAATTTTTTTGTTTGTCATTTGCCCACATCTTATGTCGTGCAGGCCAAAGTGTTATAACTTCTTGAATAACACTGGTATACACAATTTTACCCCTTATGTTTAGTTTATCGCTTTTCGCTCATTAGAAGAAATAGCATAAGGAATAATCTCTGTATCGCCCCCAGCTTTAGATATTTTGCGCGAAATATAATACAAAATGATTTTACTACCACGTTTTTCAACGCAAAAGGTCGATTTAAAAATGATTTTTTTTTTGAGGGGATACATTTTCAAAATTATGTACAGTATAATAAACAATGATAACATTTGACAAACCCATAGTAAATTTGGAATAAAGTACGACAAATATATTTTGTCACTCCCCTCTATATTTCATTTTTGGATCATGACAAATATCCAGTTAAATAGTCAAGTGTCGACAATTAGTCAATAAACTATACATTTCTTATAGCAAGAAATCCTATTAGTAGTGCCATAATAATTTTTGGTACTATATTAACATTTCAAAAATCGTGTATTGATATCAGTAGTTATTTTCAAACATTCAATTTATTTCACAAAACTCCATCTAAAATATAAATATTTTTGCTACATGTTTTAATTTGCATATACCTATTTTACATATCTCAGATTGTATTTAAAAATCGTCAACCAATTCTTCTAACTTTTGGCGAAATGGTGTTTTATTAATTTATCATTTGATATTATTAGGGTTCTTTCCTGGTATTCAAAAAGGAAAAATACGTGTCGTTCAGTTATATTTTTCAATTTATCAAACAATTTGGCCGCTGAATCTCTGATTCTGGTAGAGCGCCATCTAGCGAATAAAGTTGTAACTAAAATCAATTTCGAATTTTTCATTATTTGCCATAAAAAATCCCATTGCATCCTGAACACAATGGTGTTTACCGCATTGCTCTAGCGCAAATATTCGCGGAGTTATTAATTTTTAAAGTTGTGCGGGATTTTTGGATCACCCTGTATTTCAAATCTGGTGTTGAGGCTTATTAACGTATTTTAGTATGCGTGCTTTGCGTTGAGAAGATGTGGAAATGCATTCGTTTAATTCATTTGGTTCATTGTTGTCGATATTAAAAGGTTCGTGGATGTCTTTTCTTGATTTATTAATAAATGGGTTGGCCAAATATCAGGGAACAGGTTGAATCAATGTTTAGTTGATTTCTGTTCCACTAGATGGCGCTCTGCCATCTAAAAAGCACATGTGCTTTTGGTCAGGATATGCCATCATTATTTATATATATATTAATGCAAAAAAAAAAATATTAAGAAGAAACTTGTAATTTAACGATATCATGATATCCTCACAAATTAGAATGCATATTGTTCATATTGAAAAAAAGTACAATCCTCCATCTTTGTAAATAGAAAATAAAATAGGGCAGTTGTGTAAATATTCTGACTACAAATAAATTACTGGCATATGTATTAATGGATTATTGGAAAACAAAAGGGTGACATTACTAGAGGAGTGTCTGGCGGTGAGGAACAAAGGCGCAAACAGAGCGTTGACTAATAACCACGCGACTCCTTCTGGATGACAATATTCGTGCCAAAACTCTTTATAAAGCGATGTTTTCTTTAAAGAAAAAGTAACAACAATAAGATTGCTATATAAAACAATAGAACTCTATATACACTGTAAACTATATAGAAATTTAGGGTTAAGGATGCTCTAAAGGTGGCGCTGAATCGATAAACTTGCCCTGGCAACAAGAAAGAAAGAAGAGAGAGCGCCGGACATCCGAAAAAACATAATTCCTGAAAAAAAAAAAAGGCGAAATGGAAAATGTGTCGTTGGGATGATCACATTGTTGGCGCTCTACTTCCCCTCACTTTCCCAACTTTTCTTAGCATTTATTTTCAGACGATTTGATGTTTAACGCTTTGCCAAGTTCTGATTAGGCAAAATAAACTATTCCCTTTTTATTTAGTTATAGTGAGTAATATATAAAATATATATTTATTTATACTATTAAAATATAAATTATATATATTTATTTAGAATTATAAAGCTTATTTTGTATCAGAAATATTTTATAAAACTTCCAATATTTCAATGAGGATGTTCGCCTATCTTCCTCGGGATTCTAACCCTGTAAACAAATCATCCACGTGATGCACGAGTGGCGAAGATTTGAATAAAGTAGATTGGTATGGCCAAACCATTCAATGAAAATATGATTACTTTTTATTTTTTGTTTTTTATATTATTAAAATACTATTGTATATATTCTATAATTACTGTTTTAATTTTAATAAAAAAATAAAAAGTAATCATATTTTCATTAAATGGTTTGGCCATACCAATCTACTTTATTGAAAAACCTCGCCACTCGTGCATCACGTGGATGATGTGTTTACAAGGTTAGAATCCCCGAGGAAGATAGGTGAATAGTCTCATCGAAATATTGGAAGTTTTAATAATTTATTTTTATCCGAAATAAGCGTTATAATTCTAAGTATTTAAAATGGATTGCTCGATTTTCAACATATATATATATGAAAAAATAGCACAAATGTGATATTGTATTGGGAGAAGGTGCATATTTATGAAAAAAGGCATCTCCTTATCGTGCAACTGAAAGTTGCTGATGGCTTGCCTTTGATTAATCAATAATTGGAATTGCCCAAATCAACGAGAATAGTTGATATTTATTCCAATAGATGGCGCAAGCCATCAGCAACTTTCAGTTGCACGAAGAGGAGATGTCTTTTTCTTAATTTATGCACCATATCCCAGTACAATATCACATTTGTACTATATTTTCACTTTTGTATATGTAACAAGGCCTTTGACGATAATATAAACTGACGATAAAACAATTTTTTTAGTTATTTCAATCGTTAATTTTTTATTTTAAACTATTTAAGCCTTCAAAAAAATCTTTGTTTTGTTAATCATTTTAAAAAGCGATTGTATATAGAAGAATACAAAAATTTAGCATAATATGCTTCTCATGATATTTAATATCAAATATTATCTACAGACTGAGTGCAATGATAAAATTATTATCTGAAAGAGCTTGATTCATTAGTGATGAAACCTCTTGGTTTGGCCAAATTAATCTCCAGAACGCTCTACTATTGTATTGAATTGTTTGTATTGAATATTTTATAATAAATATCATAGGAAACGAATTGCCAAAATGTATAGTTACAAACCTTATCGATTGGTGGCAACTAAAGTTATAATGGATAATAATTTTTATGTCTTGTATATATTTCTTAGTTTTTAAAATTAAAGATATTTTATATATATTAAAGATTTGGCCGGTGTAAATCTTTTTATTACCTCGACGTTTCGACAAAAATCATTTGTCCTCGTCAGGAGCAAACGAAAATTAAAACATTTGGAAAGGCGTTAAAAATTATTCTAGAACAAAATATTTTTGTCGAAACGTCGAGGTAATAAAAAGATTTACTGGCCGAATCTTTAATTTTAAGAATTATGAATGCTGGCCAGGCAGCCTCTATCTTTACGATTGTGTATATTCGTGAAAAAGGTATTTTCCCAAAAACTTCAAATGTATAAAAAAAAACGATTTGAATATTTAAACGGAGAGAAATAAATATCGTTCTTTCAAGTCTCTCTCTTGCACTAAGAAATCCTTATCTAATAAGACCCAACAATAAGAAAAGGAATTAACTTACTACAACAAAATAGAATTAACATTCCTGGAAGAGTAAACAATCCCCTCAGGAGGGTAAATATCAGATGGGGGATTGAAACGAAAACGACCAAACATTCGTCTGCCTCAGCTACTCTGCTTATCAGAAATGTCAGGAAACTTCAGAGCGCAGCGCGGGAATCGCTCGTTACCGCTGCCATTCTTCATAGCCTCGAGCGCAGGCACTTCCTCTCATATATATTTTCCTTCACATTCATCTCTGAAAGTTGGAGAAAATCTATCGAATTAAAATATAATCTTTTCTAATATGTTTTATATATCGCTTAATTTCTGATATTTATAAAGATAATAGTAAATATACAGAGAGAATATCTTAATAGTTATACGTTCTAATTGGTTTACACTCATGGAAAAACTTGAAGAAGTGGAGTGTCTTTGATGTCGCCGGTAGTCTGTTTTTTTTTTTTTTTTGAAGGAGACAGAGCCAATTTTGTTTACACTTGGTTATCACGTGTGTCTTTAATAAAGTCACGCTATATCAAATATATCTTTCAGAGTTATTGTCTGTACTCCGATATACATGCGAAAAGTACAACTTCCCTAAGTTTTGCCCATGAGTGTAAATATTACTGCCTAAATAAAGTTTACAAATTATGGATTCAATTATGAAAATAAATACATAGAAAATAGTATGTTCTCAAACCTAATCTACCTCTATGTGAACTTTAATAATCCAAAAGTGATGTTAAAGTGAAGCAGATAAGGAAAAAAAAAGAGTAGGCTTAGACCGGGAAACACGCATGTTAATATTCACTTATCACATCTCAGAAGAGAGATATCGTAGTGCTAAGTCCGGTGCAATAATTGTCTAACAAAACGTAAAGAAATGAAGGGAAAGCTTCGCAGAAGGCGATGAAGTTCATGCTGCATGACCTCTCGCTGAACTGTCAAAATACCATCAAGTGACAACCAGCCAGGACCCGATCTTTGCTCTCATTTCCATTTTTGTAATAGAGAGATAACACAATCTATTATGTGAGCAATAGTTACCCAGTAATTATTTGAAAAAGTAAAAATCAATATCAGGTAAAAAGTTTCTTTTTAATATAAATTTTCAAGCTTTCGAGCAAATATACTGTTCTTATTTAGAGATTGTACATAGAATATCAGCCCGTTAAAGAGCAGTATATTTGCTCGAAAGCTTGCAAATTTAAATAAAAAAGAAACTTTTTACCTGATATTAATTTTTACTTTTTCAAACAATCTATTATGATATTAACTCTATCTCATACTATATGTAAATATGTGTGCAAATATTGTCAGCATATATATCGGGTATCTTTATATTTCATATATTATTATAAATTAGAATGATTTCATATGCAAATATATATATATATATATATATACCGCAGTATCATTTTAGAAATACTCTAAAAACTCCTGTTAAGGGTTCAAAATATACAGTTAAGGATTTTTAAAAAAATCAGAAAATATTTAATTAATAAACAAAGTGAGATATTAAAATTAAAATAAAAAATCCAATTCATTTCTTCCAACCTAATTTCTTTGAGAGAGAGAAAAATGTAATTAATTCTAAGATATTGGAAAAAAATAAGATTTAGCCCACTTGGGAACAAATTTCATTATTTAGCGTTTTTAATAGATTAAAATTTTATTTGAAAATAAAATTAATAATATTTTTCCAAAATCTGAAATAACTTGAAATGAGAAAATATACTCTGGTTCGCTGTCTATAACACTTAACTCTCAAACTATATAACAATCACCTGCTGTCAGACACTATATAATGCCATACTGTATTATAGCATATTATATACTTAGCCTTCAATGTGAATTAGATATTTTACATTTAAAAGGCTATACTTCGAGTTAAAAACTCTACAACGGGCCACAATCTTTATAATAAGACCTATAAGCTTGACAAATATATCTATAAACCATATTTTCAAAGGTTCTTGATCTTATTGTAGAGATATTGGCCCGTTGTGAAGAGTTTTTAATTTGAATTAGATATTTTCTTTGTGCAGGTTAATTTTATAGCCTCTTTATCGAAATCACCAACCATCCGATTATTCTCAATACAGTTAAACCTGTCTATAGCGCAACCTCTAAATAGCGCCTTCCTCTCTATAGCGCCCGATTTTAAATACGTAGTACGATGCGATTTACATTAAAAGTGACCTGTCTATAGCTCCCCATCTCTATAGCACCCTATTTTCGTGAGTCCCAAGAGGGGGCGCTATAGACAGGTTTAACTGTATATAACAGCTTGACGCGGCTATCAGTTATTAGAATATCTAAATATATTTGAAAGGAATATATTATAAGTTTTGATAATGAGGTTATTTGTGACGAGAAAGAGAAAGGAACTTATTAAAAATTCAAAGAAACATTAGAGGGTCGATGGGAAAGATTTGAAAATTGCGAAATATACGTTTTAAATTCAATTTTGAATATTTATTTGCACATTCATGCACAAAACTTAAGGATGTTTCACCTTTTAGCATGTATATCGGAATTCAGACAATAACTCTGAAGGATATTTGATACACAGTGACCTTTATTGAAGACACACGAGATAAGCAAGTGTAATCAAAATTCTATGTGTCTAATGAAAAGAAAATAGACGACGGGTGACATCAAACACTTTACACTCCTTTAAATTGGGTCCATAAGTGTGTTTATTGTCACTCATTTCTCTTTTAACTATGTTTTATAAATACTCAAAATCGCTATATTCCTAGACCTCCGAAATCGCCCAGAGGATCAGAGGCTTTAACGAACTTTGAAAATGGAAGAATGGCGTGCGAGGTATAAAATGCTGAATTTACATATCTAATCTTTATAAATGACAACCTCATCCTTTTATATATAAACTTTCTAAACCTCCAGGATTCCATCGCTGTGTAAAGGTAAAAGCTTCCTTCCGAGATAATATACCATATATAATGCGAAGGTAAAAATTGTCGTTTTTAGTTGATCGTTCCACAAGTTTCCGAAACTTCGGTTATTCGACTGGTGTAAATAACAAAGAACGTTGATACACAAATTTTATAAGTTGGGGATTATTTTACTCAAAATATAGTTTTTCAAATTAAAGATATTTTAATTTGAAGAACTATGAATTCCGGCCAGGCAGCCTCTATCTTTACGATACTCAAAATATATTTCTTTGTCATTTTCTTGTTTGTCAACCTTCCTTTTCTATGTGACAATATATATAACAAGAGATAATCACAAAGTTGACAAGTGATCCCAGTAAAAACAACACCGCAGTGAAAAAGATCTAACATAATAAACTCCCTAAGATCTGAACACAGCGAGCCACCGCTCTATGCGCGTGGTGCAGTCCGGAGATGGAGAGGATCAGTTTAATGTGCGCGCGACGCATCATTTATTAGCCAGAGCCCCCCATTAATTTGGCACAAAGGAAATACTCCCGGCTGGGGTAAACGACAGACGCTCATCCGCTCGTTAAGCTTTGTCGAATCTCATTCTTAACTAACGTCTAAATTAACGAGGAATGCTTGAGGGAATTTTATTCTAACTTCTCATATTTTTCTGAGCCTAGGGACAAATATACCGTTCCAATTAAAGACACTACTGATATATAAAATGAAAAATATTAAATTTTCTTGTTAGGTGTCTTTGTTCAATATGCTCATATTTATTGCAGGTTCTAATTAAATGTGTTTTACAAAGTGTAAGTTTCAATTATAATGCGAGTATACACTTGTTTATGTGAACAAATAATCAAATAATGATAATAAACCGCTCATGTTAGTGATCAGAGATATGCCTAATTTGCTTTTAACACATTTTATATGTTTGATTAATTGCTAATTTTTGAATTTAAAGCAATTAAACTTCCAGCAATAAAGCTTTTTTAGCATGTTATCAAAATATTATAATTATATATCAAGTACAGAAGTTCTTTATCAGACATTTATAAGCATTATTATTTATATAATACAAATGAAAACACCAAAACGCGAATGTTTCTTTTCACAAATAAATCAAAATTATACAGCTCATCAGTGGTGAACCCCCCAGCGGTTTCGCCAATTTAATCTACCAGACCGCTTCTTCAGAGTTCTAATAATGTATTGGATCATTCTGCTTTTATATGATACACTGAAGGGTGGAATATTAGAAAGGGTATTTAAGCAAACTATGGGCATAAGCTTTTAGGACAGTAGAATGACATTTAAATATTTGCATCGAGCAATGCTCTTCTAAAAAAGCGGTCTGGTAGATTAAATTGGCGAAACCGCTGGGAGGGTTCAGTACTGATGAGACAAGCCCTCCCAATATTTTTTCATCGCAGTAAGGAGAGTAGAAGTTTTATTTATTTGTGAAAAGAAACATTCGCGTTTTGGTGTTTTAATTTGTATTGTATAGATGGCGCGTTATTGCTGTGTATTATTTATTTAGTTAACCAAGTCGCCAACTACCCGATGTGCACACAATTCATTTTGTCTAAAATCTCATATTTATATATGAAAACTACTTCGCATAAAAATATTTTATTGATGTTTGTTGAAGCGCTTCTATTTAAAGTAATATATTGATTTCCCTCTAATAAAATAAACTTAATTGATAAATATCATTTAGTATATATTTATCCCCATCACTCTCTTTATAGCTAACAAATCAAATATTCATAAGGTCAGAAAGTTTGAATTTATAACATTCTTTTTTAGAAGATTTAAACTATGTTAATATTTATATAAATAAAATTTAATACCACGTTTCTACTCCTCTAAAACGTCATTTCCATGCTTAGTATATAGGGAGCATTCTTTACTTCAGATTAGGGAATCCATATTCATTTTTAATTTTTAATTAAAAAGGCATATATTGGATCAAAATATCATTTATTTTACCAATATTTCAGTTGGCTGAGCGCCAACCTTTATCAAGGTATTATAACATATTAATGCCTTTTTATAATACCTTGATAAAGGTTGGCGTTCAGCCAAATGAAATATTGGTAAAATAAACCATATTTTGATCCAATATATGCCTTTTTAATTAAAGATTTATCTATGGATTGCTCTATTTTCAATATATAAATATATATATATGATCTAGATGAAATACAGTCTTAGTTATTTTAGGAATGTGTATTTAAACAGGATATTTTTCAATATGTGTATATATGAATATATTTGTTGATGGTATGAATTCTATTATCCTAGTACCAAGGATATTCCAATATTTCTAATATTGAAGTTTAATTATATACGAAACTTGGATTTACGAAGAGATTAAACGATTTATTCAAGAAGTGTGTGATTACTGCCTTAATACATATATATAGTCTCGCATTAAACATGTCCTTTAAAAAATTATATTCACTCACAATGAGTACAGGTAGGACGCTATAATCTTAACCAACCAGATCTCACGCTAATTGCCATGTTCTCAAGGAGCCAATGGAATGGTGCTAGAGAAAGAGCAACGTGGGAGGATGTAATTAGCTAGAGCAAACATAAGCCCCATTGGACAAGAGATTCCCTCCTCTACAATTTCCTCGCTTAATTTAATAAACTCGGGTGATTATAACTAAAATTTGCATACGCTCCATTTGTGAATAAATTTTAAAATATATTATATTTATAAATACGAAAATACCTAATAAATACCATAACGTTAGTATATATTTTTAAAATTTTATAAAATATATTTGTTTACATATTTATTATTAGGCGCTTCTAATATTAGTATTATTTCAATATAAATAAAATATTGCAACATATATCTCAGGAATAAATATAAAGGGATGAAGTAATCTGGTGAGAATAGCTACAATGTAAATAATTTATTTGTTTTTTTCAGAATGAGCTTTTATTTTCTGCATATATTTTGATGGGATATGGAGCAAGCATACATTTTTTTATTTCATTTGCATATTTCTCTCCAAACCCTATATATATATATATATATCTTATATAAAGAAAAAAGATATTCTGCTTGTATTTTGGATCATGTTGCGGATTATTATAATGCAGTTATTTGCTGGTTCTTTTTAGTACTATATGTTATTGGTGATGCAGTCGTGGCTAAAATCTTGAAAGTATAATAATAAAAATAGTAAAGATTAGAAATTGCTTTAATTGAGCTAAGAAATATAAAAACATAATTGGATAAAAGTAATGCCTGGCTTAAGGCGAGTAAACAAGGAAAACAAAAGATTATTTACATAATGTACAAAAGTTTTGAGTCGGCCAACGGGAAAGAACAACAATGTGTATTTATAGGGAAGGCGTGACCTCTGGCGGTCGAATTAAACAGAGTATTTGGATCTATGAAATATATATATATATATATATATATATATTTTTAAATAAAATATTTTAATATAACATTTTAAATAATACCTTTATATAACATATATATGTTATGTATAATTTGTTTGTTGTTAGATAAAGGGTTGATAGGACAAATGATCGATAAGATAAAGGGTTGAAGGTGCAGTCGTCATAAAAAAAGATAATTATTTACCAACAAGTAGCTTTTATTTTCAATTACTTGAGGAAATATTACATAGTAGTTAATTTCACATTATATAGAATTTATAAAGTTAATCCTATATTAGTGATTTAAAAGGATAGATATGTTAACTACGCAAATTTACAACAAAACTGAAAGTTATTCTAAAAACGATGATAACCAAAATGTAGAAATATCAATGAATAAAAATAAAATATATATTTTTTAAAATATAGAAATATTTGAGTTTTTAGATTATATGATATATATATACTCGAAAGGAAAACAGTTCTAATATAAATATATATTGAATTAAAAAGTGTTATTTAAAATATAAAAGAAATATATATATACGCTTCACCATCATTTACAAAAAGAGCGGACGCGAATGGGAATACCTCTATAAATTCTAAATATAGATCTCCATATTCTCAATATATACTCCTCATAAGAATTTATGAAAATGTTTGTGGCTGCTAAATATTTAGGATATTATGAAAGTTCTTTAAAGAGGAATGAAAAATGGCGAATGTTACAAGTTCATCCTAAAACTTGCATCAGCTATGATGGTCGCCTCTAATGATCTAGATAAATTCAGAGTCTTATTTATTTTAGGAATGTGTATTTCAACAGGATATTTTTCAACGTGTATATATGAATATTTATAAATGACTGCGGCGTATAATTATATAGTTATACAACCAGTTTAACCGCATAAGTTTCTTTTTATTTATGAAAAATCATTTTTAATTAAAAATGATTTTTCATAAATAAAAAGAAACTTATGCGGTTAAACTGGTTGTATAACTATATATGAATATATTTAAAATTACAAAAAATATTTTCTCACAATGAGTTTCTTTTTATTTTAAATTCTAGCTTTCAAGCTATAATCGCTCTTCAACGGGCTTAATAAAAAACATCGACTATATCTTACAAGAAATATTTACCAATACAAACCCGCGCTGCGTGGATATTTACAATTGAAATTTGAAATTTCATTTGTAAATATCCACGCTGCGCGTGTTTATATTGGTAAATATTTCTATAGTCGATGTTTTTTATTAAACTCGTTGAAGAGCGATTATCGCTTGAAAGCTAGCATTTTAAAATAAAATGAAACTCATTGTGAGAAAATATTTTGTAATTTTAAATGTTTTTCACAATTTTATCATGAATATATTTGTTGATGGCGTGAATTCTATTATCCAAGTACCAAGGGCATTCCAATATTTCTAATATTGGAGTTTAATTATATACGAAACTTGGATTTACGAAGAGATTAAACGATATATCCAAGAAGTGTGTGATTACTGCCTTAATATAGAATAAATCCTGTGGAGATTAAAGGAGAAGTGGACCTGTAATCAGAAGATCAAACAGACATCTCGGTGCAATATGCTAAGACGCATCACAAATATTTATAATTCTCTATTCGGCACAATACATATTTAAGGATAAATTTATTTATCCTTGCCTCTGGGTTTAGCTTACTAAAATCTGACACTATATTAACAATCCAAATTTTAAAATTAATTTCAAAGTATTTGTTAAAATTATTCTATTCTTATAGGCTTGTGTATGTGCTTGTACACCGAAAAAGACACTTATCTATTTTTTAAATGTTTTTTTTTATCATTTTACACCGAAGGCGTAGGCAGTTATAAAGAATGTGCTACCACACATATGTTTATCAAATTCAGACAATGGCCAACTTGTATACCATGGTTTCGATCTATGGCCCTTATCAATACAAGGGCAGCTCAGATTTCATAACGTCCTAGGAGTGAAGCGAGACTATGCAAACGTGAATAGTTGTAAAGGAAATTTGGTTTTTAAATCTATTTGTAAACCAAGATTAGAAAAGAGAGAGAAACCTGTAGATTAGTGGTGTCCAGGAAATCACGGCTATTTGGACTTCTAGTCCACTACATATATATAAAGCTGAATCTACCTTCTGTATATATAGTTCTCAGTTATAATTTGGTTGTTAGTTGTATTTAGCTGAGTTTCCCTCTTGTGAAATGGAAGTTGAAGTTAATTACATTCATTATAACACTAGAATGGTTGCAAGGTTTTCCCACTATGTACTAAGTGCAATTCTCAACCTACAACCCCAAAACACATTATTGACTGTATTGACTTATCCATTGATAAGCTCTACACATCCCCGATAGACACCTTCAAAAGTCTCAAGCTTTAAAAGCTTGATACCCTAATATGATTCAGTAGAGATAAGAAAGAAGAAGAAGATTATGAGACTACCGATGTAACAATAAATATAAGATGACCAAACCAATTTATAATGCTGCTATATACATTAATTTTACAATATTTGATATGCAATTCTATGAAAATGAGGATTTATAATTAAGTCAATTTGTTTATTTATGTTTGTTAATTAATGTATTTGTTAATTAATATATTAATTTTGAAAAAAATTATAAACAACGCCTATATTCAAGAAGGTTTCTGCTTTTAAAGGTGTTTACCAACCAGGCCAGATTTCTTAGCTACTCCTTAGCATGTCATTAAATCGTAGCCGTGTTTTACTGATGAGTTATTCTGTACAAAACTTAGTCATTCAAATGTTCATATTTAATGAAGCTGATTAAGTGAGCAGAATATTCTCAATCTGCCCAATCGTTATTATTCAAAGAGGGAAAAAACGTAGTATTTTAATATATAGATATGTATTAAGCTTCTTTAAATTTACAAACTATATTTCTAGATTTCACAAACCCTCAAACCAGATTTTTATTCTAGTTTAAGTTAAATTTTGCACACCCCAAATAGACGTGATAACATTATTAAATCATTCACCGCTTCCACAATAGAGAAAGATGAAGCATATTTTATAATTGAAGACAGGAGATAACTAAGTGAATAGAATTGCCTCTGTCTCTCCAAAAACAGTCAACCAGCGACATCAAAAACTTTCCAACTTCATAAGTTTTGTTCATGAGTGTAATGTTTGTATATGTGTTTCTTGCTACAAAGAATTGTCAAGAAAACACTAGTTCAAAAAATCCCTTAGTATATTTTATATTTTTATCGAAAAAATTGAGGTTTTTTATCCTGAATTATGATCCGCACATTAAAATAAAATTTACATATAAATAGAAAGTTTATACCAATTGGGAAAATTGCAATAAGCTCATTAAACCTATTGCAATTATCCTGATTGATATATTTTGCTACAACTTTTGCAATCATTTTTAAAATCTCTAGTAAAAAAGAAATAGAAGCTTTGTTTTATTTGAAAAAGAAACTTCGTGCTTAATGGTTCTTTTTCTAATATGTAAATGGCGCATTATAATATTGCCTTATAAATAAAATTTACATTACATATTGTATATATTCTCACACACCTCTCTCTGAATAAATTATTGGCGTAATTCTAATACGACTAATTAACAAATGTTTAGTATTGTTTTAATTGAATAATTATCTAATATATAGCATATTTTCATTCAAAAATATTTCTTAAAACCCTTTTTTTTTAATTGGAAATTGCCTTTCTCGAATACACACAATACTTTACAATTTGATTTCATTTAACTAAATTTGCATACCGGCCCTTTGTACATATATCAATTGTGTTGATATATATATATATTTATCTTTTCATCTAACTAACTCGCATACTAATTCTGTACATATTTAAATATCTTTCTTTCTTTTCTTTCAAAATATTTGTTTATGTTTAAAGTGCAAAGGTTCCTAGCGGGACATAGCGCTCTAAGTCGAAATAAAGAAATAAAGAAATTAACAAATATTTGAGGGAGTATTTGAAGAGAGGAATTATTTTATATTACCATGATTATAGTTCTTCAAATTAAAGATACTTCGGCCAGTAAATCTTTTTTATTGTCTCGACGTTTCGACAAAAATCTTTTTCCTCGTTAGGAGCGAACAAAAAACAAAACATTCTGTTTGTCAAAATGTTTTGATTTTTGTTCGCTACTGACGAAGACAAATGATTTTTGTCGAAACGTCGAGACAATAAAAGAGATTTACTGGCCGAAGTATCTTTAATTTGAAGAACTATGAATTCCGGCCAGGCAGCCTATCTCTTTACGATACCATGATTATAGTCAGAGTAAATCTTCCTGGAAAATATTCCTCACAATATTGTACTATACAACATTCCAAAGTAATAAAATATGTATGATTCATTTGGAATTTATAGATTATTCGAAAGTATTTAGAAAATACGCAAAAAAGAGGACTACCACTAAATTATGTTGTTGTTATTGCTTATTCCTCAAGTCGTTTAAACGATCTCCATTAGGTTCCATTGTCTCAGCTTTTCTTTTATATTCCTGGAATTTTCCCAAAGGTCTTTTTTAGAGGATTTGATACAATTCAGTAGATGTTCAGGACTGGCTGGTTGGGAATCGCATTTGGGGCATTTCGAGAATGTTTTGTTTTTTTTTCCATTAAATTTGAGCATTTTAAGATGTCCTGTTCGTAATCTTGAAATCGACGTTTGTTCTTTCCTAGTAAGAGTGTGGAAAGAAGATTCGTTAGGAATGAGAGTGGACCAGGGGTGGTTTAGGATGGATTTCCAGAGAGAGGTTATTTTTTGTTTGTGGATGGAAGAAATTTCTGAATAGGTAAGTTGGTAGTTTTCAGGCTGGCCTTTACTGACTTCTTTAACCAACTGGTCAGCCACCACAAAATTATATTGTCGCGGAGATAAATAAAGCAAGGGCAAATTTGGGAATAATTAATTTATTATAAAGGGTATTTTTAGGGAGAGAAAGAAAGCACAACTTACCCAAAGTTAAAGATAATCCTAATGAACGGCGTCAGCCACCGTCCCGTTTTACTTATTTTCAGATCAGCTTCCGAGAACCCCTCACACCTGTGGTCCCCCCCCCCGGGGGTCCAGGGATGATTGACAGGTGTCCCATCTGGATGGAGCTCCTTGACAATATTTAAAAATCATACTTTTTTCATTGGTAAAATACCTATTTAAGACAACGATAATCTTCCTATTCATTATAGAAGAAAAAACACATTTCGAGGAGTATTTAAATAAGATCTTCTCACCTATCGATGTTTCTTCTTCTAAATACTTATTCATATATCATTTTAATGTCATAAAATTTCATGTTCATTGTTTTCTTCTATAACACAACTATGACTTTAACTAGCAGTGTTGAATATTTGAGCAGAACCATCCAATACAAAATATACACATATGTATTTGTGTATATATATTTCTCACACTATATTATTATCGTTTGAGTCAAAAGGCGATCCATTAATTAAGATTATATAAAAGGGCGTACCTGAATCTGTAAAGAAAAAAAAAATATATTTTTTCTCAACTACTTTTGATTGAATTTGTTTCCTTATCACTTATTTAATTTATTGTCGATTCTATTTATTTTTGTAATATACTCTAATACACACACACGCCTTCAAACTTACACGAAAATAATTCATTTATTTGGTTCATATTTGTTTTGTCAAATTTATTATTTGCCCGTTAGAAGACCAAAATTTCTCGAAAGCTTGCATCTCTTTAATCATAAATAAATCGAAACCTTTACCCAAAACCATTTATTTAAAAAAAGTGTATACACGATTATTAAATCTTTTAGGCGCTTATATATTTATATATAGTTCAATAAACAATGTGCTCTCACTGTATTTTAAAATATTGGGAAGGCCTGGCTCATCATTGGTTAACTCTCCCATTAATCCGCAAGTGAATACATTATATGGTTTAATTCAATATTATATGGTAACTATTGTCAATATAAGAGATCAATTAAATGAAATATCGGAAAGAGGTTTATTAAAAAAGAAACAATTTGCCGATTTTTTATTTCATTGATCTCTCTTATTGATCAGATTTATTAAACATCTCCTCAGGGTTATTATCTTATATTGAATTAAACTATCTTATTAAATAAATATATCTTAAATTACTAAAAACGAATTCAATTTCGTTTAACTCAAAACTTATTTATAATATATCATTAAAAATATATAAATTTTTAAAACACCCAAAAAATGTTTTTTTATTTAAAAAATCTTATAGATAAAGGCTTTATTTTTCATTACAAAAGTAAAATTTAAGAAAACGGTTAGGTTGATATAGAAGAATAGAGAATCGTTCAAAGAAATATTATCTTGAAGATATAGTGTTGCCTGTGGCCAGCATTATAGTTCTTAAAAATAAAATACACTTAGGCATAAAATTGTTTCGGCAATTCGGCATAAAAAACTGAGACAGATACATAGACGACCCTTTTTTGAAACATATTTTATCCTCAGAATTCTGTGTGCATACCACGAGAATATAAAATTCACCATATAACTAGAAAGAAATAAACAGATTACAATTTAAACTTTTTTATTGATAAGACAGAGGCATATTTACATATACAACAGTGTATCACAAATCTTTCTTTAATCTACACTACCTTCATTTTGACTCTTATGACTCGATGAATCATAAATGATCAATTTTGCATCAGTACGATGCATTATGGTCTTTCTCATCACTCTAGTAGAACATTCACTAGCTGTTATGAAGAATGAGAAACAAAATCAGTTTTGGTAGATTCAGAAACAAACCAACTTGTATACCGTGTTTTCCGGTTTTGGCCCTCATCAGTATAGAGGCGTCTTTTATTTGATAATCCCTTTCGTAGAATGTTATGAAATCAAATCCCCCCCCCCCCTGTAATGATAAGGGCATAGCCCGAAATCATGGTATACAAGTTGGCTTTTGTCTATATTTGCCAAAAGTGGTTTTGTGACTCATTCTTCATCCCCACTAAAAAGAGGGTTTACTAGGTTGATGAAAATAGTGCATCCTTCTGATGTATTATTAAATGGACGAATGCATCTCTATGTAAATATATTTGTATATACTAGTTTCTTATAAATAAACATATAGAAAAGTTTTCAACACTCGAAAGTTGTCGATCTTGTTTTTAGTGTGTAATCACTTTGCTGCAGAGTTGTTACATATTTAATAAGAATACTCTGCAGTAAAAAGAAATATATCAAATGGGTGTTTTTATATATGGAATATTTTATATTTTAATAATAGAGAGAGAAAGAAAATAATACATTCAAACGCATATAAAATAAATGTAAAATTAAGAATATGTAATTACAGATATAAGTAGTGTTAACACATTGTTATAACCGAATTTTACTTTTCATTCATTATGTAATCACGCACAATTAACTTTCTTTAATAAGGAAGGTTTACCTAAGGCGTCCACACAGACCTCTCTTTGTTCACAAAGATGAAAACAAAAGACGATCAAAATAAAAACTAACACACCGTAACGTACCTGCTCTAATAAAGGAACTAACACCTTCAGGGATTTAAAAGGAAGATTAATAATTTCCATAGAGCTTTCTTCTTTTGCTGAGTATATTTGGTCTCCAAAGAAACCGTAGCCAAGAGAAAAAAAGTAGTTTCTCATTTCTTTCTTCTTTACTTCTCCAAATAAAACTGGGGAAAAGTGCTCCCGGATTGGTTAATAAGATTGTTGCCATGGCAACGGAGGGATAATTCCTCTTTGCAGATAATGATTCACGCATTGATATATTAATTCACCTCAATCCGCTTTGAGCAAAAGTTCTATGTGAACTCCGAAACTAATTAGGAAGCTTTTTATAAGTTTTCCTCATCTTACAATTAAAACAACCCTAAAGCCACTTCTTTATCCTTCTTATTTCAGATAAACTAGTTTCTCTATTTTGTATTTCATTTTAGTTTCGTTACCAAAATGACTTTATTTTTCAAAACACTTACAGAATCATTCGAGAACCCCCGGTAATAGTAGCACTTTGCCTATATATATATGTAAACTTATTAAAACTGATTTTATATTTATCTGTAAATATAGTCTGATCCACGACCGCGAGTGCTCACATCTATTTTATTTTGCTTTCGAATTTGCACGTTGCACGAAATTTGGTCGAAAACTTGCAACACTTCAAAATAAAGAAACACTTTACTAAAAAAAGCTAGTTTTCATTATTCGAGTATCATAAAGCTGGTATTGTGTGCCACACTATTCATAGCCACTAACATTCTGTACTAGGGTGATGAACCAAAGCGCATTGTTTTAATGCATTTTAACGGGAGAGGAGACCCATTTGGTACGTTGAGTTTTTGTAATCTTCATTGACCGATATTAATGACTCCTGTGTTTAAAACCGAGACTAAAGTTGCATCGATCATCAGAAACCCATCTGAAGAGCAGTCGCTTACCTGAGTGACATAACATTTTTGGAATAAAAATTGATTTGTCCTACTCAAACTCAGCCTCAAAGAATATTCCTTCTTAGAACAGATCGGGAATATCCATATTTCTTGTTTTTAATCCATCAATATTTCATTGTGAACGTAACGTTGTGCCTTGCCTCGATCGACAAAGTTTGGAACGTTTACAACTTCTATACATTCCTATCTACCCATGTGAATCCTTGGAACAAGAGGCAATTTCTTTATTGTTTCTCATCTAATATGTTGGTGGATATAAGTGTTGAAACCCAACTGTGAGATTACCAGGCCAGAGATATTGCAGTTTCATGATAATACACGGGATATCGCATGAAAAATAAACAAGGCGATTGCCCCTGTTCTCTTTCTTTCAATGCGTTTATCATCTAAGTCTTCTATTATTTAATTTTAGTCTATATGTCGTTTCTTCAGAATTTTAGTGACTGTACAATATATAGCATTATATACCTAGGTCGTTGCTATCCGATTAACATTTTTCATTTGAACGATATCGGCAACTCATAAAGAAGTATCCCTATATTCTTCACTTCAGGCGCTAAGAAGATAATTTGTTTATGTCGAATGAAATGATTGTTTTTACCTTGTGACTTCAGGCGCTAAGGAGACAATATGTCTTCAAAATGACGCCTAAAATGATCGTTTTCTCTTGTCGATTCTTATTTAACTTGCAGTACTCATTAAAAAAATTCGAAAATATGAACAGATTCCAAATTTACCCTTTTCCCAAATAGTTGAAAGAACTATGTTGAATATCAAAGTACAAAATCGTTAGGCGAGAAGAGTTTCTTGTAAAGTTTTTTTCATCCCAACTTTCGAGCATTTGTGCCAATCAACAAGAGTAAAAATGATGTTTAGTCCTGTAGAAGAGCAGAAATTCTCGAAAGCTCGGTTAAATAATTTAAAAAAACTCACAAAAAAAAAAACTTTTTAAACGATTTTGTAATTTTGATAATATACTGCTCCAGGAAATTATCCAACTTATGAAATATGTTAAATAAAATATTTAACAGAAGTTAAAAATATTTAGCTGAATATTCTTGCTTTCCTTTTTGATTTTTTAAAACCATGCTGTCATCTTTTCACACTTTGTTCACACTCTATATTGTACAAATTGATATATAGAGATATATAAAACAAATATGTCGCGCATACATCAAACTCATGCACATTCACACACAAATAATCTAATCTATATTTAAATATCTATAAATGATAAAAGATAAGTATCAAAAGAGATAAGAGAGACAGGAGAAAGTTTTTTTTACGATAAAGTTTAACTTATTTGCGCAATGCTAAACTAACCAGAATGAGGAAAAGGAATTTTTCAGGCGTATCAACACAGGTCAATTAAACAACAATAAGTTGTTCGGACCATTATGTCGAGTTAGCAACCTTTGTGAGTGGAGAGGCTCCGAGTGTTATGGTCCCTACATTGTTGTCCGAGCTCCCTATTGTCCCGATTGTTGTGTTTAGCTTCTCATGAAGAGCACTTACATTTAATTATCCCATATTTAGATTCTTCTAAATTTGTGATTTTAACATTGATAACTCAATAATCCCTTCGTCAGAGAGAGAATAGATTTTTTTAATATAATATATATATATATATATATACCTTATATATAGCCTGTATATCTAAATACAACTTTGATTAACCAGTAGAATAGTATTTTTTTCTCGAAAGCTTACTTTTCCACATTAAAAATAAACTTTTATATATATACACGTTTTGGAAATAGAGCAATCCATAGATAAATCTTTAATTAAAAAGGCATATATTGAATTAAAAAATCATTTGTTTTACCAATATTTCAGTTGGCTGAACGCCAACCTTTCTCAAGGTGTTATAACATTTTTTAAAGTGTGTCAACAACAAACTCAGCGCCACATAACGTCAACAGTTATAACACCTTGATAAAGGTTGGCGTTCAGCCAACTGAAATATTGGTAAAACAAATGATTTTTTGATCCAATATAAGCCTTTTAATTAAATATATACACGTGTGTGTGAAAAAAAAAAAGAAAAAAAAAGAGCATTTGAGCGGTCAGGAAATACCATTTTTGTTTTTAATATATATTTGGAACCAAACCTTTGGTCGTAGAGGTACAGTCTGCACCACGCCCGAAACGCGTACGTGGTAGACTTTATTGATTTATCAAGAAATAGGGTTAGCCAAATATCTTTGGAACAAGCTAAACCAACGTTTAGTTGATTTTTGTTCCACTAGATGGCGCTCTGCCATCTAAAATGCTTATGTTGGCGGTCAGGAAATGCCAATTTTTTATTTTTATTTTTAGAAAATAATTTCTATATTACACACAGCACACACTCTATTGATAATTTTACTTATTATAAAATACACTCATGGGCGATAATTAAGGAAATAGAAAGTCTCTATGATAAAAAGTTTATGAAAATAACATTCTTTTCATGTTACATTTTTCTTGAAAATTCATTTATATCTTTCAAGTAATTATTAATACTTATATATTTATTTTATACACATGTTGTATAAATGCTATTCATGCAATGAATTTAATAATATGTACAATATTTTAAAAGATTCGTATGGCATTTTAAGAAATATAAAACACTTTTGAGAGAGAAATATAATTTAGCTTTTTACAGCAAATATTAGTCAAAAATAACCAAAATATATTACCCAGAATCTTACTTCCCATTTCCATTTTGGCAACTCTACGCAGAGATATTGCCAAGCCCAAATCTTATTTGGGAACTCGAGCAACACGCTCCGCCCTCTTTATTAGTATTGGCTCCCTTAAATCTAATAACTTGGAATGGATTAAATAATACTTTTTGGTATTCCTTTCTGCACTCTCATTCCATAGAGATGTAGATTACCTCGATGGGGATATGTATTACGTGAAACTTTTCAAAATACCTCACATATCATTTACCAATTCTTGGAAGCTTGGAATGTTTACCTTTTATATGTAAAATATTTAAAAGCCTAGAAAAATCATCTTAAAAATTATTCAAATCTATAATAAATATGAAAAAATATTGTTTATATAAAAAATGTGTAACAAATTCAAAAGGGAATATAAATTTAGCATAAAACATAGATGGAGAGCGGATGGTTCATATTTCTTTTTAGGATAATTTAAAAATGAGAATAATAATTCCAAAACCAAAATAATTTGTATATATATATGAGCATATTTATTTATTCTTTAACATATATACCATTTAAAAAAGTAATTGATCAATATTTCATGGTATTAGAATTGTTCCAAATTGAATATAGCGTTTGTAGTTATAATATTTAGAAAATATAATGTATATAAGAAAATGTTATATGAGCGATAATTAGGGACGGCTGTTTGATTGGTCAAACCAGTCTATAAGCAGTGTGTAGAGAGCCAATAGGAATAATTTGAAATATTTATAACCCAAGTACTGCCTGTGGCTAGGTTATAAAATATAATATCTACTCCTTTAATCCCGAAAATTGATATGCAAAAGCTAATTAAATTGTAATAAATAAAGTTTGTCAATGTGTTTTTAAAAAATACTATTTTCATATGAATAAAGAGCTCAAATATTATTTAAACTAAAATGTTAATTATGGGAAATATGATTATTTATAACAATGATTCAGGTATTCCAGCAGGAGGATGGCCTCCAAAGAAGTGGTTGTTTGGAAGTGTCGAGTAGAATTACTCAGCGTTAATGGCGAGCGACAGTATTCCCCGCCGTCATGAATGGCGATGCCAAATTGAAATCATCGCTCCTGCTAATCACCCGCCGCCTAATTTATTCCGGTACCGTCAATTTAGGCGGGATTACTCGACACAGTCGAGGCCATCTAACTCAATTTACCTCTTCCCAATCATTTTGGAGATAGGCATTGCCATCGCTATCTCCTGAACCCCGAAATTGTCATTTACTCCCATAATAATTTTAACTAACAACCACTTGTAAATCTTCTCTAATTGGCTTTAATTTCCAATTAGGCGTTCGATGGAACTCTCTTTCCCCTTATTAAGAATTTCGCACGAGCTCTTTTCTAATTAAACTTATTGAACTTTTAGATTAGCCGGAGAATTAATCGGTATAATTTATCACCCCTTCATCAGAACATAATTATGAACACTACTTATAGTTTTTGTATTGGTGAATGGCTCTTATTGTTGCACAAGTTTTACCCGACTGCGGATATTTCGATTTGAGGTGAAACTATATACCAACCAATATGTAATTATTTAAGAAATTCACATCAATCGATATTCATTTTGAAGAATATTTTTAGAAATAGAATGGTGGTGGTGTCTTGTCCATAAATTTTGTTGCGCCATGGAAAAGAGAGGTGCAATTGCCCCGTTGGTCAGCCACATTTCAGAGTTCCTTGTAGGCCTTCACGGTTACCGTAGCGGTTCGGGGCTCACGACACCGTACTTCACCCTACAGGGCAGTCCCTTACTTGTGCTGCTTCTACCACCCATTACGTAGGGTTTGACTTCTGGGCGGGTATAATATTATCTCATGTGTGTAGGGAGGGGGGGGGGGGATAGAGGAATAAAATTCTGAATAACAAATCAAAATAATTTATTTAAAACAATAAAATTTAGAGCAAAGAGGATTTAAAGTTGTTGTTGAAACAGTGATAACTTGACACTTTGACTTGATAAAAATGTTATAATTAATTGGGAATTAAATTTTATTATTTTTCTAAATTTTCATGTTTCAGAATTATCGCGTATATTTAAGCTTATTAAAACATTTTTTTTAGAGTCGTGTAAATGTGGAGATTTAAAAACACCTTCGTTTTATAGGATCTTTGAAGCATATTAAACAAAAAAAATTCATTTTAATTAGAATTTAAACAATAGAAAACACACAATAAAATACTAATTGGTTCAGAAAATAATTCCTTCACGGGTGAATTGTTTTCAAAAGATTTATGTGAAATATTTAATATGATTTATTAGATGGGATTTGAACAGTCTAAAAAGTATATTTGTTGAGATTAAATATAAATAAATAAATACTGTTCCTAATTAATGTTTATTTTTCATTTGTCCCTCAATTCTAATGAATAAATATAAAAAAATATTTAGATATCTCTTTGATATCTCTTTAGATATCAAATATTTATTTAGAATCAGATATTTATATTGCGCTCCAACGTCTTATTCTGAAAAACGGTCACTTGACTTTCACACTGATGTTTCAAATTAAGTAAACAAACTCCTTTAAAATATAAACCTATATTTATTGAAGCTATAAATGGACAAATATTAGCTACATCACTTGCTACAATTATTGATATATTAAACTATGATGATGCAAACTCTCATTCATTTTAATAAGCTTAGTTATATATTTTGACACATCATAATATGTATTTCTCTTTGACATTTTGAAAACATGTTGAAAATAAATGTTAAAATAATTCCTTTCACTAAGTCTTCTACCCGATAATTTAAGTTGAAGAATTATTAGAAGAATTGAAGGAGGTTAATCCCCATACAAAGTATCTATGAAGTAGAAACGAGTAGACAAGAAATGTGTATACACTATACAATATAATATAATGCGGCTTGTGAATATATGAATAAAATAAATTTTGATTTTTTGTTGAAAAGAAACACATGCGGGATAGTTTTCAAATGTGTGTATACACTATATATAGACGACAAGTACAGATACTTATGGCCAGAACATCTTCCATGTTTTACATATTATATACACACACCACATAGCTTTTTGATGATAAAAACTGTCCTTTATAGAGAGGTGTGTTTTAGCGAGAGTATCCTCTCATGGAGATTCTACTTGTATAAACACACATCACTGAGACCACCGGTTTTATACAGATTAACCACAGCAAGAAAGGAATCATAAATGGAGTTCCTGTTATTATATATTATACATGTAGTAGAGATTCGCTGACAGTGTTGGAGGGAAAGATCCAGGGGAAGAGATCGAAGGGAAGGAGACGACAGGGATATACAGATGATCTAAAAGAATAGACTGGAAGACAAACCTACGAGGAGATGAAGAGGATGGCGGATGACCAGGAAGTATGTAGAGACCATGTGGCCCACCCTCAGTAGAGGAAAGCATTGAAGGAGGGAGATATGGAGAGATCATGTGGCCCACCCTCAGTAACGGAAGGCATTGAAGGAAAGAGATATGGAGAGACCATGTGGCCCACCCTCAGTAGAGGAAGGCATTGAAGGAAAGAGATATGGAGAGACCATGTGGCCCACCCTCAGTAGAGGAAGGCATTGAAGGAGGGAAGGGTATGTACGTAGCGTATAGAAGTATATAAGTAATAGACAACAAGTAAACAAATGGTGTGTATACAAGGAATATACAACAAGTGGACAAGAAGTCCAAATAATTTGTAGCTAAAACCATTACTTTGTTTTATATTTTCGAACGTAGAATTCGAATAATATTACATACAATAAATATAAAACTGGTAGATGAGAAGTCCAGATGACGTAGAGCTAGAACATCTACATTGTTTTATAGCTTTTATATGTAGTATGCGAATCAAAGAAAGAGTATACAAGTAATAGACAAGTAAACAAAAAGTGTTGTTTTTACAAGAAATAGACAATTCGGCAAAAGGTCCATATGACGTAGAGCTAGATAATGTAACTTGTTTTGTACGTTTAGAGGTAGTATGCGAATAGAAGTAGAAGAAATATAAAACTAGTAGGTGAGAAGTACAGATGACGTAGAGCTAGATAATAAAAGAAACTCATTGCGAAAGGTTGTATTTTTATTTTAAAATAATGTAACTTGTTTTGTACGTTTTATAGGTAGTATGCGAATAGAAGTACAAGAAATATAAAACTAGTAGGTGTGTGTGTGAGAAGTCTATATGACGTAGAGCTAGAACATCTACCTTGTTTTATAGCTTTTATATGTAGTATGCGAATTAAAGAGAGATATACAAGTAATAGACAAGTAAACAAAAAGTGTTGTTTACAAGAAATAGACAATTCGGCGAAAAGTTCATATGATGTAGAGCTAGAGCATGTATCTTGCTTTATACGTTTAGAGGTAGTAATCGGATAGAAGTGAGTATATATGTATACTAGACAACAAGTAAAAAAATGTTACTTTTACAAGAAATAGTCAATTCGGCAAAAAATCCATATGACGTATAGATAGAAGTTGTATATTGTTCTATTAGTTAAATAGGTAGTATGCAAATAGAAATTTACAATTGTGTGATAGGCAAAATGTCCAAATGACGTTTATCTAGAAGAGATGTATTTTGTTTCATGCTTTCAAACATAATATATAAAATGATTTAAACAAGAAAAACAAATCAAATTTCCATATGCGTATAGATAGAACATAGCTTTGTTTCATACTTTGAGTGTAGAAACTTAAATAGAAGTAACTTGGGGAGTCCATGGACAACTGTCACAGGGCAGGAACCTTTCCTATTCACGAAGCGCCATTTTGTATCGATAAAAATATCCCATCGACACACACAACTCCCACACACATTTCAAGGTTAAATATTCATTAAATATTAATTTGATAGAAAATACCTGAATATTTAATTAAATTTATACATTAATCTTATGTTGCAAATTAGATTTTAATTCATCATATTTGAACTAAAGAATTTATTAATGAAAATGGGAATGATAATATGAATACCTTCCATATTAATCTCCTCGTCTTTTCATTAACATTGTGGAATTTGATACAACTAAATTTAGAAACATTTCCAAACCTGAAATTAAAACCAAGAGTCTAAGCTGGAACTCAGCAATATTACCAGCCCCTAATTACAGCGTGTCTATTTTCCGGTAACGAGAACAGCGTTGTTTCAAGGAGTTCCAATTTAAACTTGGAAATAATTACTCAGGATTAGGTTTCGTCTTCCTATTTGAAATAATTTTCTATTTTAGGATCGAGCCGCAGGTGAGAATCTCCAGGTGTATCCGAACAATAATTTTCTTGAACGTTCGTCTGGCCGCAGATCTGCCCGTAAGTAGGTAAATATAGATGTTCTCAGTTGTAAACAGCTATAGAGAAGTTTGTTTATTTGGTCAGTAAATAGACATATGTTTGCTGTTGCATGTTTACTTGAGATAAAATAAGTTGATTTTCAATGGATTGTTATTTTTCCTAATTGCGATAGCCATTTTTACAACAGTTAGTTCTTCGTGTCTTCGTCAACCCATAAACATGGCAATTCAAATTGAGAGTTTTATACTAAATGATGCAATTGTTGTCTTGTATTGGTCATTAGTTTATTGAAAGATGAGTTTGTTCATTTCAGGAATTTATAAATCTTTTCGGTTTTTGACCTTTCTCATTCTCGTTGTCCTGAGGTAAAATCATTCAAATTCTGTAAGAGGAAGGGGTTAGATTTACCTATACGGCCCATGATAAGGCACAATTTGGATTATAGATTATAAACACAAGGTAATAAGACCAAATCCAAATAAATAAATAGTGTGTGACGTTTTGGTAACAACGCTGTTGCCGAAACGTCACACACTATTTATTTATTTATTTGGATTGGGTCTTATTTACCTTGTCTATATGGCCCAGTAATTTGCATTGTTTCCTTCGTATTTTTTTATGATGTTTGTTGTGTTCCTCAATTAGATTCGTGTTTGTCCTTACTTTTTAATTCATGACGTGGTTCAGGTAGATATATGAATCTTGACAAAAATACTGAGTTAAGGTATTGGAGAACAATAAAAAATGCCGTTTCTATTTACGCATATACAGTATTTGAAAAATGTTCGGTTATTAGATATATTTTCAGTACTATTTATAATAAATAGGAAAATATTGGTATTATAGGAGGGAGGAAAATATTTAATTTAAATGGATACAATATTTGGTGGAACCAATCTCTTCCCTTCATCAAATAACAAATTTGAATACTTTTCAAAATATTATATTTATTTGAACGTATATCAGATACAAATTCAAAATATACCATATTATTATTTATAATATGAGATATTAAGGTACATATATATACGTTTTGTGTGTTGAAATTACTTTTAATCATATATGTTTGAAAAGTAGCGTTAAAAATATTTTCCTTTTTTTTTGCGATAAAAATGCTATAAGACTTATAATCCTCTGCATCAATTAGATTAATTAAATATAAATCTCCGGGGATTAAGTTTCTTTATTACACTATTAACGAGTTTACAAGTTTTCGGGTTTTAAACGACCCTTCTACAGGTAAAACCTTTAGAATCACAAACATTCTAAAAATTATTTATGTGTAGAAGGGTCGTTTAAAACCCGAAAGCTTGTAAATTCGTTAAAAGTGTAATAAATAAACTTAATCCTCGGATATTTATATTTGATTTATCTTAAAAAATGCTAAGTTTTTATGATATTTAGAAGGGAGTAGATATGTAGGTTGGTAACTTAAATATGTAGGTATAACTGTAGCTTTGTCTCATAGAGAGGTTATTACTATTCATTAAAATAAATAAATATAAAATATACATCTTTTCTGTCAGATCATACATACGATCTTTGAGTTCTATGATGTTCTACACACGATATTCAAGCCAGCTAACAAACATTTCTGCGAACATTTCCAATCAGGTCAGTGCGCTACCCCAGCAACGGAAAACTAATAGCTCGCGAGAAGACCTTTGATTTGGGCAATGAGTTACTTGATTACCCTAAGCTGTCTCAAATTCACAAAGACCAACTAGAGATTCCAGAAATACCTACTTGATCAGAGTGGAACGTGCTTCATAGCTTATTAAATATTGGAAGGCATGCTAAGAAATTAAATTTGATATTCCGTTCTAAATATGTCCCAGAAGTTTCTAGAAATGCAATCATGAAATAAACTACGCTTATATATTACTGTGCATAATATAAATATTTGAAGATTAAAATAGGAATTGTTCTTAAATATTGGTACTAAATACCAGATAAGAATTAAAAATATATTTAAAGATGAGCAACGCTATCATCGGGTAGATTGCCATTTCGCAGTTCGCAGGTTGCTGGTTGGAAGGGAAGAAGATTGAGGAAAGAAAATTTCTACCATGTTCAGGTCAAAACAAATAGACTCTTTGGAGAGGAAAGAAAGAAACGACCATTCGGAAAAGTCGATAGGAGCAAGTTCAGCGGCAGAATTCTGTGGTCGGAGCAGAGAGGGACAAGCTGGGAGGTCGATAGCAGGAGGTGGGCGATCGAAGGCACCATTGTGGGGAAGATGGATGGCCCGGCAGGTACCACGTCCCAAACTTTTCCCGGAGAAACCTTTAAATCTTCCAGAACTGCGAGGCAAATCTTCTCTCTCAGTAAAGGAGAGAGAAAATAGAGGAAGCTTAATCTTGTCTTTATACTGCGCTCTGGGATTTAATTAAATTTCTTCCATTATATTTTTGTGTAGGACACTGATATTGGAAAATAGTTTAGAAAAGGAAATTATAGAATACTCCATTATTATAAAAGAGGCGCAACACATGTAAAAGCTTTGAATAAGAATTCATATACGCGCATAAAACTAATCAAGATATCTAAAATACATTCTCATATATTTATATATTTTGCCATTGTAACGCATATTGTGTATTTGTATGGGGAGGATACAACGTCATAAGATAGAATCAATATCTTTTCATTTATCTGGATTTTGGAAATCCCTTAAGGCACACAAATATATATAGCCTTCCAAATTCTTCCGATTTTTTGCAATAATGCTTATCATTTCTATCAGATGATTATTCCAAAACTGAGATTCTCTAAGCATAATATTCTCCATTCGGAAATATTATATGTAAATATATAATACCTATCTAAATATAGTGATATGTATATATTTTACAATAAAAATATAATACACATTTTAATATATATTTAATCTACGTTTTAATGGCTTTTTCTCGTTGTTATTTTATAAAACTATTCATAATAAACTAAATAATTCAGCATCGAAGGATTTGCATTTGATTTTAAAATATTACAATGCGTCCATCAATTCCTTACAGTGTACTTCAAACTCCAAACATATTAAATCTTCGAAACTATTATAGACACGTATGATTCTTTTTTAAAATAAACAATTTCTACTGTCCTTACTGTAATGGAAAAATTAATGGGAGGGCCTCGCTCATCAGTGGTGAACCCTCCCAGCGGTTTCGCCAGTTTAATCTACCATAGAGGGTTCACCACTGATGAACCAGGCCCTCCCATTAATTTTTCCATTACATTAATGACAGTAGAAATTGTTTATTTTTAAAAAGAATCATTCGCATCTATAATAGTTACGAATTTTGATAACAGATGGCGCGCTAATGCATCATAATATAATATTAAATGTTAATTAATATTTGTTATAATTAATTAGTTTTCTATAAATGAGCAAACACACACCATATTTAGGCTATGAATAAATCATATTTGAGCACTATTATATTATCAAAGTCAATATTTAGTAAATTTTATTATATTAGTTTATATAGCGGAATATATAATTGAAAGGCATATATTGTATCAAAATATTATTTATTTTACCAATATATCAGTTGGCTGAACGCCAATCTTTATCAAGGTATTATAACATATTAATGTAAAATATAACACATAATTATGTTATAATACCTTGATAAAGGTTGGCGTACAGCCAACTAAAATATTGATAAAATGAATGATATTTTGATCCATTTTTAATTAAATATTTATTCATGGATTGTTCTATTTTCAATAGAGGAATATATATCCGAATTATTGAATTTATTCTAGAATAAAATGGAATTTTAATGGATAACAGAGAATAATGGAATATAAGAATAATAATAAATATTCAATTCAAATAGACTTCTACGAAGTTCCTATATAACAACATAGAAATTCCAAACAGTTAAATTTAGGAAACAGCGCAAGAATAGCTAAATCTAGTCGAATGACCCAAACATTGAACCAAATGAGAGTCTTTGCTATCCCCTGAGAATTCCTCTAAAAATAAGTTTTAAATGACTTGGAAAAGTTCAATCCGACTTTTCAAAGTTAGACCGAAATAGAAAATGCATTTTAAAAAAATCTGAACGAATTTTTAATTAATTTTTACAAATATATCAAAGCGTGTCGTTTGTAAATAAAAACCATTCAATTTATTTATATCACTGATCACGTGATTTAAAATGTGAAGAATTTTTTAACAGTTTATATTTGTGTGATAAATACAATTTACTACTATTGTAGCTAATAGAGATGAAAGATATGAACGATATTTGCATCTTTTGATTTGTATTGGAAGTAATAGGAGGTTATCTTTCAGTTCAATACATTTTTCAGAATATATATATTAATTTTGAAAATAGAGCAATCCATAAATAAATCTTTAATTAAATCAAACATGTATATCAATCATATATTGATTGATATAAATCAAATATTTGATATCATTTTTTTTTCTCCCCATTGAATATAACAAAATATTTTTAAAACTTAATTCTGTTGACGTTATGTGGCGCTGAGTTTTTGTTGACACACATTGAATATGTTATAACACCTTGATAAAGGTTGGCGTTTAGCCAACTGAAATATTGGCAAAATAAATGTTATTTTGATCCAATATATGCCTTTTTAATTAGAAATATATGATCATATTTATAAATTTCATGTTTTTTATAATGTTATAAATAGAATTTATCATAAAAGATGTTATATTCAGGAAGAAATACTATATTTAAATCTAACGTTACTATTTTAAAAAGTTCTATAAATAGATATATGTCAGTAAAATCTAACTTTTCAACTCGCCGAAGTTTTAAAAGTGAAGGTTTTTGTGCTATTCGATTTTTTCCGGGTTGAAAAAGAAATATCCCGCGCGCTCCCTTATATTCAATCTCTGTTTAAATGGGGAACTTCTATTTTAATCGAATATACTTTCTCAGAACCTCTTGTACTTGAATGCTGGCAGGATAAAATTATTCGCCTTTTTCGAATTTTTTTATTCATGCACACACATATTTTATATATTTTTATTTTGATAAACCTTATTCCAATAAAGATAATATATTGTGTTGGCCTGGCTCATCACTAGTATAAAGATTCCTTTATATTATTCATTTCAGTTTCCAGAAAGCTCTGCTATTGTTTAACATTTCAAATGGATCATTATCGGTAATTACTCAAAGGTTTCACTATCCTACATGAATTACTATAAGGAATAGGCATCTCCTATGAACGTATAATCATTTTTTTTGCTTATTCCTAGTACACGTGGTACAAGCCATGATAATCATGGTGGGTAATTAGCGACTGCTTTTACTATAAGTGCACCACATGACTACACATGAGAAAAGCAGTTCGACTTTGCACTTACAAATGTGCCATAGCCCTGTGAATAAAGGATTTTAACCAATTCTCGGATAATTAAAAATCAACGATTAGTTGAAAAATATTCCGAGAGATGGCGCAAGGCATCAGCAACCTTCAGTTACACAATCAGGAGATGCCTTTTTCTCATAATTTAATCTCCTGATCCCCGTATAATTTCACTTGTGTACTATTTTTACATGAATTAATATTTCTTGATTTGGTAGGTAGTTCAAGTTGTGATCTTTCTTTTTTGCTTATCCCTAGTACACGTGGTACAGGCCATGATAATCATGGTTGGTAGAAGTAGACGACTGCTTTTACTGTAAGTGCACCACATGTCTATACATGTGAAAAGCAGTTAGACTTTGCACTTAAAAATGTGCCAGATCCTTGTTTGGTTACTTGCACTCGCTGGTGGGTTTGGATTTCTGCAAGAATCGGGTGCCATTGGAGAATTTATTTTAATCAGAAAAAAAGTATCCAATGCGGGAATCGAACCCGGGTCGTAGAAGTCGAAAACCAACAGTTTAGATCAGTCTTCCACTGACCCCCTAAGTTGTGATCTGATCTTGTTTAACATTACGAATTATGAATATGATGATATTTCACATATTATGAATTTAAAAGAACTGAAATATATTGTAAATGCATTGTTCAGTTCATATATAAGAGTGAGACATTTGAGAGGGCTATAAAGGTATGCAATGATATTATAAGCACACAAAACTTGTGAATAGTTGAAATATAACAATGTATTTTAAGGCAATAAGAAATTTCCTTCCAAAAGTGAAACATAAGAAAACGATTAAGAGATAATATATCTGTTTACCATCTAATTATTTCAATTGGGTAATTTCAGCTCTCCACCTTTTGCTTAATTAGAAACACAAAAATTACTTAACGATCATTGTTATTGCTCTAGTCTTTATTCTAAGTAAGAGCGGTTTCAGTTGCTATTTGTCAAAGTATCTCTTTGGGTTTTGAAATTAAAAAATATAATTTCTCCTAATATGTTTCTTTATTCATTATACAATAAAAACGCTTAAGATGCACAGGTTTATAAACTAGAATTCTTCTGAAAAAGATTGCGCTATGGAACTATAGTCTACGTGTTAATATTCTATAATAAATAAAGAAATCAACTTCATAAAAAGAAACAAATTGTATAGAATCTTATTCTATAACTTTATCAATCACTCTTTTTCTATGAAAAATAGACAATTCGGACAGTTAGAGTTATTTATTTTGCTCATAGTTTCGACAAAAATATTTTGTCTTCGTCAGGGTAAGTAAATAAAATAAAGCATTTGGCAAGGCGTTAAAATTGTTCTTGAGGTTGCAAGGGCGTTCTCACATGATTTTTCAAATTTAGTACAATCGACCAGGAAGTCTCTATCTTTATGATTTATCAATCACTATTTGCAAGTGATAATAAGTTTAAAATATTTATATCTCTCTCTAGGGGATAACGGAACTTTATATGACAAATATATATTACTCTATATATGTTTATACACTGTATATGCATATATACTCTATATATGAGTAAGTATGTGCATATGCGTGTGTGCATACGTGTGTGTATTTGTCAAAAAATATTTAACATCAAACAACAGATAAACCACCAATATATTTCGAGTTTATTATAAAGACGAATGATAATATATTTTCAAATTAAGTTTGCAAGCTTGAGGTATAGCTTTTCCACCAAGCCTGGTCTGCAATTTTGTATAGAAGTTCTTAGATATCGCCAATTTTAACGGCGTCCTTTATTTTTACAAATCAATATAACCTCCCAGGAAAATATTCGTCTAAAATTTAACACAAAAAATTCCTCCTAATTGAAAGAGAAAAATGTAAATAAAATATTTTTAATACGTGAGTGTATTTAATAGGCCCCATGAGTGCCTAGGTAAAGAACTTCCTCTATTTAATTGAACATTTTTTTCTGCTTTTTCACTCTTCCTTAAATATTTACTTAAATTAACATTTTAAAAATAAACTTCTTTCAGAAATCTATGAAATAATTGCCTCCTTTTTCTACTAATTGAGTAAACCACGAAGTAATAAAAAATAAATATTCTCAATACATAAACATGACTAAAATACTGAATATTTTAGCAGTAAATTCTTATTTTCCCCCTTTTAAATAGAGAAGGGATTAAAGATCTCAACACATTATAGCCGCTTCATCAATCTTAAGGAGTTCTACATCCTTGAACTTTGTTCAAATAATCCTGTCTTTTAGATAATCGATTTATTAATTTAAACATATTTTTATGTTAAAATATATATTCTCAAAGCAATGGCGTACCATTTAATACAAAAAATGGAAATATTAATGTGATTTTTTATTTTTCTAAATAAAAAAAGCTTCCTATAGTCCTTACTCCAAAGAATAAATATTTAGAGAGATTAGCTAATCAGTTTTGTCATATATTCGGTTATATAATTATTATTATAATATATTTAATATATCGTCTGTAAGAAAAAAATAACTTATTATAATTTTGTTTACATTCTTTATTAAATTGATTAAACTGCCGAAACCGCTGGGAGGGTTAACCACTGATGAGCCAGGCCCTTCCATTAATTTTTAATGGCAGTAAAGGCAGTAGAAAATTGTTTAATTTTTAAAAGATTTATACGCGTCTATAATAGTTTCAAATTCTCATAAATATTAAAATGTAAGTTGTATTTGCTGCTAAATATAATATTTTATAAACCCCAAATTAAACTTAATAATCAAAATACATCACAAATTTTAAACTTTCTAGTGATTTCGACAATTTAATCAAAACGGAATGATGTATTCAAATGGGGAAATGTCTGGAAGGGTTCACCGTTGATTATCCAGGCCCCCCGAAAATTCCCCCATTCTAGTAAGGATAGTAGGAAGTAGTTATATTAGATATATATGTTATTAAAAAAAAAGAGATTTCTGTTTGATTTTTGATCATCTTAAAGATTATGCTATGGTAATGCAGTCGTGGTCAATACTCTTGAAAATATAAATAGTTTTGATCAGTAATTGCTTTAATTGCGCGCGTTAAAAGAATATATAAAAACATAATTTGAATAAAAGTAATACCTGGCTTAAGGCGTAAGAATAAAAAATGAAAAGCTTATTTACATAATGTACAAAAGTTTTGAGCCGGCCATCGGGAAACAACAACAATGATTTTATATAATGAAAACGGCGACCTCTGGTGGTCGATTTAGCAGAGTATTAAATCTATGAAGTATAATTTTAAATAATATGATATTTTTATATAACATATATATATTTCGCAATAGTATTTCTATTTATTCAATATATATTTTTATTAATATTTTTGGAGGACTTAAGATTCTATCTTTTTAGAAGACACTGACTCTTTTCTACTGGTATATATACTGGTGAGATATATAACTATTTATAAAAATCAAATGTTAGAATGAAAAATTAGAATTTAAATTGTAATGTCAGACTGGTATCATAGAGAGAAAATAAAGCTTAATCCTATTATTCTCCCGTTCAAATCACAAACCTTCTCTTTTTAAATCTAGATTGGTCCACCAATTTAATTTTATTCAATATTCAGATTGTTGTGAAATATTGTTCATACAATAAATAAAGTTTTACACATTCAAGATTATTTAGCTTTCGTTTTCCCTGCGGATCGAATTATCTTTCCCTTCATCGCATTGTTAGTTGTAGAAAATGATACGGTTTTAAGCAGAACTTCTATTTGGTTATGTTTCGAACATCTCTGTTCAGGTGAAAATCTGCTGGATGTTCGAAACCTTGTGAATACATAACCCAAGTTGAGGATGTGTTTCGTCTTCTCGATTTATTATACCATAGTTGTATGGGGTATTCAACGATGGGGTTTAGGTTCAAATTATATATATCATATACGTCTAAATTTTGTAGTCTTAGAGTAAAAAACGAAATATATTTTCAGTGTCGGCTGTTACACGCTCATTTAATTAGATCGAACTTTCCACCAGGAGATAAGGAAAGCGACGGTTGTCTAGGAAATCCTTACGGCGGTGTTTTCCTCGGCATGTCTTATCCAGGATGAGCAAATAGAGCGTGCATCCGTTCCCGGCGGGCGGGGTCACGGCTCGCTTACTTCTTGCGACGCCTACACTCTGACATGAGCTGGCTTTCCAAGGTCTTGGCTTACTGCGCATTTCCTCTAACTCTCATCATCACAAGCAGGACTTTGGTATTCCGACCCTTGGTCCTCCTGTTGTTATATAACTTGACGTCCCTATAGAGCTACACAATCTTATAGATTTTTAAAGTCTGATATGTATTAGCAACTTGTAGACAGATTAGATTCTGTGTTAACCATCATTACACTCTGTAGATTCCAAGGTTATCTCTGAAGAATGTTTAGACCTTTAAGAATATTTTTCACATATATATAATGCTGATATATCTGTTATATCATAATGTTTAAACTTTACATTGTATGCTATAAGGTGGATTCTGTGAAAGAAAACGTTTGGGTTTTTTTATTCTCTAGTTACGTTAGCCTTAAATGCATACACTTACTCGGCTCACACTAATACCTAAATTAATACAGCTTTTGAGTAAATGTTCACCATATGTTATAATGGCATCTACTGGAAGCCAGAAGAAACACAAGCTAACAAAAATAAACTGTGTGAATGATTATAAAAACATAAATCAGTAACATTTAAACAGAATGCACCACTCTAGTCAAATGGAGACCAAAATACACGCAACCTTTACATATATTTTTATTCAATAGAACAATATACACTTAAGAATATATTTAGCTTTAGAAGGTAGTTCGGGTTAACAAAGGAAACCTCTCACTTTTAAGAAATCTCACAAGCTCTAAAATTATTTTAATAGTCACTCCATAAAAGATGTTGATTCATATCAGTACTTCACATTTTGAAATGTGAAGTTGCTCATAAACTAATAAATGTAAACGTTGAAGTTAATAGAATGGAATACGCCTTTCCCCAGAATCATTTGTAAGCTAACATTATAGCTAGTTTACTTCCTCAATCTGATCATTAGAACAATTCATTTTTCACCTTCACCATGCTTTCCCGTCTTAGGTCCAGTTCGGCTTCCCGAACAGGCCATCTTCGTCCAATGATTTTCACAAGTGGATCCAAGCCTTTCCGAATTGCACCAAATGTCAGGATTCTCCAGAGAGCCCAGAACACATTATGCAATGCATCGGACATTGCCGAACAGACATCTACACCGACCCAGCTGTGGTCATCGAGGCGATAAAGAGGCATGGCCTTCAGGATCTGGTCTAGACTTGAAGTCCAGACTTGGGACAAGAAAAAAATTACCTTCGTCAATGCGATGTCGAACCCCTGGTGCCAGCATTCACAGTCCCGATCACCGCTCCCCGTGGTAAAGTAAAACAAAGAAGTTGAGAATATTCTAATTTAACCAAGTGGCGCAATATCGTCATGAATCGCCAGGGATAACGGGACCTTGCCAAGAAGGTGAAGGAGGAGAAATATGATTACCGGACGAAATGGGCTGTCACACGTCAGTCTAATGGGATTGCTCTGACATTTTTTTGTTCTGCTCATCTTTTGAAACATGTTGGGGAATTCCCGACAGTGTCACTTAAACATGGAGCCCACAGGGATTTCACAGTCTTCATATCTCAATAGCATTTTAATTCATAACCCTAACAAATTCTACTTCAAATATTAGATTTTTTAAAAATACAAATGAAAAAGCTATAATATATATCTCTCAATACCCATATATTAAATACCAATTTCTTGGTTTTTCAAGAAGCCTTTGGGACCAAAAATATTTTTGGTCGCAGTAGCCTACTCCACGCTGACGAGCGCCAAAAGCGCGAAACGCCTTCGTGGATGGCTTTTCTTGATTTATCGAGAAATTCGGTTGGCCAAATATCAGGCAACAGGCTAAATCAATCTTTAGTTAATTTCTGTTCCACCAGATGACGCTTCTGTCAACTGTAAAGCACATGTGCTCCTGGTCAGGATATGTCATTTTTATTTTTAAAATATCTCAACATAAATAATTTAAAAATACAAATGAAAAAGCTATAATATATATCTCTCAATACCCATATATTAAATACCAATTTCTTGGTTTTTCAAGAAGCCTTTGGGACCAAAAATATTTTTGGTCGCAGTAGCCTACTCCACGCTGACGAGCGCCAAAAGCGCGAAACGCCTTCGTGGATGGCTTTTCTTGATTTATCGAGAAATTCGGTTGGCCAAATATCAGGCAACAGGCTAAATCAATCTTTAGTTAATTTCTGTTCCACCAGATGACGCTTCTGTCAACTGTAAAGCACATGTGCTCCTGGTCAGGATATGTCATTTTTATTTTTAAAATATCTCAACATAAATAATTGGTAATAAGAGTTTCGAATCAGGGTTCTGGTTACTGATAACGAATGTTTCTAACACGAAACGATAATTATATTTTGATGTAATAAAAATATTTTTGCATGTTGTAATTATAAAAACTGACTGAATAAATACAGGTGAATAAAAAACAAACATGAAAGACTATTTTTGATGGGGTTGAAATCTTAGAAACTAGATTGAAATTTTCTCAATAATAAATTTTAGATATCTAAAGAGTATAGTTTTGATATATTTTGTTGGTTGGATGTTTGTTTGTAAATATATATACCCACATCAACCAACTTTTATTTACACCATGATAATCATGGTGGGTAGCGAAGTTTTTGCTGTATGTATATTACTTGTTTACACATCTAGAAATTAGTAAGACTTTTGTACTTACAAGGTGTCAATGTCCCTTTGGTTAATTGTAATTAATTGTGGAGTGTGTTTGACTTTTGCAAGTGTCTCAGAGACCATTGAAACATTTATATTTTAGGAAAAAGTTGCCAATGTGGGATTCAATCCCAGTCTATGGTTATCACAATTCTACTGTGTACTCCGCTCCTCCACTAACCCCGCATCTAGACAATGGGAAACTTTTTAATAATAAATTTCATATAGCATTTTATGGAAGCGAATAAAATGGGTATATAGATTATTTTAAATATTGTATAAAAATATACGTATAAATTTATTGATAGGAAATATTGATAATATTACATAGTTACATAGGCAGTTTTTGACAATATAAAATCCTTATCGACTGCTAGTCAATGGTTAAATAAAAAAGATACAGGATAATATTTTGATGATGCATTAGCGCGCCATCTGTTATCAAAATTCGAAACTATTATAGACGCGTATGATTATTTTTTTTTTAAATAAACAATTCATATTGTCCTTACTGCAATGGAAAAATTAATGGGAGGGCCTGGCTCATCAGTGGTGAACCCTCTGATGCAATATTACAGCGGTATGGTTGATTAAACTGGCGAAACCGCTGGGAGGGTTCACCACTGATGAGCCAGGCTCTCCCATTTATTTTCCTATTGCAATAAGGATAGTAGAAATTGTTTATTTAAAAAAAAAAAGAATCATACGCGTCTATAATAGTTTCGAAATTTGATAGGAGAATATTTACAATTTTCTTCCACGGGGGAGGCTCTCACACTTTGAAATAGTCCTCCTCCAGACAGGGAATGTGCCTTCTTAAACCGTTTCCAGTTCCAGGCTGAGGAATACAATAACACACATACAATACATGCATACATATACAATTTAGGCTTTGGCAGACGCCACGATATCCAGGACGTCGTCATCCAGGCCTCGCTCGAAGAACCAACCCTTCAGTCCATAAATTATTTTCTAATAAATAATATATATATATATACACTTACAAACGCACACACATACATTTTTTATATTATGATGCATTAGCGCGCCATATGTTATCAAAATTCAAAAATATTATAGACGTGTATGATTCTTTTTAAAATAAATCAATTTTATTATTATACATTGCAGTAAGGACAGTAGAAATTGTTTTATTTTATAAAAATCATACGCGTCTATAATAGTTTTGAATTTTGATATAAATCTTTATTAAGACCACCGGTATTATACAGATTCATCACAGAAAGGAAGCATAGATGGAGTTCCTATACTCCAGGCAGCACAGAGCCCAACAGCTATACAATATGTAATATGTGAGTAAGAGTTACCTAGAAATTATTCAAAAAGGAAAGAATAAATAATATTGAGGTAAAATTGAAAGAAACCCTTTACCTCTATATTATTTTTTCTTTCTTTTTTGAATATGCAATATATACAACACACGCCAATATACAAAATAATATATTTTATAAAAGTAAATTTTCGTATATCGTAAAATAATATATTCCACAGCAATTTAGTAAGAAGGTGTAACCCGTCTTAAAGATAGAAGTTACCTGACCGCCATTCGTTGTTCTTGAAATAAGAGACACTTCGACCAAAAGAGTTTTTTTTTCTACGTTTCGATAAAATCTTTTGTCCTCGTCAAGAAAAATGAATTATAATACACTTTATGAAAAGACGTTAAAACTCGCCTATAAACATATCTTCAACGCCTTTCCATAAAGCTTATTTTTTCCTGACGAGGACAAATATTTTGACAAACGTCGAAAAATGAAACTATACTGGCTGATGTTTCTCTTATTTCAATAACAAGGCGTAACTCATTACTGTAGATATTTTAGCACAAACATATGTTTTTTAAAGATCAATTGTTTAAAAGATATAATTGTCAGGGTATATACAGTTAAACCTGTCTATAGCGCCCCCTCTTGGAACTCACCAAAATAGGGTGCTATAGAGAGGGGGTGCTATAGACAGATCACTTTTAATGTAAAATGTTTACATTTTAATGTTTAAAATCGGGCGCTATAGAAAGGAAGGCGCTATTTAGAGGGGGCGCTATAGACAGGTTTAACTATATATATATATATATATATAGTATTTTATTTAATAAGCAATAATAATAAATGAGTCGAATATAAATCTAAATTTAAAATATCGACTCAATCATTTTATCACGCTAATATTTCGTGATGAACGTCCACACATCTTCACGTGAATGGTCCCTGGCTCCGAATTAAGAGCAGAAGACACCAATAATCCCTCTCAATGATGATACAATAGAGCTAATTGAAACTTCCAACTCTCGCCGCACCAAACTTTTAAATGTGCTAATCCTGTAATCCTGTAAATTGAAATCGCCGACCCTCGACTCGGATTTAATCCTCTTAGAGTGGCGACCTGGTGAGCATTGTCAACCTTGGAGGCCAAATTATTCACATAAAGGTTGGCTTATTTGGATTAATCCTCTCCTTAAATTCCTTTTGATGGATCAGGAGAAAGATATAAAAATATAAAATAAGATTTGCCGTATTTCCAACTTTGCGAAAGTCGATTACAGTTACACCACTATGTGAGATGTTATTACTAAGTATTTTAAAATACTTCATATTGATTGAAAGAGATTGAAATTTTCCGGAAGAATTCGATCTATAAAAAAGGTCGCCTCTATTGTCAAAAGGAACGCTAAAACAGCGCCATCTATGACCCGTCTTCGCAAATTGGCAGACTCGGGTCGGCGAGAGATTCACAAAATCAACTTTGGCAAATTAAGAAGTGCCAACCTGGTTTCGAGGTAATGGTCTTCATTAGTCCGTAGAAGGGTCATTGAAAGTGATTAGAAGAGAGATTGAAACTAGGTCATTACAAAGTATATACATATAAGGTTATATAAGGTTGAATATAAAATTGAATAAATATGGATAAAATAAGACTGAAGAGATAGAGATAATCTATTTATCTATCAAAATTATCTTCTAAACTTTTAGTTAGAACTTTATAGTGATACAAATTTTAAGCTATTAAATCCTTTTCAGTAAATTTCTTACTTTTCAATTTATATTTGTCTGTACTTTATATTTGTTAATTGAAAAAGTATTTGATAACTTAAATTTCTACATAATGAGCAATGTCATTAGAAGTAGTTGGGAAAGGTCATTGAGTAAATGTCATTAGAAGTAGTTGGGAAAGGTCATTGAGTAAATGTCAGGAGAGAGATGAGTCCAAGGACAAGGGAATGTCCCAGATGGTGGACGAATGGTCACAAGAGGAGGGAATTGTTATTTACGCCCGGCATCTCGAAGGAGATGGCTCCTCGATTCTGATTAGGTAGCGCTCGTAATTTCTTCGAGAGCCCTCTAACCCTTGCCATCTCTTCAACAGATGTTCTCCCTACATATAAAACCTGTTGTTTACCAGCTATACTCTAGATCTACTCTAAATAGATAAATTATATAAAACCGGTTGTTTACCAGCTATAGTCTAGATCTACTCTAAATAGATAAATTATATAAAACCTGTTGTTTACCAGCTATAGTCTAGATCTACTCTAAATAGATAAATTATATAAAACCTGTTGTTTACCAGCTATAGTCTACATCTACTCTAAATAGATAAATAATAAAAAAAACCTGTTGTTTACCAGCTATACTCTAGATTTACTCTAAATAGATAAATTATATAAAACCTCGTCTCTAATTATTCTTTTCAAACTCTAATTTTATTCACACAATATAAGAAATTTGGTTTTAAAAGTGTATTTTACAAATTTTAACCTATTTTATTTAAAAATGTTATATATACAAAACAGCCCTAGTGAAATAATTGGCTTCATAAAAAAACCATCATAATGGCTGGTAATTGAAGAGTATAATGAATAGAAAAAATACGTTTTTACATCTATTTTTTAGAAGTTTAAAGTTTATTTTATGTTGTTATAAAGGTAAATAAATGAACCTAAATGATATAAATATATTTGTTATATTAAAATATTATATAATTTAAAAATATATTTTATAGATTCAAATATTCTGTTTATATCTACCACCAGATGTCGGGACTTTCCCTATAAAAACTCATTGTTGCTGTTTCACGTTGGCCGGCTCAAATATTTTGTACATTATGTAAATAAGTTTTTCATTATTTTGATTCTTACGCCTTATTCCAGGTAGTACTTTTATTAAACTATGATTTTTATATATATATTCCTTTAGTTCAATTAAAATACTGATCAAAACTATTTTTATAATTATACTTTCAAGATTTTAACCACGACTGCATTACCATAGCATAATCCACAAGATAACCATATTCAAGCAGAAAATATCTCATTTTTCTATTTATAACTTATATATATATAGCAATATGGATATTTGCATGGGTAAACTAAATAATAATAAGAATTCGTCTTTAAATCTTGGCGTATCGGTAATGCATATGGTGGATACTGAAAAGAAACTGGATAAATAAGCCATTAAAAGTTCTAATTAACGAGTAATACTCTCGGTTTCTGTCCCTTTATGATGAACACTTCACTATTATACGCGCTGAATAACAAATGAAACATATATATATACATATAAACATATATATATACAAGTATAAACAAGCGTAGAATATGAAGTAGAATTTAATTCCGAATTTTGTTAATTCATAGATTAATATATAATGATGCATTAGCGCGCCATCTGTTAGGAAAATTCGAAACTATTATAGACGCGTATGATTCTTTTAAAAATAAAACATTTCTACTGCCCTTACTACAATGGAAAAATTAATGGGAGGGCCTGGGTCATCAGTGGTGAACCCTCCCAGCGGTTTCGCCAATTTAAATGGTAGATTAAACTGGCTAAACCGCTGGAAAGGTTCACCACTGATGAACCAGGCCCTCCTATTAATTTTTCCATTGTAGTAAGGGCATAAGAAATTGTTTTATTTTTAAAAGAATCATACGCGTATATTAAAATTTCGAATAGATTCATATATGTTAACAAAAATTAGAAATGAATCCACTTTCTATCGAATTTTAAAGATTGCTAACAAGAATTTCCGAAAGTAGTTAAGGGATAATATTACAAGAATGAAGTCGTGTTAAATAAAGCCGATGAGTGCGAACAGGAATTCCGGCCCGCCATTGATTGCCGCTCCGGGTCACCTTGTTGCGGATATTGAATCTGGCCGCTTTAACAAATGTTTGCCTTTATGTTTTTGATGGTGGAATGTTTAACATGTTTGCTTTGGTTCGGACGATTGGTTCGGAGATAACCGTGGGAATTATTGGACGTTATGACAAGTTGTCTTACACAATTCTTCACCAACTCCCAAACTTTTGTATCGTTGATATTCTAACGAGTAGCTCCGCCGGCGAAAATGTTTTTTTTTTTTTTTTAACTTTTTGTGCGGTCTTCTCTTTAATCTCAATAACCAAGAATTTTTCAAAAAAGTATCCAAATTTATTTAGATATTTTCAATTTTAATTTAGACATTTTTCATTTTAATTTAGACACACGGACTCTTCTATATAGAGTCCATGTGTCTAAATTATAATGTAAAATGCCTAAATTGAAATGAAAAATGTCTAAATAAAAATAAAAGTTTCTAAATTAAAATGAAAAATGTCTAAATATAAATTTAAAATGTCTTATTAAAAGTTGAAAACCTATAAATAAATATCTGGGTAAAAGTTAAATAGATTAAAATATTTGAGAATTCTTGCGTATAAAAGTAAATATCCCGATTCTTCTATAATAAACCTTCTCGAAAAATGTTTGAAATAAATTTGTACATTCTCATACATGATGTTTGCCAAATTGTAAAACTCATCAATTTACATACTAATTGCACCAATGTTTGACATTATATCATCAACACACATATATATATAACAAAATTCGAACCTATTTTAAAGGCGTAAGATTCTTTTTGAAATTAAACAATTTCTACTGCCCTTACTGCAATGGAAAAATTAATGGGAGGGCCTGGCTCATCAGTGGTGAACCCTTCCAGCGGTTTCGCCAGTTTAATCTACCATACCGCTGTTATATTGCATTTTTGGATCTTCCTTTTATATTGATACTGTTGGGTTGCTGGGAGGGTTCACCACTGATGAGCCAGGCCCTCCCCTTAATTTATCCATTGCAGTAAGGGCAGTTGAAATTGTTTAATTTCAAAAAGAATCTTACGCCTTTAAAATAGTTTCGAATTTTGATAACAGATGGCGCGCTAGTGCATTATATATATATATATATATATTGAGACGTTACAAAAACAATTTTTAATTGTACATAATTTCCTTTAAAATGTTATTTTAATTTTTCATGTGTTTATTTTCATTTTTATTTTCCATTCATTAAAAGTCAATGATGTACATACTAAATTAGTAAAAACTCAATAAAAACGATATGTAAAAATACACATAAACAAATGGCTTGTAAAAGAAAGCGGCAATAAAATGAGTTTAGGCAAAATGTCTATTTCATTAACAAACATTTCACTTTTAAAATAATAAACTTTAAAAATAAAGTTTTACTAAATTAAATTAGCGTTTTAAAAATAAAAACGTGGCATTTGGCGCAGTCGAAAAGGATACGACGAAGAAAAGAAAATGGCGGAAAATCCAAACAACCGGTTGCAAAAGTTCAACGGCTCGAAGTCGGCAATTAGGCCTGAGTCATGGATCAAATTATATGATTTTGAAAATAATTCTTTAAAAGAAGATGAAAAAATCAAAAATCTTATGTATTACTTGACAGATTCAGCACTTGAATGGTATGCAGACGAGATTATTTCAAATCCTGCAATAAAAAGATGGGAAGTTGTAAAGGAAAAGTTGATTCAAAGATTTGGTTCATACAACGCAAATCCAATTGTCTCAGCATCACATCGAAGATTAAAACGAGAAGAATCAATAGAAAATTATTTTCAAGATAAAATTCGCCTGTTAAATCAAACCCATCTAACGAAGGAGGAAAAAATTAATTTATTAACAGACGGACTTCCAAATGATTGGAAAGATTTAATTGTGGCTGCACAGCCAACTGACACCACGAAATGGTTCCATATCGCAGCTTCAATTGAACAAAATAGGGCTTCAATTCAGTTTAAGCCTAAAAACAAAATACATCTCGCGACAAAAAATAATGATAATAGAAAAAATGTTTGCTCATTCTGGTGTCCAATATGTTCGAAAAAGGGAATAAAAATTAAACATTGGGTCACGGATTGTGAGGATTATGATCCTAATTATAAAAAGGATAGGCCTAATCAAAACACTTCAGTGAAACAAGTATGCGGAGCCCCGGAATTGTTGAATGTAAGTACTTTGACAAATACCCCTACACAAGGAGCTTTCAAGCTTATCAACATAAGTGTTGAAGTAAATGGAATTCCTGCGCAAGCATTTGTGGATACTGGTGCAACAGTATCAATAATCAATTGGCGATTGTTCAAGCGAACCCGTCTTCAACTTCAACCAAATTCAGACATTCACATCAGCCAAGCGGATGGTGTTACCAGGACATATGGAAGCCTTCAGACCAAGGTAAGAATAGATAAACTAATTAAACCTGTAACTCTCCATGTAATGAAGAACTTTAAATATCCACTCTTGATCGGATTAGATGTTGCATCTCTTTTTAATCTTTTAATAGATGTCAGAGACAAAACAATTTACACCAAATTTGATGGATTACAAAATCCAATTCTTGTAAATCATCTAGAAGATATAAGAGAACATGAATTAAAAGAATTACTTGAACACAATAGGAATGTATTTTCTCAGCATGCTATTGATTTGGGAAAAGTAGCTATACAACATAAGATCATCACGAAAAGTGAACAACCAATTTCTCTTAGACCCTATCGTCGTCCTCTAAAAGAGTATGAAGAGATAGCTGAACAAGTTAAAGAACTTCTCGAACACAAGTTAATAAGAATTTCAGATTCTCCTTGGGCATTTCCTGTTGTTATGGTTCCCAAGAAGGATGGAAATAAAAGGATGTGCATTGATTACAGACGTCTTAATGAGATCACACTGGATGACAGGCAACCCCTACCTCACATACAGGACATGTTTGATCGATTGCATGGATCCAGATTCTTCTCTACCCTTGATGTTGCATGGGGTTATTGGCAGATCGAAATGGACCCGCAATCTATTCAAAAAACTGCATTCGTCACAAACGATGGTCATTATGAGTTTTTAGTGATGCCCTTTGGTTTAAAAAATGCTGCTTCAACGTTTCAAAGGATAATCCAACATATTCTAGGTGAATTATTATGGAAAGGAACTTGCTCTTTCCAAGATGACATATTGGTGTACACGAAAACATGGCAAGAGCACATGGAGCTTCTTAGTAAAGTTTTTGACAAATTAAGACAGTACAACATGAAATTAAAATTGTCGAAATGTATTTTTGGAAGAACTGAAGTAAAATACCTCGGACATATCATCAGTCACAATCAATTAAAACCCGATCCAGGAAAAGTAAAATCTATTCAAGACTTTCCAAGACCTGATACTGTAAAGAAAGTTCGTCAGTTCATGGGATTGGCAAATTATTACAGAAAATTTGTGAAGGACTTTTCTAAAATTTCATTCCCCTTGGTTCGACTCACTCGGAAGAATCAGCCCTTCATCTGGAATGAGGAAGTAGAGGAGTCGTTCGCTAAACTTAAAATGGCACTATCTACAAAACCTGTCCTTGCTATTTACAACCCGGACTACCCCTCTAAAGTTTATACAGATGCCTCCAAATATGGAATTGGAGCAATCCTAACACAAATTGGTCCAGACAATGAGGAACATGTAATTGCTTATTACTCCAAAACACTGCAACCACACCAAGAAAATTATTCTGCTTATGAGATGGAATGCCTAGCCGTGATACAAGCAACTGATCACTTTCATGTATACATAGAAAACCAACCATTTGAAATCATCACTGATCATGCGGCGCTCCAATGGCTTTTCACCATGAAGAAACCGAAACCTAAGTATTTTAGATGGATTCTTAGTTTATCCTCGAAATCATGTAACATCGTTCATCGTTCTGGAAAGCAACAAACTCATGTTGACGCCCTATCAAGACTCCCAGTTGTTAACATTGCAACTCAAGAACTTCAAGAACACCAACAAAATTCAGATTTGAGTTTCTTGAAAAATTCCCACACTCACGACGGTGTGGTAATGATCAAACAAAAAGGAGTTTTTAAAGCAGTTGTCCCAAACTCGCTTACCAAAAAAATATTGGAAGAATATCACGATTCATTGAGTCACCCATCAATAACCAAAACATGCAAACTTATAACTCAATGTTATTGGTGGAAAGGAATAACAACTGATATCAAGAATTATGTTCGATCTTGTAAATCTTGTCAACTAGTGAAGGTCAGACATGAACCAACTTTAGGAGAAATGATCACTCCAACGTCAAATATCCAACCATTACAAATGATCGGTTGTGACACTATTGTACTGGGAACAGCAGCAGCTAACACAAAGCATAAATTCATTCAAGTTTTTATTGATCACGCAACTCGTTATCTATGGGCATATCCCACAATAACAAACACTGCTCAAGCTGTCACTCAATGTCTTGATAAGATAATCAAATCTGTTAATTCGATCAATACTATCTTAACAGATAATGGCAAAAATTTTATATCAAAAGAGTTCAACAAATTTCTTTCTTTACAAGGAATTAAACACACATATACTTCGCCTTATCATCCTCAGTGCAATGGCATTTGTGAGAAATTAAATGATACGATAATGACAAAACTGAGAATAGCTGTTCTAGAGAAACCTAGATGTAAATGGAGCTCATTGTTACCGCAAGTTGTCAAAAATTATAATTCCACACCACATGACGTGACTGGTTTTTCACCGCTTTTCTTAATGTATGGAATCGGTAATGTACCCGAATTTGCCGACCAAACTCCAATTACAATTGAAGAAGCCAGGAAGAAAGCTAGCCTGCGGACAGAACAAAGTAGAAATAAGTGGAAGATTAAACACGATAGCCATCACCCCAGGTATGTCTTTAAAGAAGGAGACTTAGTCATAAGAAAAATTGCCGTCAACGACCCTCGTCTCATCAAGACATCACCAAAATATGAAGGACCATTTGTCATTCAAAAAAAGATATCTGATGTAACCTACGATATCTCTCTGAAAGACCAAAAGCAAGCAAGACGCGTTCACATATCTCAACTTCGACCATTTATTACCCGAGAATAAATGCTTCAAGAAGGGGAATATGAGACGTTACAAAAACAATTTTTAATTGTACATAATTTCCTTTAAAATGTTATTTTAATTTTTCATGTGTTTATTTTCATTTTTATTTTCCATTCATTAAAAGTCAATGATGTACATACTAAATTAGTAAAAACTCAATAAAAACGATATGTAAAAATACACATAAACAAATGGCTTGTAAAAGAAAGCGGCAATAAAATGAGTTTAGGCAAAATGTCTATTTCATTAACAAACATTTCACTTTTAAAATAATAAACTTTAAAAATAAAGTTTTACTAAATTAAATTAGCGTTTTAAAAATAAAAACGTGGCAATATATATATATATATTATATCGAGTTATAAAAACAATAACTAACGTCCTTCGCGATCAAATGTAACCTTTGCTATTACTAAAGGTTTAAAGTCGTGGGAGATGGATGCTCTTACCGAGTGTACGAAATAAGACACCAAACTTCTTCCCGCGAGAATCAATATGTTCTCAACAAAGGTCACAACTTAACGGATCCTGTTCCTTATCTCAACTCTGACATTAAGAACTTGTCCTTACTTACATAACAGATTAAAATCCTCGAATGCAATAATTCAAAACACGCTGTAGTCAAACCGTTATGGCTTGGATTCACTTTATTTCTTCTTTGGGCATTTGCTTATTTTGAAATGTTTCTGTGTGTTTAACGATACGTTACGTTAGATGACAATTATTCTATTTTCCTTTCAAAACCTAAACCATGCGCTAGTTAATGCACTTAGTGCAATTTCATCCTTCAGAGCATATTCCTAAAATTGGAATTGCTGCTGCAGATTTATTTTCAATGAAATAGCTTAGTTTTTATACCTTAAAAACATGTGCGAGCTGACTATTGAGATATTGGCATAGAAAATCATCTTTATCAAATATATGCTGTTTCATATAAGAATTGGTTGTGGATTGTGTGTGAAAAAATATGTATGAAAATACACATACACTATTTTTTCTATCTAAATAGTGCAATTCACAAATAATTGTTTATATGGAATGACATATTTTTTGTGTTGGGGGAAGGGGGGGGGGATCGAAATTAATAATATATTAATAATAGATATGTTAGGGTTTGTTATTTTTACAATTGTAAATAAATTCCCAATATATCGCAATAAACTCAAATATAAGATGTATATGTTAATAATACCGCGCTAATTAGACACTCATTATAATGTGTCTCGCTATCAATTTGCTAATTTCTAAAAAAAGGAATATAGTATAGTAGAAATTGTTTTATTATGGATAATTAAAAATATTGGTCCACTTTTTTTTTTTGCAATTATTTAGATGATTATCGGTTTTGCACACTATTTTATATCGGAAAAGCATTTTGATTCTGATACTGCATTTGTTTTCCTCATTTAAAAAATAATTTTCGAGATAATTTAAGCCAATTTAAAGATAACTATCTATTCAAAACGATGCAAAAGAAAGATTTATTTGAATAATATTTGCTCTAACAAGAGTTGAGATAAATCAATTTTAAATTTATCTTTATAATGGTTAGAAACTTTAAAATATTTTCAGTATCCACGTATATGGGGTTTTATTAATAACCATGCAAATATGCTGACATATTGAATATGGGAGCGTAATTTAAAGTGGAGGAAATATGGCAAAGATATATATAAAAAACGGAGCGTTCCCGCAATAACGCCGCCGGGTAAGTTATTGTGGCCGCGGCGTGAAATACGGCGGGCTGTCCCGGGGACACGCTCGGGTGCTTAATTAAATATTGATCTTAACTTAATTTTAAATCTTGAAAGCTTCTTTCTACTCAATATTTGCCTTCTTAATTAGTTGCTCGTCTCCAGAGGAAAGCAGTTCTTTGTTAGAGTGCAATTTTACAATAAAATTATATCATACAATAAAACTATAATTAATTTTTTGCAGGTCGAAGAGAGAAAAAGACGTTCTCTCATGTAGTTGATTAAGCGATGTATAAAAAATTCCTGAGCGCAAGTTGTCTGAAGAATATTTAAGAATTTCAATAGGATCTGTTCTTTGTGCCACGTTTTAATCATGTGGCGTTGAAAGAGCTGATTGTCTTCTCGTCCCATAAAAGTTTAGTTCTATGTCGAGCTTGTGCCTTTACAAAGAACTTCAATTAATAAATGATTAGCTATTATTAGCATCGTGTTCTTCGATAGTAGTATTCAGAATTTTTTTTCCCAATTCTGTGTTAGTTAAGATTTTATAGCGTTACTAAAACGTCCATATACCAACCTAGTTTCTTCTCCATTTATTCGCGAGAAAAAAAATATATAACTACTCTGAAACCAAGTCAAATAAAACATAAGTCTACCATATTAATGCAGATCGGAATGTATTTTTTGATGTATTTTATCCGTTTATATTTAAAATCTTAATTGTTATATATTTCATTTCAAACCTTAGATTGGTGAACAGTATTCCTATATTCTCTCAGAACATCGTTTCAATGTCCAAGTATTTTGATGATACCGTAAGGTTTTCTGCTATATGTGTGATTGGAAAGATACTAGAATATTATCTTCAAATTATTGTGATGAGTGTACAAATTATAACTTCGTTTATGTAACATTGGCCGATATTTTGTAACAATTGACCTAATTGTCATAATTTAAACATTAAAGGTCACTTAAGGTCTAAAAACGATCCAATAAGAATAAAGCTAGAAGAATATTTATGCAAATCTTCTGAGTCTAAATCGCCAACTTGATATCTTCATTTTTATCCCAGTAAATAATGCCAATACAATTCTAGTTTTATACATCTGTCGCAACTTGGATGAATCCAATAATTTTCCTGTTGGAGACCATGACATCGAAGTCTCTAACTAGGATCTTTTGACCGGCTTTGTGGGTAAATCAAACCTGAATAATGATGTTAGAAATAAAATTCATACTTTGAGGATCAAAATGACCCTATATTTTGTATTTATTTGTTAATATTAAGACAATTTCAACTATCACACAAACATTATATTCTTTTTCATTTACTAGGTTTATAAACTGAATTAAATTTAGTCAAAATGTGATATTTTATGAAATAGGATCGTTAAATTTCGCCACAAACTTTAAATCCACGCAGATGCCTGGTATAAGGCCGAGGTTGGAGAAGTAAGTAGCCCGCCCTATAATGAAGATGATTCAAGTCTTAGAGATATTCCTCCTCCGTTCCGAGCTGCAATTGACCCTAGCTGACGGATGACTTGTTACAAGCTTTTCCAAATGGCCGCTCGACACGCAATGGTATTCCTGCAGTGATTTAGAGGCACACGACTTTTGGTGGTCATTTTTATTCCCGCAATCGTAGAATGAATCATTTTATTTTTTATTGAATTTCTTTCTCTCCAATCTTTGCCCTTTGTAACTGTGTTGGGGTTGAAATATGCTTAGTTCTAAAGCAAAGAGATATTAATAAAGTGCAATTAAATTACCTAGAAAATATCGATGTTTTGTTATTCTTACAAACAAATAAATTCTTTAGCTGCTTAATATATTTACACGAGACATCTCTAGAGCTGCCTCTGTTGTCCGATAATACAAACCCGTTGAAAGGTTCGTTATATATGTTAAGTGTTCTCTTCTGTTATTCAACGTTGTAATAATAGTGATGTAATAGAAAAACGTTATTATACCATATATATAGTGCAATAGTATTATTAACTATTAGTGTAATATAAATGTGTTAATTACCTAGCTGTAATCGAAATATCTAATAAATTTCGTATACATTAATTAAGAAAAATCTATTTGAGTAAATTCTTCTGATTGAGAATTTATGCAAGTGCAACAATTGTAGCATGTTGTAGCACCCTTTATTTGAGACGAATCAGTTCTAAGACCAGTGTGGCTCCTCAATCAGGCTCAAATCAAGACGGCCTATCGATTATGGTAAATGAGAGCACCATGTATGAAATAGGACATGAAGGAAGAATAGAATTTCTATTGTCGTGGATTATCGAACTGAATTACTGATATTCTATTAGCCCAGTTTACTGAATCAATTCAGAATTTCTTGGAAATGATATCTGACCTATTTTCTTTATTTTCGCGACGTTCATTAATGGTTTCACTAGGAGAACCATAAGACAGTTCAATAAGTCTGCAGCTGAGCAAGGGATTGCTAGAAGACGTCCGACCTTAGAAACGCTTTAATGTGCTAACTACTATTATGTCAAGCTTTATTATTTTGGTTGACTTTTAATAAATGCCGCAGACTCTCTCTATGTTGTGTGAATGCTCCTCTCACGAGCTCTAAACCAGACAGTAATTTTTTTTCGAATATTTCGCTATAGATTTCCCCATAATCAGATTCTATTTCACTTTAATCTTTAACGCGCTCTAATGATTATCTTTATTTTACTTAATTCGTATTTATAAGATGTAACTCATTTGAAAAAAATCATATTTAAGCATTTCAATTTGGAATATAATATAAAGTATTAAAATATATTAAATGATCTAGAATTTTCAATACCAGAAGATGAATGCATTTCTGCTAGGATAACAGCTTGAAGCTTCTGTCTCTGAAATGGTTTTGGTTTTTATATCCCATTTCTTTTTCCTAATTTTTCCATTTTCTCGCCCTGTGCATCTAAATAAATACATTAAAAATAGATACCAATGCCTGAGGTCTAGAAAAATATAAATTCTGAAATATATGGAAAATATATTGTAAATGTAACGGTATTCTGAAATAAAATAAGAAGAAAATAGATATAAGAATTGTGCAGGAAATAAGTGGACAGGAAAATAATAGAATTCCGTGTGGGGAGGATTTGGTTCTGCCCCCGTTTCCTATTTCCCGTCTTCACACACCTACGTTTAATAATATTGAAATTCGGGGAATATATACACGAATATTTACGATGCATGCTTATTACATAACATGGTTTTCTATAGATCAAGCATGTTTTACAACTAATTCCGAATTTGGAACTATATCTGAAAATATTTTTATGTTTTCTAACTTGAAATTTGGTGAGGGAAAGAGAAATCTCCGAGGATTTCATTCTAAAGGATTATGGGTGCTCTCTCAATCCAATGGGGAGTACAGAAGGCTTTTATTATTTGCCGGGAGATGGCAAGGCGGGGGAATAAACCGGCGAAAGGAATCAGTTTTCATTTATCTATATACATAATAGGAATAATCGATAAGTTGAACTATATTTAACGCACACTATTGTTTTTAATTCATTAGAGCAACCTTCTTTTGCCTTTTCTCCTCTGAAAATATGAACGCAGTATGGACATTTTTTAATTTGTGAAAAAAAGAGCTTATAGTTACCATTCTCATATAAAGATGGTACACTGTTTTCTTATATTTAATAGTAGCAGTATGACACACGTCATTCATGTGACATTGTCTTTTCGTTATGTAGGGATCACCCTCGACGTGAATAATTGTTCTTAGGCGTAAGTCTTAAGCGTTAAGATTTACCATAATATAAACAGGTTAAATAGACAAGTTATAAAGGTTTTTCAGATTATATATGTATTTTAAACGATTATAAGCCCTATATTTGGATAAAAAAAACACTACAATAATTCTTCTGCTTGAATAAAAACTCCATATTGTGACGCTTTCTAACTATAAATCTGTAAAAATTAAAAGTAAAACCCACATTGAACAATATTTGTATAAATAGTCTGTGATACGTTTCTATTGATTGTTAACTATTAATGGTGAAAATTATTTTTATAAGAAATTGCACTTTAAATATATATATGCAGATAAATGAAAAGATACACTATTCTTAAGCAACTCTAATTAATTTATTAATCTTTTTACAAAACGATTATATGTAAATTGTTGTTTACAAGATGATGATCAATAACACAGAGTAGAGTAATAATATATCACAGATCATTCCTCCTTCCTTATATTGTTCATAGATGGAGAAAACCGGCAAGGAGGGCGTCGAGGTCGGGTAGATCTCCTAGGTGGAGGTGTCGTGGAAATTTGAGGGTCTTGTTCCAGTCGGTGAGGTCCTGCTCCTGCGTTGTCCAAGGTCCAATCAGAATCTTCAGCATATTTGGTATCTGAACCTGTCCTCATCTGATTGACATGCACTTTAAATGTGCCTTTTAGGTTCTTTACTAGATAAACATTGTAACCTAGTCGTCGTATCACCTGGGCCTTGAACCATTTGCGCCTATTTTGTATTACTCTTGTAAACATCACTTTATCTCCAACTTGAAAATGTCGCCTTCCACACTCATTTCTCCCAAAAGTCTTCTGGATAAATTCAGAGTTCAAGCAATTTACAAATGTTCTAGGCACATAACTTAGGAGACGTTCTACAGGAGGCTTATCTAAAGAGGTAGGCGTATTTCTATAATTAAACAGAACATTTTGTAAAATACAGTCCATATTTGAGTTTGGAGATTCTTCTAACGACTTTTCCAGAGATTTTTTTATTATTCTTACCGAAACTTCAGCAATTCCGTTAGACGAGGGATTATATGCTGGCGAGGTTAAGTGGTATACATTATTTTTCCGTAAGAACTCCTTAAATTCAATCGAATTGAAGGGGGGGCCATTGTCAGATACTAAGCATTGCGGTAATCCATACCTGGCGAAACACTCCCGTAGTAGCTTAATATTTTCTTGCGAAGTAGTACCTCTAACTGGGAATACTTCAATCCAATTTGAATTTGCATCTACTACTAATAAATAACAATCACCTCTGAAATAGAAATGGTCAACATGAACTCGCTGCCACGGTTGGTTAGTCCTGGGCCAAGGTGTGTTCTCAGCAGGAGGAGCTGTCTGATGATGCATACAGGGAGAACATCCCCTCACAAACTCTTCAATTTGACTATCCATTTTTGGCCACCAAACCGATGATCTGGCTAGAGATTTCATGCGATTGATTCCTATATGACTTTGATGAAGTAACTTCAACATTTGATCTTGACAGGTACTTGGAATCACTGCCCTAGAATCAACAAAAATGCATCCCTGCAGTACAGAAAAATTTTCCAATTTTGAAAGGAATGGTTTCATTGTTTCATCCTTTTTTGCTAACTGAGGGTCTTCTAATAGATATTCCTTGAGCTTATTTAAAACCGGATCTTTATTGGTTTCTTCTTCAATAATGAGGTGGTCCAATGGAGTTACATTTAAAAATGATATATCATGTGTCACCAAATCAATGTTGTCTTCCCATGAATTTATTTCCTCAAGTGGAAGTCTTGAAAATGCATCCGCACAGAGCATGGTATCTTTATTTGTATATCTAATATCGAAATCGAAATTAGACAACTCTAAAGCCCACCTATGCAAACGATTTGCAATTAAAGGCGGAAGAAGTCTTTTGTTTCCAAAAACAGTCGTTAAAGCTTTATGATCACTCTTTAACACAAATTTTCTCCCAAACAAGTATTGTCTCAGTTTGGAAGTTGCAAACACAATAGCAAGTGCTTCTTTCTCAGTCTGAGAGTATTTGACTTCTGCACTTGACAATGTTCTGGAAACAAAGGTAATTGGCTTCTCTTCCCCTTCCACAATATGACACAAGACCCCACTTATGCCATAGGCAGATGCATCGCAGGTTAAAGTTAATGGAAGCTTCATTGAATAGTGAATAAGCGCCTGGGAATTTAATAGAGTTAACTTCAAATTCAGAAATGCCTTTTCGCATTGGCTAGACCATTTCCAACGATTGTCCTTCTTTAGGAGTTGATAAAGAGGACCAGCCAAGGTTGACATATTAGGTATATATTTTGAATAGAAGCTCAACATCCCTAGAAAACTCTTCAATGATGTTTTGTCGAAAGGCTTTTTACACCTTTCTAATGCTTCCAATTTCTTTGAATCTGGTCTAACACCATCTTCATTTATAATATGACCTAGAAAACAAATGTCTTTTTTTAAAAATAAGCATTTTTCTTTATTAAGGGTGAAATTTAGCTCTTTCAATTTATCGAAGATTATTTTTAAAATTCTGTAATGTTCTTGTTCATCTTTAGAACCAATGAAAATATCATCTAAGTATATCACCGTGTTGGGAACATCATGAAAAAGGCTGTCCATACACCTCTGGAAAATGGCTGAAGCTGGACTGATGCCAAAAGGCAATCTATTGTATCGGTAAAGTCCTCTATGGGTAGATACCACTAGCAGATTTTTTGATGCTTCATCCATTTCAATTTGATGATATGCGGAGGAGAGATCCAATTTGGTAAAAATCTTGTTTCCTCCTAGATTTCCCAACATAGTTTCTATAGTAGGTAATGGATATTTCTCATCTTCAATGCAATTATTCAAAGTATTTTTAAAATCACCACACAAACGTAGTTCTCCATTTGACTTTATTACCGTTACTAAAGGCGTAGACCAATCACTAGCATTAACTTTTTCAATTATTTGACTTTTTTCAAGTCTGTCTAGTTCTTTGTCTATCTTCTCTTTAATGGAAAAGGGTACTGGTCTAAATTTAAAAAATTTGGGCTTTGCATTTGGCCTCAATGATATTGAACCTTTAATGCCTTGAATTGGTAAATCTTTATTTTCAAATACTCTCTTATATACTTCTAAAAACAGTTCTAAATTTGAAATTACATTTATATTATTACAGATATCAAAAACGCAATTGGGCCAATCAGCTTTTAAAATTCTTATCCAATTTCTGCCCAGTAACGGCGTTTGGTTATTAAACTGGCCTGTCACAATTAGGGGTAGTTTTTCCTGATAGTTTTTGTAACTAACATTTACCAAGCATTTTCCAAAAACTGGTATCATATTTCCTGAAAAACTTTTCAAATGTCCACTGTATTTCTCTAGAGTGACATTTTTGAGATTTGTAAGAAAAAATTTCTTTGAAACTACAGACACGTCTGCACCAGTGTCAACCTCCATTATAGTGTCTGCATCTTCAATTTTAACGTTTACCATTATTTTTGGTGCGTTTTCTAATGTGTTGCACTGAATAGTATTCAATTTATTCTGATTGGGTTTATTCATTCCAGAATTTTGGGCCGATTTTTTATTCCAACACACTGGAGCAATGTGCCCTTTCTTATTACAAATATAACATTGAGCATTTTTAAATTTGCATAACTTCGTATCGTGGTTAGACTTTCCACAAATTTTGCAAGGATTATTGTATTTACATGGGAATTTAAAATTTTTAGATCTGGCTTTCAAATTATCAATATCATGACCAGGATTTTTCATCAAATTTACTTGTGACTTCGCTGCCTCTACAGAATTTGCAATAATTATTGCACTATCAAACGTTAAAAATGGTTCACTTAGCAGCCTTTTAAGCGTAGCTTCATCGAAGCAACCACTTACAAATTGATCACACAAATTTTCATTTATGTCAGTAAATTTACACTTGTCTGCCTGAGATTTAAGCCTCAAAACAAATTTTCCCACAGGCTCATTTTCTTTTTGTACAATCTTATGAAATAAATATCTTTCAAAGTGCTTATTTTTCATTGGATATAAATGGTTGGTTAAAACCTCTACCAAAAGTTTATATTTAAGGTCACTTGGCCTTCTGGGTACCAACAAATCGCGCAAAGTCTTATAAACATTAACATCAATAGACGTTAATAACACAGATACTTTGTCTGCTTCTAATGTTTTGTTCAATTTAAAACATTCTTCTAATTGTTCCAAATAACAATTTAGATCTTCGCCTTCACGAAACCTTGGAAAATTTGAATTAGTGGTGGCCATACTTACGTTAATTCTTCGTCGCCATTTGATACGTTTCTATTGATTGTTAACTATTAATGGTGAAAATTATTTTTATAAGAAATTGCACTTTAAATATATATATGCAGATAAATGAAAAGATACACTATTCTTAAGCAACTCTAATTAATTTATTAATCTTTTTACAAAACGATTATATGTAAATTGTTGTTTACAAGATGATGATCAATAACACAGAGTAGAGTAATAATATATCACAGATCAGTCTGTTTTGGTGTGTGGAGGTTAATACAAAGATAATAGATAGTAGAAACAAGCTAAATGATTGTTTGGGAAACTAAATAATCCGATAACATACGACATCTAGATGGTTAATTACAATATTTTTCACTCCGAATTGTTAACAAATTCCCTCCAACTGCAGAGATTAAATTAGAATGAGAGCAGACGTCATGTGAGATAAATAGGTCCAGATCTTACGCTTCAGATTAGGAAGAAAAAGATGGCGCCCTGAGAGACATTTAAAGGAGCCTATTAACGCTCGACTTGGCGTCCGAACAGCTCTGATAAGATATTCGCCGTCCTGGGACCTCCCACGCTAGGGGATTCTTTCGGCGTCGGCTGGAGCAAACCTTGGCGCTGTCTGCTCCAAACAACTTTTACAGACAACGCTAACTCTTGCTTCTAGAACTATTTAATCGGGTATATGTAACTTTATTTTTCCTTTATATCTCCTTTGTGAGAAGATATATTCATAATTCAAGAATAGAAGGACAATATTTTATATATTAATATCCTAAAAGCAAAATTTCGATCTATATTTTGGCCATAGAATTGGCTTAACAACACTGCCAATTAAACGTTCAATTGGAAAATTATGAATATTTCATGAATCCCTACCGAATTAAAGAAATATAAACCTATATCTGGACTGATTATGGCCATTTATCCGAAACCTTGATCTCCAGGTCTGCCTTCTGAATTTTCAAAAACTAGTGTTGTGGCTTGTCACTGACCCAAGTCCGCTAGTTATGGTAACGGTTAATATAGATAACGCTCTTCGTTTTATAACTATTTATAGATAACGCTTATTTTAGCGTCTCTTCTAACTGGAGAGGTGACCTTTCTTTTCATAGATCATCATTAAAAGATCATACAAAATATACATATTAATTATGTATTTGTAAGTTCTTGATTGTACGATTCTTGAGTGTTCAAAGCCATTTTTTTACAGTTAAGTTATGTTATTGAAATTTTAGATTTTACAATGGAAATAAGCATTTGGATGTGATAAACGTAAAATAGGTTATATTTATCAAATTATAATATTAAAAATTGTAAAAAAAAAATCTTGGAATCCTACATCTCATCTCAAATTTAAAGTGTTAATAAAAAACTAAAGGTTCCTTAATAATACCATTATATACAACGTCACATTAGAACAAATTAATATTTCTCCAATTTAATCTATAGGTCTTTAACTTTTAATTAGACAATTTTAATTTATATTTAGATATTTTTCATTTTAATTTAGACACTTTCATTCTTATATTTAGACATTTTAAATTTTAATTTAGACATTTTTCATTTCATTTTGACATTTTTCATTTCAATTTAGACACATGAACTTTTTATAGAAAAGTCTTTGTGTCTAAATTAAAATGAAAAAATGTCTAAAATAAAATGAAAAATGTATAAATTGAAATGAAAAATGTCTAAATTGAAATGAAAACTGTATAAATAAAAATGAAAGTTTCTAAATTAAAATGAAAAATGTCTAAATATAAATTAAAATTGTCTAATTAAAAGTTAAAAACCTATATATACTTCTATTATAGTTCTGTGAAAAATAGACACTTCGGTTAATTAGAGTTTTATTTTATCAACGTTTCAACAAGATTGTGTTCGTCAGGATAAATAAATAAAAATAAAGCATTTGGAAAGGCGCTAAAAATTGTTCTATTATAAATACGTTTTTTTAAAGTAAAATAATATTGTAGGATGGAATTATATAAATCCGTATTGATAAACTTATCAACCTTCTGTGTTTATTTAAATATCAGCTCACTGTGAATCTTAGTGTGAGTAATCCGACCTTATAGACAATAACTTAGCATCTCATTGAGGTTTTTCACCAGGATAAAAACGGCAGTGAGTTGCCGAAGCACTCACACACATACACACGGTTAAAAGAAATAAAAAGTTAATAAGTTTATCTATTGAATACGATTCTAGTTTAATCCTTTAATATGTATTTAATTTTGCGCGCGCGTACACACAAATAATTATGAATATATTTCAGGCATCAAACTGAATTCGTATTCAAAATGAGAAAGTCATTGACATTTCAGGCGGCTCACTACCGCAATTTTATGGGTGAAAAAGAAATTAACAAAAATGCATGTCCTGAACACTCACATGAACAGTTATATATAATATATATATCTGCTCATGTCTGAGGGCTCAGGATCTTCCTCAATTGGGTATATATATCTCTCCGCACATTTTTCTTGGATTACCTGAAGAAAAGCGTTTTGCTTGAAAGCTCGTATTTTCAATAAAAAGAAACTCACCACGTTATATTTTCGTTTTCTCTTTTATATATATTGCCACGTGGAACAAAAGATAAGCCACGAGGGAAATTTACAGAGTCGCAAGATATAAAACACAAAAATGACCACTCTGTTAAATAAAAAATAATAAAATTAAGAAATACTATGTTACAATATATATATATACATTTATTAAAAAAGTATTTTAGGTCATTTTCACATGTTAGTAGATATTATTTAGCGAAGGAGATCGCATTGCAAGAGATATTGCTTTTTAGATTCAGGTCAAATGTTTCCAAATTGTGGCAAATTGTCTCAGGAAGACTTGTGTGATTCAAACAAAATAAAGAATCCATTGCCGAGTTGGTATTCTGATTTACTTTAAATAAAATGTACAGTTGTCTTATACCCATGCAATTCCTCTCTCCACATAGTAACTTTTAGATTGACTTATTAATTATTCATATTCATTGTTTGATTTGCATATTTTCGCAGTGGATATTTTATTTCACACTGGAATTTCTATCTTGCTACCACAATTGAATATACCGTCTTTTTTCCATAACAGTAATGGAGAATTTGTACTATCTTTAAATATCAGTGAGTCTACTTTTGCAGTAAAACTATTCGGAACTTTTCTAAACATTATATTTCCTCCAGAAATAATTGTGTCATGATGTCTGTAAATATTTGAGAGAAAGAGAGAGATAAAAATAGATTAATAATTTAATTTAATCATTGATATAAATATTGCATTTTCAAATATTTTAAAATTTCAATGTGTGTGCAAACAAGATTAAATATATTTAGTATACATTAATTAAGAGTAGAAGGAATTTACTCCGATTCCAGACTTGGGTATATGAAGGAGTAGGGTTTCAGTGAATAAATCCCACGTTAATTGGCAGACGCCCGCATGTTGGGAACAAAGTGGCGAATCAGTCGGCCTGGGCACAAAGCGATATCGAATCTAAAAGAAGAAAGAAAGCCATTTAAAGCAGCGGATCGATATTGATTGATTTCCGATGGCGCAGGCCAGGAGAACCGCATTGCCAGCTGATCGCCCTTCTCCTTAATTGGCGCAATGTTGCTTCCTGCTCTACATTCTTCTCCTATAGTCTGCAGGAGCAGAGAAATCCGCCCATCTGGCAATTTTGGACTGGACAGCAACCTTTTCATAATTAGCACTTGAATTTGAGTGATAGATGTAATGTTGATTCCTCAGAACACATCTTTCTCTCTCTCTCTCTCTTCTATTTAACCCACAAACATTTTAATATTTGCATTTTATTTCAAATTGGTTGCATGGTGCATTATAATATGTTCAGGAATATTATATGTAACGTCAATCTTGCATTGAACAAATTTTTATTTTGCATATATTTAGTTTTTTTTTTGTAGAGTAGAATCATTTTCGTTATCAATTTCGCGCTCTTAAAAGCCCGCTGAGATCTATATATTTTTAGTTCTATATGGAAATTGGCCAGATGATGTTCGGATAATGACAGTGCACCTCGTGACTTCTTAGAGGTAAATGTGTAAAGAAATCATTCTTTGATCTCAAATCCTAGAATTGAGTATATATAAATAGTTAAAGTGAATTAGAAAATAATTAAAGGTACGTTAACAGAAATAATAATAAAAATATAAATCGAAAGTAATACAGCTATGAAGTGCGAATTTTATTAATGTGTAGAGAGAGAGAGAGAAGACGCACTTTATATTTATTATAAAGTAATATAGCTAGTGCTTTTTCTTCTACTGTTAAGATTTTGAATGGTGGATAAATGGTGGAATATACTGTTAATTTTCGGTTAGCAGGATATTTGTTCGAACCTCACGATCTCCTTTAATTTCTACATTAGAACGTGTCCCCTGAACTGCTATTTAGGCTGTATATATTAAAACTGTACAATGTACAGTGTACATACTAAAATTTGAACGATTCAACTACAACTCCAGTTCTGCGGTTAATTTACTAAAATTTAAACGATACAATTTCAGCCCTAGTTCGGAGGTACATATACTAAAATTTGAACGATACAACTACAGATCCATTTCGGCGGTATATATAGTAAAACCGGAACGATACAACTACAGCTCCATTTCGGCGGTTTATATAGTAAATCCGGAACGATACAACTACAGATCCATTTCGGCGGGATATATAGTAAAACCGGAACGATACCACTACAGCTCCATTTCGGCGGTATATATAGTAAAACCGGAACGATAAAACTACAGCTCCATTTCGGCGGTTTATATAGTAAAACCGGAACGATACAACTAAAGCCCCATGTCAGCGGTTAATTTACTAAAATTTAAACGATACAATTTCAGCCCTAGTTCGGAGGTACATATACTAAAATTGTAACGTTACCACTACAACCCCAATTCAGTCTGCCTACTAAACTCCCTATAGAGAGTACCATTAGAAAACAATATCCGGCGAAACTTTACAATTAATTTAAAACTAATTATAACTACTCAACAGGACCAATTAAAATTTATTTCAGCAGGGTGTCAGATTGTGAATTTATCTCTTCACGTGGGATTCCAGTAATCTGTCTTCTACTAGAAAGTTGGTGGAAGACAAAGCAATAACATGGGGCTCCCTTGGGCTCAGATCCCCAGCCATTAAGGTAATGGGCAAGAAGTTGTTAGAAGCTTCTTATTCTTCGCTTGCCAATTACGGGCGGGAGCTGCGGTGTGCCACTTGGGTTCCCCGGCCTAATGACTCTTATGGCCGCGAAAAGGCCACAATTTTGACGCCTTTTACCTTCTCAGTATTCTTGTATTCTTGTGATAAAAAAAGAAACAATGTTATTGTTATATTATAGAATACTATACACAGTATATTCACACATGCAATACCAAAACAAATATTTGTCACTCACTTTTTCATTAATATATTTTGAAATTTTAAACAAATCCCCGTACTTCTCCCCTGCTATAATTCCTCTTTTATTGACGATTTTAGATTCCTTCTAATGGAACCAAATCCAATTCACCAGATATGACAAATTATTTGTGGCTCATTTATTTTTCGACCTTTGCCTTATGTACTCGGGTAATAAACAAATGCATTGTTTTGTTGCATATATTCAAAGGAAGAGCTACCTATTTTGTTCCAAATTACAGGGAATATTGTATATACAATAAGTACCATAAGTACACCTATGTATAATTTCCTCTTGTTGGTTCCAATGTTTTTTATTGGAATTTAGAGCTACAAAACACGTAGGTAAATCGCACTAAAGCGGTAGAGAGCGATATTTTCTGAACGTTTTTACTGATGCTATATATATATAAATGTTATATCAAAATATTATTTTATTTAAAATTATATTTCATAGATTCAAATACTCTGTTAAATCGACCGCCAGAGGTCACGCTTCCCTATAAAAACTCATTGTTGTTGTTTCCCGATGGCCGGCTAAAACCTTTGTAAATAATATTTTGTTTTTCCTTGTTCTACTCGCCTTGAGACAGGGGGAACTTTTTATCAAATTATGTTTTTTATATATTCCTTTAGTTAAATTAAAGCTATTTTTGATAACTATTTTTTATTAATATTATTTGAATTTAACCACGATTGCATTACCATAGCATACTCTTCAAGATAATTAAATAGACAGATATCTCTCTTTTTTTATAACATATATATACCAAGAAAAATGTATCTGCTGATCGTGCAAATAAAGGTTGCTGATGTCTTGCGTCATCTATTGGAAAATTATATATATAACATGTATAATTATTAATACAGGTACGGAAATTTTTGAAAGAAAATCTACTACAATATACGATAATTTTTGTAGTATAAATTCGTTTTATTCGTGCTCTGATTGGTTGTTCGATGTCACGTGACTCCAATCAGAATCAGTGTTGAGTTCATTAGCCAACCAGCGTGCAGTATTTCTTAGAGGTTGCTCTTTACAATGAAATTCAATGCCCCTATATATAAGATCGTGGGTTCGATTCTAGAATGTTCTCTCTTTAAAAAAATATATATATTAGCAATTTATAAAATATATTTATAGTTATATTAAAGAAATATATATATATATATATTTATATCACAATTTTAATAATTTTATTATTTTACGTTAAATTTCGTATTCAATAAAGGTAAAATTAAACTTCATATGAATATTTTTATTTTATTATATTAACACATTTTTAGGTTTATTTTAGTGTTTTCAAATATTCAATCGTATTTGGGACTGTAAGCTATAATGCTCTAGTATTCAAATATGTGATCAATATTCGATAAATCATAATAATCGCCCCAATATCTATAAAGAATTCAAAAAAAGAAAATTCGAATGTGCAGTGAGCATAAAATTGTAAAAATCCACTTGAAGAAATGAAGAGATAATGCATTGATCGTGCTTATAAAAAGTGACGAGCAAATTTCCAATAATGTATTAAGTGGAATGATTGGAGAGACACGAGATTGCAAGAAATAAAAAGTAAAATTAAATAAAAAGCAACAATGAAAATATAAAAATAAAATGTCTCCAACGAAAATATAAAAAAGAAACTTTTCAAATTTGTAATTGTGAAGGAAAAAGGAGAAAGAGGCTCTTTTTTTGAATTGTAAAAAAAAAAGAATATAAAATCAAATTTAGCACTGGAATTTTCTTTGGGAGCAAAAAATAAATTAAAATATTGTTACCAAGTGTTTTGGAGTTTCAATATATTTTCATTTTAAACGATAAAAAAGCATATTAACTATTTTTCTAATTTTTATGCCCCGCACATTCTTGTAATTATAAATAAATATATTTTTATTAATAATTCGAATAATATAAATTTTGTTTAATATATAGTGTATATTTTTATCAAAATGAAATTATTATAAATAGAAATGATATATAATTAAATGAAGCATGTTTCTGTTTTTTAAGGTTTGACTAGGAAATTTCTGTATTTATTAAAGTAAATCAATAGTGTGTAACATGTGTCTCATCGATTTAATTAGAATTTTCTGTATTTTGTGCCAATCAAGCGGATATTCTAATTAACAGGTGTTCCAATTAATTAAAGTAATCTGTATTTTACTTGAATTACAATTGACGGTATAAAATTGAAATATATTTAAAGCAAAAAGTTTAAGAACAACGGAGAAAGGATTTTTAATTATAGTGATAAATCACGAGATTTCAAACTCGCAGTTTTTCTACAGTTGTAACTCTAATGAACCTTAAGAAAAGGATGATTTTTTATATGATATATAACATTTGACTATATCTAAACGAATTAAGACGAAATTTGAAATTTTATGAATATATGCGTTCAAATTGTTTAGATATAGGCAAATGATATACAGTTAAACCTGTCTATAGCGCCCTCTCTAAAGCGCCCGATTTTAAATATCATAGTACGATGTGATTTACATTAAAAGTGACCTGTCTATAGAGAGTACCCCCTCTCTATAACACCCTATTTTGGTGAGTCCCAAGAGGGGGCACTATAGACAGGTTTAACTGTATCTTATATATATGTCTTATTGTTAACCTTTTCATTTATATCTTGAAAATAAAGATACCTCGGCCAGTAAATCTTTTTATTACCTCGACGTTTCGACAAAAATCTTTTGTCCTCGTCAGGAGCAAACAAAAATTAAACATTTAGCAAGGCGTTAAAAATCATTCTCGGTTTTCATTTACATATCAGACTTACACCTGTATAAGGTATATTGAGGTTTGAGAGCTGATGGTTTATCGCTATATATAATGGAAGAAACCTTCTCCGTTGTTTTTGGAACATTTGTTATTTACCTATGGGGAATAATATTAGAAATATATAAATCTAATTGCATTTTATAATACAATATAATATAATGCGCCTTGTGATGGTAAAACGATATTTGAAAATTACCCCGCATGTGTTTCTTTTGAACGAAAAATCGAAATTTATTTCAAGGAGAAATAACGATCATTTCCAGCCTTAGGGATGAGGTTTATATTATATTGGACTAGCCGAATGACCCGGGCAACGCCCGTGTTTTACCCGGTTGAATGTTTTGATTCAAATACTATTTGTTACAATTATAAATTGGCGCCTTAAATAAATGCATATGTTAGTTAATAACTAAAGCCTATGTGCTTTATCTGTCTATGTACTGTTGGCTTCCGTAGGCGTCTCTTACTGGGAAAAAGAAAGAGAGGATTCCATTTGGTTATTAACTAATATATGCATTTATTTAAGGAGCGACTCGCTCCAGCACAATAGTTACAAAAACGAAAAAGCGAGTGTGGGGGCAAAGGTGGCGTGATAGTAGCCAACCAATAGGAGGGCGCCATTCCAAAAAAAAAAAGCAAACGGTGACAGAGACGAAAACTGATTAAGAGATGAAGAAATGATGACGCGCGCTCGTAACTGTATATAGAATTATATTATAGTATTAGATTATATTGTTTTTTATAAATTACTTTATGTATTATTTACGAACGGAAAAATATGTCTAGGGTAGCCTAGTGGACATGGCATCTGCCCGGTAAGCGGAACACTGTGGGTTCGATTCCCATCCCTGGACACTTTTATTTTCCGTTTATCATTACTCTTCACAATTCATCCTTTCATACCTCATTCCTAAGGTTGAAAATTATCGTTATTTCTCCTTGAAATAAATTTTGATTTTTCGTTCAAAAGAAACATTCGCGGGATAATTTCCAAATGTCGTTTTACTAATTGCATTTGTATTTAAATATTGATTGTACTGTATAAACTAAATGGGAGTATATAGGAATTTCATCACAATTACAATCTTCATTGGAGATATATTTAGAGAGTAATAAATCTATTTGTATTTGTATATAGAGATTAAGCGTACTGGATAAGCTAAATGGGGGTATACGTCCATTTCCTCAGTTACAATATTCGTAAAACGATAAAAATAAACTGTGCGCCATCTATCAATCATCTCTGTAAAAAACGGCGATATTATCACTTTTATAGGTTTGTAAAATTCCGAAATCTCGTCCGAACAACATGAGGCTTATCGTTTAAGTTACTATACTAGACAGTTTTGTTCTATTTTCTAATAATCACAACCTGAGATCGAAACCAATATTTGGGTACTTTTATGAAGAATAATTATTATCAATTGTGTGGATTCTAGTAAAGAGTCAACCTACGAATGAGCTTAGGTAAAGAAATGTGAAACTGACACCTTTTGTAAATGTAAAATTCGAACTGTATTTTACTTGTGTCGACATGTAGTACACTTGCAGTATCATCTTCTTAGAGAAATCTCACCATGATTATCATGGCGTGTACTATGTGTACTTAAGAGAAGAAAAATAGAATAAGATTTATTCCTTGGGTAACATGAGACTCACTAATATTTCGAATTTGCGAAAGTTGATTTTTTTATCTTCAATTGTAAAACATTCTAAGATCTCGGAGACGATAGCCTGAATCTTTGATTGCATTTTTATTCTGTTATGAGAACAGCGGGGCCTTTCAACGAACCTCTGCCCTCCATTGTCCTTCAATAAAAGCTCAAACTTCTAAACAGCTTTCTTAGACCATCTTTTTTAAACATGGAAACTTTCTCCTTGGATTATAAATACTATAGAAAAAAGCGTTAGGAGAAAATAATTTTTAATAATCAACTTATTTTATTTTCTCTATATTATTATTTTCTCCTAACGCTTTTTTCTATAGTATTTCTTAGACCATGTTTAAACGCTAGGCACAATCCAGTTTAAACATAAAGTGATGGTAGTTGCTTTTACATATATTGAGTATATGGATGAAGATAAACATATATGAAATAGCACAAACAGAGTAATCTATATGTTGCATATTTATGAGCTGAATTCATTATTTATATAAAACACATATCCAGTTTTAGTTAACTAAAGATGTATTTCTTCCAACAAAGTTGCTTATGCAGTTTTTTGTATTTCTTCTCGTATGTTTTCAAAAGGCAGAAGAACTGTACTCGAAACAAAAATATTTTTTAAATTTATACAATAACCGAAGCCTTTTTATAATTTCATTAAGCTCATTATTACCATGAATAAACATTTAAATATAGACTATAAGTAGAATGAACAATGCAATAGTTGTTAGCGATCTGTTAGGTTGAATTGGCGGAATTACTGAGAGGGTTTATCACTGATGAGCAAAATTATCATAAATTTATTTCACTTTCATTTCCCTAGTTGTAGAAATCAATCCTTTATGATTAAAAGAAATAGCTGTGAATAATTCTATTGTTAGAATATAAGAATATGATTAGAGATTATGATATATCAATGTTATTAACCTGTCATTGTAGCTTCCAATTGCGGCTTACACAGTACCCACAGCGAGCACAATTCCTTCCTACACAACTCCAATGTTTACCTTCCAAGTTATCGACCACTTAAAACCAATTGGTTAAGGAGGATTGAAATCCCGCGAGATGGGATCAGAACTAATTCCGCGCTAATCTTAGTAAAAATAAATTGGGTAAAAAAGCTAATTGGTTTAACTGATCTCATTTTCTCCTTAGGCTTTTCTTTAGCGCCGACATCGGATAGTCCAATCTGACCCTTTTCTCGGCCTAACTTCGTCAACGTTGCGCCAACCTCTCATTAACGTCTCCAGCCAATATTTACTTAATTACGCGCCTAATTATTCTATCAATTCAATTTGGCCTTACAGAATCCTAGCCCGTAGTATTGCGTTGAATTCTATTCCATTTTTTATATTAATTAAGAAATTAATTGTAAAAATTAACGTACGTAATATATGTTAAATATATTTATAATATAATTAAAAATAATATTATATAAATTTAATTGCTATTTATTCATATTTATTTCTTTAATCAATATACTCTTCTCCACTCTAATTTTTCTTTATACAATCATAATTGGGTTACGTAGGGTATTCTAAAATTGTTCATCTATTGTTTAATACACTTTTAATATATGAATCACAACAAAAATCATTTTAATACTATAGGTATATTTCGTTTATATATTCAATTCATAATATAATAAAACAAATGAAGCTCTTTTCAAATGCTTATCACTAATGATAAATCAATAGTAAACTTAAATTTTAAATAATTTGTGTTTTAACTTTCGGCTGATGTATTTAAAATAAAATATTCCTTAGAATCTATCTCTTTAAAGACAGAACTGTTTAAATCTATACCTTAGCGGACTGAACTGTTGTAATATATCTCTTTAAGGACAGCATATTCCTTAGAATATTTTTCATAAGTTTAAAAATCACAAATATGTAATTGTATAGCGCTAAATTCAATTTTTCCAATAAGGAAACAACGTGTTGTTTCACACAATTTATAAATAACTGCATATTCTCAGTGAATTACAATATAATCTGCAATACATTTCTCTTTATTTATTATAAATGAAAACAAACACACATTTTGATACAAATTATCCTCATATTGATAAATATAAACGAATATATCTCATTTTATATTAAGGTGAACGCTCAGGCGTTATGCAGATTATTTTCTAATTTTCTATTAATTAATGCCTGGAATTATATTTCATAGGATACAATGGCATATTTCCGGTTTATAATATCTGAAAAGGGGATCTATCTCTTTAAGGAACAGAAATCTTATAATCTATACCTTAGCGGACCGAACTGTTGTAATCTATCTCTTTAAGAACAGAACTGTTGTAATATATCTCTTTAAGGACATAACTGTTGTAATCTCTACCTTAGCGGACCGAACTGTTGTAATCTATCTCTTTAAGAACAGAACTGTTGTAATATATCTCTTTAAGGACAGAACTATTGTTATCTTTACCTTAGCGGACCGAACTGTTGTAATATATCTCTTTAAGGACAGAACTGTTTAAATCTATCTCTTTAAGGACAGAACTGTTGTAATCTCTACCTTAGCGGACCGAACTGCTGTAATCTATCTCTTTAAGAACAGGACTGTTGTAATATACCTCTTTAAGGACCGAACTGTTGTAATCTATACCTTAGCGGGCCGAACTGCTGTAATCTAGCTCTTTAAGGACAGAACTGTTGTAATATATATCTTTAAGGACAGAAATATTATTATCTTTACCTTAGCGGACCGAACTGCTGTAATCTATCTCTTTAAGGACAGAACTGTTGTTATCTTTACCTTAGCGGACCGAACTGTTGTAATCTATCTCTTTAAGAACAGGACTGTTGTAATCTATCTCTTTAAGGACAGAACTATTGTTATCTTTACCTTAGCGGACCGAACTGCTGTAATCTATCTCTTTAAGAACAGGACTGTTGTAATATACCTCTTTAAGGACCGAACTGTTGTAATCTCTACCTTAGCGGACCGAACTGCTGTAATCTATCTCTTTAAGGACAGAACTGTTGTAATATATCTCTTTAAGGACAGAACTATTATTATCTTTACCTTAGCGGACCGAACTGTTGTAATCTATCTCTTTATCTCTTTAAGAACAGAACTGTTGTAATATACCTCTTTAAGGACCGAACTGTTTTAATCTCTACCTTAGCGGACCGAACTGTTGTAATATATCTCTTTAAGGACAGAACTGTTTAAATCTATCTCTTTAAGGACAGAACTATTATTATCTTTACCTTAGTGGACCGAACTGTTTAAATCTATCTCTTTAAGGACAGAACTATTGTTATCTTTACCTTAGTGGACCGAACTGTTGTAATCTATCTCTTTAAGGACAGAACTGTTGTAATCTATCTCTTTAAGGACAGAACTATTGTTATCTTTACCTTAGTGGACCGAACTGTTGTAATCTATCTCTTTAAGAACAGGACTGTTGTAATCTATCTCTTTAAGGACAGAACTATTGTTCTCTTTACCTTAGTGGACCGAACTGCTGTAATCTATCTCTTTAAGAACAGGACTGTTGTAATCTATCTCTTTAAGGACAGAACTATTGTTATCTTTACCTTAGTGGACCGAACTGTTGTAATCTATCTCTTTAAGGACAGAACTGTTGTAATCTATCTCTTTAAGGACAGAACTATTGTTATCTTTACCTTAGTGGACCGAACTGTTGTAATCTATCTCTTTAAGGACAGAACTGTTGTTATCTTTACCTTAGCGGACCGAACTTTTACTCTCAAAGGACAGAAATGTTATAATCTATCTCTCAAAAGGTAGAAATGTTATAATCTATCTCTCAAAAGGTTGAAATGTTATAATCTTAAAGGACAGAACTGTTGTAATCTATCTCTTAAAGGAAACGGAAGTTGTTTTCTATCCCTTAATAGACACAAAATTGTTTAAATCTAATTTCTGACTAAATGAACTGTTATAATTTAATTCTTAACGGATATAACTGTTGTAATCTATCTCACAAAAGGCAGAACTGTTGTTATATATCTCTTAAAAGACATAATTTTTGTGATCTATCTCTTAAAGGAAAAGAAGTTGTATTCTATTCCTTAACGGACAGAATATAATTCTTAACGGAAAGAAATGTTGTAATCTAGCTCCTAACAGACAAAACTCTTATAAGCTATATTTCAACGGACAGTAATGTAATCTATCTTTTAACGGAAAGAACTGTTGTAATCTTTCTCTTAACGGACAGAACTGCTGTACTATATTTCTAAAAATACAGATCTGTTGTAATTAATTTTTCACAAGACAGACCTGTTGTAAAACATCTTTCAAAAGATTTAAATGTTTCAATATATCTCTCACCAGGTTGATTTGTTGCAATTCATCCTTCACAAGAGATATGTTGTTATATTTCTCTTAACTCTTAGTTAACCAAACGAACAACTAAAGATCTCTGGTGTCCGCCAGAAGAAACGCCTAAGTCTTCCATCCTCAGTTAACCCATCGTGCGTCCAGATGAAGACCACCATGTCCCAGAAAGACACACCCCAGAACATGATGCAAAAGTTGAAGGTACAAGCATGGCTATAACCTTTACTAACGGCAATGCCATTGTTTGAAGTTTACCTAAAACATTAATTCAAATTTGTCGAACATTTAAAATTTCGAAATATATTTTGGATTATGTCAATAATATTATATATGAAAGATATAATTGGATATTCTAAAAATTGAAATACATGTTCACACATTCGACCGTTTATTATTAATATAGAAAATGCATTTAAAATTTACATATTGGCAAAAAAAGAACCATATTTTCATTTGATCGATTAGTAATTTTATATATACATTCATTCCGATTCAATAACTGATTCTATTTTTAGAATATTATATACGTATATTTAGAATATTATATTTTAAAATAATATAAACATAAATATTTGTATACTCAACCGTTTAATATACTAGGCTGACGCCTTACGGAGTAAAATAAATAAGAGGAGAAAAGGTTCTATGAAGAGCAAGGGCATCAAAGAATATATTGAAATGTTAAACATCCCCTAATGTTCCTAGAATAAATAACGCTGCAGCGCTTTATTTGCCGAAATATAGGAAATATCCCTTGAAAACCTTTCATCTTAGTTTTATTTATATTTCAGTGAAGATAGCGTGATTATTGTTTTTGAATAGCGAGTATTCCAGATGTCAAAGGCGCACATAAAAGACAAATAAAACCCATTCGATATAATAAAACAATTATTTAATAACAATGTAATTCTATCTGATGAAAGGATAAGAGTGAAAACCTTTTATTTCTTGATTATGTAAATACGCTGAGTTATAATTTGTATTTTAATACCGGCAAAGATAAAATATGAATGCACACACAAAGGCTGTATTAAGACGCCAGTCTTATACAGATTCTCCTTTCTCATTGTCGGCTTGCAACGATATCCTCGCGATGATCAATCATCATCATACAATGGAGGAGAAAAACGAAACCAAGTTATAAAATATGAATACATGACCTTCAAAGCTAAAATATGAATTCCTTATAGGGTTTGGATTACGGTCCAGGCTGTTAGTTAACCAAACGAAAATCTACAGCTCTGGTGTCCGCCAGAAGAAGTGCCTAAGTCTTCCATCCTCAGTTAACCCATCGTGCGTCCAGATGAAGATCACCATGTCCAAAAAAGACACAGCCCAGAACATGATGAAAAAGTTGAAGGTACAAGCATAATTTTAACATTTACTAACGGCAATGCTATAGTTTGAGTTCCACTAAAAAGTTAATGAATTTCAAATTTGCCAAGAGTTTGAATTTTAGAAATATATTTTGGACACAAATAGGGAAGAGTAGAAAATCTATTAAAAATTAATATTTTGTGGTATCAAAATTGAAATACATGTTATAATTCGACTTATAAATAATATATAGAAAACGCATTAAAAATTTAGACAGTGACATAAAAAGAGGCATTTCTAAAAAGGCCCCATTTTCAAATGCACCGTGTAATATCTAAAAATGCTTATTGAGATTAGGATCATTTATATACTACAATAAATATTTATATTTGCATAATTAATAACTGACTTTTAAAAATATTATTAAAGAATGTATAAAAACTATTTGTGAGTGTCACTCGTTTATAAAATATATTTCCAAACATATAAAGTGATTTCTGAACGAGTCATCTTATATTCGTCTTTAATTTGGTCGTTATGAACAATATGGATAATTTTAATAAATATTGGCTGTTATGATCATATTTTAAAAGTGTAATTCATAGAATTGCGTAATATTTTCGCCTTATAAATATCTCGCTAGACTATAGATAGAAAATGTGTCGTAAGAATGATTGGCGATAGCTCGGAGCAAAAGGCGCCTGACGGTTTATAGCGGAGCATCATCGCTCCATTTAGACGATCGATCAATAAACGCTAGCTACATGTAATCCTAATGGGGACACTTCGGGACCTTGTAATCTCCCCCAGCACAAGAGCTTAGGGCGATCCTACAATGGATTGTCACACAACTCAGCATGCCACTGCCGTCGCTTCCCACTCTGTTCTCACCAACAAGTTGACACGTCAACTACAATACACTTAGTAGATTGTAGAATATCTGATTCGTTACCTCAGTTGGTTTTTAATTTTTGGACAAGTTTATGACGTGTAATTGCCGATTTATAAGCTTGGTTCCGTTGATAAACTTTTCTGTTAAAAAATCTGAAATTTTATTGAAACATTCAGAATATTCACCTTATATATATATATATATATATATAAATATAAACTTCTTTCGTTCATTATATTTCTCTTCACACTTCATTATTATATGCATATATATTTGCACACAGCAGAAATATAAAACAAATACTACCGAACTTACTGGAAGGAAATGGTCATGAGCCAAGACCTCTCATTCAATAACTTTGTAGTAAGGTCTGTAGAAATAATATTTCTATAATAATAATAATTATTATTATTATATAATAAAAAGGCATATATTGGATTTAATAAAAGATTTATTTTGCCAATATTTCGGTTGGCTGAACGTCAAACCTTTATCAAGGCATTACATGTTTGTATACACAAACTCAGCGCCGCATAGTGTTATAATATCACAGTTGAAATAATTTAAAAAATACAAAGTAGGTGGGGGAAATTGTGTAAGCAAAAAAAATTAAAAGTTACAATCAGAATAAGTTAAATATCTTAAAATATTAAAGGGGAAAAAATAATGAGGTCTATCCTATATTCTAAAATATTTGTAACATACAAAAACATACAAGAACATACAAAAATTATATTATAATGTATAATATATTCCTTTTTATTATCTAATGAATTAAATATGGATTGCTCTATTTTCAAAATAATAATTATATTAAAAAGAAACTCACATTGGCTGTAAATTTATTTGTTACAAATTTTAAAAATATTAGTATAATCGTAAAGAAAGAGGTTGCCTGGCCTGCATTCATAGTTCATAAAATTAAAGATACTTCGGCAGTATAAAAAGTAAAAAGATTTACTGGCCGAAGTGTCTTTAATTTTAAGAAATATTATTATGTTATTTATATCCATTTCCAGTTGACCGACTCTCGGAACAGAAATTACCGATATTTTATTAATTCTATTGTTATAAATTACTTTTCCCATTAATTATAATCATTATTAGAGAATTCTCATATTCTCCAGAAATAACCATATTTTCGTAGAATATTCATGTCAATTATAGGAATAATACTATATCCCCACTTCCACACGTGTGTGAGGAATCGAAAAAAAGTAGAATATCAGCCTAGACGTTTGAAGCTGAATGCAAATGAGTGAATATAATTTTTCAGCAAATTTATTCGTGGCCATCCAAAAACTAAAGAGAAGGAAAATTTTCTAATCAAATATTCATCAGGTTCTCTTTAATAAAGATTAAAGATATGACAGAAATTTGGAATTTTTGAAGGTGTTTTATATTCACAACTAAATTTATGAATGCTAATATATTCATTTTAAATATAAAATATGATACTTTTATAATAGAGGCTAACAAAAATATAACAAATAACGTAGGATATTCTATTAAGATTTATTTATAATTTGTTTTTGGTTTCTATTATAATTTGTTTTTATTTTATATTTTTATTTGTTTATTTTAGTTATTTTATTTGTATCTTTTAGTTAGGTATATTTTTTATTTTAAATTTATGTTTTTTTTTTTTTTTACCAGAAGATGTCGAAGAACCTCCAATTCAAAATGGCGGTTCACCCGACCAAGATCAGCAGACAGGTAAACTTAATTCCCTGCCAAGATATTTCCCATTTTTGTTTCAGATTTCCCTGCGCATTTTAATCAAAAAGACCTTCCAACATACCCTTTCTGGATTTATTTCTTATTACTTTTCTAATATTAATTCTTTTTTATATATTTAAATATTCTCTCAATATAAAAAAAGGAAATATTTAAAATTTCATTTTAAATTCCTTCTTCCCGTTATACATGTATACCCAACTCTCCATGGTAATATAATATATACCAAAATAGTTTCTATATCTTTAAAGGTTTCTGTAATTCTAAGATTAATCGCAATATTAATAAGATGATATCATTTTAGAAAATGTATCAAATATTTTAAAAATTATATTTAAATAAATATAATATAAATATATTTATATAATGGGTTTTTCCTCTTTATAGTGCCGCTTTTAAAATGCTAATAAGCGGAAAATAATTATTTAATAATTTGATAGATACTTCCATTCTATTTATACACAGCTATTAATCTAATAAAATTATCAATTTTTCATCAATAAATGTGTGTCACAGTCCATTAAAGATTCAGTAATTCGGGAGCTATTAAATCGTTTAATTCAATTTGGGAAGAGCGCCATTAGTCATTATGAGCAATAAATTGGACAATATTTATATAACAGATAAATTTGGAAAATTTTATTTATTAAAATACAAAAACCTGTTGTATTCTCTGTTCGTGTTTGCAGGGAGTTGATGTAAACTGTTGCAATATTTAGAGTAGATACGAATCCAGAGCAAATTCTTGAATATTTTTGCGTGTTTGTGATCTTCTATTTCTAACCTTGTGTTATAAAAGGTATATCACACTGAGAAAATATTTTATTATTGTTTTAATATATTTAAGACGCACACTACTTCAATGCATCCATCATACCTAGAAGACAGTTTAAGAGCCTTCTCACTTGGCGCTAAATTCAAACAAGGTAAGTTTCTATAACCTAACGCAGCGGGCGTCATTAAGGTAAGTCGTATAATGTATTACCGGCATCTGAGGCCTCCTCGGTCGTCAGCTGGCGAATACCTATTGCTAGGCATCATCATGATCATAGATACAAGAGCTTGAATGTCCATATTGTCCCTGAATTTGTCTTTTGACTTGACATTTCTTTCTTCTATGGATCACGTCGTACAACCTTCAGGTTAGACAGCAAAAATCCTTCAGCTATTGATCAATGGTCATGGTGAAGCCTTATTGAGGCAGCACGCCAGAATTGATTCATCTGAAATAAAAATAAATCTTCAGGTTTTAAATAATGAGCTAATTTACCTGACAAGACGAATTGAGCCTGTCTCCACATGATACAAGCCTTCTTTTAATTGTCTTTGTCATGAATTGCTACTGTGCGATCAACGATTTCAAAACAATTCACATGACTTTACAACTCATTTTGTTTTACCTTATTAATTTGTTTAACATAAAGAGATGTCTTCGCCAACGAAAGCGGATGTTTTCACGAAAAATAAATATTTGTTATGAAGATATTTCTGTTGAAATTATTCTAGCTTATGTGTTTTTTTGCTGCTCCATGGAATGGGAGGAGCCATTGCCCCGTTAGTCAGTCACACTTCAGAGTTCCCTGTAGGTCTTCACGGTTACCGTAGCGGCTCGGGGCTCACAAAGTCCCCACCGTACTTCACCCTACAGGGCAGTACCTTACTTAAGCTGCTTCTCCCGCCCGCAACGCAGAGGAGGGGTTGGACTTTTGGGCAGGGAAATCAAGAATCATAACAGGACATTTTAAAGGAATGAAGATAAACCCAGACATGACTAGATCCTACCGGAACTGCAATAACTGTCACAACACCCAACTCACTCCGGACTACATATACAGTTGCCCGGCCACCCTTGCAGCCCTCTATATGGCAGACATCAATCCAGAAGAGGACATCCATACGAACAAGGCACCTTTGTTGGCCGGTATTGTGATCAGGGTGCACGGACCGATCTGATCTGCTCCATGGACAAGACACCACCACCTAGCTTATTTGTTGATACTACTAATATTTCATAATAGCATCTCATTTAATTCAACCACGCTTTTTAAAATGAAATTAGTTAAATTAACATGATTATTAGACTTGATTATTATATATTTTTTTTATGAAGTCGTTTATCTACCACGTTTTTTTAAACAGGCGCTTCAGCGTTGTATTTTTTATACATTTACCCATATTTCACACATTTAATCAGAATTAATTAAAATAGTCAAGGTAGTTGAATATTGGATGGATATATTTAATTGCCAAAAGTAAATTATTTCAGTAAAAATAGAAGTGCTGTCACACAATAATGAGACTGTGTAGGTGGAGGTTCTATTTGCACTTTATTAAAGCTCAAATGTATCGAAGGTTTGGCGTGTTCTAGCCAGCTGACGCGTGCCTGGCCAACTTTATAAACGGATGGGACAGGAGCAATTATAATTGGACATATCGATTGGCCCCGCGTTCATATTAAAACTGTATCGACCGAACTCGAAACTTTTAATCTAGCAGGTAGTGACGCCAGGTCGATGGTTCACCATTTTTTTTTTCTAACTAAAAAATGAATCGAAGAAGATTTATTTAAATAAGACGCTTCTTTAAAATATACCCTTCTTTTTTGTTCGATTGAAATCAGTTCTTCTGGATAAGGGCAAGAAAATAAAAGACCTCCTTGCTATTTAATCAGGAAAGTTCATGGTTGATTTCTGTTTCTGACACGTAGAAATGAAGTGTTTGTATAATTGCTTCTACTTTAAATACACCACAGGTCGATATATGTAGAGGTCATTCTTATTTGTAATATATATATATATATATATATATATACAGGCTTTCCGATCGGTTACTTAAGCTCACTGCTGGAATTGAACTTGTCAAAAATGCTTTTAAACAATTTATTAAGGTAATTTATGAAAAATATTTCAAAATTCGGGGTTCAAACCGAGTCTTAATTTATAGATTTATATTATAGATATAGTTTTTATAGATCCCCTAACCATCACCCCCAGTTTGGAAGAACTTACAGCGCCTGGTGTTTCCAAATGGACACTCTCCGACGCACTGACATGGACTAACGTTTCTTACTCCGGTAATCAGAAGAGAATAGATATTTTCAACGTTGGAGTATGACCGTAGTTCTTTCAAACAAACGATATGTGTTTTAAAGAAACACTTTGGCTAAAATGTTTCCATTGAATAGAAATTTTAGCAAAAGAATATTGTATTCGTCAAAATAAATAAATAAAAAAAACATAGGGCAAAGCTATTAAACCGCAACGTTCTATTATTCTATATATTATATTTTTTTACCTTTAACATGATGAAGACGATGTACCTTTGTTGAAATATCGATTAAATTTTTAAAAAGCAATGTCTTACCTGTGCTTTTTTTCTTAAGAAATATCAATGCCGGAAAGATCAACCTCTAGCCTCAAAGTGAACTCCCTAAGATAAACTAATTTAATTTCTTGTAAGGGAAGGGTGTGGAGAGTTGAAACCATTAACTATATATGTGAACAAAGTGATGTATCCCACACAATAAAGTGAATTTTACACTTGTGGGGATTAAACAATTTTTGTTTCTAATAAATATATATTTTAAAACTGATGTTTGAGAAACAATCAGAGAAAATTTGAATTACTATAGATATACTTGTCAATTATGAATAAAAGTAAAACGACAAATTGTAATACAGGTTTCTTTATTAAAATGCAGCAAGAATGTTGCCTCTCATTCCGGCCTACCCTCGAGCCGGTGAAGTTTCCGTCGCCCACGTGCGCCTTGCCGACGCCAACTTCAGCGGCGAGCGAATCGATAGCTTTCTATGTCCATTATTTCTATGGGCTTCGTGATGATTTGTTCTGGATTTTCCAAAGTTTAGTGCTAATAAAATATTGCGCAATCTAACCATAAAAAGATGTTTTTCTCTCTCCAAGGTTGCCGTTGAATGCAACCCTCCCCTCCTTTCCGCCCAGGGACCGGTTAGTCGTTAGCGCTTTTGTCCCTCGCGCTACAAAGCGCTGCGGAGGCCGCTTCTCCCTCCGATATTTATTATCAGGCGCCATTCCCCTCTCACACCTATTAATAAACTTCTTGCATAAGATTTATTATTTGAGTATCTTTCCATTATTTTTAAAATAGTTCATGCAGATATGATGAGAAAGATTGATTAAAAACGGATTCCGTTCAGTTTCTATATAGCTCCAGTGGGTCCAAAGTTGAACAAGAGAGTTTCCCCCATGAAGTAGGGCATCATCCAGCCGTATTGAAAATTGTTTTATGATGTATAATTATTTCTATCTCTATTCAAGATATATAAACAATATTCACTTTGAATTTTTTCGAGAGTTGTTCTATTTTTATCTATGTATACATATACATATATTAAAAATGGCATATCCTGACCAGGAGCACATGTGCTTTACAGAAGGCAGAGCGCCATCTGGTGGAACAGAAATCAACTAAACATTGATTTAGCCTGTTCCCTGATATTTGGCCAACCCAGTTTCTTGATAAATCAAGAATTTCTTGGTTTTTCAGGAAGCCACTGGGACCAGAAAATATTTTTGGTCGCAGTGGTTCAGCCTACTCCACGCTGACGAGCGCCAAAAGCGCGAAACGCGTTCGTGGATGGCTTTTCTTGATTTATCAAGAAACTGGGTTGGCCAAATATCAGGGAACAGGCTAAATCAATGTTTAGTTGATTTCTGTTCCACCAGATGGCGCTCTGCCTTCTGTAAAGCACATGTGCTCCTGGTCAGGATATGCCATTTTTAATATTGATTTCAACACCTGATCTTTTTATCTTTTATTTTTTCTTTAGTTTTTTCATACATATATATACTTAGTAGATATAATCTCAGAGTTCTCTTTCAAGTTACTTTGTATAAAATGTTTTTCGCGTCTATCACATGGATGGTCAGTTTTACAAGATTGCTCCCAGAAAATAAAATGGGTGTTCGGATTATCGAAATATTGGATATTAATAATTAACTATTGACCTGATTTAAGACTAATATAATAAGTATAAATTTACCTCTATGTTTGTGCGGAAATAGAGCTAGCTTCTAGATTTATTAACACGACCAAATAGAAGATGCAAGAATTTATTTTTCATTTTCGATAATCCATCAAACTTCTCATCATCGACCACTTCTGTACAATAAAAATAACTTGGTCTGAGCCAACCTCCATTGGGCGCCTTCTTCCAAACAATAAAAAAATAACTTGAGAATTACGTTCTCTCACAATGAGTTTATTTCTAAATTACAAGCTTTCAACGGCCATATTTAAAACAATTGACTATTTATTACAATTTGAAAAGAAACTTTCATTGTGAGAAAATATTTGTAGTTTTTAAACGCTCTTAACAATTTTATCTTGAATCATTAAAAAATAACTTGGTCTGACAAGCCTCTATTTGGCGATCACTTCGGTAAAATAGAAATAACTTATTCTGATCCAACCTCCATTTAACGAGAAAGAGACCATTTTCGTAAAATAAAGAAAAAAAAAACTTGGTCTGATCCAATTTTCATTGCGAGAATACTTCCGTAAAATCAAAAATGACTTGGTCAAATCCAACCTCCATATTGAGCGACCACTTCTGTGAAGTCAAAACTAAAATAAAAGAAATAATAAGCTTTTCTCAGTAAAATAAATAAATAAAACTTGGCAACATATTTGCCCTTCAAATAAGTCGCGTCAAATCTTCCCCTAAAATTATTGAAATATTTCACACTTTAAGGGAAAAGTTTCAAAAAACTTCCCTAGCTTGTCTTGTGAGATTATAAAATTTTCTTCTACAAAACTATAAAATAGGAAGAATAGAAATTGTTTTGAAACTCTCTAGGTTTGAAAAGGCCGATTCTGCTAAAATTGGGAAACTATTGAATCTTACCATTTCCTTTCAAATGGGAACATTATTAACTCAGCATTTTCACTCGTTCCTTTGTTATATTTCAAATTTAACATTTTACATTTCAGTTTAATATACTTTTGATTTATATTGATATCGATACAATATGTGGAATAAACAATCAATAGATGTAAAATCAATTGTAATCATCTGCCTTAATTTAATTCATTAGCGACATTCCGGTAATTATTTAACAGTTTATCTAATTACTGTAATTCAATCGCGCCTATATATGTATAATTGTATTTATATAATAAATAAATTCTACCTGTTTTCGAAAATATAATAATATATGTTTTTCAATAACAAACTCTTCTCTTGCTTTTTATATTGTTCGCGTACCGCAATGATTATCCATTTTTTAATTATTTAGTCTAAATATAGAATCATCGTTCAATTTTAACGTTTATATCTGTTGTAAAATCATAACAAGTACATTTAATGACAAAAATGCGTATTATGATTGAGGTTCGCGCGCGCTGCTGGAAAGAGTTGCATAAAGATTATTTCAAAAATAGAATCGCTTAAATAAAGATTATCAAACTGGATGAAGAGCTCATCCATAAAACACTTCCGATGATAGCTTAGCTCAACAATGATATTGCTTTAATTTTTAGGGCGCAATAAAAAATTATCAGGAGCGGTTTAATCGGTCTTCGGGACCTCAATGAGAATGATGATGGATGAGGAGCCTGAAAATTTTATTAGCGCGACGGTAGCGTGCGGCCCCCGGGCTTTCTTTTTATAGCGCGGCGATCATCATTCTTAGGTAGAAAATACTTTTTTGTACTTCTCATGGTTTCCCTCTCCGATATATATGTTTATATATGGGATATTGTCATTATATAATAGCGGTTCTATTAATCTCTGTGTGTGTGTTTGTGATCAATCGTCAAATAATTGCAGATTTTGATGTAAACTGATTGTCTTCAATTTAAACCCTTGTCAGTCCTTTATATAGATCTTAGTAAATCATCAACGTAGAATCTTGCCTTTAATCAATGTAAATATTGGTTAGTTATCGAACACTGAACATTGTCAAATATTAACATAGGCGCTTGTCGGTTATCAGTGTAATGCCCTGACAGATATTAACAAAGACACTTTGGTCAGTTATATTAACACATAGCACTTATGGGAATAGATAGTACAAATGTGATAGTGTTCTGGGATAAGGTTCATAAATTATGAAAAAGGCATCTCCTTATCGTGCAACTGAGAGTTGCTAATGGCTTGCGCCATCTATCGGAATAAATATCAACTATTCTCATTGATTTTTGGTTGATTAATTGGCCAATTCTGGAATAATTAGAAATCAACGAGAATAGTTGATATTTATTCCGATAGATGGCGCAAGCCATCAGCAACTTTCAGTTTAACGATAAGGAGATGCCTTTTTCATAATACATAGCACTTAGTCAATTATTAACGTAAGTCTGGTTAGATTTATCAATTTAATCTCTTACTATCAACATATACTTAGGTCAGTTATCTACATAAAACACATTCAATTATCAACGTAGACGCTGGTTTATCAATATAATCTCCTATCAGCAATCAACGTAGACCTTTCTCAGTTTTATCTACATAGATCATAGTCAATTATAAACGTAGGCGCTAGTCTATCAATGTAATCTCTTACCAGCAATCAACGTGCACTTTCTTTAGTTAGTTATTTACATATAAAATTGTCAATCATCAACACAGACACTGGTAGGCCATAAACGTAAACTTTGGTCAGTTATCTACAAATAACATTGACAATCATCAACGCAGAGAAACTGGTAGCTCATCAATGTAACCTTTCGTCAGTTATCAGCATAGATCATAGTAATTCCTTAACATTGACTCTGATAACTATTATTGATCATAACACATACCTTATGAAATTCTAGAGCCCTGATCAAGAACCCTGAATATTTTTAAAATTATGTAAATTCAAAATATATTTTAAATAAAAACTATATATCTCATGTATAAATAGAAAATCCCGTCGATTTATTCAAACCTTCTATCTAAATGCGCCTATTTACCGCATTGATTTTAAAGTGCAACAAAACCTCTGGCAGCGCGCCATTTAAAGGCCCTCGACAAATGCGGCGGATGTTCTCCCTCCATAAATATGCAACCCACACTCCGTTGGTTCACTCGGGGGCCCTGGATTCTATCGATCTTCATATATATATTTATATATATTGCTGCGTTATCTAATCTTTATCTATAATGGCTTACTCGATATTTCAATATTATATTAAGTATTGAGATATTAACGTCAAAGTACGTTGCTTTAATCATTGATTTTTTAAAGATTTTTGATTTTTTATATAAATTAATGTGAGCAGTAGTTACCTAGAAATTATTTGAAAAAAAAAAAGAATAAATAAAATTGAAGTAAAGAGTTTCTTTTAATTTTGATTTCGCAAGCTTTCGAGTAATATTCTGCTCTTCAACGGGCAAATATTTTTATGTACAATAGACAGTAAACATTGTTGTAGATCTATATGTATTTGTAAATACTAAAGATAATTATCACAGATTTAACCATTTTTTGTAAGTATATTTATGATTAACTTTCTAACCTGGAAGGATCAGGTTTCTAATATATCTTATTGTTTTTTTTACAATATGTTTATAACTGCTCATGTTTAAAAATTTAAATCGACGCAATTATCCGTAGCCGGGATATCGCATTTGGTGTGTTGAAATAAATAATGAAAACAATAGTTTTTATAAATAAAGATAGGGAAAGGAACGTCAATATGCTATAACGACGATACTGAACAATTCCTGGTGGTTAAAAATCTAGGCTGTAAAATTATATATAAACACTAAATGTATTCATACAAAACACCCAAAATTTCTTCCATTATTTACTTTGTAATTAAAAAAGCTAGCGAAGCCCAGTCCATATTTAAAACAATATATCCCATTATTCATTTATGCATTGTTTAATTTTACGACTATAGATATTTGCCTCCATTAATATATAAATAATATATTAGGAAGATATGGTATTAAAAAACAATAATGTATTTTATCTAATTTATTTCCAGAAGATTAGAAAATATTTTATGTTGGTTATGTTAATGGGAGTTTTTATTCTTCTTTGACATTATTCGTTGACATTTTGTTAATATGTAAGGCGTCTTATCTGTCATATTATTAATTATATGTTTTTTTGGTTAAAATTTAAAAGCAAGTATATTTTATTTCTATCAATACTTACGCCTTTCTAAAATATAAAGGATAAAATATAAATATATGGAGAGATATGAATAATTTCCTAGAGCTGCGCGAAAATGTCCCGCAGTAAAGTTCGTCTGCATAACTCCAGAGCGGGGGTTGCCAACTTCTCCAACAAATTACTTCCGCTTCGTCGTGAAATTTCCAAAAGTTTGACAACTTGCTAGATAATTACAACCTTCCTCACTTTCTCTTACCTTTTTTTTCTCATCAGCGTTATTGTCAACGCTAAATTTATTAACACCTTATTCTTAAATACATCCGGCTAGGAATTTTTATTTTAACCACAAACTTTGAGGTAAAATTTAGCATTTTTATTTGACAGCAGATTTAAAGCCGCAGGATTCAGGCGATAATAGGATCCTCTTTTCTTTAATAAAGGCTTTCACATGCTCATAAATGTCGCCCATCTTTCTTACCATCTTTATTTAACCTCAAATATTCCTCCATGAAAACATTGCCTCAATGTTATTTTTGCCAATATTTACTTTCGCATTTTTATTCAATTTAAAATAATTTAAAGTGTTATCTTTTGTGTAAATCCTATTTTTATAGTTTTCGCATAACGCGCGTATATTTTAAATTATAAATTATGCCAAAGCGCTTTATATATTTTAATATATATATTTGTTACTTTAAAAAATTGAGGGAAAATGAATATAATTACTATTTAAGGCAAGAGAATGAAAAAGATAAATAACGTACCTTTATAAAATTATGAGAATATTTTAATATCAAAGGAAAAGAAACCCGTTTTAATACATTGCGTGACATTGAAAATGGAACACCAAGAAATAGTGGCCAGAAAGTGATGAAACTCGGCAGACAGATTTATTTATTTATGCTTATGAGGTGATACGACTTCCAAGTCGTTCCGCCAAGAGATCAACACCACAGAGGTCCGTACGTCTGACCTCACGGACAATACAGCAGCTACTGGCAGACAGAGAGAGACAGGGACGAACAATAAGTGATCTTTATTTCAAAATGATAGTCATAATACAGAGCGAGAACGGCGTAGGCTTAGTAGCAAGTAGGACCACCGCGGACGGCGATGCACGCAGCAACACGTCTAGGTAGAGAGTCAATCAGATTACGGATGGCGTCCTGAGGGATGGCTCTCCATTCCCTCTCAACCATTTGCCACAGTTCGTCTTCTGAACGCGGCTGTGGCAAGGCATGCAAACGGCGTCCAATGATGTCCCAGACGTGCTCGATTGGTGAGAGATCAGGAGAGTACGGTGGCCAGGGAAGCATCTGTACATCTTGCAGAGCTTGTTGGCTAATGCGAGCAGTGTGCGGTCGGGCGTTATCCTGCTGATAAAGGGCATTGGGTACCCCCTGAAGGTAGGGGAGTGTCACCAGTCGCAGCACATCATCAACGTATCGTTGGGCCGTCATAGTGCCCTGAATACGAAGTAAAGGTGACCTGGAATCATACGCGATTGCGCCCCAAACCATGATTCCACGTTGTCGCACGGTGGGGCGTTCCACAATTGCTGCCGGATTGGACCTTTCTCCACGTCGACGCCACACGCGTACACGGCGACTATCACTGGACAAGCAGAAACGCGACTCATCTGAGAACACGACCCTGTGCCATTCCGTCATCCACGTCGATCTAGCCCGGCACCATTCCAAACGTTGGCGCCTATTCGGTGGGGTCAATGGCAGTCTTCTTAGCGGACGGCATGAGTGCAAGCCATTAGCAACCAATCGACGGAAAATGGTTCTGGTCGAGATGGAATGATCTAGGGTGTCTTGCACATGTTGCAGGATGGCGGTACAAGTGGCTTGCGGGGCCGCCACTGCTTGTTGAAGGATACGCCGATCCACACGTGCTGACGTCACTCTGGTTGCACCGACATTCCTATAAATTGCCACATTTCCTTGTTCCAACCATCTTCTCCACAGTCGGTGCACCGTGGACGCACCAAGGTGTGTATCAGCTGCGATTTGACGTATGGACCAACCTGCCCTTTTCAGTCCGATCACCATGCCCCTCGTAAAAGCGTCTGTCTGCTTGAACTGCCTCCGTTTACGATGACCTGGCATTCTCTGTTATTTCACGTGTCTTTTGACACAAGAACAAAATTTCTACAATGATTTTCCTTGAAGAAATAACGACACGAATACTGTCCTTTCTGCAAGTTCCTTCCCTTATATCTTGCTCCATGTGCGCACGAGAGCTGCGCATTTTACATCATTTGCATAACTCGGTTAGGCGCGTCTACCCTGAAATTTGCATAATTTTCTGGCCACTATTTCTTGGTGTTCCATTTTCAATGTCACGCAGTGTATATAGTGTCTATTGCGCGCTAACCAAAATATTACACTTCTCATCAAATAACAGCTGGTTCCACATTTGTATATTCCTTAAATTTACTTTTGTTCGATAGTGATATATTATTTTATCCTTGGTGTTTGTGTGTGGCGCTTATAATATATTGGATGAAATATGTACAAGAAAATTTGCTAGTTAAATAACTAAAAGGGATCTTTTTAGTGACGGTGTGCTGGTGTATATGTGTGTAGTGTTATATGTTTAATTAAAAAGGCATATATTGGATCAAAATATTATTTATTTTACCAATATTTCAGCTGGCTGAACGCCAACCTTTATCAAGTAATTATAAAATATTGTTGACACACATTAATATGTTATAATACCTTGATAAGGGCGGAAATAAAAGTCGGTGGATGAGAGGGTAACACGCTCGATTCCCGACAATAAGTCGGTGGATGAGAGGGTAACACGCTCGATTCCCGACAGTCATGAACCGGGATTGAATCCCGCGTTAAAATTTGTTTAGTATGTGAAAAACCTTCACATATATTATTCACTGTTTCAATTATCATGAACTAGGTTGTTCTTGCTGAGCGGTACCTATTAATGTGAATTTGAACAAGGATACCTTGATAAAGGTTGGCGTTCAGCCAACTGAAATATTGGTAAAATAAATAATATTTTGATCTAATATATGCCTTTTTAATTGTAGATTTATATATGGATTGCTCTATTTTCAAAGTGTTATATGTGTTTATGTATATATATTTGTGTGCATTTGTATGTGTGCTTGTGTATTTTGTAGTTATGTTTTTCCTTGTGCGTGCTGGTGTGTTTACGTTTATATGTTTGTTTTGTGAATACTCGGGTGAATGAATTGTGCCTGATGCATTGGACTATTTTACAATTCTGAGATCGAGATGGCAGTTACATATCCTCATTGTCTCGACATGTTCCTGACCTTTCCAGCTAATTTCCGAGTAATCGGTCTTGAGTTGGCGATATTACCTCGGGTGGATTACCACGACCTTAATAAACAATAAATTGGACGCCAGGCAGCGCCCATTTATCTCCACGAGTGATTGGGATTAAGCCAATAAATTCTGGTTAACTCTTTTTTGTTTAAATGCCACAAAGACAAACATTTTAAAAATGTATTATTTATTTATTTTATTTGACATATCGGACGCGATATCCCAGCTTGGGATACTTGCGCCTAAATATATTTTAGCAACCTATATACAATTAAATCTATATACAATTAAATCTATATACAATTCAATAACAGGACTAAAAACAAATTTAAAACTGAAAGGTTAATTTATTTGATCACCCATATTCTTTTAAAATTATTCAAAAATCAAATTGAAGTAAATATCTTACAGAAACTAGTGTAATATATAGGAGCATAAGAAGATATATATATAGAGAGAGATATGGAAGCCTACAGGTATTAAGCCTATTTTCCTTTGTAGCCGTTATTTCTTCCAGATCGATTGGATCCGAATGAGCCTGGGAGTAAATCGTTAGAGGCGATTTGTTCTTCGGGGTCATTTATATCTCCAGGCTCATTAGGCCCGCCCCGCGTGCCCTGGCTCGACCGTAGAAATAATCCCTTCATTTGGGCCTTCGCTCTCCAACCCAAACTTTGGAGAAAATATATATATGTCGGATATTTGAAATTCCTAACTGTGTTTTAATCTTCCTTCTTTATCATTAATTTAAATCATATTGTTCTATATAATATTTAATTTTATTCGTTTTTATAATTATTTTGGTCCGGCTCAACCTCTCTTGCCTCATTAATTCAGTGATAATATTCATTTTGAAAACGCCCATTAATAATTTCGATATTTTGTTGTAAAGATTAATCGATAACGCGTCTTCAGAATAATAAGATTTGTCTTTAGTACTATCTTTCTTTCTAAGAAAATTAAGAAACGCCTGCTCAAACCTAGTTTCAAGTTCCTACACAAATTATCGAAGCACGCATTGCAGCAATACTGCACCAATACTTTAATGAATTGCTTGGATTGAAAACGAGATTAGCGCTCTTGTAGTTTGCTCACTTAAAGGTTTCTAAATCACCGAAATCTAATCAGGGAGCATCAGCTACAATTATGCAAATTAAAATAAACTCTTTTCAGACCATTATATATATAGCTATTGGTATTTGCATAAAGGTAGTTAGTGATGAATATTCTTTTGGCTTATATAGAATACATGAAAATGAAATTTGTCAAACGATGTCAATTGGTTATATTAACGATAGTAAACAATTATCCCTTAAGAGTGTATGAACACAAAACGTGAAATTTATACAGTTCAGTATAGTTTGTATACTTCATAAATCTGAATATAACTTATAGCTACGCGGTCATTTGCAATTTTATTTTATACTCAACTCAATACCCTATTCTGTGCATAACAAGTCAGAATATAAAAGAGACGTATACATATAATATATGTCACATTTATATAATTAAATATATAAGTACACATATATAAAAAGTGGGAAAATATTTTCCTTCACGTTATTCTGTATTTATGAAAACTAAATTTAGAAATATATTCCGTATTTTACACTCCCTCCCCCTTCTGTGCTTAATTCAATTCTTGAATAAGTTTCCCACACACAAGATAAAATATAGAATATTTTGCCACTTTCATTTTCTTAAGATATTATTTTTTATCTTGATCCATTTTTTACATTTTATAATATAATGCGACGAAGAGGTAATTTTCTCCCCACAAGAACCTTCAGGCTTAAATTACACTATGTTCGATATTTTAATTATTTCTTTTTCCGTTAATTCATTTATATAGAATGTTAAGCTGGCCTTTTATTCCGAGATAAGAGTTTGTTCAAAGTTTTTTTTCTTTCTCAAACTTCTTTTTCTTTTTTTCCTTATCAAGCAGTTCTCCAATGTTCAATTAAAAAAGCTTAAGATTTATTTTAATTTTTAAAAACAGATAAGTTTTTTTTCCCATTTATCTTTACACAAATATTTTAAAATATTCTAAATAAAACTAATCCAAATTAAGCACCCTGAAATATTTTTTACTCTACGACTATTCCTTTTAAACTAGGCTTCAAAATAAAAAGAGAATGAAATACTCGAGCTTCTCTCAATCAATTTTAAAATAAACACCAGAAAGGCGCGGTGATTATTTTGGACGTGTGCCAAGGAGATTTCTCCACAATAATCCGCAATAAATTATATTGAATAGTTGGAGAAGAAAGCCTGCACATTGGAGATAAATATTTTTTGAATAAAGAAATCATTCCCCGCAGGGATTATTCTATAATTTAGAGAGAGAGAGAGTAAACACAGAGCTTGTTAATTAAAACTCTATAGATGTAGGCTAAGACCTGATCTGAGTTAGGTCGACTAAGCACCTCACCTCCCTCCCAGCACCTCTGTATGAAACCACGATTCTATCCCCCAAACCGACACCCAATTCATATTAACATTTATTTTATAGAATATATATGATAAAAAGGATATGTCCATGCCGCCCAAATAAACATTTACGAATATCAATGCGCCATTTATCACGACAAATATCAGATAAACGTTCTTCTTTCTTATCTCCACTCAATAATATTACAGTATCAAGCTTGTAAAGTTGACAACCATCATGATTGGGTGATGTAGAATGCGTCTGCTTTAGTCATTAAGACTAGGAGCACTACTCAGTGGCAGGCCGATTAGCTCCAAAGGAAATGGCTGCTTCTGACATGAAGAACAGACGCCATGTGCAGTTGCTCCTAACATGGAGTACAAACGCTTCTCATCCTGTATCCCTGGGTTAAGAGCCCTTACAGGGTACTATCAGCCGAGCCAGCTGAACCTAGGTTTTTTAGCGAAGTTGTTACTGCTCCCCTCCTCCTTTTTCATCCGGGCTTGGGACCGGCAAAGGCGGAGTTAGAGATAGACGTTGACGAGAGATAAACGTTGATATAATATAATCCCTGATTTTCAGCTACCAAGTCTTTATTGATTTATCAATAAAAGCCCCCAGCGTCAACGGGTTTAAAGCTTTTGGCACACATAAGTGTTAGTAAATTAAATTTAATTGCCATCTATCGTTAAAATTTTACACATATAAATTTACTGGAAAAGCGTTTCTTTTTAAATATCATCAAATAAGTGTTCATTTTCGACACACCAAGGAGCTTCAAAACGTATCTTTATTGAAGAATAAAAATATATTTTAAGTCAAATTTGTGTGAGCTCGCTTATACATGTGCAGAAGAGGTGAAAATATATAAAAGAGAAGATTGTAAGGTATTTGAGATGATGGAAAAGGCATTTTCTCACCGCTCAAATGAGCCATTAAAATTGAAGAATTTCTCACGTTTCCACAAAAGTGTCAGAGTCGAACTTTGATCCGTTATAGATTCAGCCCTGAAAAAAGTCATTGTCATCATTTCAACTTCAAAATATAAATTTCTATAACTGATTAATTAAACTATTCAAGATAGGTAAGCGATTAGGAGACAATAATAGATAAATAATTTCTATTTCTAGTACTATGAGACCGCTACTACTACTCTATTACTAGTGATAATAAAGATGATAATGATAATTAGTATCGTAAACTTTCCTTTTTTTAAATAACGTTGGTTATATATCAACTACTTGGATGTAATCCCGATGAAAAACAGTCATTTTTTCCAATATTTAATATATCAAGCTTTGAAATTTTCCCCAAATGACGTTATACGGAAATTTATCTTCGTAAAAAAGTTCAATTCTTTAAAATTATTCTTATTATATTTAAGTTATAATAGATGAAAAAATAAGGAGAAAAACGTTTCTTTAATGAACGGATTCAGGAGAAATTTCTTATAAATCTTTTCATTATATTTAAGTCCCAAAGAAATTCGATACGGTACTGCAATATCGATTTGATCTCAATTCACTTTTAAGATAATCACTTTCACAATCCTTCAATTGGAAGCCGGGATTTACACGTAGGATTATCGGCGACAAGGATTTGCCGTAAGAACGATTTAAATCTCTACAGAGGCGCATCGAGTAGGCTCTTCTTGGTGACGTCAAAATAAATATCCAAAGAGTGTTCTGTCAGCTGGTGGCAGGGACAGAGGGGAGAAAAAAGGCAACGCCCAGCCCATGTGGGGTCCCGAGGGACATTTTTATAGACGACCCCTGTAAACAGGACAGGTTTTGGCAAGGGGTTAGCAGATGGTTCTAGGGTGTGTTTCTCGGCAGTCCCCTTCGGTCTGGCTCTCCATGTCTCGGTGATAGGCATCCAAGTTTGTGTCATGGCTTCTACCTCTGTCCCTTGGGCTGTCCCCGATCACTCTCGGTACTAACATCGAGCCCTGCCTCTGCTTCTTGTTGTCCGCGTGTGGGAAGAACATCAACACTCGCCTCATTTACACGACTGCCAGCTTATCCATACGTCGGCAGGATCACATTTGCAACAATATTACATATATATATATATATATAATGTATATATGTAAATATTTATTGTTATTATATTTATATTCTGAATATTTAATCGAGTAAATAAACTCCATGATTAATAAGTCAATATTACTGAATAGATAAATTTTAAAATAATTAAGAGAGAGAGAGAGACACTGTGATATATATCTAAAAAATATTTAGGTTTGTACTATTTGAATCTTTCAAATCTTTTTTAAAAATTGTATTTAATGCTTTACACGGTAAACTTGCATAATCACCATGAACAAACAAGTAATATGAAGTTTAGATATAAATTAAGGTTATCAGACGCTGTTAAAATGGAAGCTAAGCGCCGTCTATCAACCGTCTCGGCAAACTACCAGACTTGGATCGGTGGCAAAGCTACAACACCAACTTTGTCGAAAAAAAACGATGGGCGAAGTGACTTTATTATTTAAGAGGTTCGCCCATAACGTATGCACGGGAAAACGTGTGGCCATTGGACATGCGTCGGACCTGGAGGTTGTTGTTGGGTGCTGCGCTGCCTGGAGTATAGGAGATCCATCTATGATTCCTTTCTTCCTGCGGTGAATCTGTATAAGATCGGTGGTCTTAATAAAGCTTTGTGTGTTTGTGTATATTTAAAAGGTTTGCTTTTATTAATAAATAAATCATTTCTACTATATTTCCATTTATATCCATGCCATAGAATTGGCCAAGCCACATTGCCAGATAAACATCTTGTTGGAAAATTTGGAACATTTCACGAATCCTTCGAGAATCTCATGAAATCAAGGCCAGCCCTGGAAAGACGAGATTTATTACCTTGAAAAACGTCTCAAGATAGGTCAGCCTTCTGAGATTTCCAAATATGGTTTTGTGACTTTTTATCCGACCCAAGTCCGCGCCTTTGTGGAAATTGTCAATAGAGCGAATGCCCTTATTCTTAACGTCTATTTTGAGGGAAAGACGACATTTATTTTTATAGGTTAGAGAGATACACCCCAGCAAATTGTCTATCCAAAATTTATGCTCAATGAAGTTTCTAGAGTTTAACAACTTGGCAACGATCACATTTCATCTGCAGAAACTATGTAAACTAAGATTTAAAATTAGTAATGTGTATTTATCTAGTGCATGCGCAACTCGTTATTTATATATTTCAGAGTGTAGAATGTTTTTAAGTGGCGCATCATTTTTTTTTAAATTGAGATTGGATGAAATGAAATAAAAGGAACTTATCTAAAGCATATGAATTTATTTTTAAAAGCAAACTTTCAGAGCAAATATCTTATTTTCAAATTAAAACAAAATCAGCTAAAATATATAGTTTATATAAATATAATTCTAATACACATATTATTTTTGATATATATATATAGTAAAAGCCTATATTATTTTTGTATAGAATTCAAATTATTGGGTGAGATATTTTACTGGTAATGCTCTTATCTTTTTCGAGTTTCAAATATTTGATGGGAATATTTATATTTGAACATATGCGTGAAATACACATTTTAACAGATGAGAGAGCTAACCATTATTTCCATATAAGTAATTAGGTTATGAACGTCATTTTCTGGTTAGCTGTTTGTTTGATAAAGCTCCAGCTACCCATCTTCTACTTTCTTCCTGACGTGACTCCCTGTAACCTTCCTTAGGACTTATATCTCCCCAATGACAGTGAAAGGAAGTTACTCAAACGTCGGGAAGAAAATAAAAGAAGAATGGTAAATGTGGCTGTATACCTTTTGATATAAAAAGGTAATTAGAAGATTATGATGCATTTGTGCGCCATCTATTATCAATATTATAAACTATTATAGACGCGTATGATTCTTTTTAAAAATAAACAATTTCTACTGTCCTTACTGCAATGGAATGATGATCCAGGCCCTCCCATTAATTTTTCCATTGCAGTAAGGGCAGTATAAGTTGTTTATTTAAAAATAAATCATACGTGTCTATAATAGTGTCGAATTTTAATTAGAAGATTAATTGATTTTTTTATGTTTATCCTTATTAAGATGATGAAGGGATTGCCCTAAATCTTCTTTATATCCTTTAGATAAAACGTATAATGTCACCTAATACCCTACTGATTGTCAAATAACACATACCAAAGTATATATAATTAAGGAGTATATTGGAATAAATAACTTTCTATTCCGATATATTATGATGAATTAGCGCGCCATCTGTTATGAAAATTATAAACTATTATAGACGCGTATGATTCTCTTAAAAATTAAACAATTTCTACTGCCCTAACTGCAATGGAAAAATTAATGGGAGGGCCTGGCTCATCAGTGGTGAACCATCCCAGCGATTTCGCCAGTAAGGGCAGTATAAATTGTTTAATTTTTAAAAGAATCATACGCATCTATAATCGTTTCAAATTTTCATTCTTATATATATCTCGAAAAACACAGATAGGTTATCATCTAAAGGTATTTATATACTTTGATATTTTATTCATCTTTGATCGCGTGCCTTTGATCCCACGTTATCTCAACTTTAAATGAGAATCCTTTGATTATAAACCGCCTTGTTTTGATTGGAACCTCAAATAATGGCAAAGAATATCAAAATTTTATATTCTTAGTATAGAAAAAGTTAATTAATCCATTATATGCCCTCCATCAACTAAATATATATGGATGTTCATTTTGTTCAAAATATAATGAGAAAGTATTTAAAAGACAGATTACTTTTCAGGAAAACTTATTTGTTTTATACTGCAGGATGGGGTGGATAATTTAATCAAATTCAGAATTTAATAATTTTTATTAAATATAATATTTATATATATTACGATATTTGTAAAAATTAAAAGATTTGCACTTTTTAAAAGAAAGGTTTCTTTTTAAGTTCAGTGTCGTTTAATAAAGAATTAATAATATTTATTATATATTTAGTACTTTATTTTGAACTCTTGAGTAATATATATATATATTAGATAATAAAAAGGCATATATTGAATTGTTATAGGCATATATACTTTTTAACAATTAATATAGAATTTGTTTCTCAATCCCATATCATTATGAATGAAGAAAGAAAATATAATTATTTATAATATATACATTGTTTTAAGAACTAACTAAAAGAGAAAGACCTATTAATTTTAAAGAAGACAATGGTGTCGTAAAAATAATAGTCAAAAATGTTTTAAATTGAAATTCATTATAAAATAGAATTTTAAAAGAATTATATAATATATACGTATTATTTCATGTTTGAATAATATTAAAATTGTAAATGGTGAGGCTTCTAAATGAAATCCTATATATTCTAAGGTTTCACCAATAATAAACCTCAATATCTCGAACTAATTTTCAATATCTAAAGAAGAAAAAATTATTTCAATAGATTAACGCCTTCACATTTTTTGTGTGTTGATTTTATATAATTAGCTCTTTGCGCTCCAATTTTACAACATAGTAATGAAATTTTTCAGCGAACATTAACCAAACATTAATTTTATTCTCAACAAACGACTTTATTCACCTTTTTAGAGAAAATTAAAAGAGCTTTAGAAAAACTTTTCAGAGATTTCCTGATTAGCATTTTAATTGTTTGAAAATATTATTCTTTTCAAACATTTCTGATGGGCAAAATTGTTTGAACAAGAATTTTTTAAGGAAATTTCCATTCGTGTGTGTTATTCTCTCCAGGCTGTTTACCTAGTCTTGCCAAAACACAGTAAGAATTATTGAATTTACCTTGACCTGAAATTCTATTAGTGTATTTTACCTTCCTGCCTATTAAATAAGATACTGTTTCTGCAAATTTTGCATATTGTCCCTATCCATAATATAATGCATGGTAGTAAGTATATCTGAAGAAATATAAAAAGACACATATATATATAATTTAGATAATAAAAAGGAATATATTGAATTGAATAAAATAAGACTATGCGGCGCTGAGTTTGTTTATACAAAATTGTAATGCCTTGACAAAGATTGGCGTTTAACGAACAGAAATAGTGGCAAATGAATATTCTATTCAATTCAATGTATGCCTTTTAATCATCTAAAGATTTAAATATGGATATCTTAATTTCAAGAACAATAAATAATTATATATTTTAATTATTTGTAAATTTACAAAATATTTTTTCACAATGAGTTTCTTTTTATTTTAAGTTGCTAGCTTTCAAGCGATAATCGCTCTTCAACGGGTTTAAAAAAATCGTCTATATCTTACAAGAAATATTTACAAATACAAACGCGCGCAGTATTTGTAAATATTTCTTGTAAGATATAGACGATATTTTTATTAATCTCGTTGAAGAGCAATTATCGATTGAAAGCTAGCAACTTAAGATAAAAAGAAACTCATTGTGAGGAAATATTTTGTAATTTTAAAAGTTTTTCACAATTTGAACATTAATTATTTGTATTTGTAATTTTTTTAAACCAAGGCTAGAAGGGTTATCTTCAACTCTCCATGTACAATCTGCATACCAAGGTCACAAAGTGTTCGCTATACCTAAATCCAGATGTACAAAACATACGCCAATAAGTTTCCAATTAACCACAGGTTCCCGTGTTCAACATACATGTAATTATAGACGTGCTCTCTTTACCCAAATCCCCGCGTAGAAGACATGTGTAGACCGAATATTGCTCACATAAACCAAATCATCGTATACAAGACGTATAAATGAAGAGGTTCTCACATTATCCTAATCATTCGTACAAGACAAATGATGTACTCACTCTAAATATTCGTGTTTAAAATGCATAGCAAGGTCATGAAATGTTTGATTTAATCAAATGCTTCTATACCAGGCACATAGAGGCCACTAAATGTTCTTTTAACCAAGTCTCCATGTACATCACAATAACGGATTGTTCTTGATTATCTTAAATGCTGTCTATCGCAAGAAGTTTAATTCTCAATTTTAAAGCATTCAACTGGAACCTTTCCTGTGTTTTAATCAAAAGATATTTTAAAGTTTGGTCTTCATCCATCTCGTTAAAGCATTTTGAGGCTTTCTCAATGTAGAAATTGTAGTGATTTTTGTCTTGAGCTTCGGTGTATAATCCTTTGAATGAATCGAGGTTAGCAGGTGTTTTATGGTTTGTACCCAGCTGGTTCTTTCTGGTTCCTTATCCCTGCCATATTGTTACGTAAGGCCATGTATGGCGATCTGTTGGCAGTCAATCTGGCTATGTGATCTAACAACTGTAATTTTATTTCTATTTATATTTGTTATTGTGTTTGTTGGGTATATTTCTGATTTTATGATCCAGTTTGTGTTCTGTTCATATATATATTATTATTTGAATTATATTTTCATATATATATATTTATTTTTTTATTTTTTTTTTATTTTTTTTATTTTTATTTTTTTTTATTTTTATTTTTTTTATTAAAAAGGAGTATATTGGACCAAAATATATGCCTTTTTAATTAAAGATCTATTCATGAATTGTTCTATTTACAAAAAATATATATATATCTTTTTTTTTTTCAAATAAAAGACACTTCGGCCAGTAAACCTTTTTATTGTCTGACGTTTCGAAAAAAAATCTTTTGTCCTCGTCAAGAGCAAACAAAGATTAAAACATTTGACAAAACGTTAGAAATTATTCTAACGTCGAGACAATAAAAAGAATTACTGGCCGAAGTGTCTTTTAATTGAAGAACTATGAATGCCGGCCAGGCAGCCTTTATCTTTACGATATATATATATATTATAGTGTCATTCGATATAAATTAGTGATTGACCTGAAGATAATATCCAGCATAGATTGGATGAAATTTTGAGCCGATATTTGTCAAAGTAAAGGATGTTCTGTGAAATTTCTTAATTTAAATTTTATAACTGGTATCTCGATCATTTGGTAAACTTCGTAGCATATCTCGCGCCCATGTTGGAATCTCAGCTTTTAATTAGTTTGTGATCACAATATTTTCTCTACACTATCTCTACACGTTTACCGTTCAAGGCTAACGTTAACATTCCAATATACGAGAGAAATTCAGAATCTAACATATGTTTGGCTATCTATATCTACAGCGTCTCCACAATTATACAAACAACATCCACATGCTTTGTTCACATATAACCAAACTAATTCAGAAAATATTCATCCCATTTATTTTCTAAAATACAATCGTATTTATTTCTATCCTTCCATCGTAGTGAAAATGTGATGGAAAAAAATTAATTAGTTTTCTCTCCGAAGGTTTATCAAAGAGCACTTATTGTAGTTTTTCCATCGAATGGCGTTCTTTGAATCCCTCAAAACAAAATTGATTTTTTTCAATTCCGCGCTTTGGTAATTATCCCTAGGAATGGAATGTTGATTTAAGAATATTAAACTTCGCCTTTGTGCTTGCTTTAAATATTCCAGGTAGGAAATAGAAAGTGGAATTGCTGTTTAGATGCAAGTATTGTAGGCATATTGTGGAAGATATAAAATAAAACTGGGATACTCTTTTCCTAAAATTTGATGTCATAAAAGATTAGTTATAGCCAGTTTTGTTGTTTTCTATTTTTGCCAGAAACTGCACGCCCGCGAGAGCACATGCTGATAACAAAGGTTTTCAATTATTCTGTATAAATATTATTTAGAGATTGTACATAGAATATCAGCCCGTTGAAGAGCAGTATATTTGCTCGAAAGCTTGCAAATTTAAATTAAAAGAAACTTTTTACCTGATATTAATTTTTACTTTTTCAAACAACTTAAACTATTTAGTGTCTAAAATGGTAGAATTTGAACAATACTTTTCGAAAAATGTTAGTATTTAAATTATATATTGTGTGTGTGTCGATAAATGTTAGTATTTGAATTATAAATTGTGTGTGTGTCGATAAATGTAAGTATTTGAATTATAAATTGTGTGTGTGTTGATAAATGTTAGTATTTGAATTATAAATTGTGTATGTGTCAATAAATGTTAGTATTTGAATTACTTATTGTCTAAAAATGGTAGAATTTGAACTATTAAATGTCAGATACGATACTTGAACTATTTATTGTCAGAAAAACGCGATACGATGTCGAAATTTGTCATAAATGGTAAGATTTAAATTATTCAGTTTATATATATATTTACTCTATAATGGATGTGAAATATTTTTGACTCATAAATTTCTTTTTAAAATAGAACAATATCTAATGTCCTTACTGCAATGATAAAATAATGGGAGTGCCTTGCTCATTAGTGATGAACCTTTCCAACGGTTTCAACAGTGTAATTTACTATATCGCTGTAATATTGTATTTGGCTGTTTTCCTTTTATGCCGATACTGAAGATAAACTCTCTTGGAAAAGGTAATTTAACAGAAAGGTAAACTGGCGAAACCGTTGGGAGAGTTCCCCACTGATGAACCAGGCCCTCCCATTATTTCATGCATAGTAAGGGCAGTATAATTTTAAGAAAATACGCGTCAAAAAATAGTTTTAATTTTTATGCCATATGTTGCACTAAGGCATCATAATAATACATATACTCTATTTTGATCCTTTAGATAACCTTATATAATTATAAAACTGTTCAAAAGGTTTGTCACAGTCGGGGATAGTTGGCAAAATCTCAGACTCTGTTAATTTAATATCTTCTTTGGGAATTCTTAACGACCTAAATTTTGCTTTTCTTTCAATGAACTAAATGGCAGAGATTATCTCCGAGTATATCTCGATTTTTCCTGATATACACTCTTGGACAAAGCTTAAGGAAGTTGTACCTTCTAGCATGTATATCGGGATTCTGACAATAATTCTGAGGATATTTGATAAAAAGTGACCTTTATTGAAAACACACGAGATACCCTGGCGTGAATAAAAATGCCTGTGTATCTTCAAAAACAGACGACCAGTGAGATCAGACTCTATACTTCCTTAAATTTTGTCCACGAGTGTTTATCGTTCATACATCCACCGTACTCACTCTCTCCAGATGATATTATAATTTTCCTCGAGATAAATCTAAAAGGAATTAGCGCTCAGTGATGAAGATCTTTACCCCATGGAGACATTATATGGTTAAGAGGCTAGAGAAATATATAAAAATGCCAAATAATTACTGAAGAGAGGGCACACTGTAAAGCCAAATGATCGAATTCATAGGTAAAATATTGGTATGTATAAATTGATAATAAAACAACTGATGTTTTATACGAGAAAAAATAGAAAATTCGCGTTGTTATTAAAAGTATAATTGAGAATTCCTTGAAAGAAACTCAAAAGGCCTATATATTTATCTAATATTTCTTCAAGTACCCTTTTAAGGAGACAAGAAAATAGTGTGAAGTTGCTGGAGAAAATGGGAGAGGGAACCGTGAGAGTGTTTGCTCTCGGCGTCTGTGAGCTAAGGCATTGTTACGTAATACGAGGTTTAATAATTCAGGCAGGACATGTGTGATGACCTCTGGAAGTTTGCTCAAGTGGCCAGATCCCAGGGGGAGGTGTAATCATGGCCCGGTAATTACATGGCCTAGCTGCCTTATGGCACAAATATTGGTCTCCGCTACAAGGCGGGGAATTCACTCCTTTATTCCCAAATTGTGTGCTGTAATCCTTCGCCTTTGTTGGCCTTTTGATGCTTCCTTTGACCTATCGCTATTTTACTTTCCTTTCTTCTTTATTCAGACCAATAATGAAAATTATTCCAAAAATATTATTTTTTGGGTTGTAATTTTTCTCAATTTGCGTTATAAATATTTGCTGTATTTTACATAGAGCTCATTAATTAAATAAACAATAGATATTATAACAGAAAAAACATGGAGTTATCTGAATATTGTTACAGTATCATGGGATGTAGATATTCCGTTGTCTCCATGCTTCCGTAACTCCGACCAAGTTGGCATTTAGAGACCTAACTTTACTACGAAGAAAGGAACAACAGAGAGAATGAATTCTCTCACGACTAAAAAGCCACACTATGCTTAAAAGTTATTAAATATTGCTAATTATCGTATTTGATAATTTTATTAAATAAATGATTTGATATATTTCACCGTTTCTACAAACGAATTTCTTTATTGCACTATCAAAATATAATCAATGAAACAAGATTTATATATAGTAGTAAGATACCTCTATACGGACACAATTCCTAGTATTTCTATAAAGAGGCCCGAATGGTTGAGAGCACAATACGATGATCATGTGAAAGAAGTTTCTTTCTCTCTGATGTACTGCTGAACGCATGTCCCAGAGAAAATTCCAAAATTTGCTTCAAAATAATACCATTTCCATTATTCTTACTCCATAGATTTTGATGCAAAGCTTCGGTGATCGACACCGATATAAAAATCGGAATCTTGGTGAAATATAATTTATTCCAATTTGATGTTGTAATTATATAGACAGACAAAATGTAAATACATATGTTACCTCTTTTTGTCCATAAGGAGCGAGAATTTAATTTGAAATATTAAAATTTATTTCTCGAGAAATTCTTTCTTCATATTTGCTAAATTAACGAAAGAGAGGGAGAGAGGGGAAGAAAATAATTAGAAGGATTTGTTTGTAGAAAGAGAAACATTTCACCAATTAGAGTTTTTAGAAAGCTTTAATTAATGAGATTTTTTTATATCTCTGACATTTTAATAAAATGTAACTTTATGTAACATCTTTAAGAAAGAATTCGAAACAATTACAAATTAAGTGCTATAAAATAACATTTGAATATTTTTAAATCTTCTAGGAAATACATTTCTGTGCAAAATTATTCATTTAAAATCAATGCATCGGTGACAATTCAACAAGTAGTTGCTCCAGGCAGAGACTTTTCGACTTAGATGGCGCGCGCGTTCACTTCATTAGCATCTTCTAAACTCTCTTCAGCATCAGACGTTATTGGTCCAGCATCAAATGGGATTCCCTCCAGCGTATTTCAGCATTCACTTAAGCATCCTTTAAGAATCTTCCAGCAAACACAGGACTCGGTCTCAAGACCCCGCGGTGTTTCTAAATAGCAGTATACACTTGTACCCGCAAGATAAACTATCAATACATTATAATATAATGCGGCTTGTAATTGTAAAACGACATTTGAAATCCATCCCGCATGTGTTTCTTTTCAACGAAAAATCGAAATTTATTTCAAGGAGAAATAACGATAATTTCTAACCTTAGTGATGAGGTATGAAAGAATGAATTGTGAAGAGTAATCCCTGGACACTTTTATTTTTCCGTTTATCATTACCTTTCACAATTCATCCTTTTCATACCTAATCACTAAGGTTAGAAATTATCGTTATTTCTCCTTGAAATAAATTTAGATTTTTCGTTGAAAAGAAACACATGCGGGATGGTTTTCAAATATCAATATATTCTATTAAAAATAAATAAACATTTTTGACCAACTCTACATCAATTATTTATTTCCCGGCGTTTTAGTTACTCTCTGTCATTCTTTTCAGGGGAATTAGAACATCTCTCTGAGGAGAGTGGCAGCAAAAGTGACTGAAATCTCTTGAATTAAATAAATAAACAATTGGTTGATGCATCCATATATTTTTCCAAACAAACTCACAACCAACAAATAATCTTCAAAACATTAAAAATATGTTTCAAATAATTAACTTTAGTAAAAGCAATAAGTTTTATTAGTTTTTCGTAGTGAAGAATTTATAGTCAAATCGACCTCTCTAAAAGTCAGCAGTATTGTTGCGCAGAGATTTTAAATATATGATAGCGATTTCCTCCCGCCACCTCAGGAGATTTATTTATGTGATTAGGCCGCTGGCAAAGTAAATTAAAAATTCCAATATTGTGCTCATATTTTTTCCAAATATTAAACAAAGTTCTGAAATATGATCCTGGAAGAGATTAATACTTTCCTAAAGTTATGATCAAAATAATTCTTACTTAACCTTATTTATTATTTAAACCTTAATTATATATTTTAATATCGGAACTTGGTTCTGAATATATGTGTTTTTAAGAGAAATGGTATTCAAAAACTTTATCATTCATCTCAAAGAGATTAAAACCTATTTGAAAATATTGTAATGGATAATATGAAGAGCCTCGATTAATATTTACCCTAATATTTATCGTAATGATGATGATAAAAACAATAAAGATTTTTTCAATATGTCATAGAAAGCGAGCGCGCGGAGGTGTTCCAATTAATTCAATACTGCATATATAAATAATGAAAATGAAAAGGTATATCCTTACAGTTCACATCTGCCATCTGAATTGCTCTTGTGAGTGGCCAGGATTTGTCTTTTTTATTTTTAATATTAACACTTGACATTTTCTCTTTCTAACCTTTTTGCATATTCAAATATATTACTTGTATTTAATTAAGAAGGCATATATAGGATCAAAATATCATTTATTTTATTAATATTTCAGTTGGCTGAACGCCAAACTTTATCATGGTGTTATAACATATTTTGATCCAATATATGCCTTTTTAATTAAAGATTTATTTATGGATTGCTCTATTTTCAAAACAATTACTTGTATCGTAACAGTGATTTTTAAATGAATACATTGCATAGATCGTTTTTACACACAGCTGCATATACACTGATGAGAACTCTACCCTGGAACTCCCCTTGCTATACAGGTCGTTCGAACCTGCCGAAGCTGGTGCTGAAGAATCTGAATATGTATTAACGATATTCATTCTCTTTCTCTCTTGATGCATTCAATGAATGTAATTCAATAAATATTTGCCTTTTTTAAAGGTAGAGTTGTACTTCTTCTGCACATATATCAATTATGTCGATATATTAGCGAATATCTTTGCGAAGGCATCTGATAAAGCGAATAACAGCTATAAATAATGTCTCCCAAGGTTGGCGATAATCTCCCAAAATGCGCCATTAGACACCAAATTAGCCTTGAAAGCGTCGGGTCTAAACAGCGCGAGTCGCTTTTTAATAACGTCCAATCCAATCCCATTTACCTCGAGGGGTTTGTTATTTGACCTATTACACTCAACCTCTAAGTTCTATCCAATTGAAACTGGATACCTTATTTCATTAATTAACGTATAAGATAGTTTATATTTTGTTTACCTTCTTTTTCCTTAATTTTATTTTTTAGCGTGTTATCCTTCATATTAAATATTTGACTAGTTTCCAACAAAGTTTATTTATTATATTATAAATATCTAGATGGCAAGTTTTTTCGATTATTGAGAAAATATATTTTGTTGCGGAGAGAGAGAGTTGTAGAATATTTTATATATAAAGTGTATCATTACCCTATATTTAATTGATTCCAAAGATATTATTTGTATGATAATAGTTTAAGAGAAATTACTCGTTATACAATATTATAGGATTCACTCCTACCGCCCTTAAAGCCTATATATAGTTTCCCTTTAATATTTTTAATCAAGATTCCCTTATTTTGCGGATATATAAACGTAAACAACCTAATATAATAATTTTCTGGTAGAATTAACTGGCGAAAATTCTGCGGTGGGTTATCACTGATGATCCAGACTCTCCCAATATTCTTCCAATTGCCGTGAAGCTCTTTAATATGACTATTATTCACATGGGTGGATTTGATCGTATATTCCACTTCTACGTATACACAATTGACCAATAATAACGCACCTTCTATTATCCAATGGTGTAGTTTTAGAAGATCGCTTTACTTTATATTCCTATAGACGTAAGTCGCAATACATTATGGAGAAAGACTTATAATATGACTATTGTCCACATGGTGGGATTAGATCGTATATTCCACTTCTACGTTTACACAATTGACCAATAATAACGCACCTTCTATTATCCAATGGTGTAGTTTCAGATCGTAGCTTTACTCTATAATCCTATAAACGTAAGTCGTAATACATTATGGAGAAAGCCTTCTATTATGACTATTGTTCACAATTGGCTAACAATATCGCAACTTACGCTATCCAATGGTTTAGTTCAAAAAAGGCGCTTTACGCTATATTCATATAGACGTAAGCCGTTAATTGTGGAAAAACATTGCAATATAGTTATTGTTCAATTGCTCTCAACGACTGATCGCATGTTCTTCTTCTAAGTAATCACTATAGGCCAACAATCACGCAGCTTCCATTATCCAAGAGTTTACGACCAGTTTATATGACGTAAACCACAAAAACCACTGCTACTAAAAATAAAAGTCTCCAAAACCTCGTAAACATTCTTTCAAGAAAGAAGGAGAGAAAGAGCTTTTCTCAAAGATTAACTAAACCAATTTTAAACAACAACTCTTCAGCGCCTTATTCTAAATATAGAAAAAACCTTTATCAAGATAGGGTAGAAAAACTTTCTTTTTTGCTTCTTTAAATCTTACATAATTAAATTTTATAAAGCAATAAAATGTTTAGTTTATAAAAGGTTTTATTATAGAAATATTTATTTTCAGCATGCACTTTACAAATATAGAAGGGAATGTATTGAATTTCTTAAAATAACAAATTGACCAATATTTCGAGAGGTATCTTATATCTCTTTATCGTGATTGTTTGTAACCGAATCCCGTAAGTTACTCCCACTTTACAAACAAACGTTTAACTTGTTAACTTGCGTTTTTAACTTTAACTTTTGAAACTTTTTGCCATACATATAACTCTCTCTCTCTCTCTAATAATTACATTAATAATAGTTATTATATAAATAGATTGAGAATATAAATAGTGTGTTGATTATACAATATTAAATAAATACGTATAAAAATAATATATAATGTATAAATATAAAAATTCTAGCAATAAATATAATTTATTAAATTCGAAGTAGATGCCTATATACAGAAATGTTTCAAATAATTCAGGAAGATCAATATAGAAAAATGCATATATTGGATTTCAAAATATTTTTATTTGTCCAATATTTCGAGGGGCAACTCGTCTCTATCTAAGATGTTTGTGTTTGTTGATAAAACACGTGAGCACGCTTGAACCACTCTCGTTCTAAAAGACCAGTTAGAAGTGAATGTGCCGAGCGTGAGCATCTAGAAGCACGTTACACCAATGTATATGGCAGTTGTGTTGATAAATAATATTACATATATTAATAAATATAATTATAAATTATTGCTGTCACAGCACATAGGCATGCTTTATCTAAATGTGGAAGGTGTATGGAAGGTAAATAAATATATGTATATGATAAAAACGTACTCATTTTTAGATTGATAACAATGAAAGATAAAACAAAACATTTATTAGATATTACACGGTTTATATGTAATTATCTGTGAGTAATTTAGAAGATCGTTTAAGAATCTTAGAAGAATCTAAGCTACCGATATGGCAGCGTGTTCCAAGCTCACCTTGGATATGGTGAGTCATTCGCATCTGGCGCTGGCTGGCCATACACACGGTGCCCTAGTCAGGTTGAAGAAAGAGCCTTAATTTTGAGCAGTAGGTTTACTGAAGTAGCGTGCGTCTTTCATTGCCGAATAACACTATGCTGCCATATTAGTGCCATATAGAGTTTGAGAAAGACTTGTTTATACACATCAGTCCAGAACCCTCTAATTGTAATGTAAGGCAAATGCTTTGCAACTTTAAATTATTTTTAAATACTTCTATGCGTTTTGATACTCGTTAGATCGTTTTCCCATTCCAGTTCACCTTGTATCTAATGAATCATATGCATCTGGCGTTGGCTGGCCCCCATACACGGTAGCCCTAGTCAGGCTGAGGGAAGAGCCTAAATTACTATAAGTAGGCTTACTGAAGCAGCGTGTGTATTTTATTGCAGGATAACACAATGCTGTCATTAATTCCATATAAGGTTCGGTAAAAACTTGTTCACGCATCAGTCTAGAACCCTCTCCTTTGTAATGCAAAGTAAATTCTTTGCAACTTGATGTTATTTGCTAATAACTCTGTGCGCTTTCATTTACACTCTTTGGGGTCGTTTTTCTATCTTAGCTTAAGGTCTTAAGGATTATGGTCCTATACTTTAGACATCGGCAGCTCTTCATTTTCAGCAAGGATGAAATATTATTTGACTTTTTAGTTTTACCATTTAAAGGTATATGCTCTTGCTATCATAATCACCATAGAAAGAAGTGGTTAAAATATACTTTATGGCAAATATCTTTCTTACGATTGCGATTTGAAAAGTTAGTTTCGCGCGCGCGATGAATATGATAGAAGACACTTTATAATAAACGTACGAGAAAATAATAAATATGAAGATTATTATTATAAATACATAGCATATATTACTGTTAAAAAGTACGAAAAGTTCCTTCCAATTATAAATAGATTTTTCGTCTGCTAGAAACTTTTTTGACCGAGCCAACCGAGCGCAAGTTTACTTTGATGGAATTTCTCGGCGTGGTTTGATCTCGTTTTCCACCAGTTGGGCGGAGCGCGTGTTCGGCCCGAGGCGTGGCGGGTGTGAGGCACAAGTGGAATATAAAAAGGCAGGCCGGCCGGCGTTGGATCAATGTGCGCAGTCGCGGGCGGCAGAAGCACGGGCGAGGACGGGCGAGCATGGACAAGTTTGAGGTGACTCCTGCAAAGTCCGAGGAGACCACCACCCCCTTGTCCCCTTCCACCGACGACCCAACTACCGAGCGCTTACTCCCAGGTAACTTCCCTTTGTGCTCCAAATAGCGTCAAAAATTCTTTCCTTGAAGTTTCAGATAACTTTCTAGATACTCTCCAAACTCGTTTGGAGAAAAAAAGCCGTTTTTCTAAGTAAATATTGTGAATATTTGCCCCAATTTCTCAATCTGGTAATATTTTTGTGTCACCTTGAAGATGCAATCGCCTGGAGAGCGATTCCCCGACGAATATTCAAAATATTTAGGTTTTGGTTTAAATCAAAACACTCTGACTAGGGTAGAAAAAGTTGTTTTCCGGGAAATAAAGCTTCAATATCCTTAGGGGTATATTAAAAAGCAATTATGGAAGTGATTTTCACAAAAATATCATTGAGCTAATATTATTTTACATACTTTCATTTTCACTTAGAAACCGAAACAACACTTTTCTCATCTATTTTATTTTGACAGATCACCTGGCCATTCGAGAGGTTGCCCCTCGATTATTAAAGATTTTCGGCAGAATATCTTCTGAAAACTTTGAATAAAAGTTGATATTCCTATTATAAATTGACTTTGTGTCATTTTTATTCAAATCAGAGATGCTGCCTTGAGAATTATTTGTCTTATGAGCTCTTCCAGATAAATTTGCATAATGGATTTCTGGATGAGATATAAACATAGACGTCTTTATAGGAAATATTTATACTTTGAACAAGATCTTACTGGGACCGGAATATTATTATAGAAAACTTAAAATGGAATTTTCTAGTATTTCTTACAAACACATTTATACTAAACATTTAATACTAAGAGAGCTACTTAAACATTAAAAAATTATAAAATATGAAAGGTGTGGGGGTAGATTATCTTCTTTTTGGAATGCAAATTCTATCTAAATAAGTCCTTACCCAATACACTATAATTTGATATAAGGCATTATATTTTATTCAAAAGTTTATATCATAGAGAAGGAAAATAAATAGGCCATAGAAATCACAAAGATCACTTTTGAAATAACATTTTATTTGAAGGATTTCGAATACTATGAACAATATAGAGACTAGTTCTCTTTCGTTGGGTTTTATAGTATTCTAAATGCCACACAGTAAATGTGAATGTGAGGAGAATTGTACAGAAAGGGAGAGAGAGGGTGTTTAATATTACATATTGCAATACAATGTATTGATGTAGAAATGTGGATTACATCAGGGCGGGGTTGAAAACTTGGTTTGAATTTTAGATTACTAGACGATCGGCGAAGTGATGTCAACTTTGAAAGTGAAGTAGTGTGAAGACATAATATATTGTGTTCAACCTATTTACTATAGTAATTACTGCAGCCTCTACTCCCAACATTATAGTAGGGTAGTACTCAAATATAATATACCATGATTCACTATTCAAATCACTGTATGTTCTTCAGCAAGGTCATACTATAGTTTGCGGCAGAGCAGAGCCATCAACAAGCCATCCACTATATTATATATTATAATGTTACTACTTAGAGTATATTTTGGCAGTTTCAAAAAATAACTGCGAACTATACGTTATGATATATACTGTAGTGTTACCCCTAGAATGAAGTATAGAACGAAGTTCAAATATAGATAAGAACTATCGTTATACAATATACTGTAATGTTCCTCACAACACTGCATTAGGACGCAGCTCTATTATAACTGTGAACTATACCTTATGCCCCCATACAGTAGTGATACTCCCTAGAATGCATTATGGACGAAGTTGAATTGTAACTACGAACTATCCGTTATACTCTATACTGTAGTGTTCCTTACAAATCTACAGTAGGACGAAGCTCTATTATAAATACTAATAACTACTCTATACTATAGTGTTAATCCCTATAATGTGTTAGGAAGGTGCTCAAATATAATTACGAACTATCCGTTATAATTTATACTGTAGTATTCCTCACAAAACTACAGTAGGACCAAGCTCTATTATAAATACGAATAACTACTCTATATTATAGTGTTAATCCCTATGAAGTGTTAGGAAGGAGCTCAATTATAATTACGAACTATCCGTTATACTCTATCCTGTAGTATTCCTCACAAATCTATAGTAGGACGAATCTCTATTATAAATACTAATAACTACTCATACTATAGTGTTAATCCCTATAATGTGTTAGGAAGGAGCTCAATTATAAATACGAACTATCCGTTATACTCTATACTGTAGTATTCCTCACAAACTACAGTAGAACCAAGCTCTATTATAAATACGAATAACTACTCTATATTATAGTGTTAATCCCTATAATGTGTTAGGAAGGAGCTCAATTATAATTACGAACTATCCGTTATACTCTATACTGTAGTTTTCCTCACAAATATAAAGTAGGACGAATCTCTATTATGAATACTAATAACTACTCTATACTATAGTGTTAATCCCTATGAAGTGTTAGGAAGGAGCCCAATTATAATTACGAACTTCCTGTTATACTCTATACTGTAGTATTCCTCACAAATCTTTACTAAGACGAACCTCTATTATAAATAAGCAAAACTACTCTACACTATAGTGTTAATCCCTATAATGTGTTAGGAAGGAGCTCAATTATAATTGCCAACTATCGTTATACTCTATACTGTAGTATTCATCACAAAACTGCAGTAGGACGAGGCTCTATTATAAATACTAATAACTACTCTATTCTATAGTGTTAATCACTATAATGTGTTAGGAAGGAGCTCTATTATAATTACGAACTATCCGTTATACTCTATACTGTAGTATTCCTCACAAATCTACAGTAGGACGAATCTCTATTATAAATACTAATAACTATTCTATACTATAGTGTTAATCACTATAATGTGTAAGGAAGAAGCTCAATTATAATTACGAACTATCCGTTATACTCTATACTGTAGTATTCCTCACAAAATTGCAGTAGGACGAATCTCTATTATAAATACTAATAACTACTCATACTATAGTGTTAATCCCTATAATGTGTTAGGAAGGAGCTCAATTATAATTACGAACTATACGTTATACTCTATACTGTAGTATTCCTCACAAAACTACAGTAGAACCAAGCTCTATTATAAATACTAATAACTACTCTATACTATAGTGTTAATCCCTATGAAGTGTTAGGAAGGAGCCCAATTATAATTACGAACTTCCTGTTATACTCTATACTGTAGTATTCCTCACAAATCTACACTAAGACGAACCTCTATTATAAATAAGCAAAACTACTCTATACTATAGTGTTAATCCCTAAAACTGCAGTAGAACGAAACTCTATTATTCCCGCGAACTATTCGTTACATTATATTGAAGTGTTCTTCCCAGTATTGTAGTAGGACAAGCTCAATTATAACTGCGAACTCTCTGCTATACTATATACTCTAATGATACCTTCTAAACTGCAATATAGGACGGAGCTCAATCATAACTACAAACTATGACTATACCCTATACTGCAGTGTCCGCCCCCCCCCCCCAAAATGCAGTAGGGCGAAGCTCAATTATTGCTGAGAACTAACCGTTAAACTCTATACTATAGAGTTACTACCTAAACTGTAGTAGGACAGATCTCTATTAAAAGTACCAACTATCCGCTATACTATATTGTAATGTTACTCCATAAAAACTGCAGTATAGAACGAAGTTCAAATATAATTGAAAAAATACGTTATATTCTATACTAGCACGTTTTTACTCCTCTAACCCAGTATAGCACGTGGGTTAAAATAGCTGCTAACTATCCTTCATAGTCTATACTGTAGTGTTATAATGTAACATAGGACGGAGCTTAATAATAGCTGTGAACTATCTGTTATACTTTATTGTTCCTCCCATAGCTGCGATACGACGAAGCTCAATTATAGCTGCGAACTACTCGTTATACTCATTCTGCATTGTTTCTCTTTAACTGCAATACCACGGAGTTCAATTATAGCTGCGAACTATCCGTTATACTTTATACTGTATCGTTCCTCCTTTAACTGAAGTACGACGAAGCTAAAATAAGATTAAAACTCTCCGTTATACTTTATACCGTATCGTTCCTCCATTAACTGCAATACGACGGTGCTCGATCATAGCTGCGAACTATCTGTTATACTTTATAGTATATTGTTCTTCCTTAACTGCAGTACGACGGAGCTCAATTATAGCTGAGAAATATCCGTTGTACTTTATACTGTAGTGTTCTTCCTTAACTGCAGTACAACGGAGCTCATTTATAGCTGAGAACTATCCGTTATACTTTATACTGTAGTGTTCTTCCTTAACTGCCATACGACGGAGCTCAATTATAGCTGAGAACTATCCGTTGTACTTTATACTGTAGTGTTCTTCCTTAACTGCAGTACGACGGAGCTCAATTATAGCTGAAAACTATTCGTTATACATTATACTGTAGTGTTCTTCCTTAACTGCAATACGACGGAGCTCAATTATAGCTGAGAACAATCCGTTGTACTTTATACTGTAGTGTTCTTCCTTAACTGCAGTACGACAGAGCTCAATTATAGCTGAGAACTATCCGTTGTACTTTATACTGTAGTGTTCTTCCTTAACTGCAGTATGACGGAGCTCAATTATAGCTGAGAAATATCCGTTTTACTTTATACTGCAGTGTTCTTCCTTAACTGCAGTACGACGGAGCTCAATTATAGCTGAGAACTATCCGTTGTACTTTATATTGTAGTGTTCTTCTTCAACCGCAGTACGACGGTGCTCAATTATAGCTGAGAACTATCCGTTGTACTTTATACTGTAGTGTTCTTCCTTAACTGCAGTACGACCGAGCTCAATTATTGCTGAGAACTATCCGTTGTACTTTATACTGTAGTGTTTTTCCTTAACTGCAGTACGACGGAGCTCAATTATAGCTGAGAACTATCCGTTGTACTTTATACTGTAGTGTTCTTCCTTAACTGCAGTACGACGGAGCTCAATTATAGCTGAAAACTATCCGTTTTACTTTATACTGCAGTGTTCTTCCTTAACTGCAGTACGACGGAGCTCAATTATAGCTGAGAACTATCCGTTGTAATTTATATTGTAGTGTTCTTCTTCAACCGCAGTACGACGGTGCTCAATTATAGCTGAGAACTATCCGGTATACTTTATACTGCAGTGTTCTTCCTTAACTGCAATTCGACGGAGCTCAATTATAGCTGAGACCTATCCGTTTTACTTTATACTGCAGTGTTCTTCCTTAACTGCAATACGACGGAGCTCAATTATAGCTGAGAACTATCCGTTGTACTTTATACTGCAGTGTTCTTCCTTAACTGCAGTACGACGGAGCTCAATTATAGCTGAGAACTATCCGTTATACTTTATACTGTAGTGTTCTTCCTTAACTGCAGTACGACGGAGCTCAATTATAGCTGAGAACTATCCGTTGTACTTTATACTGTAGTGTTCTTCCTTAACTGCAGTTCGACGGAGCTCAATTATAGCTGAGAACTATACGTTGTACTTTATACTGTAGTGTTCTTCCTTAACTGCAGTACGACGGAGCTCAATTATAGCTGAGAACTATCCGGTATACTTTATACTGTAGTGTTCTTCCTTAACTGCAATACGACGAAGCTCAATTATAGCTGAGAACTATCCGTTGTACTTTATACTGTAGTGTTCTTCCTTAACTGCAGTACGACGGAGCTCAATTATAGCTGAGAACTATTCGTTATACATTATACTGTAGTGTTCTTCCTTAACTGCAATACGACGGAGCTCAATTATAGCTGAGAACAATCCGTTGTACTTTATACTGTAGTGTTCTTCCTTAACTGCAGTACGACGGAGCTCAATTATAGCTGAGAACTATCCGTTGTACTTTATACTGTAGTGTTCTTCCTTAACTGCAGTATGACGGAGCTCAATTATAGCTGAGAAATATCCGTTTTACTTTATACTGCAGTGTTCTTCCTTAACTGCAGTACGACGGAGCTCAATTATAGCTGAGAACTATCCGTTGTACTTTATATTGTAGTGTTCTTCTTCAACCGCGGTACGACGGTGCTCAATTATAGCTGAGAACTATCCGTTGTACTTTATACTGTAGTGTTCTTCCTTAACTGCAGTACGACCGAGCTCAATTATTGCTGAGAACTATCCGTTGTACTTTATTCTGTAGTGTTCTTCCTTAACTGCAGTACGACGGAGCTCAATTATAGCTGAGAACTATCCGTTGTACTTTATACTGTAGTGTTCTTCCTTAACTGCAGTACGACGGAGCTCAATTATAGCTGAAAACTATCCGTTTTACTTTATACTGCAGTGTTCTTCCTTAACTGCAGTACGACGGAGCTCAATTATAGCTGAGAACTATCCGTTATACTTTATACTGTAGTGTTCTTCCTTAACTGCAATACAACGGAGCTCAATTATAGCTGAGAACTATCCGTTATACTTTATACTGTAGTGTTCTTCCTTAACTGCAGTACGACGGAGCTCAATTATAGCTGAGAACTATCCGTTTTACTTTATACTGCAGTGTTCTTCCTTAACTGCAGTACGACGGAGCTCAATTATAGCTGAGAACTATCCGTTGTACTTTATATTGTAGTGTTCTTCTTCAACCGCGGTACGACGGTGCTCAATTATAGCTGAGAACTATCCGTTGTACTTTATACTGTAGTGTTCTTCCTTAACTGCAGTACGACCGAGCTCAATTATTGCTGAGAACTATCCGTTGTACTTTATTCTGTAGTGTTCTTCCTTAACTGCAGTACGACGGAGCTCAATTATAGCTGAGAACTATCCGTTGTAATTTATATTATAGTGTTCTTCTTAAACCGCAGTACGACGGTGCTCAATTATAGCTGAGACCTATCCGTTTTACTTTATACTGCAGTGTTCTTCCTTAACTGCAATACGACGGAGCTCAATTATAGCTGAGAACTATCCGTTGTACTTTATATTGCAGTGTTCTTCCTTAACTGCAGTACGACGGAGCTCAATTATAGCTGAGAACTATCCGTTATACTTTATACTGTAGTGTTCTTCCTTAACTGCAGTACGACGGAGCTCAATTATAGCTGAGAACTATCCGTTGTACTTTATACTGTAGTGTTCTTCCTTAACTGCAGTACGACGGAGCTCAATTATAGCTGAGAACTATACGTTGTACTTTATACTGTAGTGTTCTTCCTTAACTGCAGTACGACGGAGCTCAATTATAGCTGAGAACTATCCGGTATACTTTATACTGCAGTGTTCTTCCTTAACTGCAATACAACGGAGCTCAATTATAGCTGAGAACTATCCGTTGTACTTTATACTGCAGTGTTCTTCCTTAACTGCAGTACGACGGAGCTCAATTATAGCTGAGAACTATCCGTTATACTTTATACTGTAGTGTTCTTCCTTAACTGCAGTACGACGGAGCTCAATTATAGCTGAGAACTATCCGTTGTACTTTATATTGTAGTGTTCTTCCTCAACCGCAGTACGACGGAGCTCAATTATAGCTGAGAACTATCCGTTATACTTTAGTGTTCTTTCTTTGACTGAAGTACGGCCGAGCTCAATTATAGCGCTGCGAATTATCCGTTATACTCTATACTGCATTGTTCCTTCCTTAAATGTTGTACAACGGAGTTTTATTATAACTTGCAAACTATTCGTTGGTACTATGCATATCCTCCAATGCGGTGCTGAAATATATTATCAAACATATGACTAAATATTTAATTACTCTGTCCTTACTGAATTAATGTCAACTTATATATAATTCTCAGGACAAAATTCAATTATTGCTCTGAACTATTCCTAATACTGCAGAAATGGTGATTAAACTCTACAGTAGGATAAAGTTTAAATCTACCTTAAAATCCAGCAGTATTCAAATTACTGGACTTGGAACAGTAATGTCATTCCATAATCTGCAGAGTAGAATATCTAGATTATAAAATACACACTAAAACTGCTAAAGAGAGAGTAATCTTCTATAAACTCTCCCTAGATGGAGATAAAATATAATTTCTAAACGCACGATTGAACATCAAAATTTCTGCACAAACTGGAGAGAAAATTGTGATTAAATTTATAATTAGGAATTGTGTTTTACGTTTAATTATTGTAATCCTCCTCCCCATGAATTATGCATCACTGTATAGCGCAACAGACAGAGAGTGCCGACATATTGGATAGAACGATGTGGCTGGTAACTTCCCGACGATAGCCATTGTGAATATTGGAATAGTTCAACGAAATTAAACGACAGATAAACAATAGAAATTGTTGTCAAAGGAATATTCTATTTGTTGTATGCTTCTTAATATATTCTATCCATGTGTATCATTGCTGGTTTATAAACACTGTGACGATATTTAAAATTCTTCTCATATATTCTGGATCGGGATTTTGAGCAGATAATTAGAATGCCTCAATATGAGGGAGAGAGGGCTTGGTTGGAATAATGTATAAATAATGCAGTTCTGTCGCATTGTATAGAATTTGCTGTGTTGTAAATCTCTGAGAATTGCTCCATTCTTGTTCGTATCACGGTACTACAACAGTAAATTATTGTAATTATGTAGAATTTTTAATTATTGATAATTTTGTTCACTAAAATTCTAAACGATTATTTTATATATAGTAGTTATAGCCTATTTATTAAACTAGGGTATATACTTCAGTAATGATTGGAAACAATAGGCGATGAGAAACCTAACCCGTCAATATACACTCATAAATAAACTTAAGAAAGTTTATACCCTTTAGCATGTATATCGAGATTAAGACACACACAATAACTCTTAAGGATATTTGTTACACAATGACCTTTATTAAAGACACATGAGATGATTAATGTTAACGAAATTGCCTCTGTCTCCTTAAAAATACAGACAACCAGCAACATTAAAGACTTTATAGTTCCTTAAGTTTTCTCCATGAGTAGACCCGGTCTTTTAAAAACAATCATTAATTGGCATAGGAATTACATATATGCGGAGAGATATTAATAAATTACAGCTAGGAAATTGTCCATATGAAACCTAGAATATTAAACCTGTGCAATCCCAAGTGTATTCTCATGGTAAAGACCATAATGATCATAATGAGCAGGGGTTTGACGAGTGCACCACATGTCAGATCCACCTTGTGTTACCTACACTCCCTCGAGGGATTATTGATATTTTAACATCGTTGTCTATTGAACAATTCAGTATCTTCAAACTGCTTTAATGAAGTTTTTAATATGAATAATTCAAAGTTTTCAAAATTAATTCCGAGCACACGTGGAACAGGCCATGATAATCCTGGTGGGTAATTAGAGACTGCTTTTTACTCTAAATACACTCCATGTTTATACATGTAGGAAGTAGTTCCACTTTTGCACTCACAAGGTATCATTGCACTGTTTGGTTACTTGCACACCCTGTTGAGATTGGATGTGTTGAAGAATCGGTAGCCATTTAAGCAGGAAAAAAGGTCTTAATGCCTCACTCTTATATCGATCAAAGGGATGGTCGTCGAAAATCGACGGAATCTACCGCTACTCTCCACAATTCCTCTATTTCAATTTACTAAACCACTGTAGAGAAAGTTGAAAAATGACTTTTCAATTTAGAAATATTGTATCTCAGAACGAAGAGAGAATATCTGGCGACAGCCTATTGACATGCTAGAGCTACGACGTCCTCGGGCACCTACACCGAGGAAGATAAACGACACCAAGCGTGTCGCTTGACATTAGCATGCTTGCCAGGCTGGGATGACGCGCTCCTTTAAATAATAGCGTATTCAATCGTGCCTCTCCTCCGCCGTTTTCCACTCCATTTCGTGTCTCAAGGCGAATAATATATATATATATATATATATATCTCTTGAAGATATTCAATACCTACGTTAGTGGCGTGTGGGCCGAGCACATGTCGCTGACTCACAGCTGTGGCAGCGTTGACTTCCGAACAACAATCGTCCTCACCAACCTAACAGCTGATTTTATTTTCTCCAAACTCTTCTGCGAAAAACAATATTATTCGGATAAAAGTAATATAAATCGCTAATAGTGTATTTAATTTAATGTTTTCAAACTTACTCACTCTTACCTTTTAATATAAATTATCAGAAAAGGATAATTGTAAGAATGGTACGTTTTTGCTACAATAATCGCACAGACTAGCATAACACATGTGCTAAACTTTCTCATTAGTTAATTATTTCTCATCGCATATGAAATGTGTTCAAATATTTTCATCTCTAATTATTATATTTGAAATGCTACCAATCACCTTTCTCTAATCATAAAACATTATAAATACCACTTTCTTCCAAATTGAAATAGAATCAATGAGAAAACGCTTGAAATAATAATTACACAGGTCTACAAAAAACAAAGTAGTTGTACCTTATAGAATATATATATCGGGATTCAGAAAAAAAACTGAGAGATATTTGATGCACAGTGATAAATATCCCTGTGCATCAAATATCTCTCAGAGTTTTTTTTCTGAATCCCGATATATATATGCTATAAGGTACAACTACTTTGAGTTTTGTAGACCTGTGTTATTAGCAATATTTCTCTCATGCGCAGCCATCTCGAGTACAAGTCAACTGTAATCTAGTGTCGCTTAGACCTCACCACGTGCTCTATGACACTGCCGTATCACGCAATAGACAACGGAGCCAAGTTACCTAGGTCAGCAAGTCTGCAAACATTCTGGAATCCACAGCGGTCTGACGCTTCTCTGATAATTAGGTGTAAAGATATTAAGGCGCATATGTTAATTACTAAATGTGCACACACTAGACGTGTGCCTTCATATATTCCCAATCCTCTAGGCTAATTATAGAACTATCTTTTTCTCTCTTACCATCGTGTTTTACTTTGTATTGTAAACGTTATATTGTCATATTGTCATAGCATCTTGTAGAAAATTAAGAGCCATGACTTAAAACGTAAACGAAGCTTTCTCCGCCGCCATTCTGCTACCTCGCGCCTAAGTAATTAGCCCTCACGCTGCCTATTATTATAGCGCCAATAAAAATGGCGAAGCGCTAATGATTAATTGCCTACTTTTTATAATAGTTAAGTAAAGTTTAATAACTACTTTTCTCCATCTTTTTTGTTGACGTTAAAATTTTGGAAAAAGAGTTAAAAGACTTTAATAAGGAGAACCTCCTTCACGTTAAGAATGGAGATTTTCTATTTATTTTTTGGCAATTTTGAAATTATATATTACTTTTAAAACCCTCCAATTCAAAATGTAATTAGCACTTAATTACCAATAGAGTTGAACTCAAGGGTCATTACTAGAATATCCATAGTAAATACCATAAGTTAAAGTGCCTCTTAGTGCCTCTCTATCAAAGATCGATTCATTGAAGCTAGTCAACGCATTGCTAATATTTAAACTATTTATTTATAAGTACTTCGCCATTTTTATCATTTGTAAAGGAAATAAGCAAATTTACTCGTATGCACATAACATTTATATTTTTCGATTACAATTACAATTATTTTATTTCCAAAGCGCTATATCCCACAAGGAATACTTGCGCCAAACAAGGAGAAAAGTTTATTTAAATAAGTTATTTACATTATTCAACGCATGAAAACATTAGAGATCCAGATTTTGTAGAACGTCTAGAATGTATTTACAAAATGAATTGAACTTTAAATATGATTTTTTTCGGAAATCAAATCGTTAGTTCACAAACAATTAGTTCATTCTTCATTCTATAATCATGAAATGCTGGGCAATCGATCAGTAGATGTCTTGAGGTTTGTTGATGCTTTTATGTTCATACCAGGGTTTCAATATTCTTTCTAATATTGTTTTAAGCGTTACCTAGCAACAAAGCGGTTGGAATGATCACTTTTTAAGATTTGGAAATCCATTTATTGACATCCTTTTATTTATATATAACCGCAATAAAATATCAATAGCCTCTTGTTTGATATCTGAGCTGCTGTCGGGTTTGTACTGAATAAGAATGAATGCACAAGTTCCTAGATAATTTCATTAAGCTTAGTTTTTAACCTCTTTAAACATCCATGTGCACTCATGGACGAAACTTAAGAAAGTGGAAGGTATTTGATGTTGCCGGTCGTCTGCCTTTATTAAGGAGACAAAGGCAATTTATTTCACACTTTGTCATCTCGTGTGTCTTCAATAAAGGTCATTGTATATCAAAATTCTTTTAGAGGTATTATCTGAAACCCGATATGCATACTTAAAGGCACAACTTCCTTATTTCTCGTTCATAAGTGTATCTATATATATAGTCTACCTTTGACTAAATCGTATTTTCTATATTTGGGAAATCCTATTTTTAATTCTTGATATTGTGTGTTCTTTCAATACGTTCATTAATTAATTCCTTTAGTAGGCACTTATGTCTTATAATATATCTAATTCAACCATTCTCGTTTTCTCAGCATTTTAAAGGGGAACTGGTTCTCTCCTACTAGGGATAGTACCTCGTAACACGAGAAATCCCAAGTATTTTAAATAAATTTATCCAGCCTCATACTTCAAGAGCCACACAAAACCTAACGTCTTTGACTGTCATTTACTATGTGTATTGATATAGTGCGGGTAGACATGCTAGAAATATACAAATATCGCAATCAAGCAAAGTTTTTCATATTATAAATATATTAATTAAAAGGACAGAATTTGAGTGTAAAATAAAATATATTCCAGCACCATGAAAAACTAAGTTTTCTGACATTGACTTGGTGTGATCGGTAAGCTGCGCTGCACAGAATATTTTCGCTTGTCTAAACAATTTCACGGCCTCGTCTCAAACGTCAGTAGCTATATTAATTTCTAGCTGCGTGTTCGTCTGCTTGAGATATGCTTTCTTACTTTAGAGAAAATTTTACTTAACTCTCCGTCAAACAAATAACGTTACAGCATTTGACATCGGCTACATTTATACACTTTGTATTTTCAAATAAATTCTTAGAGTATTGTATTATTTACTATCAGTTTTTTCTCAATCAAAGATGTTAAATCCACAAATATTGCTAAATATACATATTGTATTTATAATGTATCCCATATATGAAAATATTAATATGCCAACTTCGAAACAATATTGGGATTTTTTGTGTCTTAATTCGATCTCGATTCCCCAAAATATTTAAACTGTTTTATATTTAGAGTTACATTGTAGATGTTTCCAGACTGTAGATTACATTGTATAAATCCTCTGGATATTCGATGTTGTCACTCCGCTTAAGAAGAAATTGAGTCGAGATAGACGAAAACAGATAGCACAATAGAAATAAATAAACTTCCACTAAGAGAATAAACTATCAGAATGAATTTTCTCTTATCTCTAGAAAGTCTCGAATTGAGAATGAAGAAAAAGAAAGTTGATAAAAGACCGAAACCATTTAACTATCGTTGGTTGATGAAAATGGCAAGAAGGCGCCGGAGTGATTAATTACTCGAGGAGACAAAGAGTTCTGGCTCCGAGAGAGCTGGAATATTGGCTAACTGTCCCGGAATGCAATCCCCAGAGTGAGGCGCTCCCCGAGGACATGGTATTGACGAGTTTTGTTCTTTTAGGAGAGTATAAACTATGGATTTAATTACCGAAAATATTCCTAACAAATTGTTGTGCTGTGTAATTAGTCACTAGCTATATTTATCACTATAATTAGCTTAATTGATTCTTCGAAATCATTTTCTCATTGCTACAAAGTGGAGACTGTAATTGCTATATAATGAGGCAGCCGTTAACATTCAGCGAGGACTCGATGCGAATTTCTACGTTCTTTCTCTTCTTATCGACAATTACGTTATGTCTGTCATCCGCTAAATATTTATATTTTGGAATATGAATTATGTGAAATATTAAAGAATTTCCTATTAAATTTCCCCATCTTTGTGCTTCTACGGCTATTAAAGTTTATAATTCATCTTTTCTGAGAGAAAGAACACTTTGCAATTAAGAATAAGGGATCTTCTCTTCGTGCAACTAAAAGTTGTTGATGGTTTGCGCCATCTATCTGAATAAATATTAAAGTCGTAATTATTTTGATCGTTGTTCTCTACATATGGAGATCGATTCTTCTGTCATAATATGGGGATATTAGTGATTAGAAAATTCGTCTTTCTTGCCTATTTTGTATGCTACCCTAATGCTAGATAATATCTGCATTTTACATACAGGAATATATATATATTTATAATCTAAAAACTTAAATATTTCTCTATTTTAAAAAATATATATTTTATTTTTATTCATTGATAATTTTACTTTTGTTATCATCGTTTTAGAAAGACTTTCAGTTTTGTTGTAAATATGCGTAGTTAATAAATCAATCCTTTTATATCACTAATATAGGATTAACTTTATAAAACTATATAATGTGAAAATAACTAATGTTTAATATTTCCTCAAGTAATTGAAATTAAAAGCTACTTGATGGTAAATAATTATATATTTTTATCACGACTGCACCTTTAACCCTTTATCTTATCAATCCTTTGTCTTATCAACCCTTTATCTAACAACAAACAACAATTATTCATAACATATATATAATACCAAAAAGTAGAAAGACTCATTATACAATCACATATACCTTAACTTCATTAAAAACTTAAACATTCCTTAATATCAGCCTAATACAATATTAGAGCGGTCCGGTAAATTAAACTGGCAAATATTCTAGAAGGGTTCACCAGTGATGAACCAGGCATCCTTATATTTTTCATCGCATTAAGTACACTAAATTGTTTTATCTACAAAATATTAGCGCTACAAGGTTTAAATATAGCTATAGAAAACATTTGATACGTTAATATCCTATTTTTTAAAGATAAAAATAAATTTTAAGTGCCACCGATAAAATAATTTTAAACCATTCTTAAGGTATCGTCTTTCCTTAAAGGATACATTGGGTAAGCTGAGCTTATGTAATATAAAAATATCTTTTCAAAGTTTTCGGAAAAAAAAACTATTTGGATAAAAATTGCTCGATGTGTCTTTTATTACCTCAATTTTCTCCATTCATAAAAAATATATTTCGGTTTAGCGGCTTCCAATATATTTATTTATACACATCTCAATTTAATATTTATTAGAGACTAATGGAATTTTATTCCTCTTCTAAATATTGTAAACACCAATTAGCAATATTTATATAAACGGTTTTAATATTCTATTTTTTCATTGTGTATAAGATTATCTTTCAAATGGTAATTTGTAAATTGTTTTCTATATAATATATATTGTATTTTTATCGTCAAAATTAATATAATAGGTTACTGGTGTTTTGATAATCGGTTGTTCGCGGTTAGAATATTGCAGCAAACAATACAATAAACTTTTCCATAATTGATTTCGATATTTTTATCTTTGTATTAACGCCTTTGTGGGTACAATATATTTTACAATTCTATAAAAAATGTCGCATTTTTACATTTTTAATTTATAAAACATCTTTCTCCAAATAACCATTTATAAACGTTTTCTTGTAGAAAAGGCCCTACGTTATCACTTATATAGCGTCAAATATCAATTTTAAAAATATAATATGTCAAACATTTGATAATTGTTAAGGACGTTCAACAATATTTCGTCTCTATTAGACGATATTTGTGGAAGACAATGGGAAACCATCGCATTATTGTTTATATTAAAATCTTCAATGAGAGAAAAGGCCAATTGTACACAGCAATGTCCAACCTGCTTGATGGCCTAGGAGAGGAGAATTTGAAGATGCGCATCAATCTTGGTACCGATTTACATGAAATATAAATGTCAGTATAAAATATAGGAATCACCAAAAGAATCGTCTGATAACATTAAGAATGAAACATAAGGTAGCAAAACCAAATCCATATAAATAGTGTGTGACTTTTCGTTAATAGCCAAACTGAAAACCGAAACGTCACAAACTATTTATTTATTTAGAGATTTGGTCTTGTTATCTTAGGTTTATAATCTATAATAGAAAGTGTAGTTTATCATTAAGAAATGAAGATAAAGAGTATTTTGTTTATAGTTGAAACCAAAATATACAAATATCATGAGAGTTTGTGTGAGAACTTCCTTATATATTCCAATCCTATATTTAGAAACTTATTTTAAAGATAATTTTTGCTTTTAATATTTTAGTTTTATATATATAATATAACGAATATAAAAAATCTAATTCTTAACCGAAGATATATTTGCTCAAATAACTTTATATGGTATATAAAAAAGCATGTAATCTCTCTATTTCTCTTATCAAAACTATATAGAAATTCAATTTCCACCAATCAAGAAATTTAATCTTAGCCAAAAGACCAAGAAACTTATAAATAGCTTATAAATACACGATAAAACAATGAAGGTTAACGGTTAATATATTTTACGAAACTCAAAGAGATTCTTTCTCGTTTGTGCGTTTAAAAATATTTTGCCATATTGTATCTATATTTAATAAACTTATAGACAAGCAAAAAACTATGAACGCATTGTAAAGAAAAATCCTATATTTAGTTCTAATAAAACAAAGTTAAAAAGTAAACCTCCAAAATATCTTTGAAGTAAATGATTTAGAGCTGAGATTTCTTCGCTAATTGCTGGAAGGTTACAATTGGCTGGCGGGAGAAGGGATTAGAATGGAAATAATGAGGGCTCGTCGTCTGCGTTAGAACTTTGTTTTCTTCTGATCGAATATTTTTAATCTCCCCGAAAGTTCATTTAATCAGTTTTACTTTTCTTAAATATTTTGATTATTTAGGTGAAGGCTAAGTTTGATAAATGTTTCTATAAATGGAAACTTGAGGATTAAAAGTTGTTTGTAAGTTGTTACTCTGTTTAATTGGATTTGTGTTTGTGATCCGATGAATAAGTTTTTTGTTTCAGAATTGTTGCTACAGCCCCGCCGCGCTTCGATTATTTTAAACACATTGCATAACATCGGCACATCGTATAAGTTATATAATAAGTTATAAATATGCTAAAGTTTTAAAATAAATCATAAAAACATTCATTGAAACAAAATTTAAGGATGTAGAAAGTCTTTTTAATTTCGCCGTTCCTCTGTTTTTAATAGATATAGAGGCAATTTTGTTCATACATGGTTATTTCGTGTGTCCTCAGTAAAGGTCACTGTGTATCAAATATATTTCAGAATTATTGTCTGAATATCGATATACATGCTAGGACCTACAACTTCCTTAGTACATGAGTGTACAGTTATTAATTAACAAAAGTTTTAGAACGACAGATATTATTAATTAGGAAACAGATTTATTAATTGCCTTGAAAAATCAAACACTTTACTAATCAGATTAGGTTTGCGATTTTAAGTCCAACACGTCATCGAAAAGCTCTTCAATAAAGTTATAATAACGATATAGGAACGACATCCAATTACAAAATGGTATTACTACATTATTGCTACATGATATCGGTTCATATTTGAGTTATAAATTATTTACACCAAACCTTTGTAAATACTTTACTTACAACCATCAAAATGGCTTTTTTTAATTGGTTTATATGTTACATAACGTTTGTTTGAAAATGAGAGACGTTCAGCCTCTCTGAATATTGTGTTTATTTAATTTAAAACACACATTTTTCATTAAAATCCCCCCAAAAATGCGTCTTTTCTTCATTCACATTTAACCTATGAATTGTACAATATTCTGTAACATATTTAAATGTAATTTTATTGTATATCTACACCTTATACCTATGTGCATAGATTCCGAGTCTTTCTTCGGTACGTGCTGTTATGGCGCAGCTGGACAAGGCTATTTATAGCCTCCGACCGTTTAAATTTGCATTCTAATTGCTAGAACAATACACTGGGGGCTAGTTAGCCGGGTCAACGGTGCGACCTGCCTTGGTGACCCGTTGTCTACCTATTATATAATCACACACACAAGCCTTTATTAAGACATTCCGTCTTATACAGACGATTCTCCTGTGAGAAATGAATCTAAAAAGAAATGAGAAGTAGGGGAAGAAATTGAATCCTCGCTCAGAAAAGAGAAAAAAAAAGGTTGAAGGAGATTTTAAATAGAAAAAGAAAACAAGGAAAGAATATCTATGTACAAATATCTATGTACTTATTATATAATCTCAATTCAAGGTATTGCTGGTAGCGAAGAGCAATATATTATGTAATTACTTCTATGTTCTAGGCTCTAGATTTCTGACATTTTATACGAACGTTCAGATTGTCATATTACTATACAGAGATATTCCTAAATAAGAACATTTACATGAGGGCGTTCAACATTTTCAAGAAATAAGCGTAACTAACAAATAAGATCGTTCTAGTTGAACAGCCAATAGAATGCTAAATGAATCAGAGAGAATGAGAGAAATAATTTAAATTGAACTCTATTTACAATAGTTTTTTCTTATCCTTAGTACACGTTATACAGGACATGATAACCATGGTGGGTAGAAGTAGGCGACTGTCTTTACTGTAAGTGCACCACATGTCTACACATGTGAAAACCGTTCGACTTTGCACTTACAAATGTGCCAGAGCCCCGTTTGGTTACTTGCACTCGCTGGTGGGGTTGGACTTTTGCAAGAATCGGGGGCCATTGGAGCATTTTAGAGATTTGATACTCACTCCTTGGAGTCCAGCAAACAGAAAAAAGTGCCCAATGCCGGAATCGAACCCGGGTCGTAGCGGTCGAAAACCAACGGTTTAGACCATCACCGACCCCCATTTACAATAGTCACATACACGATAGTCTGATTTATATGCAAATGGAATGGACGAATAATAATAATATATATTTATAATTTTAATTGCCATCTATCGATACAATTTGTAACAAATATTTTACTGGAAATATGTTTCTTTCAAATAATATCATCAAATATTATCTCTACAGACCTTACTGCAATGGTATAAGTTATTGATTGAGAGGGCTTGACTCTCTCAGAGCCAAGCCCTTACATATATTTGTGTTCAATACAATGTGCGACAGTAACTTAAAGTTGAATTGTTAAAGGTATTAAAATCAAAAAAGATTTTCACGCAATGAGTATTTTAATTTATTTGAAATTTTTAAATAAAAAGATATATTCATTGCTAAAAATATTTTACAATGACAGTGACATTTGCAGACCTAAATCTATGTCCTGTTGAAATTTTATCTAAATAGGTCAAATGTCATGGAAACGTAGATGAAACAAACACATCTACATTTCATTGCTCATTATGCTAAAGTAGTATTGGCAAAGACGATAAAATATCATTTACATATTTAAACGTTTTCTAGGCCACAAATTGTGCAATTTATCATGTTTTGCATCGAATGATATAACTCCTTCCAGATATTGTCCTATTAAACGTCATTCAGAAAGATATATTTTGAAAATAGAGGAACATATTTAAATTATTAGATAATAAAAAGGCATATATTGGATTGAATAAATAATTATAAACTACAACTAATCTTAGGCAAATAAA
>CP092886.1:12663749-12684029 GCA_030710605.1 Cordylochernes scorpioides
CTTTAAAAGCCTAGAAAAATCATCTTAAAAATTATTCAAATCTATAATAAATATAAAAAATATTGTTTATATAAAAAATGTGTAACAAATTCAAAAGGGAATATAAATTTAGCATAAAACATAGATGGAGAGCGGATGGTTCATATTTCTTTTTAGGAAAATATAAAAATGAGAATAATAATTCTAAAACTGAAATAATATATATGAGCATATTTATTTATTCTTTAATATATATACCGTTTAAAAAAATAATAGATCGATATTTCAAGGTATTATAATTTTTCCACATTGAATATAGCGTTCGTAGTTATAATATTCATAAAATATAATGTATATAAGAAAATATTATATATAAGCGATAATTGGGGATGGGCATCGGATTGGTCAAACCAGTTTATAAGCAGTGTGTAGAGAGCCAATAGAAATAATTTGAAATCTTTATAACCCAAGTACTACCATTGGCTCAAGTTATAAAATATAATATCTACTCCTTTAATCCGAAAATTGATATGCAAAAGGGTAATTAAATTGTAATAAATAAAGTTTGTCAATGTGTTTTAAAAAATACTATTTTCATATGAATAAAGAGCTCAAATATTATTTAAAACTAAAATGTTGATCATAGGAAATATGATTATTTATAACAATAATTCAGGTATTCCAGCAGGAGGATGGCCTCCAAAGAAGTAATTGTTTGAAGTGTCGAGTAGAATTACTCAGCGTTAATGGCGAGCGACAGTATTCCCCGCCGTCATGAATGGCGATGCCAAATTGAAATCATCGCTCCTGCTAATCACCCGCCGCCTAATTTATTCCGGTACCGTCAATTTAGGCGGGATTACTCGACACAGTCGAGGCCATCTAACTCAATTTACCTCTTCCCAATCATTTTGGAGATAGGCATTGCCATCGCTATCTCCTGAACCCCGAAATTGTCATTTACTCCCTTAATAATTTTAACTAACAACCACTTGTAAATCTTCTCTAATTGGCTTTAATTTCCAATTAGGCGTTCGATGGAACTCTCTTTCCCCTTATTAAGAATTTCGCACGAGCTCTTTTCTAATTAAACTTATTGAACTTTTAGATTAGCCGGAGAATTAATCGGTATAATTTATCACCCCTTCATCAGAACATAATTATGAACACTACTTATAGTTTTTGTATTGGTGAATGGCTCTTATTGTTGCACAAGTTTTACCCGACTGCGGATATTTCGATTTGAGGTGAAACTATATACCAACCAATATGTAATTATTTAAGAAATTCACATCAATCGATATTCATTTTGAAGAATATTTTTAGAAATAGAATGGTGGTGTCTTGTCCATAAATTTTGTTGCGCCATGGAAAAGAGAGGTGCAATTGCCCCGTTGGTCAGCCACATTTCAGAGTTCCTTGTAGGCCTTCACGGTTACCGTAGCGGTTCGGTGCTCAAGACACCGTACTTCACCCTACAGGGCAGTCCCCTTACTTGTGCTGCTTCTACCACCCATTACGTAGGGTTTGACTTGTGGGCGGGTAGAAATAGAATAAATATCATATATATATATATAATATTATCTCATGTGTGTAGGGAGGGGGGGGGGATAGAGGAATAAAATTCTGAATAACAAATCAAAATAATTTATTTAAAACAATAAAATTTAGAGCAAAGAGGATTTAAAGTTGTTGTTGAAACAGTGATAACTTGACACTTTGACTTGATAAAAATGTTATAATTAATTGGGAATTAAATTTTAATATTTTTCTAAATTTTCATGTTTCAGAATTATCGCGTATATTTAAGCTTATTAAAACATTTTTTTTAGAGTCGTGTAAATGTGGAGATTTAAAAACACCTTCGTTTTATAGGATCTTTGAAGCATTAAACAAAAAAAATCATTTTAATTAGAATTAAAACAATAGAAAACACACAATAAAATACTAATTGGTTCAGAAACTAATTCCTTCACGGGTGAATTGTTTTCAAAAGATTTATGTGAAATATTTAATATGATTTATTAGATGGGATTTGAACAGTCTAAAAAGTATATTTGTTGAGATTAAATATAAATAAATAAATACTGTTCCTAATTAATATTTATTTTTCATTTGTCCCTCAATTCTAATGAATAAATATAAAAAAATATTTAGATATCTCTTTGATATATCTTTAGATATCAAATATTTATTTAGAATCAGATATTTATATTGCGCTCCAACGTCTTATTCTGAAAAACGGTCGCTTGACTTTCACACTGATGTTTCAAATTAAGTAAAACAAACTCCTTTAAAATATAAACCTATATTTATTGAAGCTATAAATGGACAAATATTAGCTACATCACTTGCTACAATTATTGATATATTGAACTATGATGATGCAAACTCTCATTCATTTTAATAAGCTTAGTTATATATTTTGACACATCATAATATGTATTTCTCTTTGACATTTTGAAAACATGTTGAAAATAAATGTTAAAATAATTCCTTTCACAAAATATTTTAACCGATGATTTAAGTTGGAGAACTATTAGAAAAATTGAAGGAGGTTATCCCCCATACAAAATATCTATGAAGTAGAAACGAGTAGACAAGAAATGTGTGTATACACTATACATTATAATATAATGCGGCTTGTGATTGTAAAACGACATTTGAAAACTATCACGCATGTGTTTCTTTTCATCGAAAAATCAAAATTTATTTCGAGGAGAAATAACGATTATTTCCAACGTTTGGGATGAGGTATGAAAGGGTGAATTGTGAAGAGTAATGATAAAGGGAAAAATAAAAGTGTCCAGGGATGGGAACCCCATTCTCCTTGAAATAAATTTTGATTTTTTCGTTGAAAAGAAACACATGGGGGATAGTTTTCAAATGTGTGTATACACTATATATAGACAACAAGTACAGATACTTATGGCCAGAACATCTTCCATGTTTTACATATTATATACACACCACATAGCTTTTTGATGATAAAAACTGTCCTTTATAGAGAGGTGTGTTTTAGCGAGAGTATCCTCTCATGGAGATTCTACTTGTATAAACACACATCACCGAGACCACCGGTCTTATACAGATTAACCACAGCAAGAAAGGAATCATAGATGGAGCTCCTGTTATTATATATTATATATGTAGTAGACATTCCCTGACAGTGTTGGAGGGAAAGATCCAGGTGAAGAGATCGAAGGGAAGGAGACGACAGGGATATACAGATGATCTAAAAGAATAGACTGGAAGACAAACATACGAGGAGATGAAGAGGATGGCGGATGACCAGGAAGTATGTAGAGACCATGTGGCCCACCCTCAGTAGAGGAAAGCATTGAAGGAGGGAGATATGGAGACATCATCTGGCCCACCCTCAGTAGAGGAAGGCATTGAAGGAAAGAGATATGGAGAGACCATGTGGCCCACTCTCAGTATAAGTAATAGACAACAAGTAAACAAATGGTGTGTATACAAGGAATATACAACAAGTGAACAAGAAGTCCAAATAATTTGTAGCTAAAACCATTACTTTGTTTTATATTTTCGAACGTAGAATTCGAATAATATTACATACAATGAATATAAAACTGGTAGATGAGAAGTCCAGATGACGTAGAGCTAGAACATCTACATTGTCTTATAGCTTTTATATGTAGTATGCGAATCAAAGAAAGAGTATACAAGTAATAGACAAGTAAACAAAAAGTGTTGTTTTTACAAGAAATAGACAATTCGGCAAAAGGTCCATATGACGTAGAGCTAGATAATGTAACTTGTTTTGTACGTTTAGAGGTAGTATGTGAATAGAAGTACAAGAAATATAAAACTTGTAGGTTGTGAGAAGTCTAGATGACGTAGAGCTAGAGCATCTACCTTCTTTTATAGCTTTTATATGTAGTATGCGAATTAAAGAGAGATATACAAGTAATAGACAAGTAAACAAAAAGTGTTGTTTACAAGAAATAGACAATTCGGCAAAAAGTCCATATGATGTAGAGCTAGAGCATGTATCTTGCTTTATACGTTTAGAGGTAGTATTCGGATAGAAGTGAGTATACATGTATATTAGACAACAAGTAAAAAAATGTTACTTTTACAAGAAATAGCCAATTCGGCAAAAAGTCCATATGATGTATAAATAGAGGTTGTATCTTGTTCTATTAGTTAAATAGGTAGTATGCAAATAGAAATTTACAATTGTGCGATAGACAAAATGTCCAAATGACGTTTACCTAGAAAAGATGTATTTTGTTTCATACTTTCAAACATAATATATATAATGATTTAAACAAGAAAAACAAATCAAATTTCCATATGCGTATAGATAGAACATAGCTTTGTTTCATACTTTGAGTGTAGAAACATAAATAGAAGTAACTTGGGGAGTCCATGGACAACTGTCACAGAGCAGGAACCTTTCCTATTCACGAAGCGCCATTTTGTATCGATAAAAATATCCCATCGACACACACAACTCCCACACACATTTCAAGGTTAAATATTCATTTGATAGAAAATACCTGAATATTTAATTAAATTGATACATGAATCTTATGTTGCAAATTAGATTTTAATTTATCATATTTGAACTAAAGGATTTATTAATGAAAATGGGAATGATAATATGAATACCTTCCATATTAATCTCCTCGTCTTTTCATTAACATTGTGGAATTTGATACAACTAAATTTAGAAACATTTCCAAACCTGAAATTAAAACCAAGAGTCTAAGCTGGAACTCAGCAATATTACCAGCCACTAATTACAGCGTGTCTATTTTCCGGTAACGAGAACAGCGTTGTTTCAAGGAGTTCCAATTTAAACTTGGAAATAATTACTCAGGATTAGGTTTCGTCTTCCTATTTGAAATAATTTTCTATTTTAGGATCGAGCCGCAGGTGAGAATCTCCAGGTGGATCCGAACAATAATTTCCTTGAACGTTCGTCTGCCGCAGATCTGCCCGTAAGTAGGTAAATATAGATGTTCTCAGTTGTAAACAGCTATAGAGAAGTTTGTTTATTTGGTCAGTAAATAGACATATGTTTGCTGTTGCATGTTTACTTGAGATAAAATAAGTTGATTTTCAATGGATTGTTATTTTTCCTAATTGCGATAGCCATTTTTACAACAGTTAGTTCTTCGTGTCTTCGTCAACCCATAAACATGGCAATTCAAATTGAGAGTTTTATACTAAACTAGCGGATGTACCCGGCTTCGCCCGAGGTTTTACCCGAGTAAAGGTTTGTCTAACGAACATTTGTTAAAACAATTCTCTATAAACTTATTTAAAAAAAAAGATATATTTTGATAATTTGGAACTCGTAAATTTGAATCTCTCGATAAAGTGAACATTTTTTCCCGGTTCCTCTGTGCCGTGTCATCCTGAATTTTGTCTTTCCTGATTTTCTACATTCCAAAATCATCGTTTTATCTAGTGAACATTTTTTTTCCCGGTCCCTTGAACATTTGTTAAAACAATTCTCTATAAACTTATTTTAAAAAAGATATATTTTGATATTTTGAAACTCGTAAATTTGAATCTCTCGATAAAGTGCTCATTTTTTCCCGGTCCCTGTGTGCCGTGTCATCCTGAATTTTGTCTTTCCTAATTTTCTACATTACAAAATCATCATTTTATCTAGTGAACATTTTTTCCCGGTCCCTTGAAAAATACTCAAATTATGTTAAACGATTATCGCATTTATATTTATTCGAATTTTATATTTAAACGATACTCATTATTTCTTTTGATTTTTATATATCATATATATCGTTTTGCACAATTATTTTAACTTTTTTAATTTAATTCATTGAATAGAAATTTAATTTTTAGTATCGCATTTATATTTATTCGAATTTTATATTTAAACGATACTCATTATTTCTTTTGATTTTTATATATCATATATATCGTCTTGCACAATTATTTAAAATTTTTAAAATAAAGTACAATACTTAAAATAAAATATGTTTCTTATACAATCTAAAATTAGAAAATAAACTTTTAAATCGGTATATATATATACCGTATATATATATATACGGTATATAATATAGTATATAAATATATATAATTAAATATATATATATATATTTTTTTATTTAAACTTTTAAATCGGTAACCTCAAGGAGATAGCACTAAAGCACTAATATTTGAATTAGTTTTACTTAATATATTAGCCCTGAAAGACCCAAGGTCATCAGGTGTGGACCAAAACCTAAGCCTATCTCGGTCTCAATGGTGGCGCTGCTTGCGAGTTAAAGCTACAAATCTGTAAATAACTCTAAGGATATTAAAGATATTCAAGAAATTATTTTTCGTAAACCTTTCCGGGGATATACCTAATAATATCCCAAAATTTCACGGCGATTGGATGTACGGTTTTTGAATCTATAGAGGACACACACACACACAGACACACACACAGACATTCATTTTTATATATATATATAGATGATGCAATTGTTGTCTTGTATTGGTCATTAGTTTATTGAAAGATGAGTTTGTTCATTTCAGGAATTTATCAATCTTTTCGGTTTTTGACCTTTCTCATTCTCGTTGTCCTGAGGTAAAATCATTCAAATTCTGTAAGAGGAAGGGGTTAGATTTATCTATATGGCCCATGATAAGGCACAATTTGGATTATAGATTATAAACACAAGGTAATAAGAGCAAATCCAAATAAATAAATAGTGTGTGACGTTTCGGTAACAGCGTTGTTACTATTTTCAGACAAAAGTACTGTATCCTACTTTTGTGTGAAGATGGTAACAGCGTTGTTACCGAAACGTCACACACTATTTATTTATTTGGATTGGGTCTTATTTACCTTGTCTATATGGCCCAGTAATTTGCATTGTTTCCCTCGTACTTTTTAATGTCGTTTGTTGTATTCCTCAATCAGATTCGTGTTTATCCTTACTTTTTAATTCATGACGTGGTTCAGGTAGATATATGAATCTTCAACAACAATAATGAGTTAAGGTATTGGAGAACAATCAAAAATGCCGTTTCTATTTACGCATATACAGTATTTGAAAATGTTCGGTTATTAGATATATTTTCAGTACTATTTATAATAAATAGGAAAATATTGGTATTATAGGAGGGAGGAAAATATTTAATTTAAATAGATACAATATTTGGTGGAACCAATCTCTTCCCTTCATCAAATAACAAATTTGAATACTTTTCAAAATATTATATTTATTTGAACATATATCAGATATAATTTCAAAATATACCAAATTATTATTTATAATATGAGATATTAAGGTACATATATATACGTTCTGTGTATTGAAATTACTTTTAATCATATATGTTTGAAAAGTAGCGTTAAAAATATTTTCCTTTTTTTAAGATTAAAAATTCTATTCGAATTATAATCCTCTGTATCAATTAGATTAATCAAATATAAATCTCCGGGGATAAGTTTCTTTATTACACTGTTAACGGGTTTACAAGCTTTCGGGTTTAAACGACCCTTCTATGGGTAAATAATTTTTAGAATGTTTGTGATTCTAAATTTTTACCTATAGAAGGGTTGTTTAAAACCCGAAAGCTTGTAAACCCGTTTATAGTGTAATAAAGAAACTTATCAAAATATAAAGTTAAGTGCCAGGAGAAAATGTTTTTTATTAATCGAATACACGAGCTTTCGGGCAGTCACGCCCTTCAACTGGTAATGATACACGATGGCAATAGCCTTAAATAGGATTCCGTTTTTAAAGAGATATTTTTACATATGAGAAAAATAATATAGGACGGCTAAAAAAGAAACTTATCCACGGAGATTTATATTTGATTAATTTTAAAAATGCTATGTTGTTATGATATTTAGAAGGGGAGTAAATATATAGGTTGGTAACTTATATATGTAGGTATTACGATTTATTATATTATTATATTATTTATAATTATATGTAATCCTTCTATCCTAAAAGCTTATGTCCATAGTTCATCTAAAATACCCATTCGAAGAGTCAAGCATCAGCATCACTATAAAAGGAAGTTCCAAAAATGCAATATAACAGCGGTATGGTAGATTAAACTGGCGAAACCGCTGGGAGGGTTCACCACTGATGAGCCAGGCCTTCCCTTTAATTTTTACATTGCAGTAAGGGCAGTAGAAATTGTTTTATTTTAAAAAGAATATTACGCGTCTAAAATAGTTTCGTAATTTGATATGTAGGTATAACTGTAGCTTTGTCTCATAGAGAGGTTAATACTCTATTCATTCAAATAAATATAAAATATACCTCTCTTCTAACAGATTATGCATCCGATCTTCAAGCCAATTAACAAACATTTCTGCCAACATTTCCAATTAGGTTAGTGAATTAGCTACACCAGCTACGGAAAACTCTAATAGCTCGCGAGAAGACCTTTGATTTGGGCAATGAGTCACTTGATTATCTTAAGCTGTCTCAAATTCACAAGGAACAAAAAGTGATTCCAGAAATCTATACTTGATCAGGGTGGAACGTGCTTCATAGCTTATTAAATATTGGAAGGCATACTAAGAAATTAAAGTTGATATTCCGTTCTAAATATTTCCCAGCAGTTTCTAATTACCACATTAACCCATTTAATTGGTAATAGAAATGCAATAGTAAAATAAACTACGCTTATATATTCACTGTGCATAATATAAATAATTGAAGATTAAAATAGGAATTGTTCTGAAAATTGGCACTGCATACCAGATAAGAATTAAAAAGGAATCTTAAGATGAGCAACGCTATCATCGGGTAGATTGCCCTTTCGCAGTTCGCAGGTTGCTGGTGGGAAGGGAAGAAGGCCGAGGAAAGAAAGTTTCTACCATGTTCAGGTCAAAACAAATAGACTCTTTGGGGAAGAAAGAAAGAAACGACCATTCGAAAAAGTCGATAGGAGCAAGTTCAGCGGCAGAATTCTGTGGTCGGAGTACAGAGGGACAAGCTGGGAGGTCGATAGCAGGAGGTGGGCGATCGAAGGCACCATTGTGGGGAAGATGGATGGCCCGGCAGGTACCACGTCCCAAACTTTTCCCGGAGAAACCTTTAAATCTTCCAGAACTGCGAGGCAAATCTTCTCTCTCAGTAGAGGAGAGAGAAAATAGAGGAAGCTTAATCTTGTCTTTATACTGCGCTCTGGGATTTAATTAAATTTCTTCCATTATATTTTTGTGTAGGACACTGATATTGGAAAATAGTTTAGAAAAGGAAATTATAGAATACTCCATTATTATAAAAGAGCCGCAACACATTTAAAAGCTTTTGAATAAGAGTTCATATACGCGCATAAAAACTAATCAAGATATCTAAAATAGATTCTCATATATTTTTATATTTTGCCATTGTGACGCATATTGTGTATGTGTATGGGGAGGATACAACGTTATAAGATAGAAATCAATATCTTTCATTTATCTGGATTTTGAAAATCCCTTGTGGCACACAAATATATATAGCCTTCCAAATTCTTCCGATTTATTGCCATAATGCCTATCATTTCTAATAGATGATTACTCCAAAACTGAGATTCTTTAAGCATAATAATCTCCTTTCGGAAATATCTTGGGTAAATATGATATGTAAATATATAATACCTATCTAAATATAGTGTAATGTATATTTTCGAATAGAAATATAATAGACATTTTAATATATATTTCATCTATGTTTTAATGGCTTCTTCTCGTTGTTATTTTATAAATCTACTCATAATAAACTATATAATTCAGCATCGAGAGATTTGTATTTGGTTTTAAAATATTACAATGCGTCCATCATTTCCTTAAAGTGTACATAAGTACTGTAAACTCCGAAAATATTAAATCTTCGAAACTATTATAGACGTGTATGATTCTTTTTAAAAATGAACAATTTCTACAATCCTTACTTCAATGGAAAAATTAATGGGAGGACCTGGCTCATCAGTGGTGAACCCTCCCAGCGTTTTCGCCAGTTTAATCTACCATAGAGAGTTCACCATTGATGAACCAGGCCCTCCCATTAATTTTTTCATTGCATTAATGACAGTAGAAATTGTTTATTTTAAAAAAGAATCATTCGCGTCTATAATAGTTTCAAATTTTGATAACAGATGGCGCGCTAATGCATCATAATATAATATTAAATGTCAATTAATATTTGTTATAAATTATTAGTTTTCCATAATTGAGCAAGCACACAACACACGCCATATTCAGGCTAACAAAAAATCATATTTGAGCATTATTATATTATCCAAGTCAATATTTCACAGGAAAATTTATTATATTAGTTTATATAGCGGAATATTTGATTAAAAACGCATATATTGGAACAAAATATCATTTATTTTACCAATATTTCAGTTGGCTGAACGCCAACCTTTATCAAGGTATTATAACATATTAATGTAACATATAACAGATATATATGTTATAATACCTTGATAAAAGTTGGCGTACAGCCAACCAAATTTTATTGATAAAATGAATGATATTTTGATCCAATATATGCCTTTTTAATTAAAGATTTATTTATGGATTGTTCTATTTTCAATAGAGGAATATATATCCGAATTTTTAAATTTATTCTAGAATGAAATGGAATTTTAATGGATAACAGAGAATATTGTATAATAAAAATAATAAATATTCAATTCAAATAGACTTCTACGAAGTTCCTATATAACAACATAGAAATTCCAAACAGTTAAATTTAGGAAACAGCGCAAGAATAGTTAAATCTAGTCGAATGACCCAAACATTGAACCAAATGAGAGTCTTTGCTATCCCCTGAGAATTCCTCTAAAAATAAGTTTTAAATGACTTGGAAAAGTTCAATCCGACTTTTCAAAGTTAAACCGAAATAGAAAATGCATTTTAAAAAATTCTGAACGAATTTTTAATTAATTTTTACAAATATATCAAAGCGTGTCGTTTGTAAATAAAAACCATTCAATTTATTTATATCACTGATCACGTGATTTAAAATGTGAAGAATTTTTTAACAGTTTATATTTGTGTGATAAATACAATTTACTACTATTGTGGCTAATAGAGATGAACGATATGAACGATATATTTGCATCTTTTGATTTGTATTGGAAGTAATAGGAGGTTATCTTTCAGTTCAATACATTTTTCAGAATATATATATTAATTTTGAAAATAGAGCAATCCATAAATAAATCTTTAATTAAATCAAACATGTATATCAATCATATATTGATTGATATAAATCAAATATTTGATATCATTTTTTTTTTCTCCCCATTGAATATAACAAAATATTTTTAAAACTTAATTCTGTTGACGTTATGTGGCGCTGAGTTTGTTGTTGACACACATTGAATATGTTATAACACCTTGATAAAGGTTGGCGTTCAGCCAATTATATTTTGATCCAATATATGCCTTTTTAATTTAGAATATATATAATAATATTTATAATATTCTATGATAATTATAATGTTATAAATAGAATATATCATAAAAGATGTTATATTCAGGAAGAAATACTATATTTAAATCTAACGTTACTATTTTAAAAAGTTCTATAAATAGATATATGTCAGTAAAATCTAACTTTTCAACTCGCCGAAGTTTTAAAAGTGAAGGTTTTTGTGCTATTCGATTTTTTCCGGGTTGAAAAAGAAATATCCCACGCGCTCCCTTATATTCAATCTCTGTTTAAATGGGGAACTTCTATTTTAATCGAATATACTTTCTCAAAACCTCTTGTACTTGAATGCTGGCAGGATAAAATTATTCGCCTTTTTCGAATTTTTTTATTCATGCACACACATATTTTATATATTTTTATTTTGATAAACCTTATTCCAATAAAGATAATATATTGTGTTGGCCTGGCTCATCACTAGTAAAGATTCCTTTATATTATTCATTTCAGTTTCCAGAAAGCTCTGCTATTGTTTAACATTTCAAATGGATTATTTTCGGTAATTACTCAAAGATTTCACTATCCAACATGAATTACTATAAGGAATCGGCATCTCCTAAGAACGTATAATCAATAAAGGGTTTCTGACCAATTCTAGAATAATTAAAAATCAACGATTAGTTGATAATTATTCCGAGAGATGACGCAAGGCATCAGCAACCTTCAGTTACACAATCAGGAGATGCCTTTTTCTCATAATTTAATCTCCTGATCCCCGTACAATTTCACTTGTGTACTATTTTTACATGAATTAATATTTCTTGATTTGGTAGGTAGTTCAAGTTGTGATCTTTCTTTTTTGCTTATTCCTAGTACATGTGGTACTGGGCATGATAATCATGGTTGGTAGAAGTAGACGACTGCTTTTACTGTAAGTGCACCACATGTCTACACATGTGAAAAGAAGTTCGACTTTGCACTTACAAATGTGCCAGATCCTTGTTTGGTTATTTGCACTCGCTAGTGGGTTTGGATTTCTGCAAGAATCGGGTGCCATTGGAGAATTTCTTTTAATCAGAAAAAAAGTATCCAATGCGGGAATCGAACCCGGGTCGTAGAAGTCGAAAACCAACAGTTTAGATCATTCTTCCACTGACCCCCTAAGTTGTGATCTGATCTTGTTTAACATTACGAATGATGAATATGATGATATTTCACATATTAGGAATTTAAAAGAACTGAAATATATTGTAAATGCACTGTTCAGTTCATATAGAAGAGTGAGACACTTGAGGTGGCTATAAGGATATGCAATGATATTATAAGTATACAAAACCTGTGAATTGTTGAAATAAAATAATGTATTTTAAGGAAATAGGCAATTTCCTCCCGAAAGTGAAACATAAGAAAACGATTAAGAGATAATATATCTGTTTACCATCTAATTATTTCAATTGGGTAATTTTAGCTCCACCTTTTGCTCAATTAGAAACACAAAAATTACTTAACGATCATTGTTATTGCTTTAGTCTTTATTCTAAGTAATAGCGGTTGTTTAGGTGCCTTTTGTCAAAGTATCTCTTTGGGATTCAGAAATTGAAAAATATAATTTCTCCTAATATGTTTCTTTATTCATTATGCAATAAAAACGTTTAAGATGCCCAGGTTTATAAACTAGAACTTTTCTGAAAAAGCTTGCGCTATGGAACTATAGTCTACGTGTTAATATTCTATAATAAATAAAGAAATCAACTTCATAAAGAAACAAATTGCATGGAATCTTATTCTATAACTTTATCAATCACTCTTTTTCTATGAAAAATAGACAATTCGGACAGTTAGAGTTTTTTTTTTCTCAAAGTTTCGACAAAAATATTTTGTCTTCGTCAGAAGAAATAAATAAAAATAAAGCATTTGACAAGGAGTTAAAAATTGTTCTTAGGTTGCAAGGGCGTTCTCACATGATTTTTAGAATTTAGTACATCCGGCCAGGCAGTCTCTATCTTTATGATTTATCAATCACTATTTGCAAGTGATAATTATTTTAAAATATTTATATCTCTCTCTAGGGGATTTACGCAACTTTATATGACAAATATAAACCAATTGAAAAATTTACATAGCAATAATATTTCTTAAATAATAAAATATAAAACTACATAAATAATCCTAGATATGCAAAAAATAGCTTATATATATATATGTATAGATAAATATAGGGCATATACTGGATATAGATTATTGGTCAACTAGTATTTCAAGGGGCAACACGCCTCTCTTTATCAAGGCTTTTCTTTGATTTAAACTAAATCACGTGGGTATGCGATCCACTCACGCTATACAAGACCAAAGCGAGAAACCATTTAAAGAAAATATTTATAACTGTAAATACATGACTACTTAAAATTGTATCCATTATTCCTGTAGAAGGGCAGCTTACGCCCGAAAGCTCGAATTTATTTTTCAAATAAAGAAACTTATCCTATTTGAATCTTTTCGTTATTATAAATATATATTACTCTATATATGCTTATACACTGTATATGCATATATACTCTATATATAAGTAAGTGTGTGCATATGCGTGTGTATGCATACGTATGTGTATTTGTCAAAAAACGTTTAACAACAAACAACAGATAAACTACCAATATATTCGAATTTATTATAAAGACGAATGATATTATATTTTCAAATTAAGTTTATAAGCTTGTGGTATAGCTTTTCCACCAAATCTAGTGTTCAAGTTTGTAGAGAAGTTCTTAGATTTCGCCAGTTTTGACCACATCCTTTATTTTTACAAATCAATATAACCTCCTAGGAAAATATTCGTCTAAAATTTAACGCAAAAAATTCCTCCTAATTGAAAGAGAAAAATGTAAATAAAATATTTTTAATACGTGAGTGTATTTAATAGGCCCCATGAGTGCCTAGGTAAAGAACTTCCTCTATTTAATTGAACATTTTTTATGCTCTTTCACTCTTCCTTAAATATTTACTTAAATTAACATTTTAAAAATAAATTCTTTCAGAAATCTATGAAATAATTGCCCCCCTTTTTCTACTAATTGAGTAAACCACGAAGTAATAAAAAATAAATATTCTCAATACATAAACATGACTAAAATACTGAATATTTTAGCAGTAAATTCTTATTTTCCCCCTTTTAAATAGAGAAGGGATTAAAGATCTCAACACATTATAGCCGCTTCATCAATCTTAAGGAGTTCTACATCCTTGAACTTTGTTCAAATAATCCTGTCTTTTAGATAATCGATTTATTAATTTAAACATATTTTTATGTTAAAATATATATTCTCAAAGCAATGGCGTACCATTTAATACAAAAAATGGAAATATTAATGTGATTTTTTATTTTTCTAAATAAAAAAGCTTCCTATAGTCCTTACTCCAAAGAATAAATATTTAGAAAGATTAGCTAATCAGTTTTGTCATATATTCGGTTATATAATTATTATTATAATATATTTAATATATCGTCTGTAAGAAAAAAATAACTTATTATAATTTTGTTTACATTCTTTATTAAATTGATTAAACTGCCGAAACCGCTGGGAGGGTTAACCACTGATGAGCCAGGCCCTTCCATTAATTTTTAATGGCAGTAAAGGCAGTAGAAAATTGTTTAATTTTTAAAAGATTTATACGCGTCTATAATAGTTTCAAATTCTCATAAATATTAAAATGTAAGTTGTATTTGCTGCTAAATATAATATTTTATAAACCCCAAATTAAACTTAATAATCAAAATACATCACAAATTTTAAACTTTCTAGTGATTTCGACAATTTAATCAAAACGGAATGATGTATTCAAATGGGGAAATGTCTGGAAGGGTTCACCGTTGATTATCCAGGCCCCCCGAAAATTCCCCCATTCTAGTAAGGATAGTAGGAAGTAGTTATATTAGATATATATGTTATTAAAAAAAAGAGATTTCTGTTTGATTTTTGATCATCTTAAAGATTATGCTATGGTAATGCAGTCGTGGTCAATACTCTTGAAAATATAAATAGTTTTGATCAGTAATTGCTTTAATTGCGCGCGTTAAAAGAATATATAAAAACATAATTTGAATAAAAGTAATACCTGGCTTAAGGCGTAAGAATAAAAAATGAAAAGCTTATTTACATAATGTACAAAAGTTTTGAGCCGGCCATCGGGAAACAACAACAATGATTTTATATAATGAAAACGGCGACCTCTGGTGGTCGATTTAGCAGAGTATTAAATCTATGAAGTATAATTTTAAATAATATGATATTTTTATATAACATATATATATTTCGCAATAGTATTTCTATTTATTCAATATATATTTTTATTAATATTTTTGGAGGACTTAAGATTCTATCTTTTTAGAAGACACTGACTCTTTTCTACTGGTATATCTACTGGTGAGATATATAACTATTTATAAAAATCAAATGTTAGAATGAAAAATTAGAATTTAAATTGTAATGTCAGACTGGTGTCATAGAGAGAAAATAAAGCTTAATCCTATTATTCTCCCGTTCAAATCACAAACCTTCTCTTTTTAAATCTAGATTGGTCCACCAATTTAATTTTATTCAATATTCAAATTGTTGTGAAATATTGTTCATACAATAAATAAAGTTTTACACATTCAAGATTATTTAGCTTTCGTTTTCCCCGCGGATCGAATTATCTTTCCCTTTCATTGCATTGTTAGTTGTAAAATATGATACGGTTTTATCGTATATCAAGAAAAAAAATAGATTGTTAAGCAGAACTTCTATTTGGTTATGTTTCGAGCATCTCTGTTCAGGTGAAAATCTGCTGGATGTTCGAAACCTTGTGAATACATAACCCAAGTTGAGGATGTGTTTCGTCTTTTCGATTTATTATACCATAGTTGTATGGTATTCAACGATGGGGTTTAGGTTCAAATTATATATATCATATACGTCTAAATTTTGTAGTCTTAGAGTAAAAAACGAAATATATTTTCAGTATCGGCTGTTACACGCTCATTTAATTAGATCGAACTTTCCAACAGGAGATAAGGAAAGCGACGGTTGTCTAGGAAATCCTTACGGCGGTGTTTTCCTCGGCATGTCTTATCCAGGATGAGCAAATAGAGCGTGCATCCGTTCCCGGCGGGCGGGGTCACGGCTCGCTTACTTCTTGCGACGCCTACACTCTGACATGAGCTGGCTTTCCAAGGTCTTGGCTTACTGCGCATTTCCTCTAACTCTCATCATCACCAGTAGGACTTTGGTATTCCGACCCTTGGTCCTCCTGTTGTTATATAACTTGACGTCCCTATAGAGCTACACAATCTTATAGATTTTTAAAGTCTGATATGTATTAGCAACTTGTAGACAGATTAGATTCTGTGTTAACCATCATTACACTCTGTAGATTCCAAGGTTATCTCTAAAGAATGTTTAGACTTTTAAGAATATTTTTCACATATATATAATGCTGATATATCTGTTATAACATAATGTTTAAACTTTACATTGTATGCTATAAGGTGGATTCTGTGAAAGAAAACGTTTGGGTTTTTTTATTCTCTAGTTACGTTAGCCTTAAATGCATACACTTACTCGGCTCACACTAATACCTAAATTAATACAGCTTTTGAGTAAATGTTCACCATATGTTATAATGGCATCTACTGGAAGCCAGAAGAAACACAAGCTAACAAAAATAAACTGTGTGAATGATTATAAAAACATAAATCAGTAACATTTAAACATAATGCACCACTCTAGTCAAATGGAGACCAAAATACACGGAACCTTTACATATATTTTTATTCAATTGAACAATATACACGTAAGAATAAATTTAGCTTTAGAAGGTAGTTCGGGTTAACAAAGGAAACCTCTCACTTTTAAGAAATCTCACAAGCTCTAAAATTATTTTAATAGTCACTCCACAAAAGATGTTGATTCATATCAGTAACTCACATTTTGAAATGTGAAGTTGCTCATACACTAATAAATGTAAACGTTGAAGTTAATAGAATGGAATACGCCTTTCTCCAGAATCATTTGTAAGCTAACATTATAGCTAGTTTACTTCCTCAATCTGATCATTAGAACAATTCATTTTTCACCTTCACCATGCTTTCCCGTCTTAGGCCCCCGTTCGGCTTCCCGAATAGGCCATCTTCGTCCAATGATTTTCACAAGTGGATCCAAACCCTTTCCGAATTGCACCAAATGTCAGGATTCTCCAGAGAGCCCAGAACACATTATGCAATGCATCGGACATTGCCGAACAGACATCTACACCGACCCAGCTGTGGTCATCGAGGCGATAAAGAGGCATGGCCTTCAGGATCAGGTCTAGACTTGAAGTCCAGACTTGGGACAAGAAAAAAATACCCCGGTGCCAGCAGTGACAGTCCCGATCACCGCTATACGTGGAAAGTAAAACTAAGAAGTTGAGAATATTCTAATTTTACCAAGTGGCGCAATATCGTCATGAATCACCAGGACTAACGGGACCTTGCCAAGAATGTGAAGTGAAGGAGGAGAAATATGATTACCGGACGAAATGGGCTGTCACGCGTCAGCATAATGGGACTGCTCTGACATTTTTATGTTCTGTTCATCTTTTGAAACATGTTGGGGAATTCCCGACAGTGCCGCTTAAACATGGAGCCACATAGGGATTTGACAGTCTTCATATCTCAATAGCATTTTAATTCATAACCCTAGCAAATTCTACTTCAAATATTAGATTTTTTAAAAATACAAATGAAAAAGCTATAATATATATCTCTCAATACCCATATATTAATTACCAATTTCTTGGTTTTTCAAGAAGCCTTTGGGACCAAAAATATTTTTGGTCGCAGTAGCCTACTCCACGCTGACGAGCGCCAAAAGCGCGAAACGCCTTCGTGGATGGCTTTTCTTGATTTATCGAGAAATTCGGTTGGCCAAATATCAGGCAACAGGCTAAATCAATCTTTAGTTGATTTCTGTTCCACCAGATGACTCTCTGTCATCTATAAAGCACATGTGCTCCTGGTCAGAATATGCCATTTTTATTTTTAAAATATATCAACATAAATAAATAATTGGTTATATGATCAGGGTTCTGGTTACTGATAACGATTGTTTCTAACACGAAACGATAATTATATTTTAAGTGTAATAAAAAGCATTTTTACATGTTGTAATTATAAATCTGACTGAATAAATACAGCTGAATAAAAAACAAACATGAAAGACTATTTTTGATGGGGTTGAAATCTTAGAAACCAGATTGAAATTTTCTCAATAATAATTTTAGATATCTAAAGAGTATAGTTTTGATGTATTTTGTTGGTTGGATGTTTGTTTGTAAATATATATACCCACATCAACCACCTTTTATTTACACAATGATAATCATGGTGGGTAGCGAAGTTTTTGCTGTAAGTATATTACTTGTTTACACATCTAGAAATTAGTACGACTTTTGTACTTACAAGGTGTCAATGTCCCTTTGGTTAATTGTAATTAATTGTGGAGTTTGACTTTTGCAAGTGTCTCAGAGACCATTGAAACAATTTTATTTAAGGAAAAAGTTGCCAATGTGGGATTCAATCCCAGTCTGGGTTATCACAACTCTACTGTGTACTCCGCTCCTCCACTAACCCCGCATCTAGACAATGGGAATCTTTTTAAAAATAATTTTCAGATAGCATTTTATGGAAGCGAATAAAATGGGTATATAGATTATTTTAAATATTGTATAATATTCAATATTCATATTCACGTATAAATTTATTGATAAGAAATATTGATAATATTACATAGTTACATAGGCAGTTTTTGACAATATAAAATCCTTATCGGCTGCTAGTCAATGGTTAAATAAAAAATATACAGGAGAATATTTTGATGGTGCATTAGCGCGCCATCTGTTATCAAAATTCGAAACTATTATAGACGCGTATGATTCTTTTTTTTAAATAAACAATTTATACTGTCCTTACTGCAATGGAAAAATTAATGGGAGGGGCTGGCTCATCAGTGGTGAACCCTCTGATGCAATATAACAGCGGTATGGTTGATTAAACTGGCGAAACCGCTGGGAGGGTTCACCACTGATGAGCCAGGCTCTCTCATTCATTTTCCTATTGCAATAAGGATAGTAGAAATTGTTTATTTAAAAAAAAGAATCATACGCGTCTATAATAGTTTCGAATTTTGATAGGAGAATATTTAAAATTTTCTTCCAAGAGGGCGACTCCCACATTTTGAAATAGTCCTACTCCAGACAGGAAAGGTGTCTTCTTAAACCGTTTCCAGTTCCAGGCTGAGGAATACAATAACACACATACAACACATGCATACATATACAATTTAGGCTTTGGCAGACGCCACGATATCCAGGACGTCGTCATCCAGGCCTCGCTCGAAGAACCAACCCTTCAGTCCATAAATTATTTTCTAATAAATAATATATATATATACACTTACAAACGCACACACATACATTTTTTATATTATGATGCATTAGCACGCCATATGTTATCAAAATTCAAAAATATTATAGACGTGTATGATTCTTTTTAAAATAAATCAATTTTATTATTATACATTGCAGTAAGGACAGTAGAAATTGTTTTATTAAAAAAAATCATACGCGTCTATAATAGTTTTGAATTTTGATATAAATCTTTATTAAGACCACCGGTATTATACAGATTCATCACAGAAAGGAAGCATAGATGGAGTTCCTATACTCCAGGCAGCACAGAGCCCAACATCTATACAATATGTAATATGTGAGTAAGAGTTACCTAGAAATTATTCAAAAAGGAAAGAATAAATAATATTGAGGTAAAATTGAAAGAAACCCTTTACCTCTATATTATTTTTTCTTTCTTTTTTGAATATGCAATATATACAATACACGCCAATAT
>CP092886.1:12684129-12742969 GCA_030710605.1 Cordylochernes scorpioides
ACAAAATATACAAAATATTAAATTTTATAAAATTAAATCTCAATTTTCGTATATCTTAGAATAATTTAAACAAAACCAATTTATTAAGAAGGTGTAACCCATCTCGAAGATAGAGGTTACCTGACTGGAATTCGTTGTTCTTGAAATAAGAAACACTTCGACCAAATAGTTTTTTTTTCTACGTTTCGATAAAAATCTTTTGTCTTCGTCAAGAAAATAAATATAATACACTTTATGAAAAGACGTTAAAACTCGCCTATAAACATATCTTCAACGCCTTTCCATAAAGCTAATTGTTTCCTGACGAGAACAAATATTTTGACAAACGTCGAAAAATGAAACTATACTGTCTGATGTTTCTCTTATTCAAAGAACAAGGCGTAACTTATTGCTGTAGAGATTTTAGCACAAACATATGTTTTTGAAGAGAAATTGTTTAAAAGATATAGTTGTCAGGGTATAAACAGTTAAACCTGTCTATAGCGCCCCCTCTTGGGACTTACCAAAATAGGTTTCTATAGAGAGGGGGTGCTATAGATAGGTCACTTTTAAGGTAAAATGTTTACATTTTAATGTTTAAAATAGGGCGCTATAGAGAGGAAGGCGCTATTTAGAGGGGCCGCTATAGACAGGTTTGACTGTATATATATATGTAGTATTTTATTTAACAGGCAATAATAATAAAGGGAGTCGAATATAAATCTAAATTTAAAATATCGACTCAATCATTTTATCACGCTAATATTTCGTGATGAACGTCCACACATCTTCACGTGAATGGTCCCTGGCTCCGAATTAAGAGCAGAAGACACCAATAATCCCTCTCAATGATGATACAATAGAGCTAATTGAAACTTCCAACTCTCGCCGCACCAAACTTTTAAATGTGCTAATCCTGTAATCCTGTAAATTGAAATCGCCGACCCTCGACTCGGATTTAATCCTCTTAGAGTGGCGACCTGGTGAGCATTGTCAACTCTGAAGGCCAAATTATTCACATAAAGGTTGGCTTATTTGGATTAATCCTCTCCTTAACTTTCCTTTTGATGGATCAGGAAAAAGATATAAAAATATAAAACAAGATTTACCATATTTCCAACTTTGCGAAAGTCGATGACAGTTACACGATTATGTGAGATGTTATTACTAAGTATTTAAAAATACTTCATATTGATTGAAAGAGATTGAAATTTTCCGGAAGAATTCGATCTATAAAAAAGGTCGCCTCTATTGTCAAAAGGAACGCTAAAACTGCGCCATCTATGACCCGTCTTCGCAAATTGGCAGACTCGGGTCGGTGAGAGATTCACAAAATCAACTTTGGCAAATTAAGAAGTGCCAACCTGGTTTCGAGGTAATGGTCTTCATTAGTCCGTAGAAGGGTCATTGAAAGTGATTAGAAGAGAGATTGAAACTAGTTCATTACAAAGTATATACATATAAGGTTATATAAGGTTGAATATAAAATTGAATAAATATGGATAAAATAAGACTGAAGAGATAGAGATAATCTATTTATCTATCAAAATTATCTTCTAAACTTTTAGTTAGAACTTTATAGTGATACAAATTTTAAGCTATTAAATCCTTTTCAGTAAATTTCTTACTTTTCAATTTATATTTGTCTGTACTTTATATTTGTTAATTGAAAAAGTATTTGATAACTTAAATTTCTACATGATGAGCAATGTCATTAGAAGTAGTTGGGAAAGGTCATTGAGTAAATGTCAGAAGAGAGATGAGTCCAAGGACAAGGGAATGTCCCAGATGGTGGACGAATGGTCACAAGAGGAGGGAATTGTTATTTACGCCCGGCATCTCGAAGGAGATGGCTCCTCGATTCTGATTAGGCAGCGCTCGTAATTTCTTCGAGAGCCCTCTAACCCTTGCCATCTCTTCAACAGATGTTCTCCCTACATATAAAACCTGTTGTTTACCAGCTATACTCTAGATCTACTCTAAATAGATAAATTATATAAAACCTGTTGTTTACCAGCTATAGTCTAGATCTACTCTAAATAGATAAATTATATAAAACCGGTTGTTTACCAGCTATAGTCTAGATCTACTCTAAATAGATAAATTATATAAAATCTGTTGTTTACCAGCTATAGTCTAGATTTACTCTAAATAGATAAATTATATAAAACCTCGTCTCTAATTATTATTTTCAAACTCTAATTTTATTCACACAATATAAGAAATTTGGTTTTAAAAGTGTATTTTACAAATTTTAATCTATTTTTTTAATGTTATATACAAAACAGCCCTAGTGAAATAATTGGCTTCATAAAAAACCATCATAATGGCTGGTAATTGAAGAGTATTATGAATAGAAAAAATACATTTTTACATCTATTTTTTAGAAGTTTAAAGTTTATTTTATGTTGTAATAAGGTAAATAAATGAACCTAAATGATATAAATATATATGTTATATTAAAATATTATATATTATTTAAAAAATATATATTTCATAGATTCAAATATTCTGTTTATATCTACCACCAGATGTCGGGACTTTCCCTATAAAAACTCATTGTTGCTGTTTCACGTTGGCCGGCTCAAATATTTTGTACATTATGTAAATAAGTTTTTCATTATTTTGATTCTTACGCCTTATTCCAGGTAGTATTTTATTAAACTATGTTATATATATATATATTCCTTTAGTTCAATTAAAATACTGATCAAAACTATTTTTATAATTATACTTTCAAGATTTTAACCACGACTGCATTACCCTAGCATAATCCACAAGATAACCAAATTCAAGCAGAAAATATCTCATTTTTCTATTTATAACTTATATTTATATAGCAATATGGATATTTGCATGGGTAAACTAAATAATAATAAGAATTCGTCTTTAAATCTTGGCGTATCGGTAATGCATATGGTGGATACTGAAAAGAAACTGGATAAATAAGCCATTAAAAGTTCTAATTAACGAGTATTACTCTCGGTTTCTGTCCCTTTATGATGAACACTTCACTATTATACGCGCTGAATAACAAATGAAACATATATATATACATATAAACATATATATACAAGTATAAACAAGCGTAGAATATGAAGTAGAATTTAATTCCGAATTTTGTTAATTCATAGATTAATATATAATGATGCATTAGCGCGCCATCTGTTAGGAAAATTCGAAACTATTATAGACGCGTATGATTCTTTTAAAAATAAAACATTTTCTACTACGCTTACTGCAATGGAAAAATTAATGGGAGGGCCTGGGTCATCAGTGGTGAACCCTCCCAGCGGTTTCGCCAATTTAAATGGTAGATTAAACTGGCTAAACCGCTGGAAAGGTTCACCACTGATGAACCAGGCCCTCCTATTAATTTTTCCATTGTAGTAAGGGCACAAGAAATTGTTTTATTTTTAAAAGAATCATACGCGTATATTAAAATTTCGAATAGATTCATATATGTTAACAAAAATTAGAAATAAATCCACTTTCTATCGAATTTTAAAGATTGCTAACAAGAATTTCCGAAAGTAGTTAAAGGATAATATTACAAGAATGAAGTCGTGTTAAATAAAGCCGATGGGTGCGAACAGGAATTCCGGCCCGCCATTGATTGCCGCTCCGGGTCACCTTGTTGCGGATATTGAATCTGGCCGCTTTAACAAATGTTTGCCTTTATGTTTTTGATGGTGGAATGTTTAACATGTTTGCTTTGGTTCGGACGATTGGTTCGGAGATAACCGTGGGAATTATTGGACGTTATGCCAAGTTGTCTTACACAATTCTTTACCAACTCCCAAACTTTTGTATCGTTGATATTCTAACGAGTAGCTCCGCCGGTGAAAATGTTTTTTTTTACTTTTTGTGCGGTCTTCTCTTTAATCTCAATAACCAAGCATTTTTAAAAAAAGTATCCAAATTTATTTAGATATTTTCAATTTTAATTTAGACATTTTTCATTTTAATTTAGACACACGGACTCTTCTATATAGAGTCCATGTGTCTAAATTAAAATGTAAAATGTCTAAATTGAAATGAAAAATTTCTAAATAAAAATAAAAGTTTCTAAATTGAAATGAAAAATGTCTAAATATAAATTTAAAATGTCTTATTAAAAGTTAAAAACCTATAAATAAATATCTGGGTAAAAGTTAAATAGATTAAAATATTTGAGAATTCTTGCGTATAAAAGTAAATATCCCGATTCTTCAATAATAAACCTTCTTGAAAAATGTTTGAAATAAATTTGTACATTCTCATATATACATGATGTTTGCCACATTGTAAAACTCATCAATTTACATACTAATTGCACCAATGTTTGACATTATATCATCAACACATATATATATATATAACAAAATTCGAAACTATTTTAAAGGCGTAAGATTCTTTTTGAAATTAAACAATTTCTACTGCCCTTACTGCAATGGAAAAATTAATGGGAGGGCCTGGCTCATCAGTGGTGAACCCTCCCAGCGGTTTCGCCAGTTTAATCTACCATACCGCTGTTATATTGCATTTTTGGATCTTCCTTTTATATTGATACTGTTGGGTTGCTGAGAGGGTTCACCACTGATGAGCCAGGCCCTCCCCTTAATTTTTCCATTGCAGTAGGGGCAGTTGAAATTGTTTAATTTCAAAAAGAATCTTACGCCTTTAAAATAGTTTCGAATTTTGATAACAGATGGCGCGCTAGTGCATTATATATATATATATATTATATCGAGTTATAAAAACAATAACTAACGTCCTTCACGATCAAATGTAACCTTTGCTGTTACTAAAGGTTTAAAGTCGTGGGAGATGGATGCTCTTACCGAGTGTACGAAATAAGACACCAAACTTCTTCCCGCGAGAATCAATATGTTCTCAACAAAGGTCGCAACTTAACGGATCCTGTTCCTTATCTCAACTCTGACATTAAGAACTTGTCCTTACTTACACAACAGATTAGAATCCTCGAATGCAATAATTCAAAACACGCTGTAGTCTAACGGTTATGGCTTGGATTCGCTTTATTTCTTCTTTGGGCATTTGCTTATTTTGAGATGTTTCTGTGTGTTTAACGATACGTTACGTTAGATGACAATTATTCTATTTTCCTTTCAAAACCTAAACCGTGCGCTAGTTAATGCACTTAGTGCAATTTCATCCTTCAGAGCATATTCCTAAAATTGGAATTGCTGCTGCAGATTTTTTTCAATGAAATAGCTTTTTTTTATACCTTAAAAACATGTACAAGCTGACTATTGAGATATTGGCATAGAAAATCATCTTTATCAAATATATGCTGTTTCATATAAGAATTGGTTGTGGATTGTTTGTGAAATAATATGTATATGTATGAAAATACACATACACTATATTTCTATCTAAATAGTGCAATTCACAAATAATTGTTTATATGGAATGACATATTTTGTGTGTTGGGGGAAGGGGGGGGGGATCGAAATTAATAATATATTAATAATATGTATGTTAGGGTTTGTTATTTTTACAATTGTAAATATATTCCCAATATATCGCGATAAACTCAAATATAAAATGTATATGTTAATAATACCGCGCTAATTAGACACTCATTATAATGTGTCTTGCTATCAATTTGCTAATTTCTAAAAAAGGGAATATAGTATAGTAGATATGGTTTTATTATGGATAATTAAAAATATTGGTCGACTTTTTTGCAATTATTTAGATGATTATCGGTTTTGCACACCATTTTATATCGTAAAAGCATTTTGATTCTGAATCTGCATTTGTTTTCCTCATTTAAAAAATAATTTTCGAGATAATTAAAGCCAATTTAAAGATAACTATCTATTCAAAACGACGCAAAAGAAAGATTTATTTGAATAATATTTGCTCTAACAAGAGTTGAGATAAATCAATTTTAAATTTATCTTTATAATGGTTAGAAACTTTAAAATATTTTCAGTATCCACGTATATGGGGTTTTATTAATAACCATGCAAATATGCTGACATATTGAATATGGGAGCGTAATTTAAAGTGGAGGAATATGGTAAAGATATATATAAAAAACGGAGCGTTCCCGCAATAACGCCGCCGGGTAAGTTATTGTGGCCGCGGCGTGAAATACGGCGGGCTGTCCCGGGGACACGCTCGGGTGCTTAATTAAATATTGATCTCAACTTAATTTTAAATCTTGAAAGCTTCTTTCTACTCAATATTTGCCTTCTTAATTAGTTGCTCGTCTCCAGAGGAAAGCAGTTCTTTGTTAGAGTGCAATTTTACAATAAAATTATATCATACAATAAAACTATAATTAATTTTTTGCAGGTCGAAGAGAGAAAAAGACGTTCTCTCATGTAGTTGATTAAGCGATGTATAAAAAAATTCCTGAGCGCAAGTTGTCTGAAGAATATTTAAGAATTTCAATAGGATCTGTTCTTTGTGCCACGTTTTAATCATGTGGCGTTGAAAGAGCTGATTGTCTTCTCGTCCCATAAAAGTTTAGTTCTATGTCGAGCTTGTGCCTTTACAAAGAACTTCAATTAATAAATGATTAGCTATTATTAGCATCGTGTTCTTCGATAGTAGTATTCAGAATTTTTTTTTCCCATTTCTGTGTTAGTTAAGATTTTATAGCGTTACTAAAACGTCCCCATATACCAACCTAGTTTCTTCTCCATTTATTCGCGAGAAAAAAGATATATAACTACTCTGAAACCAAGTCAGATAAAACATAAGTCTACCATATTAATGCAGATCGGAATGTATTTTTTTGATGTATTTTATCCGTTTATATTTGAAATCTTAATTGTTATATATTTCATTTCAAACCTTAGATTGGTGAACAGTATTCCTATATTCTCTCAGAACATCGTTTCAATGTCCAAGTATTTTGATGATACCGTAAGGTTTTCTGCTATATGTGTGATTGGAAAGATACTAGAATATTATCTTCAAATTATTGTGATGAGTGTACAAATTATAACTTCGTTTATGTAACATTGGTCGATATTTTGTAACAATTGACCTAATTGTCATAATTTAAACATTAAAGGTCACTTAAGGTCTAAAAACGATCCAATAAGAATAAAGCTAGAAGAATATTTATGCAAATCTTCTGAGTCTAAATCGCCAACTTTATATCTTCATTTTTATCCCAGTAAATAATGCCAATACAATTCTAGTTTATACATCTGTCGCAACTTGGGTGAATCCAATAATATTCCTGTTGGACAGCATGACATCGAACTCTCTAACTAGGATCTTTTGACCGGCTTTCTGGGTAAATCAAACCTGAATAATGATGTTAGAAATAAAATGCATACTTTGAGGATCATAATGACGCTATCGTTTGTATTTATTCGATATTTTTCAGACAATTTCGACTCTCACAAACAGTATATATATTTTTCAATTACTAGGTTTATAAATGATATATAAATATTACATGAAATAGGATCCTTAAATTTCGCCACAAACTTTAAATCCACGCAGATGCCTGGTATAAGGCCGAGGTTGGAGAAGTAAGTAGCCCGCCCTATAATGAAGATGATTCAAGTCTTAGAGATATTTCTCCTCCGTTCCGAGCTGCAATTGACCCTAGCTGACGGATGACTTGTTACAAGCCTTTCCAAATGGCCGCTCGACACGCAAAGGTATTCCTGCAGTGATTTAGAGGCACACGACTTTTGGTGGTCATTTTTATTCCCGCAATCGTAGAATTAATCATTTTATTTTTTATTGAATTTCTTTCTCTCCAATCTTTGCCCTTTGTAACTGTGTTGGGGTTGAAATATGCTTAGTTATAATTTAAACCAAAGAGATATTAATAAAGTGAAATTGAATTACCTAGAAATATCGAAGTTTTGGTATTCTTTCAAACAAATAAATTCATAAGCTGCTTAATATATATTCACAAGAGACATCTCCAGAGCTGCCTCTGTTGTCCGATAATACAAACCCGTTGAAAAGTTCGGTATATATGTTACGTGTTTTCTTCTGATATTTAACGTTGCAATAATAATGATGCATTAGAAAAACATTAATATAACCTTATATATAGTGCAATAGAGTATTATTAACTATTAGTGTAATATAAATGTGTTAATTACCTAGCTGTAATCGAAATATCTAATAAATTTCGTATACATTAATTAAGAAAAATCTATTTGAGTAAATTCTTCTGATTGACAATTTATGCAAGTGCAACAACAAGAAACTTAAAAACAATTCAATAATTAATAAATGTTGTAGCACCCTTTATTTGAGACGAATCAGTTCTAAGGCAGTGTGGCTCCTCAATCAGGCTCAATCCAAGACGGCCTATCCATTATGGTAAATGAGAGCACCATGTATGAAATAGGACATGACGGAAGAATAGAATTTCTACTGTCGTGGATTATCGAACTGAATTACTGATATTCTATTAGCCTAGTTTACTGAATCAATTCAGAATTTCTTGGAAATGATATCTGACCTATTTTCTTTACTTTCGCGACGTTCATTAATGGTTTCACTAGGAGAACCATAAGACAGTTCAATATGTCTGCGGCTGAGCAAGGGGGATTGCTAGACGACTTCCAACCTTAGAAACGCTTTAAGATGCTAACTACTATTATGCCGAACTTTATTCTTTTGGTTGACTTCTAATAAATACCGCAGACTCTCTCTCTATGTTGTGTGAATGCTCCTCTCACGAGCTCTAAACCAGACAGTAAATTCTTTTCGAATATTTCGCTATATATTTCCCCATAATCAGATTCTATTTCACTTTAATCTTTAACGCGCTCTAATGATTATCTTTATTTTACTTAATTCGTATTTATAAGATGTAACTCATTTGAAAAAAATCATATTTAAGCATTTCAATTTGGAATATAATATAAAAAGTATTAAAATATATTAAATGATCTAGAATTTTCAATACCAGAAGATGAATGCATTTCTGCTAGGATAACAGCTTGAAGCTTCTGTCTCTGAAATGGTTTTGGTTTTTATATCCCATTTCTTTTTCCTAATTTTTCCATTTTCTCGCCCTGTGCATCTAAATAAATACATTAAAAATAGATACCAATGCCTGAGGTCTAGAAAAATATAAATTCTGAAATATATGGAAAATATATTGTAAATGTAACGGTATTTTGAAATAAAACAAGAAGAAAATAGATATAAGAATTGTGCAGGAAATAAGTGGACAGGAAAATAATAGAATTCCGTGTGGGGGGGATTTGTTTCTGCCCCCGTTTCCTATTTCCCGTCTTCACACACCTACGTTTAATAATATTGAAATTCGGGGAATATATACACGAATATTTACGATGCATGCTTATTACATAACATGGTTTTCTATAGATCAAGCAGGTTTTACAACTAATTCCGAATTTGGAACTATATCTGAAAATATTTTTATGTTTTCTAACTTGAAATTTGGTGAGGGAAAGAGAAATCTCCGAGGATTTCATTCTAAAGGATTATGGGCGCTCTCTCAATCCAATGGGGAGTACAGAAGGCTTTTATTATTTGCCGGGAGATGGCAAGGCGGGGGAATAAACCGGCGAAAGGAATCAGTTTTCATTTATCTATATACATAATAGGAATAATCGATAAGTTGAACTATATTTAACGCACACTATTGTTTTTAATTCATTAGAGCAACCTTCTTTTGCCTTTTCTCCTCTGAAAATATGAACGCAGTATGGACATTTTTAATTTGTGAAAAAAAGAGCTTATAGTTACCATTCTCATATAAAGATGGTACACTGTTTTCTTATATTTAATAGTAGCAGTATGACACACGTCATTCATGTGACATTGTCTTTTCGTTATGTAGGGATCACCCTCGACGTGAATAATTGTTCTTAGGCGTAAGTCTTAAGCGTTAAGATTTACCATAATATAAACAGGTTAAATAGACAAGTTATAAAGGTTTTTCAGATTATATATGTATTTTAAACGATCATAAGCCCTATATTTGGATAAAAAAAAAACACTACAATAATTCTTCTGCTTGAATAAAAACTCCATATTCTGACGCTTTCTAACTATAAATCTGTAAAAAATTAAAAGTAAAACCCACATTGAACAATATTAGTATAAATAGTCTGTTTTGGTGTGTGGAGGTTAATACAAAGATAATAGATAGTAGAAACAAGCTAAATGATTGTTTGGGAAACTAAATAATCCGATAACATACGACATCTAGATGGTTAATTACAATATTTTTCACTCCGAATTGTTAACAAATTCCCTCCAACTGCAGAGATTAAATTAGAATGAGAGCAGACGTCATGTGAGATAAATAGGTCCAGATCTTACGCTTCAGATTAGGAAGAGAAAGATGGCGCCCTGAGAGACATTTAAAGGAGCCTATTAACGCTCGACTTGGCGTCCGAACAGCTCTGATAAGATATTCGCCGTCCTGGGACCTCCCACGCTAGGGGATTCTTTCGGCGTCGGCTGGAGCAAACCTTGGCGCTGTCTGCTCCAGACAATTTTTACAGACAACGCTAACTCTTGCTTCTAGAACTATTTAATCGGGTCTATGAAACTTTATTTTTCCTTTATATCTCCTTTGTGAGAAGATATATTCATAATTCAAGAATAGAAGGACAATATTTTATATATTAATATTCTAAAAGCAAAATTTCGATCTATATTTTGGCCATAGAATTGGCTTAACAAAACTGCCAATTAAACGTTCAATTGGCAAATTATGAATAGTTCATGAATCCTTGGCGAATTAAAGAAATATAAACCTATATCTGGACTGATTATGGCCATTTATCCGAAACCTTGGTCTCCAGGTCTGCCTTCTGAGTTTTCAAAAACTAGTGTTGTGGCTTGTCACTGACCCAAGTCCGCTAGTTATGGTAACGGTTAATATAGATAACGCTTATTTTAGCGTCTCTTTTAACTGGAGAGGAGGTGACCTTTCTTTTCATAGAACATAATTGAAGGATCATACAAAATATACATATTAAATATGTATTTGTAGGTTCTTGATTTTACGATTCTTGAGTGTTCAAAGCCATTTTTTTACAGTTGAGCTATGTTATTGAAATTTTAGATTTTACAATGGAAATAAGCATTTGGACGTGATAAACGTAATAGGTTATGGTTATCAAATTATAATATTTTAAAAATGAAGAAAAAGATTATTCCTGGAATCCTACATCTCAAATTTAAAGTGTAAATAAAAAACTAAAACTTCTTTAACAATACCATTCTATACAACGTCAAATTAAAGAGCAAATTAATATTTCTCCAATTTAATCTATAGGTTTTAACTTTTAATTAGACAATTTTAATTTATATTTAGACATTTTTCATTTCATTTTGACATTTTTCATTTCAATTTAGACACATGAACCTTTTTTGAAAAGTCGTTGTGTCTGTATTAAAATGAAAAATGTCTAAATTAAATGAAAAATGTCTAAATTGAAATGAAAAATGTCTAAATTGAAATGAAAAATGTCCAAATTAAATTAAAAATGTCTAAATAAAAATTGAAAATGTCTAAATTAAAATGAAAGTGTCTAAATTAAAATGAAAAATGTCTAAATATAAATTAAAATTGTCTAATTAATAGTTAAAAACCTATATATACTTCTATTATAGCTCTGTAAAAATAGACACTTCGGCCAGTTATATTTATTTTCTCAACGTTCAACAAAATTCTTTTGTCTTCGTCAGGAGAAAAAATAAAAAAAAAGCATTAGGAAAGGCCTTAAAATTGTTCTATTATAAATACGTTTTTTTAAAGAAAAATATTTTTGTAGGGTGGAATTATATAAATCCGTATTGAGAAACTTATCATTCTTCTGCGTTTATTTTTATTTTTTAAATATCAGCTCAATGTGAGTTCTTAGTGTGAATAATCCGACCTTATAGACAATAACTTAGCATCTCATTGAGGTTTTTTTACCAGGAAATAAAACCGCAGTGTGTCGCCGAAACACTCACACACATACACACGGTTAAAAGAAATAAAAGGTTAATAAGTTTATTGAATAAGATTCTAGTTTAATACTTTAATATGTATTTATTTGCGCGCGCGCGTACACACGAATAAATATGAATATATTCCAAGTATCAAACTAAAATCGTATTCAAAATGAGATATTCATCGACGTTTCACGCGGTTCACTACCGCAATTTTCTAGGTGAAAAAGAAATTAACAAAAATCCATATCCCGAACACTCACATGAACAGTTATTTTAATCATTGATATAAATATTGCATTTTCGAAATTTTAAAATTTTAAATGTGTGTGCATACCAGATTAAATATATTTAGGATACATTAATTAATAGTAAAAGGTATTTACTCCGATTCCATACTTGGGTATATGAAGAAGTAGGGTTTCAGCGACTAAATCCCACGTTAATTGGCAGAGGCCCGCATGTTGGGAACAAATATAACTTCTCATGTCTGAGGGTTCAGGATATGAATTTTTGTTATATTTTTTTTCACGCAAAAATATTGCGGTAGTGAGCCGCCCAAAACGTCGATGAATATCTCATTTTGAATATATATATTTTATATAAATATATAAATGTGTGTTTAATACTAAAATAATTATAATTCAACGTTTAGTTAATATTTATTCCTACAGATGGCGCAAGCCATCAGCAACTTCTAATTAGAACGATTAGATTATGCACTACTTTAATTTTATATATATACATTTATTAATTAAAGAATTTTAGGTCATTTCCACATGTAAGTAGATATTATTTAGCGCAGGAAATCGCATTGCAAGAAATATTGCTTTTTAGATTCAAGTCAAATGTTACCAATTGGGGCCAAATTGTCTCAGGAAGACTTATGTGATTCAAACAAATAAAGAATCAATTTCCGGCTTGGTATTCTGAATCACTTTAAATAAAATGTATAGTTGTCTTATACCCTTGCAATTCCTCTCTCCACATAGTACCTTTTCAATTGACTTATTAATTATTCATGTTCATTGTAATGGAGTATTTGTACTATCTTTAAATATCATTGAGTCTACTTTTGCAAAAAGAAATATTCTGAACTCTCTCTTTTCTAAACTTTATATTTCCTCCAGAAATAATTGGGTCATGAGGTTTGTAAATATTTGAGAGCGTGTTAAAATAGATAAATAATTAAATTTAATCTTAAATATAAATATTACATTTTAAATTTTAAAAATTTAAAATGCATATAAGATTAAATATATTTAGTATACATTAATTAAAAGTAGAAGGAATTTACTCCGATTCCGGACTTGGGTATATGAAGGAGTAGGGTTTCAGCGACTAAATCCCACGTTAATTGGCAGACGCCCGCATGTTGGGAACAAAGTGGCGAATCAGTCGGCCTGGGCACAAAGCGATATCGAATCTAAAAGAAGAAAGAAAGCCATTTAAAGCAGCGGATCGATATTGATTGATTTCCGATGGCGCAGACCAGGAGAACCGCATTGCCAGCTGATCGCCCTTCTCCTTAATTGGCGCAATGTTGCTTCCTGCTCTACATTCTTCTCCTATAGTCTGCAGGAGCAGAGAAATCCGCCCATCTGGCATTTTTGGACTGGACAGCAACCTTTTCATAATTAGCACTTGAATTTGAGTGATAGATGTAATGTTGAGTCCTCAGACCACATCTTTCTCTCTCTCTCTCTCTTCTATTTAACTCACATACATTTAAAAATTTGCATTTTATTTCAAATTGGTTGCACGGTGCATTATAATATTTTCAGGAATTTTATTTGCAACGTCAAGCTTGCGTTAAACTAATTTTTATTTTGCATATATTTAGTATTTTGTACAGTAATCTAGAATCCTTTTCTTTATCAATTTCGCGCTCTTAAAAGCTCGATGAGATCTATGTATATATTTTATAGTTCTATATTGAAATTGGCCAGATGAAGTTCGGATAATGACAGTGCACTTCATGAGTTCTTGGAGGTAAATGTGTAAAGAAATCATTCTTTGATCTCAAATCCTAGAATTGAGTATATATAAATAGTTAAAGTGAATTAGAAAATAATTAAAAGTACGTTAACAGAAATAATAATAAAAAATATAAATCGAAGGTAATACAGCTATGAAATGCGAAATTTATTAATGTGTAGTAAATATGCACTTTATATTTGTTAGAAAGTACTATAGCTAGTGGGTTTTCTTCTACTGTTAAGATTTTGAATGGTGAATAAATGGTGGAATATACTGTTAATTTTCGGTTAGCAGGATCTTTGTTCGAACCTCACGATCTCCTTTAATTTATACATTAGAACGTGTCCCCTGAACTGCTATTTAGGCTGTACATATTAAAACTGTACATAGTAAAATTTGAACGATTCAACTACAACTCCAGTTCTGCGATTAATTTACTAAAATTTAAACGATACAATTTCAGCCCTAGTTCGGAGGTACATATACTAAAATTTGAACGATACAACTACAGATCCATTTCGGCGGGATATATAGTAAAACCGGAACGATGCAACTACAGCTCCATTTCGCGGGTTAAATAGTAAAACCGGAACGATACAACTACAGCTTCATTTCGGCGGTTTATATAGTAAAACCGGAACGATACAACTACAGCTTCATTTCGGCGGTTTATATAGTAAAACCGGAACGATACAACTACAGATCCATTTCAGCGGTTTATATAGTAAAACCGGAACGATACAACTACAGCTTCATTTCGGCGGTTTATATAGTAAAACCGGAACGATACAACTACAGCTTCATTTCGGCGATTTATATAGTAAAACCGGAACGATAAAACTACAGCTCCATTTCGGCGGGTTATATAGTAAAACCGGAACGATACAACTAAAGCCCCATGTCAGCGGTAATTTACTAAAATTTAAACGATACAATTTCAGCCCTAGTTCGGAGGTACATATACTAAAATTGTAACGTTACCACTACAACCCCAATTCAGTCTGCCTACTAAACTCCCTATAGAGAGTACCATTAGAAAACAATATCCGGCGAAACTTTACAATTAATTTAAAACTAATTATAACTACTCAACAGGACCAATTAAAATTTATTTCAGCAGGGTTTCAGATTGTGAATTTATCTCTTCACGTGGGATTCCAGTAATCTGTCTTCTACTAGAAAGTTGGTGGAAGACAAAGCAATAACATGGGGCTCCCTTGGCTCAGATCCCCAGCCATTAAGGTAATGGGCAAGAAGTTGTTAGAAGCTTCTTATTCTTCGCTTGCCAATTACGGGCGGGAGCTGCGGTGTGCCACTTGGGTTCCCCGGCCTAATGACTCTTGTGGCCGCGAAAAGGCCACAATTTTGACGCCTTTTACCTTCTCAGTATTCTTGTATTCTTGTGATCAAAAAAGAAACAATGTTATTGTTATATTATAGAATACTATATACAGTATATTCACACATGCAAAACCAAAACAAATATTTGTCACTCACTTTTTCATTAATATATTTTGAAATTTTAAACAAATCCCCGTACTTCTCCCCTGCTATAATTCCTCTTTTATTGACGATTTTAGATTCCTTCTAATGGGACCAAATCCAATTCGCCAGATATGACAAATTATTTGTGGCTCATTTATTTTACGACCTTTGCCTTATGTACTCGGGTAATAAACAAATGCATTGTTTTGTTGCATATATTCAAAGGAAGAGCTACCTATTTTGTTACATAATTACAGCGAATATTGTATATACAATAAGTACCATAAGTACACCTATGTATAATTTCCTCTTGTTGGTTCCAATGTTTTTTATTGGAATTTAGAGCTACAAAACACGTAGGTAAACGAAACGGTTTCCCGATGGCCGGCTAAAACCTTTGTAAATAATATTTTGTTTTTCCTTGTTCTACTCGCCTTAAGACAGGGGGAACTTTTTATCAAATTATGTTTTTTATATATTCCTTTAGTAAAATTAAAGCTATTTTTGATAACTATTTTTATTATTATTATTTAAATTTAACCACGATTGCATTACCATAGCATACTCCTCAAGATAATTATAATCGGCAGATATCTCTCTTTTTTTTATAACATATATATACCAAGAAAAATGTATCTGCTGATCGTGCAAATAAAGGTTGCTGATGTCTTGCGTCATCTATTGGAAAATTATATATATAACATGTATAATTATTAATACAGGTACGGAAATTTTGAAAGAAAATCTACTACAATATACGATAATTTGTGTAGTATAAATCCGTTTTATTCGTGCTCTGATTGGTTGTTCGATGTCACGTGACTCCAATCAGAATCAGTGTTGAGTTCATTAGCCAACCAGCGTGCAGTATTTCTTAGAGGTTGCTCTTTACAATGAAATTCAATGCCCCTAAATATAAGAACGTGGGTTCGATTCTAGAATGTTCTCTCTTTTTTTTTTTTAAATATATTAGCAATTTATTATATGAAAGATTATATAATATTAAAGAATTATATATATATATATATATATATATATATATTTATTTATCAGAATTTTAATAATTTTATTATTTTACTTTAAATTTCGTATTCTATAAAGGTAAAATTAATCGTCGTATGAATATTTTTATTTTATTATATTAACACATTTTTAGGTTTATTTTAGTGTTTTCAAATATTCAATCGTATTTGGGACTGTAGGCTATAATGCTCTAGTATTCAAATATGTGATCAATATTCGATAAATCATAATAATCGCCCCAATATCTATAAAGAATTCAAAAAAAGAAAATTCGAATGTGCAGTGAGCATAAAATTGTAAAAATCCACTTGAAGAAATGAAGAGATAATGCATTGATCGTGCTTATAAAAAGTGACGAGCAAATTTCCAATAATGTATTAAGTGGAATGATTGGAGAGACACGAGATTGGAAGAAATAAAAAGTAAAATTAAATAAAAAGCAACAATGAAAATATAAAAATAAAATGTCTCCAACGAAAATATAAAAAAGAAACTTTTCAAATTTGTAATTGTGAAGGAAAAAGGAGAAAGAGGCTCTTTTTTTGAATTGTAAAAAAAAAAAAGAATATAAAATCAAATTTAGCACTGGAATTTTCTTTGGGAGCAAAAAATAAATTAAAATATTGTTACCAAGTGTTTTGGAGTTTCAATATATTTTCATTTTAAACGATAAAAAAGCATATTAACTATTTTTCTAATTTTTATGCCCCGCACATTCTTGTAATTATAAATAAATATATTTTTATTAATAATTCGAATAATATAAATTTTGTTTAATATATAGTGTATATTTTTATCAAAATGAAATTATTATAAATAGAAATGATATATAATTAAATGAAGCATGTTTCTGTTTTTTAAGGTTTGACTCGGAAATTTCTGTATTTATTAAAGTAAATCAATAGTGTGTAACATGTGTCTCATCGATTTAATTAGAATTTTCTGTATTTTGTGCCAATCAAGCGGATATTCTAATTAAAAGGTGTTCCAATTAATTAAAGTAATCTGTATTTTACTTGAATTACAATTGACGGTATAAAATTGAAATATATTTATAGCAAAAAGTTTAAGAACAACGGAGAAAGGTCTTTTTCATTATAGTGATAAATTACGAGATTTAAAACTCGTGGTTCATCTAGAGTTGTAACTCTAATGAACCTTAAGAAAAGGATGATTTTTTATATGATATATAACATTTGACTATATCTAAACGAATTAAGACAAAATTTGAAAACTTATGAATATATGCGTTCAAATTGTTTAGATATAGGCAAATGATATACAGTTAAACCTGTCTATAGTACCCCCTCTCTATAACACCCTATTTTGGTGAGTCCCAAGAGGGGGCACTATAGACAGGTTTAACTGTATCTTATATATATGTCTTATTGTTAACGTTTTCATTTATTTCTTGAAAATAAAGATACCTCGGCCAGTAAATCTTTTTATTACCTCGACGTTTCGACAAAAATCTTTTGTCCTCGTCAGGAGCAAACAAAAATTAAACATTTAGCAAGGCGTTAAAAATCATTCTCGGTTTTCATTTACATATCAGACTTACACCTGTATAAGGTGTATTGAGGTTTGAGAGCTGATGGTTTATCGCTATATATAATGGAAGAAACCTTCTCCGTTGATTTTGGAACATTTGTTATTTACCTATGGGGAATAATATTAGAAATATATAAATCTAATTGAATTTTATAATACAATATAATATAATGCGCCTTGTGATGGTAAAACGATATTTGAAAATTACCCCGCATGTGTTTCTTTTGAACGAAAAATCGAAATATATTTCAAGGAGAAATAACGATCATTTCCAACCTTAGGGATGAGGTTTATATTATATTGGACTAGCCGAATGACCCGGGCAACGCCCGTGTTTTACCCGATTGGATGTTTTGATTCAAATACTATTTGTTACAATTATAAATTGTCGCCTTAAATAAATGCATATGTTAGTTAATAACTAAAGCCTATGTGCTTTATCTGTCTATGTACTGTTGGCTTCCGTAGGCGTCTCTTACTGGGAAAAAGAAAGAGAGGATTCCATTTGGTTATTAACTAATATATGCATTTATTTAAGGAGCGACCCGCTCCAACACAATAGTTACAAAAACGAAAAAGCGATTGGGGGGAGGGGGGGGCAAAGGTGGCGTGATCGTAGCCAACCAATAGGAGGGCGCCATTCTAAATAAAAAGCAAACGGTGACAGAGACGAAAACTGATTAAGAGATGAAGAATTGATGACGCTCGTGACTGTATATATAATTATATTATAGTATTAGAGTATATTGTTTTTTTATAAATTACTTTATGTATTATTTACGAACGGAAAAATATGTCTAGGGTAGCCTAGTGGACATGGCATCTGCCCGGTAAGCGGAAGACTGTGGGTTCGATTCCCATCCCTGGACACTTTTATTTTTCCGTTTATCATTACTCTTCACAATTCATCCTTTCATACCTCATTCCTAAGGTTGAAAATTATCGTTATTTCTCCTTGAAATAAATTTTGATTTTTCGTTCAAAAGAAACATTTGCGGGATAATTTTCAAATGTCATTTTACTAATTGCATTTGTATTTAAATATTGATTGTACTGTATAAACTAAATGGGAGTATATAGGAATTTCATCACAATTACAATCTTCATTGGAGATATATTTAGAGAGTAATAAATCTATTTGTATTTGTATATAGAGATTAAGCGTACTGGATAAACTAAATGGGGGTATACGTCCATTTCCTCAGTTACAATATTCGTAAAACGATAAAAATAAACTGTGCGCCATCTATCAATCATCTCTGTAAAAAAAACGGCGATATTATCACTTTTATAGGTTTGTAAAACTCCGAAAGCCCATCCGAACAACATGAGGCTTATCGTTTAAGTTACTATACTAGACAGTTTTGTTCCATTTTCTAATAAACACAACCTGAGATAGAAACCAATATTTGGGTACTTTTATGAAGAATAATTATTATCAATTGTGTGGATTCTAGTAAAGAGTCAACCTACGAATGAGCTTAGGTAAAGAAATGTGAAACTGACACCTTTTGTAAATGTAAAATTCGAACTGTATTTTACTTGTGCCGACATGTAGTACACTTGCAGTATCATATTCTTAGAGAAATCTCACCATGATTATCATGGCGTGTACTATGTGTACTTAAGAGAAGAAAAATAGAATAAGATTTATTCCTTGTGTAACGTGAGACTCACTAATATTTCGAATTTGCGAAAGTTGATTTTTTATCTTCAATTGTAAAACATTCTAAGATCTCGGAGACGATAGCCTAACTCTTTGATTGTATTTTTATTCTGTTATGAGAACAGCGGGGCCTTTCAACGAACCTCTGCCCTCCAATGTCCTTCAATAAAAGCTCAAACTTCTAAACAGCTTTCTTAGACCATGTTTAAACGCTAGACACAATCCAGTTTAAACATAAAGTGATGGTAGTTGCTTTTACATATATTGAGTATATGGATGAAGATAAACATATTTGAAATAGCACAAACAGAGTAATCTATATATTGCATATTTATGAGCTGAATTCATTATTTATTTAAAACGCATATCCATTTTAGTTAACTAAAGATGTATTTCTTCCAATAAAGTTTCTTATGCAGTCTTTTGTATTTCTTCTCGTTTTTAAAAGGCAGAAGAACTGTATTCGAAACAAAAATATTTTTTAAATTTCTACAATAACCGAAGCCTTTTTATAATTTCATTAAGCACATTATTACCAAGAATAAACATTTAAATATAGACTATAAGCAAAATGCACAATACAATAGTTGTTAGCGATCTGTTAGGTTGAATTGGCGGAATTACTGAGAGGGTTTATCACTGATGAGCAAAAATATCATAAATTTATTTCACTTTCATTTCCCTAGTTGTAGAAATCAATCCTTTATTATTAAAAGAAATAGCTGTGAATAATTCTATTGTTAGAATATAAGAATATGATTAGAGGTTAAGATATATCAATGCTATTAACCTGTCATGGTAGCTTCCAATTGCGGCTTACACTGTACCCACAGCGAGCACAATTCCTTCCTACACAACTCCAATGTTTACCTTCCAAGTTATCGACCACTTAAAACCAATTGGTTAAGGAGGATTGAAATCCCGCGAGATGGGATCAGAACTAATTCCGCACTAATCTTAGTAAAAATAAATTGGGTAAAAAAGCTAATTGGTTTAACTGATCTCATTTTCTCCTTAGGCTTTTCTTTAGCGCCGACATCGGATAGTCCAATCTGACCCTTTTCTCGGCCTAACTTCGTCAACGTTGCGCCAACCTCTCATTAACGTCTCCAGCCAATATTTACTTAATTACGCGCCTAATTATTCTATCAATTCAATTTGGCCTTACAGAATCCTAGCCCGTAGTATTGCGTTGAATTCTATTCCATTTTTTATATTAATTAAGAAATTAATTGTAAAAATTAACGTACGTAATATATGTTAAATATATTTATAATATAATTTTAAAAAATATTAAATTTAATTGCTATTTATTCATATTTATTTCTTTAATCAATATACTCTTCTCCACTCTCATTTTTCGAAGAAGAAATCGGTAAAATTTGAAAAAAGCCTTCAATATTGCTTCTAATATTGTCTCTATTGTTTCTTTATATAATCATAATTGGGTTGCGTAGGGTATTCTATAATTGTTCATCTATTGTTCAATACACTTTTAATATATGAATCACAACAAAAATCATTTTAATACTCTAGGTATATTTCGTTTATATATTCAATTAATAATATAATAAAACAAATGCAGCTCTTTTTAAATGCTTATCACTAATGATAAATCAATAGTAAACTTATATTTTAAATAATTTGTGTTTTAACTTTCGGCTGATGTATTTAAAATAAAATATTCCTTAGAATCTATCTCTTTAAGGACAGAACGGTTTAAATCTATACCTTAGCGGACCGAACTGTTGTAATCTCTACCTTAGCGGACTGAACTGTTGTAATATATCTCTTTAAGGACAGCATATGCCTTAGAATATTTTTCATAAGTTTAAAAAATCACAAATATGCAATTGTATAGCGCTAAATTCAATTTTTCCAATAAGCAAACAACGGGTTGTTTTACACAATTTATAAATACTGCATATTCTCAGTGAATTACAATATAATCTGCAATACATTTCTCTTTGTTTATTATAAATGAGAACAAACACACAATTTGATACAAATCATCCTCATATTGATAAATATAAACGAATAAATTTCTCATTTTATATTAAGGTGAACGCTCAGGCGTTATGAAGATCATTTTCTAATTTTCTTTTAATTAATGCCTGGAATTATATTTCATAGGATACAATGGCATATTCCCGGTTTATAATATCTGAAAAGGGGATCTCTCTCTTTAAGGAACAGAAATCATATAATCTATAACTTAGCGGACCGAACTGTTGTAATATGTTTCTTAAACGACAGAACTGTTGTAATCTATCTCTTTAAGAACAGAACTGTTGTAATCTCTCTCTTTAAGGACAGAACTGTTATAATCTATACCTTAGCGGACCGAACTGTTCTAATCTTTACCTTAGCGGACCGAACTGTTCTAACCTCTACCTTAGCGGACCAACTGTTGTAATCTATCTCTTTAAGAACAGAACTGTTGTAATCTATACTTTAACGGACCGAACTGTTGTAATCTATCTCTTTAAGAACAGAACTATTGTTATCTTTACCTTAGCGGACCGAACTGTTGTAATCTATCTCTTTAAGAACAGGACTGTTGTAATATACCTCTTTAAGGACCGAACTGTTGTAATCTCTACCTTAGCGGACCGAACTGCTGTAATCTATCTCTTTAAGGACAGAACTGTTTAAATCTATCTCTTTAAGGACAGAACTGTTTAAATGTATATCTTTAAGGACAGAACTATTATTATCTTTACCTTAGCGAACCGAACTGTTGTAATCTATCTCTTTAAGAACAGAACTGTTGTTATCTTTACCTTAGCGGACCGAACTGTTGTAATCTATCTCTTTAAGAACAGAACTGTTGTAATATACCTCTTTAAGGACCGAACTGTTTTAATCTCTACCTTAGCGGACCGAACTTTTGTAATCTATCTCTTTAAGGACAGAACTGTTTAAATCTATCTCTTTAAGGACAGAACTGTTTAAATCTATCTCTTTAAGGACAGAACTATTATTATCTTTACCTTAGCGGACCGAACTGTTGTAATCTATCTCTTTAAGAACAGAACTGTTGTAATATACCTCTTTAAGGACCGAACTGTTTTAATCTCTACCTTAGCGGACCGAACTTTTGTAATCTATCTCTTTAAGGACAGAACTGTTTAAATCTATCTCTTTAAGGACAGAACTGTTTAAATCTATCTCTTTAAGGACAGAACTATTATTATCTTTACCTTAGCGGACCGAACTGTTGTAATCTATCTCTTTAAGAACAGAACTGTTGTAATATACCTCTTTAAGGACCGAACTGTTTTAATCTCTACCTTAGCGGACCGAACTTTTGTAATCTATCTCTTTAAGGACAGAACTGTTTAAATCTATCTCTTTAAGGACAGAACTGTTTAAATCTATCTCTTTAAGGACAGAACTATTATTATCTTTACCTTAGCGGACCGAACTGTTGTAATCTATCTCTTTAAGAACAGAACTGTTGTAATATACCTCTTTAAGGACCGAACTGTTTTAATCTCCACCTTAGCGGACCGAACTTTTGTAATCTATCTCTTTAAGGACAGAACTGTTTAAATCTATCTCTTTAAGGACAGAACTGTTTAAATCTATCTCTTTAAGGACAGAACTATTATTATCTTTACCTTAGTGGACCGAACTGTTGTAATCTATCTCTTTAAGGACAGAACTGTTGTTATCTTTACCTTAGCGGACCGAACTTTTACTCTCAAAGGACAGAGAAATGTTATAATCTATCTCTCAAAAGGTAGAAATGTTATAATCTATCTCTCAAAAGGTAGAAATATTATCATCTATCTCTCAAAAGGTAGAAATGTTATAATCTTAAAAGACAGAACTGTTGTAATCTATCTCTTAAAGGAAACGGAAGTTGTATTCTATCCCTTAATAGACACAAAATTGACTAAATGAACTGTTATAATTTAATTCTTAACGGATATAACTGTTGTAATCTATCTCATAAAAGGCAGAACTGTTGTTATATATCTCTTAAAAGACATAAATTTTGTAATCTATCTCTTTAAGGACAGAACTGTTATAATATATACTTTAACGTACCGAACTGTTGTAATCTATCTCTTTAAGGACAGAACTGTTATAATCTATACCTTAGCGGACCGAACTGTTGTAATCTCTACCTTAGCAGACCGAACTGTTGTAATCTATCTCTTTAAGAACAGAACTGTTGTAATCCATCTCTTTAAGGACAGAACTGTTGTAATCTATACCTTAGCGGACCGAACTGTTCTAATCTCTACCTTAGCGGACCGAACTGTTCTAAACCTCTACCTTAGCGGACCGAACTGTTGTAATCTATCTCTTTAAGAACAGAACTGTTGTAATCTATACTTTAACGGACCGAACTGTTGTAATCTATCTCTTTAAGAACAGAACTATTGTTATCTTTACCTTAGCGGACCGAACTGCTGTAATCTATCTCTTTAAGGACAGAACTGTTTAAATCTATCTCTTTAAGGACAGAACTATTATTATCTTTACCTTAGCGGACCGAACTGTTGTAATCTATCTCTTTAAGAACAGAACTGTTGTAATATACATCTTTAAGGACCGAACTGTTTTAATCTCTACCTTAGCGGACCGAACTTTTGTAATCTATCTCTTTAAGGACCGAACTGTTTAAATCTATCTCTTTAAGGACAGAACTATTATTATCTTTACCTTAGAGGACCGAACTGTTGTAATCTATCTCTTTAAGGACAGAACTGTTGTTATCTTTACCTTAGCGGACCGAACCTTTACTCTCAAAGGACAGAAATGTTATAATCTATCTCTCAAAAGGTAGAAATGTTATAATCTTAAAGGACAGAACTGTTGTAATCTATCTCTTAAAGGAAACGGAAGTTGTATTCTATCCCTTAATAGACACAAAATTGACTAAATGAACTATTATAATTTAATTCTTAACGGATATAACTGTTGTAATCTATCTCATAAAAGGCAGAACTGTTGTTATATATCTCTTAAAAGTCATAAATTTTGTAATATATCTCTTAAAGGAAAAGACGTTGTATTATATTCCTTAACGGACAGAATATAATTCTTAACGGAAAGAAATGATATAACCTAGCTCCTAACAGACAAAACTCTTATAAGCTATATTTCAACGGACAGTAATGTAATCTATCTTTTAACGGAAAGAACTGTTGTAATCTTTCTCTTAACGGACAGAACTGCTGTACTATATTTCTAAAAATACAGATCTGTTGTAATTAATTTTTCACAAGACAGACCTGTTGTAAAACATCTTTCAAAAGATTTAAATGTTTTAATATATCTCTCACCAGGTTGATTTGTTGCAATTCATCCTTCACAAGAGAGATATGTTGTTATATATCTCTTAACTCTTAGTTAACCAAACGAACAACTAAAGAGGTCTGGTGTCCGCCAGTAGAAACGCCTAAGTCTTCCATCCTCAGTTAACCCATCGTGCGTCCAGATGAAGATCACCATGTCCCAGAAAGACACACCCCAGAACATGATGCAAAGGTTGAAGGTACAAGCATGGCTATAACCTTTACTAACGGCAATGCCAATGTTTGAAGTTTACCTAAAACATTAATTCAAATTTGTCGAACATTTAAAATTTCGAAATATATTTTGGATTATGTCAATAATATTATATATGAAAGATATAATTGGATATTCTAAAAATTGAAATACATGTTCACACATTCGACCGTTTATTTTTAATATAGAAAATACATTTAAAATTTACATATTGGCAAAAAAAGAACCGTATTTTCATTTGATCGATTAGGAATTTTATTTATATATTCATTCCGATTCAATAACTGATTCTATTTTTAGAATATTATATATATTTAGAATATTATATTTTAAAATAATTTAAACATAAATATTTGTATACTCAACCGTTTAATATACTAGGCTGACGCCTTACGGAGTAAATAAATATTAGGAGAAAAGGTTCTATGAAGAGCAAGGGCATCAAAGAATATATTGAAATGTTAAACATCCCTTAATGTTCCTAGAATAAATAACGCTGCAGCGCTTTATTTGCCAAAATATAGGAAATATCCCTTGAAAACCTTTCATCTTAGTTTTATTTATATTTCAGTGAAGATAGCGTGATTATTGTTTTTGAATAGCGAATATTCCAGATGTCAAAGGCGCACATAAAAGACAAATAAAAGCCATTCTATATAATAAAACAATTATTTAATAACAATGTAATTCTATCTGATGAAAGGATAACAGTGAAAACCTTTTATTTCTTGATTATGTAAATACGCTGAGTTATAATTTGTATTTTAATACCGGCAAAGATAAAATATGAATGCACACACAAAGGCTGTATTAAGACACCAGTCTTATACAGATTCTCCTTTCTCATTGTCGGCTTGCAACGATTTCCTCGCGATGATCAATCATCATCATACAATGGAGGAGAAAAACGAAACCAAGTTATAAAATATGAATACGTGACCTTCAAAGCTAAAATATGAATTCCTTATAGGGTTTGGATTACGGTCCAGGCTGTTAGTTAACCAAACGAAAATCTACAGCTCTGGTGTCCGCCAGAAGAAACGCCTAAGTCTTCCATCCTCAGTTAACCCATCGTGCGTCCAGATGAAGACCACCATGTCCAAGAAAGACACACCCCAGAACATGATGAGAAAGTTGAAGGTACAAGCATGACTATAAGATTTACTAACGGCAATGCTATAGTTTGAGTTCCACTAAAATATTAATTAATTTCAAATTTAGCAAGAATTTGATTTTAGAAATATATTTTGGACACAAATAGGGAAGAGTAGAAAATCTATTAAAAATTAATATTCTGTGGTATCAAAAGTGAAATACATGTTATAATTCGACTTATAAATAATAAATAGAAAATGCATTAAAAATTTAGACAATGACATAAAAAGAGGCATTTCTAAAAAGGCCCCATTTTCAAATGCACCGTGTAATATCTAAAAATGCTTATTGAGATTATGATCATTTATATACTACAATAAATATTTATATTTGCATAATTAATAACTGACTTTTAAAAATATTATTAAAGAATCTATAAAAACTATTTGTGAGTGTCACTCGTTTATAAAATATATTTCCAAACATATAAAGTGATTTCTGAACGAGTCATCTTATATTCGTCTTTAATTTGGTCGTTATGAACAATATGGATAATTTTAATAAATATTGGCTGTTATGATCATATTTTAAAAGTGTAATTCATAGAATTGCGTAATATTTTCGCCTTATAAATATCTGGCTAGACTATAGATAGAAAATGTGTCGTAAGAATGATTGGCGATAGCTCGGAGCAAAAGGCGCCTGACGGTTTATAGCGGAGCATCATCGCTCCATTTAGGCGATCGATCAATAAACGCTAGCTACATGTAATCCTAATGGGGACACTTCGGGACCTTGTAATCTCCCCCAGCACAAGAGCTTAGGGCGATCCTACAATGGATTGTCACACAACTCAGCATGCCACTGCCGTCGCTTCCCACTCTGTTCTCACCAACAAGTTGACACGTCAACTACAATACACTTAGTAGATTGTAGAATATCTGATTCGTTACCTCAGTTGGTTTTTAATTTTTGGACAAGTTTATGACGTGTAATTGCCGATTTATAAGCTTGGTTCCGTTGATAAACTTTTCTGTTAAAAAATCAGAAATTTTATTGAAACATTCAGAATATTCACCTTATATATATATATATATATATATATATATATATATATATATATATATATATATAAATATAAACTTCTTTCGTTCATTATATTTCTCTTCACACTTCATTATTATATGCATATATATTTGCACACAGCAGAAATATAAAACAAATACTACCGAACTTACTGGAAGGAAATGGTCATGAGCCAAGACCTCTCATTCAATAACTTTGTAGTAAGGTCTGTAGAAATAATATTTCTATAATAATAATTAGATAATAAAAAGGCATATATTGGATTTAATAAAATATTTATTTTGCCAATATTTCGGTTGGCTGAACGTCAAACCTTTATCAAGGCATTACATTTTTGTATACACAAACTCAGCGCCGCATAGTGTTATAATATCACAGTTGAAATAATTTTAAAAATAAAAAGTAGGTGGGGGAAATTGTGTAAGCAAAAAAAAAAATTTGAAAGTTACAATCAGAATAAGTTAAATATCTTAAAATATTAAAGGGGAAAAAATAATGAGGTCTATCCTATATTCTAAAATATTTGTAACATACAAAATCATACAAGAACATACAAAAATTTTATTATAATGTATAATATATTCCTTTTTATTATCTAATGAATTAAATATGGATTGCTCTATTTTCAAAATAATAATTATATTAAAAAGAAACTCACATTGGCTGTAAATTTATTTGTTACAAATTTTAAAAATATTAGTATAATCGTAAAGAAAGAGGTTGCCTGGCCTGCATTCATAGTTCTTAAAATTGAAGATACTTCGGCAGTATAAAAAGTAAAAAGATTTACTGGCCGAAGTATCTTTAATTTTAAGAAATATTATTGTTATTTATATCCATTTCCAGTTGACAGGCGCTCGGAACAGAAATTACCGATATTTTATTAATTCTATTGTTATAAATTACCTTTCCCATTAATTATAATCAATATTAGGGAATTCTCATATTCTAGAAATAACCATATTTTCGTAGAATATTCATGTCAATTATAGGAATAATACTATATCCCCACTTCCACACGTGTGTGAGGAATCGAAAAAAGTAGAATATCAGCCTAGACGTTTGAAGCTGAATGCAAATGAGTGAATACAATTTTTCAGCAAATTTATTCGTGGCCATCCAAAAACTAAAGAGAAGGAAAATTTTCTAATCAAATATTCATCAGGTTCTCTTTAATAAAGATTAAAGATATGACAGAAATTTGGAATCTTTGAAGGTGTTTTATATTCACAACTAAATTTATGAATGCTAATATATTCATTTTAAATATAAAATATGATACTTTTATAATAGAGGCTAACAAAAATATAACAAATAACGTAGGATATTCTATTAAGATTGATTTATAATTTGTTTTTGGTTTCTATTATAATTTGTTTTTTATTTTATATTTTTATTTGTTTATTTTAGCTATTTTATTTGTATCTTTTAGTTAGGTATATTTTTTTTATTTTAAATTTATGTTTTTTTTTTTTTTTTTACCAGAAGATGTCGAAGAACCTCCAATTCAAAATGGCGGCTCACCCGACCAAGATCAGCAGACAGGTAAACTTAATTCCCTGCCAAGATATTTCCCATTTTTGTTTCAGATTTCCCTGCGCATTTTAATCAAAAAGACCTTCCAACATACCCTTTCTGGATTATTTCTTATTACTTTTTTAATATTAATTCTTTTTTATATATTTAAATATTCTCTTAATATAAAAAAAGGAAATATTTAAAATTTCATTTTAAATTCCTTCTTCCCGTTATACATGTATACCCAACTCTCCATGGTAATATAATATATACCAAAATAGTTTCTCTATCTTTAAAGGTTTCTGTAATTCTAAGATTAATCGCAATATTAATAAGATAATATTATTTTAGAAAATGTATCAAATATTTTAAAAATTATATTTAAATAAATATAATATAAATATATTTATATAATGGGTTTTTCCTCTTTATAGTGCCGCTTTTAAAATGCTAATAAGCGGAAAATAATTATTCAATAATTTGATAGATACTTCCATTCTATTTACACACAGCTATTAATCGAATAAAATTATCAATTTTTCATCAATAAATGTGTGTCACAGTCCATTAAAGATTCAGTAATTCGGGAGCTATTAAATCGTTTAATTCAATTTGGGAAGAGCGCCATTAGTCATTATGAGCAATAAATTGGACAATATTTATATAACAGATAAATTTGGAAAATTTTATTTATTAAAATACAAAAACCTGTTGTATTCTCTGTTCGTGTTTGCAGGGAGTTGATGTAAACTGTCGCAATATTTAGAGTAGATACGAATCCAGAGCAAATTCTTGAATATTTTTGCGTGTTTGCGTGCGTGTTTGTGATCTTCTATTTCTAACCTTGTATTTTAAAAGGTATATCACACTGAGAAAATATTTTATTATTGTTTTAATCTATTTAAGACGCACACTACGTCAATGCATCCATCATACCTAGAAGACAGTTTAAAAACCTTCTCACTTGGCCTCACTTGGCGCTAAATTCAAACAAGGTAAGATTCTATAACCTAACGCAGCGGGCGTCATTAAGGTAAGTCGTATAATGTATTACCGGCATCTGAGGCCTCCTCGGTCGTCAGCCGGCGAATACCTATTGCTAGGCATCATCATGATCATAGATACAAGAGCTTGAATGTCCATATTGTCCCTGAATTTGTCTTTTGACTTGACATTTTTTTCTTCTATGGATCACGTCGTACAACCTTCAGGTTAGACAGCAATAATCCTTCAGCTATTGATCAATGGTCATGGTGAAGCCTTATTGAGGCAGCACGCCAGAATTGATTCATCTGAAATAAAAATAAATCTTCAGGTTTTAAATAATGAGCTAATTTACCTGACAAGACGAATTGAGCCTGTCTCCACATGATACAAGCCTGCTTTCAATTGTCTTTGTCATGAATTGCTACTGTGCGATCAACGGTTTCAAAACAATTCGCATGACTTTACAACTCATTTTGTTTTACCCTTATTAATTTGTTTAACATAAAGAGATGTCTTCGCCAACGAAAACGGATGTTTTCACGAAAAATAAATATTTGTTATGAATATATTTCTGTTGAAATTATTCTAGCTTATTTGTTTTTTGCTGCTCCATGGAATGGAAGGTACCATTGCCCCGTTAGTCAGTCACATTTCAGAGTTCCCTGTAGGTTTTCACGGTTACCGTAGCGGCTCGGGGCTCACAAAGTCCCCACCGTACTTCACCCTGCAGGGCAGTCCCTTACTTAAGCTGCTTCTCCCGCCCGCAACGCAGAGGTGGGGTTGGACTTTTGGGCAGGAAAATCAAGAATCATAACAGGACATTTTAAAGGAATGAAGATAAACCCAGACATGACTAGATCCTACCGGAACTGCAATAACTGTCACAACACCCAACTCACTCCGGACTACATATACAGTTGCCCGGCCATCCTTGCAGCCCTCTATATGGCAGACATCAATCCAGAAGAGGACATCCATACGAACAGGGCACCTTTGTTGGCAGGTATTGTGATCAGGGTGCACGGACCGATCTGATCTGCTCCATGGACAAGACACCACCACCTAGCTTATTTGTTGATACTACTAATATTTCATAATAGCATCTCATTTAATTCAACCACGCTTTTTTAAATGAAATTAGTTAAATTAACATGACTATTAGACTTGATTATTATATATTTTTTTATGAAGTCGTTTATCTACCACGTTTTTTTAACAGGCGCTTCAGCGTTGTATTTTTTATACATTTACCCATATTTCACACATTTAATCAGAATTAATTAAAATAGTCAAGGTAGTTGAATATTGAATGGATATATTTAATTGCCAAAAGTAAATTATTTCAGTAAATATAGAAGTGCTGTCACACAATAATGAGACTGTGTAGGTGGAGGTTCTATTTGCACTTTATTAAAGCTCAAATGTATCGAAGGTTTGGCGTGTTCTAGCCAGCTGACGCGTGCCTGGCCAACTTTATAAGCGGATGGGACAGGAGCAATTATAATTGGACATATCGATTGGCCCCGCGTTCATATTAAAACTGTATCGACCGAACTCGAAACTTTTAATCTAGCAGGTAGTGACGCCAGGTCGATGGTTCACCATTTTTTTTTCTAAATAAAAAATGAATCGAAGAAGATTTATTTAAATAAGACGCTTCTTTAAAATATACCCTCCTTTTTTGTTCGATTGAAATCAGTTCTTCTGGATAAGGGCAAGAAAATAAAAGACCTCCTTGCTATTTAATCAGGAAAGTTCATGGTTGATTTCTGTTTCTGACACGTAGAAATGAAGTGTTTGTATAATTGCTTCTACTTTAAATACACCACAGGTCGCTATATGTAGAGGTCATTCTTATTTGTAATATATATATATATATACAGGCTTTCCGATCGGTTACTTAAGCTCACTGCTGGAATTGAACTTGTCAAAAATGCTTTTAAACAATTTATTAAGGTAATTTATGAAAAATATTTCAAAATTCGGGGTTCAAACCGGGTCTTAATTTATAGATTTATATTATAGATATAGTTTTTATAGATCCCCTAACCATCACCCCCAGTTTGGAAGAACTTACAGCGCCTGGTGTTTCCAAATGGACACTCTCCGACGCACTGACATGGACTAACGTTTCTTACTCCGGTAATCAGAAGAGAATAGATATTTTCAACGTTGGAGTATGACCGTAGTTCTTTCAAACAAACGATATGTGTTTAAAGAAACACTTTGGCTAAAATATTTCCATTGTATAGAAATTTTAGCAAAAGAATATTGTACTCGTCAAAAAAACATAGGGCAAAGCTATTAAACCGCAACGTTCTATTATTCTATATATTTATTTTTTTACCTTTAACATGACGAAGACGATGTATTTTGTAGAAATATCGATGAAATTTTTAAAAAGCAATGTCTTACCTGTGCTTTTTTTTTCTTAAGAAATATCAATGCCGGAAAGATCAACCTCTAGCCTCAAAGTGAACTCCCTAAGATAAACTAATTTAATTTCTTGTAAGGGAAGGGTGTGGAGAGTTGAAATGATTAACTATATATGTGAACAAAGTGATGTATCCCACACAATAAAGTGAATTTTACACTTGTGGGGATTAAACAATTTTTGTTTCTAATCAATATATATTTTAAAACTGATTTTTGAGAAACACAATCAGAGAAAATTTGAATTACTATAGATTAACTTGTCAATTATGAATAAAAGTAAAACGACAAATTGTAATACAGGTTTCTTTATTAAAATGCAGCAAGAATGTTGCCTCTCATTTCGGCCTACCCTCGAGCCGGTGAAGTTTCCGTCGCCCACGTGCGCCTTGCCGACGCCAACTTCAGCGGCGAGCGAATCGATAGCTTTCTATGTCCATTATTTCTATGGGCCTCGTGATGATTTGTTCTGGATTTTCCAAAGTTTAGTGCTAATAAAATATTGCGCAATCTAACCATAAAAATATGTTTTTCTCTCTCCAAGGTTGCGGTTGAATACAACCCTCCCCTCCTTTCCACCCAGGGACCGGTTGGTCGTTAGCGCTTTTGTCCCTCGCGCTACAAAGCGCTGCGGAGGCCGCTTCTCCCTCCGATATTTATTATCAGCCGCCATTCCCCTCTCACATCTATTAATAAACTTCTTGCATAAGATTTATTATTTGAGTATCTTTCCATTATTTTTAAATAGTTCACGCAGATATGATGAGAAAGATTGATTAAAAACGGATTCCGTTCAGTTTCTATATAGCTCCAGTGGGTCCAAAGTTGAACAAGAGAGTTTCCCCCATGAAGTAGGGCATCATCCAGCCGTATTGAAAATTGTTTTATGATGTATAATTATTTCTATCTCTATTCAAGATATAAACAATATTCACTTTGAATTCTTTCGAGGGTTATTCTATTTTTATCTATGTATACATATATATATTAAAAATGGCATATCCTGACCAGGAGCACATGTGCTTTACAGAAGGCAGAGCGCCATCTGGTGGAACAGAAATCAACTAAACATTGATTTAGCCTGTTCCCTGATATTTGGCCAACCCAGTTTCTTGATAAATCAAGAATTTCTTGGTTTTTCAGGAAGCCACTGGGACCAGAAAATATTTTTGGTCGCAGTGGTTCAGCCTACTCCACGCTGACGAGCGCCAAAAGCGCGAAACGCTTTCGTGGATGGATTTTCTTGATTTATCAAGAAACTGGGTTGGCCAAATATCAGGGAACAGGCTAAATCAATGTTTAGTTGATTTCTGTTCCACCAGATGGCGCTCTGCCTTCTGTAAAGCACATGTGCTCCTGGTCAGGATATGCCATTTTTAATATTGATTTCAACACCTTATCTTTTTATCTTTTATTTTTTTCTTTCGTGTTTTCATACATATATATATATATACTTAGTAGATATAATCTCAAATGTTCTAGGGAATTATATATTTGAAGAAAATTAGTTTTTAGAACGTAGTTCACATATCTTTCAAGTTACTTTGTATAAAATGTTTTTCGCGTCTATCACCTGGATGGTCAGTTTTACAAGATTTCTCCCAGAAAATAAAATGGGTGTTCGGATTATCGAAATATTGGATATTAATAATTAACTATTGACCTGATTTAAGACTAATTTAATAAGTATAAATTTACCTCTATGTTTGTGCGGAAATAGAGCTAGCTTCTAGATTTATTAACACGACCAAGTAGAAGATGCAAGAATTTATTTTTCATTTTCGATAATCCATCAAACCTCTCATCAGCGACCACTTCTGTACAATAAAAATAACTTGGCCTGAGCCAATTCCATTAAGCGATCACTTCGGTAAAATGAAAATAACTTGGTCTGAGCCAACCTCCATTGGGCGACCTCTTCCAAACAATAAAAAATAACTTGAGAATTACGTTCTCTCACAATGAGTTTATTTTCAAATTACAAGCTTTCAACGGCCTTATTTAAAACAATTGACTATTTCTTACAATTTGAAACTTTCATTGTGAGAAAATATTTGTAGTTTTTAAGCGCTTTTAACAATTTTATCTTGAATCATTAAAAAATAACTTGGTCTGACAAGCCTCTATTTGGCGATCACTTCGGTAAAATAGAAATAACTTATTCTGATCCAACCTCCATTTAACGAGAAAGAGACCATTTTCGTAAAATAAAGAAAAAAAAAAAACTTGGACTGATCCAATTTTCATTGCGAGAATACTTCCGTAAAATCAAAAATGACTTGGTCAAATCCAACCTCCATATTGAGCGACCACTTCTGTGAAGTCAAAACTAAAATAAAAGAAATAATAAGCTTTTCTCAGTAAAATAAATAAATAAAACTTGGCAACATATTTGCCCTTCAAATAAGTCGCGTCAAATCTTCCCCTAAAATTATTGAAATATTTCACACTTTAAGGGAAAAGTTTCAAAAAACTTCCCTAGCTTGTCTTGTGAGATTATAAAATTTTCTTCTACAAAACTATAAAATAGGAAGAATAGAAATTGTTTTGAAACTCTCTAGGTTTGAAAAGGCCGATTCTGCTAAAATTGGGAAACTATTGAATCTTACCATTTCCTTTCAAATGGGAACATTATTAACTCAGCATTTTCACTCGTCCCTTTGTTATATTTCAAATTTAACAATTCACATTTCAGTTTAATATACTTTTGATTTATATTGATATCGATACAATATGTGGAATAAACAATCAATAGATGTAAAATCAATTGTAATCATCTGCCTTAATTTAATTCATTAGCGACATTCCGGTAATTATTTAACAGTTTATCTAATTACTGTAATTCAATCGCGCCTATATATGAATAATTGTATTTATATAATAAATAAATTCTACCTGTTTTCGAAAATATAATAATATATGTTTTTCAATAACAAACTCTTCTCTTGCCTTTTATATTGTTCGCGTACCGCAATGTTTATCCATTTTTTTATTATTTAGTCTAAATATAGAATCATCGTTCAATTTTAACGTTTATATCTGTTGTAAAATCATAACAAGTACATTTAATGACAAAAATGCGTATTATGATTGAGGTTTGCGCGCGCTGCTGGAAAGAATTGCATAAAGATTATTTCAATAATAGAATCGCTTAAATAAAGATTATCAAACTGGATGAAGAGCTCATCCATAAAACACTTCCGATGATAGCTTAGCTCAACAATGATATTGCTTTAATTTTTAGGGCGCAATAAAAAATTATCAGGAGCGGTTTAATCGGTCTTCGGGACCTCAATGAGAATGATGATGGATGAGGAGCCTGAAAATTTTATTAGCGCGACGGTAGCGTGCGGCCCCCGGGCTTTCTTTTTATAGCGCGGCGATCATCATTCTTAGGTAGAAAATACTTTTTTGTACTTCTCATGGTTTCCCTCTCCGCTATATATGTTTATATATGGGATATTGTCATCATATAATAGCGGTTCTATTAATCTCTCTGTGTTTGTTTGTGATCAGTCGTCAAATCATTGCAGATTTTTATGTAAACTGATTGTCTTCAATTTCAACCCTTGTCAGTCCTTTATAAAGATCTTAGTAAATCATCAACGTAGAATCTTGCCGTTAATCAATGTAAATATTGGTTAGTTATCGAACACTGAACATAGTCAAATATTAACATAGGCGCTTGTCGGTTATCAGTGTAATGCCCTGACAGATATTAACAAAGACACTTTGGTCAGTTATATTAACACATAGCACTTATGGGAATAGATAGTACAAATGTGATAGTGTACTGGGATAAGGTTCATAAATTATGAAAAAGGCATCTCCTTATCGTGCAACTGAGAGTTGCTGATGGCTTGCGCCATCTATCGGAATAAATATCAACTATTCTAATTGATTTTTGGTTGATTAATTGGCCAATTCTGGAATAATTAGAAATAAACGAGAATAGTTTATATTTATTCCGATAGATGGCGCAAGCCATCAGCAACTTTCAGTTTAACGATAAGGAGATGCCTTTTTCATAATACATAGCACTTAGTCAATTATTAACGTAAGTCTGGTTAGATTTATCAATTTAATCTCTTACTATCAACATATACTTAGGTCAGTTATCTACATAAAACACATTCGATTATCAACGTAGACGCTGGTTTATCAATATAATCTCCTATCAGCAATCAACGTAGACCTTTCTCAGTTTTATCTAAATGGATCATAGTCTATTATAAACGTAGGCGCTAGTCTATCAATGTAATCTCTTACCAGCAATCGACGTAGACGCTAGTCTATCGATATATAATACTTATGAACAATCAATGTAGACATTGAACAGTAATCTACAGAGAAACATAATCAGGCATCAACGTAAACGCTGGTCTATCAATTTAATCTCTTATCAGCAATCAAGGTAGAATTTTCTCAGTTTTATCTACATAGATCATAGTCAATTATAAAAGTAGGCGCTGTTTATCAATGTAATCTCTTACCAGCAATCAACGTGCACTTTCTTTGGTTAGTTATTTACATATAAAATTGTCAATCATCAACACAGACACTGGTAGGTCATAAACGTAAACTTTGGTCAGTTATCTACAAATAACATTGACAATCATCAACGCAGAGACACTGGTAGCTCATCAACGTAAACTTTGGTCAGTTATCTACTAATAACATTGACAATCGTCAACGCAGAGACACTGGTAGGCCATCAACGTAACCTTTCGTCAGTTATTAGCATAGATCACAGTAATTCCTTAACATTGACTCTGATAACTATTATTGATCATAACACATACCTTATGAAATTCTAGAGCCCTGATCAAGAACCCTGAATATTTTTAAAATTATGTAAATTCAAAATATATTTTGAATAAAAACTATATATCTCATGTATAAATAGAAATTCCCATCGATTTATTCAAACCTTCTATCCAAATGCGCCCATTTACCGCATTGATTTTAAAGTGCAACAAAACCTCTGGCAGCGCGCCATTTAAAGGCCCTCGACAAATGCGGCGGATGTTCTCCCTCCATAAATATGCAACCCACACTCCGTTGGTTCACTCGGGGGCCCTGGATTCTATCGATCTTCATATATATATTTATATATATTGCTGCGTTATCTAATCTTTATCTATAATGGCTTACTCAATATTTCAATATTATATTAAATATTGAGACATTAACGTCAAAGTATGTTGCTTTAATCATTGATTTTTTAAAGATTTTGATTCTTTATATAAATTAATGTGAGTAACAGTTACCTAGAAATTATTCGAAAAAGAAAGAATAAACAATATTAAGGTAAAGGGTTTCTTTTAATTTTGATTTTCGCAAGCTTTCGAGTAATATTCTGCTCTTCAACGGGCAAATATTTTTATGTACAATAGACAGTAAACATTGTTGTAGATCTATATGTATTTGTAAATACTAAAGATAATTATCTCAGATTTAACCATTTTTTGTAAGTATATTTATGATTAACTTTCTAACCTGGAAGGATCAGGTTTCTAATATATCTTATTGTTTTTTTTACAATATGTTTATAACTGCTCATGTTTAAAAATTTAAATCGACGCAATTATCCGTAGCCGGGATATCGCATTTGGTGTGTTGAAATAAATAATGAAAACAATAGTTTTTATAAATAAAGATAAGGAAAGGAACGTCAATATGCTATAACGACGATACAGAACAATTCCTGGTGGTTAAACATCTAGGCCGTAAAATATATATAAACACTGAATGTATTCATACAAAACACCCAAGATTCTTCCATTATTTACTTTGTAATTAAAAAAGCTAGCGAAGCCCAGTCCATATTTAAAACAAAAGATCCCATTATTCATTTATGCATTGTTTAATTTTACGACTATAGAGATTTGCCTCCATTAATATATAAATAATATATTAGGAAGATATGGTATTAAAAAACAATAATGTATTTTATCTAATTTATTTCCAGAAGATTAGAAAATATTTTATGTTTGTTATGTTAATGGAAGTTTTTATTCTTCTTTGACATTATTCGTTGACATTTTGTTAATATGTAAGGCGTCTTATCTGTCATATTATTAATTATATGTTTTTCTGGTTAAAATTTAAAAGCAAGTATATTTTATTTCTATCAATACTTACGACTTTCTAAAATATAAAGGATAAAATATAAATATATGGAGAGATATGAATAATTTCCTAGAGCTGCGCGAAAATGTCCCGCAGTAAAGTTCGTCTGCATAACTCCAGAGCGGGGGTTGCCAACTTCTCCAACAAATTACTTCCGCTTCGTCGTGAAATTTCCAAAAGTTTGACAACTTGCTAGATAATTACAACCTTCCTCACTTTCTCTTACCTTTTTTTTTTCTCATCAGCGTTATTGTCAACGCTAAATTTATTAACACCTTATTCTTAAATACATCCGGCTAGGAATTTTTATTTTAACCACAAACTTTGAGGTAAAATTTAGCATTTTTATTTGACAGCAGATTTAAAGCCGCAGGATTCAGGCGATAATAGGATCCTCTTTTCTTTAATAAAGGCTTTCACATGCTCATAAATGTCGCCCATCTTTCTTACTATCTTTATTTAACCTCAAATATTCCTCCATGAAAACATTGCCTCAATGTTATTTTTGCCAATATTTACTTTCGCATTTTTATTCAATTTAAAATAATTTAAAGTGTTATCTTTTGTGTAAATCCTATTTTTATAGTTTTTCGCATAACGCGCGTATATTTTAAATTATAAATTATGCCAAAGCGCTTTATATATTTTAAAATATATATTTGTTACTTTAAAAAATTGAGGGAAAATGAATATAATTACTATTTAAGGCAAGAGAATGAAAAAGATAAATAACGTACCTTTATAAAATTATGAGAATATTTTAATATCAAACGAAAAGAAACCCGTTTTAATATATAGTGTCTATTGCGCGCTAACCAAAATATTACACTTCTCATCGAATAACAGCTGGTTCCACATTTGTATATTCCTTAAAATTTACTTTTGTTCGATAGTGATATATTATTTTATCCTTGGTGTTTGTGTGTGGCGCTTATAATATATTGGATGAAATATGTACAAGAAAATTTGCTAGTTAAATAACTAAAAGGGATCTTTTTAGTGACGGTGTGCTGGTTTATATGTGTGTAGTGTTATATGTTTAATTAAAAAGGCGTATATTGGATCAAAATATTATTTATTTTACCAATATTTCAGCTGGCTGAACGCCAACCTTTATCAAGTAATTATAAAATATTGTTGACACACATTAATATGTTATAATACCTTGATAAGGGCGGAAATAAAAGTCGGTGGATGAGAGGGTAACACGCTCGATTCCCGACAATAAGTCGGTGGATGAGAGGGTAACACGCTCGATTCCCGACAGTCATGAACCGGGATTGAATCCCGCGTTAAAATTTGTTTAGTATTTGAATAACCTTCACATATATTATTCACTCTGTTTCAATTATCATGAACTAGGTTGTTCTTGCTGAGCGGTACCTATTAATGTGAATTTGAACAAGGATACCTTGATAAAGGTTGGCGTTCAGCCAACTGAAATATTGGTAAAATAAATAATATTTTGATCTAATATATGCCTTTTTAATTGTAGATTTATATATGGATTGCTCTATTTTCAAAGTGTTATATGTGTTTATGTATATATATTTGTGTGCATTTGTATGTGTGCTTGTGTATTTTGTAGGTATGTTTTTCCTTGTGCGTGCTGGTGTGTTTACGTTTATATGTTTGTTTTGTGAATACTCGGGTGAATGAATTGTGCCTGATGCATTGGACTATTTTACAATTCTGAGATCGAGATGGCAGTTACATATCCTCATTGTCTCGACATGTTCCTGACCTTTCCAGCTAATTTCCGAGTAATCGGTCTTGAGTTGGCGATATTACCTCGGGTGGATTACCACGACCTTAATAAACAATAAATTGGACGCCAGGCAGCACCCATTTATCTCCACGAGTGATTGGGATTAAGCCAATAAATTCTGGTTAACTCTTTTTTGTTTAAATGCCACAAAGACAAACATTTTAAAAATTTATTATTTATTTATTTTATTTGACATATCGAACGCGATATCCCAGCTTGGGATACTTGCGCCTAAATACATTTTAGCAACCTATATATAATTAAATCTATATACAATTCAATACCAGGATTAAAAACAAATTTAAAACTGAAAGGTTAATTTATTTGATCACCCAATCTTTTAAAATTATTCAAAATTCAAATGGAAGTAAATATCTTATAGAAACTAGTGTAATATTTATATATAGGAGCATAAGAAGAGAGAGACATATATATATATAGAGAGAGAGAGAGATATGGAAGCCTACAGGTATTAAGCCTATTTTCCTTTGTAGCCGTTATTTCTTCCAGATCGATTGGATCCGAATGAGCCTGGGAGTAAATCGTTAGAGGCGATTTGTTCTTCGGGGTCATTTATATCTCCAGGCTCATTAGGCCCGCCCCGCGTGCCCTGGCTCGACCGTAGAAATAATCCCTTCATTTGGGCCTTCGCTCTCCAACCCAAACTTTGGGAAAATATATATATGTCGGATATTTGAAATTCCTAACTATGTTTTAATCTTCTTTCTTTATCATTGATTCAAATCATATTGTTCTATATAATATTTAATTTTATGCGTTTTTACATCTATTTTAATACAGCTCAACCTCTCTTGCTTCATTAATTCAGTGATAATATTCATCTTGAAAATGTCCATTAATAATTTGTTGTAAAGATTAATCGATAACGTCTTCAGAATAATAAGATTTGTCTTTAGTACTATCTTTCTCTCTAAGAAAATTAAGAAACGCCTGCTCAAACCTAGTTTCAAGTTCCTACACAAATTATCGATGCACGCATTGCAGCAATACTGCACCAATACTTTAATGAATTGCTTGGATTGAAAATGAGGTTAGCGCTCTTGTAGTTTGCTCACTTAAAGGTTTCTAAATCACCGAAATCTAATCAGGGAGCATCAGCTACAATTATGCAAATTAAAATAAACTCTTTTCACAGACCATTATATATATAGCTATTAGTATTTGCATAAAGGTAGTTAGTGATGAATATTCTTGAAATATATAGAATACATGAACATGAAATTTGTCAAACGATATCAATAGGTTCTATTAACGATAGTAAAGAATTATCCCTTAGGAGTGTATGAACACAAAACGTGAAAAATTATACAGTTCAGTATAGTTTGTATTCTTCATAACTCTGAATATAACTTATAGCTCCGCGGTCATTTGCAATTTTATTTTATACTCAACTCAATACCCTATTCTGTGCATAACAAGTTAGAATATAAAAGAGACGTATATATATAATATATGTCACATTTTTATAATTAAATATAGTATATATATAGATAGAGTATATATATAAATAGAGTGTATATATAAAAAGTGCGAAAATATTTTCCTTCACGTTATTCTGTATTTATGAAAACTAAATTTAGAAATATATTCCGTATTTTACACTCCCTCCCCCTTCTGTGCTTAATTCAATTCTTGAATAAGTTTCCCACACAAGATAAAATATAGAATATTTTGCCACTTTCATTTTCTTAAGATATTATTTTTTATCTTGATCCATTTTTTACATTTCATAATATAATGCGACGAAGAGGTAATTTTCTCCCCACAAGAACCTTCAGGCTTAAATTACACTATGTTCGATATTTTAATTATTTCTTTTTTCCGTTAATTCATTTATATAGAATGTTAAGTTGGCCTTTTATTCCGAGATAAGAGTTTGTTCAAAGTTTTTTTTTTCTTTCTCAAACTTCTTTTTCTTTTTTTTTTCCTTATCAAGCAGTTCTCCAATGTTCAATTAAAAAAGCTTAAGATTTATTTTAATTTTTAAAAACAGATAAGTTTTTTTCACATTTATCTTTACACAAATATTTTAAATATTCTAAATAAACTAATCCAAATTAAGCACCCTGAAATATTTTTTACTCTACGACTATTCCTTTTAAACTAGGCTTCAAAATAAAAAGAGAATGAAATACTCGAGCTTCTCTCAATCAATTTTAAAATAAACACCAGAAAGGCGCGGTGATTATTTTGGACGTGTGCCAAGGAGATTTCTCCACAATAATCCGCAATAAATTATATTGAATAGTTGGAGAAGAAAGCCTGCACAGTGGAGATAAATATTTTTTGAATAAAGAAATCATTCCCCGCAGGGATTATTCTATAATTTAGAGAGAGAGAGTAAACACAGAGCTTGTTAATTAAAACTCTATAGATGTAGGCTAAGACCTGATCTGAGTTAGGTCGACTAAGCGCCTCACCTCCCCCCCCCCCCCCCCCCCCCAGCACCTCTGTATGAAACCACGATTCTATCCCCCAAACCGACACTCAATTCATATTAACATTTATTTTATAGAATATATATGATAAAAAGGATATGTCCATGCCGCCCAAATAAACATTTACGAATATCAATGCGCCATTTATCACGACAAATATCAGATAAACGTTTTTCTTTCTTATCTCCACTCAATAATATTACAGTATCAAGCTTGTAAAGTTGGCAACCATCATGATTGGGTGATGTAGAATGCGTCTGCTTTAGTCATTAAGACTAGGAGCACTACTCAGTGGCAGGCCGACTTAGCTCCAAAGGAAATGGCCGCTTCTGACATGAAGAACAGACGCCATGTGCAGTTGCTCCTAACATGGAGTACAAACGCTTCTCATCCTGTATCCCTGGGTTAAGAGCCCTTACAGGGTACTATCAGCCGAGCCAGCTGAACCCAGGTTTTTTAGCGAAGTTGTTACTGCTCCCCTCCTCCTTTTTCATCCGGGCTTGGGACCGGCAAAGGCGGAGTTAGAGATAGACGTTGACGAGAGATAAACGTTGATATAATATAATCCCTGATTTTCAGCTACCAAGTCTTTATTGATTTATCAATAAAAGCCCCCAGCGTCAACGGGTTTAAAGCTTTTGGCACACATAAGTGTTAGTAAATTAAATTTAATTGCCATCTATCGTTAAAATTTTACACATATAAATTTACTGGCAAAGCGTTTCTTTTAAATATCATCAAATAAGTGTTCATTTTCGACACACCAAGGAGCTTCAAAACGTATCTTTATTGAAGAATAAAAATATATTTTAAGTCAAATTTGTGTGAGCTCGCTTATACATGTGCAGAAGAGGTGAAAATATATAAAAGAGAAGATTGTAAGGTATTTGAGATGATGGAAAAGGCATTTTCTCACCGCTCAAATGAGCCATTAAAATTGAAGAATTTCTCACGTTTCCACAAAAGTGTCAGAGTCGAACTTTGATCCGTTATAGATTCAGCCCTGAAAATTGTCATCATTTCAACTTCAAAATATAAATTTCTATAACTGATTAATTAAACTATTCAAGATAGGTAAGCGATTAGGACAATAATAGATAAATATTTTCTATTTCTAGTACTATGACCGCTACTACTACTCTATTACTACTGATAATAAAGATTATAATGATAATTAGTATCGTAAACCTTCCTTTTTTTAAATAACGTTGGTTAGAAATCAACTACTTGGATGTAATCCCGATGACAAACAGTCATTTTTCCAATATTTGATATATCAAGCTTTGAAAATTTCCCCAAATGACGTTATACGGAAATTTATCACCGTAAAAAAAATCGATTCTTTTAAATTATTCTTATTATATTTAAGTCCCAAAGAAATTCGATACGGTACTGCAATATCGATTTGATCTCAATTCACTTTTAAGATAATCACTTTCACAATCCTTCAATTGGAAGCCGGGATTTACACGTAGGATTATCGGCGACAAGGATTTGCCGTAAGAACGATTTAAATCTCTACAGAGGCGCATCGAGTAGGCTCTTCAATTGTTCAAATCTTCAAACTTCAATCCTTTGAGAGACCTTCGAATCTCATTAAGATATATATATATATCGTACATTTTAATCTGTATGACACTTTTAGTATATGTCACATATCTTCCAATTAGTTAGAGCCGATACCTTAAAAGATCCTACCCTTCTTTTAAAATGTACACCGTTTATATTTGCTACCACCCCCATATTTTGTATATATGCTATATCTTTATCAATAATACCTGTAAACCCCTATTTGTTTTTAAACTAAAATTGGTGACGTCAAAATAAATATCCAAACAGTGTTCTGTCAGCTGGTGGCAGGGACAGAGGGGGAGAAAAAAGGCAACGCCCAGCCCATGTGGGGTCCCGAGGGACATTTTTATAGACGACCCCTGTATACAGGACAGGTTTTGGAAGGGGGTTAGCAGATGGTTCTAGGGTGTGTTTCTCGGCAGTCCCCTTCGGTCTGGCTCTCCATGTCTCGGTGATTGGCATCCAAGTTTGTGTCATGGCCTCTACCTCAGTCCCTTGGGCTGTCCCCGATCACTCTCGGTACTAACATCGAGCCCTGCCTCTGCTTCTTGTTGTCCGCGTGTGGGAAGAACATCAACACTCGCCTCACTTACACGACTGCCAGCTTATCCATACGTCGGCAGGATCACATTTGCAACAATATTACATATATATATAATGTATATATGTAAATATTTATTGTTATTATATTTATATTCTGAATATTTAAACGAGTAAATAAACTCCATGCGTAATAAGTCAATATTACTGAATCGATATATTTTAAAATAATTAAGAGAGAGAGAGAGAGACACTGTGATATATATCTAAAAATAATTTTAGGTTTGTACTATTTGAATCTTTCAAATATTTTTTTTTAAATTGTATTTAATGCTTTACAAGGTAAACTTGCATAATCACCATGAACAAACAAGTAATATGAAGTTTAGATATAAATGTATAAAAATTAAAGTTATCAGACGATGTTAAAATGGAAGCCAAGCGCCGTCTATCGACCGTCTCGGAAAACTACCAGACTTGGATCGGTGACAAAGCTACAACACCAACTTTGTCGAAAAAAAAAACGATGGGCGAAGTGACTTTATTATTGAAGAGGTTTGCCCATCACGTATGCAAGAAGGAAGGTGTGGCCATTGGACATGCGTCGGACCTGGAGGCTGTTGTTGGGTGCTGCGCTGCCTGGAGTATAGGAGATCCATCTATGATTCCTTTCTTCCTGCGGTGAATCTGTTTAAGATCGATGGTCTTAATAAAGCTTTGTGTGTTTGTGTATATTTAAAAGGTTTGCTTTTATTAATAAATAAATCATTTCTACTATATTTCCATTTATATCCATGCCATAGAATTGGCCAAGCCACATTGCCAGATAAACATCTTGTTGGAAAATTTGGAACATTTCACGAATCCTTCGAGAATCTCATGAAATCAAGGCCAGCCCTGGAAAGACGAGATTTATTACCTTGAAAAACGTCTCAAGATAGGTCAGCCTTCTGAGATTTCCAAATATGGTTTTGTGACTTTTTATCCGACCCAAGTCCGCGCTTTGTGGAAATTGTCAATAGAGCGAATGCCCTTATTCTTAACGTCTATTTTGAGGGAAAGACGACATTTATTTTTATAGGTCAGAGAGATACACCCCAGCAAATTGTCTATCCAAAATTTATGCTCAATGAAGTTTCTAGAGTTTAACAACTTGGCAACGATCACATTTCATCTGCAGAAACTATGTAAACTAAGATTTAAAATTAGTAATGTGTATTTATCTAGTGCATGCGCAACTCGTTATTTATAATTCAGAGTGTAGAATAATTTTAAGTGGCGCATCATTTCTTTAAATTGAGATTGGATGAAATGAAATGAAAGGAACTTATCTAAACATATGAATTTATTTTTAAAAGCAAACTTTTAGAGCAAATAACTTATTTTCAAATTAAAACAAAATCAGTTAAAATATATAGTTTATATAAATATAATTCTAATATACATATTATTTTTGATATATATATATAGTAAAAGCCTATATTATTTTTGTATAGAATTCAAATTATTGGATGAGATATTTTATTGGTAATGCTCTTATCTTTTTCGAGTTTCAAATATTTGATGGGAATATTTATATTTGAACATATGCGTGAAATACACATTTTAACAGATGAGAGAGCTAACCATTATTTCCATATAAGTAATTAGGTTATTAACGTCATTTTCTGGTTAGCTGTTTGTTTGATAAAGCTCCAGCTACCCATCTTCTTTTACTTTCTTCCTGACATGACTCCCTGTAACCTTCCTTAGGACTTTATCTCCCCAATGACAGTGAAAGGAAGTTACTCAAACATCGGGAAGAAAATAAAGAAGAATGGTAAATGTGGCTGTATACCTTTTGATATAAAAAAGTAATTAGAAGATTATGATGCATAGGTGCGCCATCTATTATCAAAATTAGAAACTATTATAGACGCGGTTGATTATTTTAAAAAATATATACAATTTCTACTGTCCTTACTGCAATGGAATGAAGGCCCTCCCATTAATTTTTCCATTGCAGTAAGGGCAGAATAAGTTGTTTATATAAAAGAATCATACGCGTCTATAATAGTGTCGAATTTTAATTTATTTATGCTTATGAGGTGATACAGCAGCGTATCTACAATTAGAGAGGAGACAAAATGAATTAAATGTAGAAAAAAGAAGTGAGGACATATCGGTCATTAAAGTCTGAGAGGCAAGGCCTTCAGCCAGTTCAGGGCTTCCGGGGTGACAGAATGGAGATTGGAGATTCCTCCATTGAATTTGTACAGCGGGCAGTCATCTAGTATATGGGACATTGATTGTGGGACGTTGCAGGCACAATTTGGATCTTTGGTGTAGCCCCATAACTTCATCAGCTCTGCACACCTTCCCTGACCTGTCCTAAAGCGGTTTAGAAGCACCCATTCTCGTCGAAGGAGGGAAAAACCTGAGATCTTGACACTTGGGCTTGTGATGAGGTTCTTGTTTGGGATATCGGAGCTGATCCAGGAATTTGTCCATGCTTCTGAGATATTAAAATTTTGGGAGAGAAGTTGGTTTCCTCTGGACCATATCGGCTTCCTTGATTTTAGTCTATGATTTGGGGGAGACTGTAGGATAGGGTTAATTTCGAGGTCGGGTGAATCCAAGAGTTTTTGGTACATTTCCTTGGTGGCTTCCTTTCTGCGTAGCTCAGGTGGAGAGATGTGAGCAAGAACTGGAAGCCAGTCGATTCTTGTAGGTTGGCAAACCCCTGTTATAATTCGTAAGGTAGAATTTAGTTGTGTGTCTATTAGCTTCGTGTGGCAGCTCCCCTCCCAGACTGGAGCACAATACTCAGCCGTGGAGAAGATCAATGCCAAGGCAGAAGTACGCAGGGTGTTGGCATCACTGCCCCAGGAAGAGCCGGCCAGCTTATGGAGGATATTGTTACGTGATGATAGTTTCCCCTTTAACTTGGTGAGATGAGTTTTGAAGGTGAGAGTGCGGTCAAGATGAATGCCTAGGTATTTGGGATGTTCGCTATGAGTTATCTGAGAGTTATTGATAAATAGGTTGAGTTTTCTTTCAGCTCTGTGATGGTTAAGATGGAAACAGCAATGTACAGATTTTGCAGGATTAAGCCTCACACACAGAGACCAGTTTTCAAAGTAATTATGTAGAGTTTCAAGATCTTTATTCAGTTGAATTTCCAGTTCCTCGAAAGTCTTTGCTTGGGCTAGAATGGCTGTATCATCTGCGTAAATAAATTTTTTTGAAGTTGTTTGGGGAATATCATGGGTGTACCAGTTATAAAGAAGTGGAGACAAGACTGATCCCTGTGGGAGGCCATTATATATAGTATATTCCTTGCTAGATTTAGAGTTAAGGTATACTGTGAATTTCCTGGGTGAGAGAAGAGAAGACAAAAGATTGAGGGTTTGTTTGCATTTTAGCACTTTAGCAAGTTTATAAATCAAGCCATCAATCCACACTGTATCATATGCACTCGAAAGATCCAGGAGCACAACTGCAGATTTCAGTCTCAGTTGGAAGCCATTTTCGATAAAGGATGTCAAGGATGCAACCCGATCGCAACAACTCCTGTTGCCTCTGAAACCCGCCTGTTCCACCGGGATTTCTGGGTCCAGAATGGGAGTAAGTCTGGCTAGAATGATTCTTTCCAGAAGCTTGTGGGTTGTACAGAGAAGCGCAATTGGACGAAAATTAGCTGTGCAGGTAGGTTCTTTGCCTGGTTTTAAGACGGCAAGGATTTTTGATTGTCTCCATTCTTTTGGGATATTGCCGGTTTCCATTATTATTGTTAAAAGTCGAGCCAGCCATGATTTAGCCATTTTTCCCAGTTCAATAAGGAATTCAGCTGGTATTTCGTCATTGCCTGCAGCTTTGTATTTTTTGGTTAATTTGATTGCAGTTTCTATTTCCGTTATGTTGACTTGACTTGAGAGGTAGCTTGAGTTATTAGATTTTGAAAATTCTTCTTTAATTCTTGCCTTCATGGCCTTTTTCTTTCTTTTAGGAATTTTTACTTTAGAAACTGTTTGGAGATGTCTTGCTATCTGGTTGGGAGTTATGTTGGTTATGAAGGAGTTGGTAGCTTCCGCATTTCCAAGCTTTCTTAAGAGATCCCACCCTTTCCTACTGGAGTGTGTAAGATCCAGGTCTGAAACTGTCTGCATCCATTTCTCTTTTCTTGAAGAATTAAGCTGATTAATTAGCATCTCTGCTGTCTCCTCATTGTCGGAATCTTTGTATCGTCTATAGAGCTCCTCGGTATCCTTATCCCAACCTGGGATATATTCCTTTCTGTGACCACGGGGGATAAACTTCCTTCCGGCTTTCATGAGGAGACCTACAAATCTAAAATAGTTTGAAGGCAGAGGTTGAATTCTGTTGATGTTTTGATCAATGTAGGCACGGAAATTTTCCCAGTTTGCTTTTTGAAGATTCCATCGTGGGAGGGAGGGCTTCAAGGTCACAGGGATGAAATGTCCTACTTCGAGAATGATTGGGTGGTGCTGGCTTTTGGGAATTTTTTTAAGAATCCTCTTCGTTGTAGGGATTGGCTTATTATTGTGGTCAGTTGATACAAAGCATAAGTCAGGATTTGTTCTGGTATTCCATCTGCCTGAAGAAAAAGATCCATTTTGTTTTGGGTTATAAATAAGGTGAAGAAGGTTATTATTTGCCCATTCTTCTAGCAACTCACCATTGGTGTTGGTTGTAGTGTATCCCCAAGAATTATGGTGCGAGTTGAAGTCTCCACAATATAATGAGGGGTGAGAAGTGTTTGGGAGGACGTGCTGGTTCCAATCTTGTGAGGGAGGCTTGTATATATTATGAATTGTTAAAGAATCATGTGTTATTGAGATAGAGTGGGAGCTTTTGATTGAAGGAAATGAATTATTGGATATATCTTTTTTTGGTCAGAATTGCCAAGCCGTATCTAGGGTGGTTTTCATATGCATTCAGATCATAGTTTGGAATTTTAAGACGACTAATATGGTCTTCAGAAATGTGGGTTTCCTGGAGAGCAAATATGTCAATATTTTCATCTCTTCCCATTCTTTCCAAAATCTCAGTCTTTGCTGTGGTTAGGCCTTCTACATTAATTTGGCAGATTCTGAGGAAGCGGCCAAGAGGTTTTTTGATTGTTTTGGACTGTTGAGGTGCTGCACGGTTGTCCAGGCCGCGTAGTAACTTTCCCATTTGTGTAGCCTATAGCCCCCACCTCTGTAGCCATGGCGCGGTTTTCCCCCTTAGTACCGCCGGAGTTAACTGTGTAAGATAAGTTTGACATATCATGAGTGCATAATGTAGCTGCTGTATTGTCCGTGAGGTCAAGAGACGTACGGACCTCTGTGGTGTTGTGGTGACCTCTGTTTTAATTAGAAGATTAATTGATTTTTTATTTTTATCTTTATTAAGTTGATGAAGGGATTGACTTAAATCTTCTTTATTTCCTTTAGATAAAACATGTAAGCGTCACCTAATGCCCTACTGATTGTCAAATAAACACATTCCAAAGTGTATATATAATTAAGGAGTATATTGGATCAAATAACTTTCTATTCTGATATATTATGATGCATTAGCGCGCCATCTGTTATGAAAATTATAAACTATTATAGACGCGTATGATTCTTTTAAAAATTAAACAATTTCTACTGCCCTTACTGCAATGAAAAAATTAATGGGAGTGCCTGGCTTATCAGTGGTAAACCATCCCATCGGTTTCGCCAGTAAGGGCAGTATAAATTGGTTAATTTTTGAAAGAATGACTCGCATCTATAATTGTTTCGAATTTTCATTCTTATATATATCTCGAAAAACACAGATAGGTTATCATCTAAAGGTATTTATTTACTTTGATATTTTATTCATCTTTGATCGCGTGCGTTTGATCCCACGTTATTTCAACTTTAAATGAGAATCCTTTGATTATAAACCGCCTTGTTTTATATGTCGTTTTGATTGGAACCTCAAATAATGGCCAAGAATCTCAAAATTTTATATTTTCAGTATAGAAAAAGTTAATTAATCCATTATATGCCCTCCATCAACTAAATATATATGGATGTTCAATTTGTTCAAAATATAATGAGAAAGTATTTAAAGACAGATTACTTTCAGGAAAACTTATTTTTTTTATGCTGCAGGATGGGGTAGATAATTTAATGAAATTCAGAATTTAATAATTTTAAATATATATAATATTTATATATATTACGATATTTGTAAAAAATAAAAGATTTGCACTTTTTAAAAGAAAGGGTTTCTTTTTAAGTTCAGTGTCGTTTAATAAAGAATTAATAATATTTATTATATATTTAGTACTTTATTTTGAACTCTTGAGTAATATATATATATATATTAGATAATAAAAAGGCATATATTGAATTGTTATAGGCATATATACTTTTTAACAATTAATATAGAATTTGTTTCTCAATCCCATATCATTATGAATGAAGAAATAAAAGATAATTATTTATAATATATACATTGTTTTAAGAACTAACTAAAAGAGAAAGACCTATTAATTTTAAAGAAGACAATGGTGTCGTAAAAATAATAGTCAAAATGTTTTTAATTGAAATTTATTATAAAATAGAATTTTAAAAGAATTATATAATATATACGTATTATTTCATGTTTGAATAATATTAAAATTGTAAATGGTGAGGCTTCTAAATGAAATCCTATATATTCTAAGGTTTCACCAATAATAAACCTCAATATCTCGAACTAATTTTCAATATCTAAAGAAGAAAAAAATTATTTCAATAGATTAACGCCTTCACATTTTTTGTGTGTTTATTTTATATAATTAGCTCTTTGCGCTCCAATTTTACAACATAGTAATGAAATTTTTCAGCGAACATTAACCAAACATTAATTTTATTCTCACCAAACGACTTTATTCACCTTTTTAGAGAAAATTAAAAGAGCTTTAGAAAAACTTTTCAGAGATTTCCTGATTAGCATTTTAATTGTTTGAAAATATTATTCTTTTCAAACATTTCTGATGGGCAAAATTGTATTGAACAAGAATTTTTAAGGAAATTTCCATTCGTGTGTGTTATTCTCTCCAGGCTGTTTACCTAGTCTTGCCAAAACACAGTAAGAATTATTGAATTTACCTTGACCTGAAATTCTATTAGTGTATTTTACCTTCCTGCCTATTAAATAAGATACTGTTTCTGCAAATTTTGCATATTGTCCCTATCCATAATATAATGCATGATAGTGAGTATATCTGAAGAAATATAAAAAAGACACATATATATATAATTTAGATAATAAAAAGGAATATATTGAATTGAATAAAATAACACTATGCGGCGCTGAGTTTGTTTATACAAAAATGTAATGCATTGACAAAGGTTGGCGTTCAGCCAACCGAAATATTGGCAAATAAATATTCTATTCAATCAATGTATGCCTTTTTATTATCTAAAGATTTAAATGTGGATATCTTTATTTCAAGAACAATATATAATTATATATTTTAATTATTTGTAAATTTACAAAATATTTTTTTACAATGCGTTTCTTTTTTATTTTGAATTGCTAGCTTTCAAGCGATAATCGCTCTTCAACGGGTTTAAAAAAATCGTCTATATCTTACAAGAAATATTTACAAATACAAACGCGCGCAGTATTTGTAAATTTTTCTTGTAAGATATAGACGATATTTTTATTAAGCCCGTTGAAGAGCAATTATAGATTGAAAGCTAGCAATTTAAGATAAAAAGAAACTCATTGTGAGGAAATATTTTGTAATTTTAAAAGTTTTTCACAATTTAAACATTAATTATTTGTATTTGTATTTTTTTTAACAAAGGCTAGAAGGGTTATCTTCAACTCTCCATGTACAATCTGCATACCAAGGTCACAAAGTGTTCGCTATACCTAAATCCAGGGGTACAAAACATACGCCAATAAGTTTCTAATTAACCAAGTTCCCGTGTTCAACATACATGTAATTATAGACGTGCTCTCTTTACCCAAATCCCCGCGTAGAAGACATGTGTAGATCGAATATTGCTCACATAAACCAAATCATCGTATACAAGACGTATAAATGAAGAGGTTCTCACATTATCCTAATCATTCGTACAAGACAAATGATGTACTCACTCTAAATATTCGTGTTTAAAATGCATAGCAAGGTCATGAAATGTTTGATTTGATCAAATGCTTCTATACCAGGCACATAGAGGCCACTAAATGTTCTTTTAACCAAGTCTCCATGTACATCACAATGATGGATTGTTCTTGATTACCCTAGATGCTGTCTATCTCCTGAGGTTTATTTCTCAATTTTACTATATTGAATTGGAACTTTTCCATCTCTGTGTTTTGAAATAAAAGACATTCAAAAGTTTAGTCTTCATCCATCTCGTTAAAGCATTTTGAGGTTTTCTCAATGTAGAAATTGTAGTGATTTTTGTCTTGAGCTTCGGTGTATAATCCTTTGAATGAATCGAGGTTAGCAGGTGTTTTATGGTTTGTACCCAGCTGGTTCTTTCTGGTTCCTTATCCCTGCCATATTGTTACGTAAGGCCATGTATGGCGATCTGTTGGCAGTCAATCTGGCTATGTGATCTAACAACTGTAATTTTATTTCTATTTATATTTGTTATTGTGTTTGTTGGGTATATTTCTGATTTTATGATTGAGTTTGGGTTCTGTTCATATATATATTATTATTTAAATTATATTTTCTCATATATATATATTTAATTTTTTTTTTTTTTAAAAGGCGTATATTGGACCAAAATATGTCTTTTTAATTAAAGATCTATTCATGAATTGTTCTATTTACAAAAATATATATATATATGTTATATTAACATATTTCATTTAAAATTGTTATATTGAAGTGTTATTTTATTTAAAATTATAATTTCATAGATTAAGTGACTCTGTTGAATCGACCGCCAGAGGTCATGCTTCCCATATAAAAACTCGTTGTTGTTCTTCCCCGTTGGTCGGCTCAACCCTTTTGTACATTATGTAAATATTCTTTTGTTTTCCTTATTCTTTTCGCCTTAAGCCAGGCAATACTTTTATCAAATTCTGTTTTCTTATATATTCTAAAGCTCAATTAAAGCTATTTTTAATATTTACTATTTTTATTATCATAATTACAAGATTTTAACCACGACTGCACCACCATTACCATAATCCTCAACATGTAAAAAATACAGGCAGAATATCTTTTTTTTAAATATAAGATATATATATATAACTTTTTTTTTTTCAAATAAAAGACACTTCGGCCAGTAAATCATTTTATTGTCTGACGTTTCGAAAAAAATATTTTGTCCTCGTCAAGAGCAAACAAAGATTAAAACATTTGACAAAGCGTTAGAAATTATTCAAACGTCGAGACAATAAAAGGAATTACTGGCCGAAGTGTCTTTTAATTGAAGAACTATGAATGCCGGCCAGGCAGCCTCTATCTTTACGATATATATATATATTATAGTGTCATTCGATATAAATTAGTGATTGACCTGAAGATAATATCCAGCATAGATTGGATGAATTTTTGAGCCGATATTTGTCAAAGTAAAGGATGTTCTGTGAAATTTCTTAATTTAAATTTTATAACTGGTATCTCGATCATTTGCTAAACTTCGTAGCATATCTCGCGCCCATGTTGAAATCTCAGCTTTTAATTAGTTTGTGATCACAATATTTTCTCTACACGTTTACCGTTCAAGGCTAACGTTAACATTCCAATATACGAGAGAAATTTAGAATCTAACATATGTTTGGCTATCGATATCTACAGCGCCTCCACAATTATACAAACAACATCCACATGCCTTGTTCACATATAACCAAACTAATTCAGAAAAATATTCATCCCATTTATTTTCTAAAATACAATCGTATTTATTTCTATCCTTCCATCGTAGTGAAAATTTGATGGAAAAAAATTAATTAGTTTTCTCTCCGAAGGTTTATCAAAGAGCACTTATTGTAGTTTTTCCATCGAATGGCGTTCTTTGAATCCCTCAAAACAAAATTGATTTTTTTTCAATTCCGCGCTTTGGTAATTATCCCTAGGAATGGAATGTTGATTTAAGAATATTAAACTTCGCCTTTGTGCTTGCTTTAAATATTCCAGGTAGGAAATAGAAAGTGGAATTGCTGTTTAGATGCAAGTATTGTAGACATATTGTGGAAGATATAAAATAAAACTGGGACACTCTTTGCCTAAAATTTGATGTCATAAAAGATTAGTTATAGCCAGTTTTGTTGTTTTCTATTTTTGCCAGAAACTGTACGCCCGCGAGAGCACATGCGGATAACAAAAGTTTTCAATTATTCTGTATATATATTATTTAGAGATTGTACATAGAATATCATCCCGTTAAAGAGCAGTGTATTTGCTCGAAAGCTTGCAAATTTAAATTAAAATAAACTTTTTACCTGATATTAATTTTTACTTTTTCAAACAACTTAAACTATTTAGTGTCTGAAATGGTAGAATTTGAACAATACTTTTCGAAAAATGTTAGTATTTAAATTATATATTGTGTGTGTGTCGATAAATGTTAGTATTTGAATTACTTATTGTCTAAAAATGGTAGAATTTGAACTATTAAATGTCAGATACGATACTTGAACTATTTATTGTCAGAAAAACGCGATACGATGTCAAAATTTGTCATAAATGGTAAGATTTAAATTATTCAGTTTATATATATACTCTATAATGGATGTGAAATATTTTTGACTCATAAATTTCTTTTTAAAATAGAACAATATCTAATGTCCTTACTGCAATGATAAAATAATGGGAGTGCCTTGTTCATTAGTGATGAACATTTCCAACGGTTTCAACAGTGTAATTTACTATATCGCTGTAATATTGTATTTGGCTGTTTTCCTTTTATGCCGATACTGAAGATAAACTCTCTTGGAAAAGGTAATTTAACAGAAAGGTAAACTGGCGAAACCGTTGGGAGAGTTCCCCACTGATGAACCAGGCCCTTCCATTATTTCATGCATAGTAAGGGCAGTAGAATTTTAAGAAACATACGCGTCAAAAAATAGTTTTAATTTTTATACCATATGTTGCACTAAGGCATCATAATAATACATATACTCTATTTTGATCCTTTAGATAACCTTATATATTTATAAAACTATTCAAAAGGTTTGTCACAGTCGGGGAAAGTTGGCAAAATATCAGACTCTGTTAATTTAATATCTTCTTTGGGAATTCTTAACAACCTAAATTTTGCTTTTCTCTCAATGAACTAAATGGCAGAGATTATCTCCGAGTATATCTCGATTGTTTCCTGATATACACTCTTGGACAAAGCTTAAGGAAGTTGTACCTTCTAGCATGTATATCGGGATTCTGACAATAATTCTGAGGATATTTGATAAAAAGTGACCTTTATTGAAAACATACGAGATACCCAAGTGTGAATAAAAATGCCTGTGTATCTTCAAAAACAGACGACCAGTGAGATCAGACTCTACACTTCCTTAAGTTTTGTCCATGAGTGTTTATCGTTCATACATCCACCGTACTCACTCACTCCAGATGATATTATAATTTTCCTAGTCTCGAGATAAATCTAACAGGAATTAGCGCTCAGTGATGAAGATCTTTACCATGGAGACATTATATGGTTAAGAGGCTAGGGAAATATATAAAAATGCTAAATAATTGCTAAAGGGAGAGCATACTGTAAAGCCAAATGGTCATATTTATTGGTCAAATACTCGTATGTTTATATTAATAATAAAGCAACTGATGTTTTATACGAGAAAAATAGAAAATTCGCGTTGTTATTAAAAGTATAATTGAGAATTCCTTGAAAGAAACTCAAAAGGCCTATATATTTATCTAATATTTCTTCAAGTACCCTTTTAAGGAGACAAGAAAATAGTGTGAAGTTGCTGGAGAAATGGGAGAGGGAACCGTGAGAGTGTTTGCTCTCGGCGTCTGTGAGCTAAGGCATTGTTACGTAATACGAGGTTTAATAATTCAGGCAGGACATGTGTGATGACCTCTGGAAGTTTGCTCAAGTGGCCAGATCCCAGGGGGAGGTGTAATCATGGCCCGGTAATTACATGGCCTAGCTGCCTTATGGCACAAATATTGGTCTCCGCTACAAGGCGGGGAATTCACTCCTTTATTCCCAAATTGTGTGCTGTAATCCTTCGCCTTTGTTGGCCTTTTGATGCTTCCTTTTGACCTATCGCTATTTTACTTTCCTTTCTTCTTTATTCAGACCAATAATGAAAATTATTGCAAATATATTATTTTTTGGGTTGTAGTTTTTCTCAATTTGCGTTATAAATATTTGCTGTATTTTACATAGAGCTCATTAATTAAATAAACAATAGATATTATAACAGAAAAAAGCATGGAGTTATCTGAATATTGTTACAGTATCATGGGATGTAGATATTCCGTTGTCTCCATGCTTCCGTAACTCCGACCAAGTTGGCATTTAGAGACCTAACTTTACTACGAAGAAAGGAACAACAGAGCAAATGAATTCTCCTCACGAATAAAAACCCACACTATGCTTAAAAGTTATTAAATATTACTAATTATCGTATTTGATAATTTTATTCAATAAATGATTTGATATATTTCACCGTTTCTACAAACGAATTTCTTTATTGCACTATCAAAATAATCAATGAAACAAGAGTTATATATAGTAGTAAGATACCTATACGGACACAATTCCTAGTAGTTCTATAAAGAGGCCCGAATGGTTGAGAGCACAATACGAGGATCATGTGAAAGAAGTATTTTTCTCTCTGATGTACTGCTGAACGCATGTCCCAGAGAAAATTCCAAAATTCGCTTCAAAATAATACCATTTCCATTATTCTTACTCCATAGATCTTGATGCAAAGCTTCGGTGATCGACACCGATATAAAATCGGAATCTTGGTGAAATATAATTTATTCCAATTTGATGTTGTAATTATATACACAGACAAAATGTGAATACATATGTTACCTCTTTTTGTCCATAAAGAGCGAGAATTTAATTTGAAATATTAAAATTTATTTCTCGAGAAATTCTTTCTTCATATTTGCTAAATTAACGAAAGAGAGGGAGAGAGGGGAAGAAAATAATTAGAAGGATTTGTTTGTAGAAAGAGAAACATTTCACCAATTAGAGTTTTTAGAAAGCTTTAATTAATGAGATTTTTTTATATCTCTGACATTTTAATAAAATGTAACTTTATGTAACATCTTTAAGAAAGAATTCGAAACAATTACAAATTAAGTGCTATAAAATAACATTTAAATATTTTTAAATCTTCTAGGAAATACATTTCTGTGCAAAATTATTCATTTAAAATCAATGCATCGGTGACAATTCAACAAGTAGTTGCTCCAGGCAGAGACTTTTCGACTTAGATGGCGCGCGCGTTCACTTCATTAGCATCTTCTAAACTCTCTTCAGCATCAGACGTTATTGGTCCAGCATCTAATGGGATTCCCTCCAGCGTATTTCAGCATTCACTTAAGCATCCCTTTAAGAATCTTCCAGAAAACACAGGACTCGGTCTCAAGACCCCGCGGTGTTTCTAAATAGCAGTATACACTTGTATATCGCAAGATAAACTATCAATACATTATAATATAATGCGGCTTGTAATTGTAAAACGACATTTGAAAACCATCCCGCATGTGTTTTTTTTTCAACGAAAAATCTAAATTTATTTCAAGGAGAAATAACGATAATTTCTAACCTTAGTGATGAGGTATGAAGAATGAATTGTGAAGAGTAATCCCTGGACACTTTTATTTTTCCGTTTATCATTACCCTTCACAATTCATCCTTTTCATATCTCATCACTAAGGTTAGAAATTATCGTTATTTTTCCTTGAAATAAATTTAGATTTTTCGTTGAAAAGAAACACATGCGGGATGGTTTTCAAATATCAATATTCTTATTAAAAATAAATAACATTTTTGACCAACTCTACATCAATTATTTAATTCCCGGCGTTTCAGTTACTCTCTGTCATTCTCCTCAGGGGGAATTAGAACATCTCTCTGAGCAGAGTGACAGCAAGTGACTGAAATCTCTTGAATTAAATGAATAAACAATTGGTTGATGCATCCATATATTTTTCCA
>CP092886.1:12743069-12804947 GCA_030710605.1 Cordylochernes scorpioides
ATAGCCATTGTGAATATTGGAATAGTTCAACGAAATTAAACGACAGATAAACAATGGAAATTGTTGTCAAAGGAATATTCTATTTGTTGTATGCTTCTTAATATATTCTATCCATGTGTATCATTGCTGGTTTATAAACACTGTAACGATATTTAAAATTCTTCTCATATATTCTCAATTGGGATTTTGAGCAGATAATTAGAATGCCTCAATATGAGGGAGAGAGGACTTGGTTGAAATAATGTATAAATAATGCAGTTGTGTCGCATTGTATAGAATTTGCTGTGTTGTAAATCTCTGAGAATTGCTCCATTCTTGTTCGTATCACGGTACTACAACAGTAAATTATTGTAATTATGTAGAATTTTTAATTATTGATAATTTTGTTCACTAAAATTCTAACGATTATTTTATATATAGTAGTTATAGCCTATTTATTAAACTAGGGTATATACTTCAGTAATGATTGGAAACAATAGGCGATGAGAAACCTTACCCGTCAAAATACACTCATAAATAAACTTAAGAAAGTTTATACCCTTGAGCATGTATATCCAGATAAAGACACACACAATAACTCTTAAGGATATTTGTTACACAATGACCTTTATTAAAGACACATGAGATGGTTAATGTTAACGAAATTGCCTCTGTCTCCTTAAAAATACAGACAACCAGCAACATTAAAGACTTTATAGTTCCTTAAGTTTTCTCCATGAGTAGACCCGGTCTTTTAAAAACAATCATTAATTGGCATAGGAATTACATATATGCGGAGAGATATTAATAAATTACAGCTAGGAAATAGTCCATATGAAACCTAGAATATTAAACCTGTGCAATCCCAAGTGTATTCTCATGGTAAAGACCATAATGAGCAGGGGTTTGACGAGTGCACCACATGTCAGATCCACCTTGTGTTACCTACACTCCCTCGAGGGATTATTGATATTTTAACATCGTTGGCTATTGAACAATTCAGTATCTTCAAACTGCTTTAATGAAGTTTTTAATATGAATAATTCAAAGTTTTCAAAATTAATTCCGAGCACACGTGGAACAAGCCATGATAATCCTGGTGGGTAATTAGAGACTGCTTTTTACTCTAAATACACTCCATGTTTATACATGTAGGAAGTAGTTCCACTTTTGCACTCACAAGGTATCATTGCACTGTTTGATTACTTGCACACCCTGTTGAGATTGGATTTGTTGAAGAATCGGTAGCCATTTAAGCAGGAAAAAAGGTCTTAATGCCTCACTCTTATATCGATCAAAGGGATGGTCGTCGAAAATCGACGGAATCTACCGCTACTCTCCACAATTCCTCTATTTCAATTTACTAAACCACTGTAGAGAAAGTTGAAAAATGACTTTTCAATTTAGAAATATTGTATCTCAGAACGAAGAGAGAATATCTGGCGACAGCCTATTGACATGCTAGAGCTACGACGTCCTCGGGCACCTACACCGAGGAAGATAAACGACACCAAGCGTGTCGCTTGACATTAGCATGCTTGCCAGGCTGGGATGACGCGCTCCTTTAAATAATAGCGTATTCAATCGTGCCTCTCCTCCGCCGTTTTCCACTCCATTTCGTGTCTCAAGGCGAATATATATATATATATATCTCTTGAAGATATTCAATACCTACGTTAGTGGCGTGTGGGCCGAGCACATGTCGCTGACTCACAGCTGTGGCAGCGTTGACTTCCGAACAACAATCGTCCTCACCAACCTAACAGCTGATTTTATTTTCTCCAAACTCTTCTGCGAAAAACAATATTATTCGGATAAAAGGAATATAAATCGCTAATAGTGTATTTAATTTAATGTTTTCAAACTTACTCACTCTTACCTTTTAATATAAATTATCAGAAAAGGATAATTGTAAGAATGGTACGTTTTTGCTACAATAATCGCACAGAGTATGCATAACACATGTGCTAAACTTTCTCATTAGTTAATTATTTCTCATCGCATATGAAATGTGTTCAAATATTTTCATCTCTAATTATTATATTTGAAATGCTACCAATCACCTCTCTCTAATCATAAAACATTATAAATACCACTTTCTTCCAAATTGAAATAGAATCAATGAGAAAACGCTTGAAATAATAATTATTAGCAATATTTCTCTCATGCGCAGCCATCTCGAGTACAAGTCAACTGTATCTGGTGTCGCCTAGACGTCACCACGTGCTCTATGACACTGCCGTATCACGCAATAGACAACGGAGCCAAGTTACCTAGGTCAGCAAGTCTGCAAACATTCTGGAATCCACAGCGGTCTGACGCTTCTCTGATAATTAGTTGTAAAGATATTAAGGCGCATATGTTAATTACTAAATGTGCACACACTAGACGTGTGCCTTCATATACTCATATTCCCAATCCTCTAGGCTAATTATAGAACTCTCTTTTTCTCTCCTACCATCGTGTTTGACTTTGTATTGTAAACGTTATATTGTCATAGCATCTTGTAGAAAATTAAGAGCCATGACTTGAAACGTAAACGAAGCTTTCTCCGCCGCCATTCTGCTACCTCGCGCCTAAGTAATTAGCCCTCACGCTGCCTATTATTATAGCGCCAATAAAAATGGCGAAGCGCTAATGATTAATTGCCTACTTTTTATAATAGTTAAGTAAAGTTTAATAACTACTTTTCTCCATCTCTCTTTTTTGTTGACGTTAAAAATTTGGAAAAAGAGTTAAAAGACTTTAATAAGGAGAACCTCCTTCACGTTAAGAATGGAGATTTTCTATTTATTTTTTGGCAATTTTGAAATTATATATTACTTTTAAAACCCTCCAATTCAAAATGTAATTAGCACTTAATTACCAATGGAGTTGAACTCAAGGGTCATTACTAGAATATATCCATAGTAAATACCATAAGTTAAAGTGCCTCTTAGTGCCTCTCTATCAAAGATCGCTTCTTTGAAGCTAGTCAACGAATTGCTAATATTTAAACTATTTATTTATAAGTACTTCGCCATTTTTATCATTTGTAAAGGAAATAAGCAAATCTACTCGTATGCACATAACATTTATATTTTTCGATCACAATTACAATTATTTTATTTCCAAAGCGCTATATCCCGCAAGGGAATCTTGCGCCAAACAAGGAGAAAAGTTTATTTAAATAAGTTATTTACATTATTCAACGCATGAAAACATTAGAGATCCAGATTTTGTAGAACGTCTAGAATGTATTTACAAAATGAATTGAACTTTAAATATGATTTTTTTCGGAAATCAAATCGTTAGTTCACAAACAATTAGTTCATTCTTCATTCTATAATCATGAAATGCTGGGCAATCGATCAGTAGATGTCTTGAGGTTTGTTGATGCTTTTATGTTCATACCAGGGTTTCAATATTCTTTCTAATATTGTTTTAAGCGTTACCTAGCAACAAAGCGGTTGGAATGATCACTTTTTAAGATTTGGAAATCCATTTATTGACATCCTTTTATTTATATGTAACCGCAATAAAATATCAATAGCCTCTTGTTTGATATCTGAGCTGCTGTCGGGTTTGTACTGAATAAGAATGAATGCACAAGTTCCTAGATAATTTCATTAAGCTTAGTTTTTAACCTCTTTAAACATCCATGTGCACTCATGGACGAAACTTAAGAAAGTGGAAGGTATTTGATGTTGCCGGTCGTCTGTCTTTATTAAGGAGACAAAGGCAATTTATTTCACACTTTGTCATCTCGTGTGTCTTCAATAAAGGTCATTGTATATCAAAATTCTTTTAGAGGTATTATCTGAAACCCGATATGCATACTTAAAGGCACAACTTCCTTATTTCTCGTTCATAAGTGTATCTATATATATAGTCTTCCTTTGACTAAATCGTATTTTCTATATTTGGGAAATCCTATTTTTAATTCTTGATATGGTGTGTTCTTTCATTACGTTCATTAATTAATTCCTTTAGTAGGCACTTATGCCTTAGAATATATCTAATTCAATCGATTCTCATTTTCTCAGCATTTTAAAGAGGAACTGGTTCTCTCCTACTAGGGATAGCACCTCGTAACACGAGAAATCCCAAGTATTTTAAATAAATTTATCCAGCCTCATACTTCAAGAGCCACACAAAACCTAACGTCTTTGACTGTCATTTACTATGTGTATTGATATAGTGCGGGTAGACATGCTAAAAATATACAAATATCGCAATCAAGCAAAGTTTTTCATATTATAAATATATTAATTAAAAGGACAGAATTTGAGTGTAAAATAAAATATATTCCAGCGCCATGAAAAACTAAGTTTTCTGACATTGACTTGGTGTGATCGGTAAGCTGCGCTGCACAGAATATTTTCGCTTGTCTAAACAATTTCACGGACTCGTCTCAAACGTCAGTAGCTATATTAATTTCTAGCTGCGTGTTCGTCTGCTTGAGATATGCTTTCTTACTTTAGAGAAAATTTTACTTAACTCTCCGTCAAACAAATAATGTAACAGAATTTGACATCGGCTACATTTATACACTTTGTATTTTCAAATAAATTCTTAGAGTATTGTATTATTTACTATCAGTTTTTTCTCAATCAAAGATGTTAAATCCACAAATATTGCTAAATATACATATTGTATTTATAATGTATCCCATATATGAAAATATTAATATGCCAACTTCGAAACAATATTGGGATTTTTTGTGTCTTAATTCGATCTCGATTCCCCAAAATATTTAAACTGTTTTATATTTAGAGTTATATTGTAGATGTTTCCAGACTGTAGATTACATTGTATAAATCCTCTGGATATTCGATGTTGTCACTCCGCTTAAGAAGAAATTGAGTCGAGATAGACGAAAACAGATAGCACAATAGAAATAAATATAAACTTCCACTCAGAGAATAAACTATCAGAATGAATTTTCTCTTATCTCTAGAAAGTCTCGAATTGAGAATGAAGAAAAAGAAAGTTGATAAAAGACCGAAACCATTTAACTATCGTTGGTTGATGAAAATGGCAAGAAGGCGCCGGAGTGATTAATTACTCGAGGAGACAAAGAGTTCTGGCTCCGAGAGAGCTGGAATATTGGCTAACTGTCCCGGAATGCAATCCCCAGAGTGAGGCGCTCCCCGAGGACATGGTATTGACGAGTTTTGTTCTTTTAGGAGAGTATAAACTATGGATTTAATTACCGAAAATATTCCTAACAAATTGTTGTGCTGTGTAATTAGTCACTAGCTATATTTATCACTATAATTAGCTTAATTGATTCTTCGAAATCATTTTCTCATTGCTACAAAGTGGAGACTGTAATTGCTATATAATGAGGCAGCCGTTAACATTCAGCGAGGACTTGATGCGAATTTCTACGTTCTTTCTCTTCTTATCGACAATTACGTTATGTCTGTCATCCTCTAAATATTTATATTTTGGAATATGAATTATGTGAAATATTAAAGAATTTCCTATTAAATTTGATTAAATTTCCCCATCTTTGTGCTTCTACGGCTATTAAAGTTTATAATTCATCTTTTCCGAGAGAAAGAACACTTTGCAATTAAGAATAAGGGATCTTCTCTTCGTGCAACTAAAAGTTGTTGATGGCTTGCGCCATCTATCTGAATAAATATTAAAGTCGTAATTATTTTGATCGTTGTTCTCTACATATGGAGATCGATTCTTCTGTCATAATATGGGGATATTAGTGATTAGAAAATTCGTCTTTCTTGCCTATTTTGTATACTACCATAATGCTAGATAATATCTGCATTTTACATATAGGAATATATATATTATATAATCTAAAAACTCGAATATTTCTATATTTTAAAAAATATATTTTTTATTTTTATTCATTGATAATTTTACTTTTGTTATCATCGTTTTAGAAAGACTTTCAGTTTTGTTGTAAATATGCGTAGTTAATAAATCAATCCTTTTAAATCACTAATATAGGATTAACTTTATAAATTCTATATAATGTGAAAATAACTAATGTGTAATATTTCCTCAAGTAATTGAAATTAAAATCTACTTGATGGTAAATAATTATATATTTTTATCACGACTGCACCTTTAACCCTTTATCTTATCGATCCTTTGTCTTATCAACCCTTTATCTAACAACAAACAACAATTATTCATAACATATATATAATATAAAAAAGTAGAAAGACTCATTATACAATCACATATACCTTAACTTCATTTAAAAACTTAAACATTCCTTAATATCAGCCTAATACAATATTAGAGCGGTCCGGTAAATTAAACTGGCAAATATTCAAGAAGGGTTCACCAGTGATGAACCAGGCATCCTTATATTTTTCATCGCATTAAGTACACTAAATTGTTTTATCTACAAAATATTAGCGCTACAAGGTTTAAATATAGCTATAGAAAACATTTGATACGTTAATATCCTATTTTTTAAAGATAAAAATAAATTTTAAGTGCCACCGATAAAATAATTTTAAACCATTCTTAAGATATCGTCTTTCCTTAAAGGATACATTGGGTAAGCTGAGCTTATGTAATATAAAATATCTTTTCAAAGTTTTCGGAAAAAAAAACTATTTGGATAAAAATTGCTCGATGTGTCTTTTATTACCTCAATTTTCTCCATTCATAAAAAAATATATTTCGGTTTAGCGGCTTCCAATATATTTATTTATACACATCTCAATTTAATATTTATTAGAGACTAATGGAATTTTATATTCCTCTTCTAAATATTGCAAACACCAATTAGCAATATTTATATAAACGGTTTTAATATTCTATTTTTTCATTGTGTATAAGATTATCTTTCAAATGGTAATTTGTAAATTGTTTTCTATTTAATATATATTGTATTTTTATCGTCAAAATTAATATAATAGGTTACTGTTTTTTTGGTAATCGGTTGTTCGCGGTTAGAATATTGCAGCAAACAATACAATAAACTTTTCCATAATTGATTTCGATATTTTTATCTTTGTATTAACGCCTTTGTGGGTACAATATATTTTACAATTCTATAAAAAATGTCGCATTTTTACATTTTTAATTTATAAAACATCTTTCTCCAAATAACCATTTATAAACGTTTTCTTGTAGAAAAGGCCCTACGTTATCACTTATATAGCGTCAAATATCAATTTTAAAAATATAATAGGTCAAACATTTGATGATTGTTAAGGACGTTCAACAATATTTCGCCTCTATTAGACGATATTTGTGGAAGACAATGGGAAACCATCGCATTATTGTTTATATTAAAATCTTCAATGAGAGAAAAGGCCAATTGTACACAGCAATGTCCAACCTGCTTGATGGCCTAGGAGAGGAGAATTTGAAGATGCGAATCAATCTTGGTAACGATTTACATGAAATATAAATGTCAGTATAAAATATAGGAATCACCAAAAGAATCGTCTGATAACATTAAGAAATGAAACATAAGGTAACAAAACAAAATCCATATAAATAGTGTGTGACTTTTCGTTAATAGCCAAACTGAAAACCGAAACGTCACAAACTATTTATTTATTTAGAGATTTGGTCTTGTGATCTTAGGTTTATAATCTACTAGCGGATGTACCCGGCTTCGCCCAGGTTTTTCTCGAGGGAATGTTTGTAGTCTAGTAATAAGAAAATATACTACACCTAAAAACTATCAGAGAAAAGAGAAACCACGGAAGGTGAACAGAAAAATGCTTACAATGGATGTTATGTTTACGATATCAAGTTAAATAAAAACAAAGATAAAATTTGCATATGTTGGTCACTATAAATTTGTATATTTGTTAGGTGAAATTAGAAACATGATAAAACAATTGGGTATTTAAAAACAAATGTAGAAATAAAAGTTGAAGTATAATAAACAATGTTAAAGATTAGTTTTAATTATTAATCAAGATTGTGTGTGAATATGTGAGAAAGATGTAATATCGTTGTTGTTTTCTTGGCCGACTGTTTTACATATGGTGTTATCTTAAAATTGCTTGTTTTGAATATTTTTTAGATTGAGATTATTAGCTAGTATGTAAAAAAATTAACTCTGTTGAAATTTAATTTTGTATTTATATATAAATAAAATTAACTCTGTTGATTTTTTTGTATTTAATCGATAACAGCGAAGTTACGCATGTTAATGTTAGGAAATATATTTTGATGTTAAGCAAAACCTGCTCCATCTCGTTTTACATAAATGTTGAAAATTTGGTTGAAATTGATGCATTGTAACGAAAGTTTTTAGTGATGTCCACTTATGAAATTTCCATTTTATTAATATAGATAATAGAAAGTGTAGTTTATCATTAAGAAATGAAGATAAAGAGTATTTTGTTTATAGTTGAAACCAAAATATTCAAATATCATGAGAGTTTGTGTGAGAACTTCCTTATATATTCCATTCCTATATTTAGAAACTTATTTTAAAGATAATTTTTGCTTTTAATATTTCAGTTTTATATATATAATATAACGAATATAAAAAATCTAATTCTTAACCTAAGATATATATGCTCAAATAACTTTATATGGTATATAAAAAAGCATGCACTCTCTCTATCTCTCTTATCAAAACTATTAATAAATTCAATTTAATCAATCAAGAAATTTAATCTTAGCCAAAGGACCAAGAAACTCATAAATAGCTTATAAATACACGATAAAACAATAAAGGTTAACGGTTAATATATTTTACGAAACTCAAAGAGATTCTTTCTCGTTTGTGCGTTTAAAAATATTTTGCCATATTGTATCTATATTTAATAAACTTATAGACAAGCAAAAAACTATGAACGCATTGTAAAGAAAAATCCTATATTTAGTTCTAATAAAACAAAGTTAAAAAGTAAACCTCCAAAATATCTTTGAAGTAAATGATTTAGAGCTGAGATTTCTTCGCTAATTGCTGGAAGGTTACAATTGGCTGGCGGGAGAAGGGATTAGAATGGAAATAATGAGGGCTCGTCGTCTGCGTTAGAACTTTGTTTTCTTCTGATCGAACATTTTTAATCTCCCGAAAGTTCATTTAATCAGTTTTACTTTTCTTAAATATTTTGATTATTTAGGTGAAGGCTAAGTTTGATAAATGTTTCTATAAATGGAAACTTGAGGATTAAAAGTTGTTTGTAAGTTGTTACTCTGTTTAATTGGATTTGTGTTTGTGATCCGATGAATAAGTTTTTTGTTTCAGAATTGTTGCTACTGCACCGCCGCGCGCTTCGATTATTTTAAACACATTGCATAACATAAATATTCCATCGGCACATCGTATAAGTTATATAATAAGTTATAAATATGCTAAAGTTTTAAAATAAATCATAAAAAACATTCATTGAAACAAAATTTAAGGATGTAGAAAGTCTTTTTAATGTCGCCGTTCGTCTGTTTTTAATAGATATAGAGGCAATTTTGTTCACACATAGTTATCTCGTGTGTCCTCAGTAAAGGTCACTGTGTATCAAATATATTTCAGAATTATTGTCTGAATATCGATATACATGCTAGGACCTACAACTTCCTTAGTACATGAGTGTACAGTTATTAATTAACAAAAGTTTAAGAGTGACAGATATTATTAATTAGGAAACAGGTTTATTAATTGCCTTGAAAAATCAAACACTTTACTAATCAGATTAGGTTTGCGATTTTAAGTCCAACACGTCATCGAAAGCTATTCAATAAAGTCATAATAACGATATAGGAACGACATCCAATTACAAATTGGTATTACTGCCTTAATGCTATATGATATCGGTTTATATTTGAGCTATAAATTATTTACACCAAACCTTTGTAAATACTTTACTTCAAAACCATCAAAATGGCTTTTTATAATTGGTTTATATGTTACATAACGATTGTTTGAAAATGAGAGACGTTCAGCCTCTCTGAATATTGTGTTTATTTTATTTAAAACACACATTTTTCATTAAAATCCCCCCAAAAAATGCGTCTTTTCATTATTCACATTTAACCTATGAATTGTACAATATTTTGTAACATAACATCTACCTATTTAAATGTAATTTATTGTATATCTACACCTATACTTATGTGCATAGCCTCCGAGTCTTTCTTCGGTACGTGCTGTTATGGCGCAGCTGGACAAGGCTATTTATAGCCTCCTACCGTTTAAATTTGCATTCCAATTGCAAGAACAATACACTGGGGGCTAGTTAGCCGGGTCAACGGTGCGACCTGCCTTGGTGACCCGTTGTCTACCTATTATATAATCACACACACAAGCCTTTATTAAGACATTCCGTCTTATACAGACGATTCTCCTGTGAGAAATGAATCTAAAAAGAAATGAGAAGTAGGGGAAGAAATTGAATCCTCGCTCAGAAAAGAGAAAAAGAAAAAAAAAGGTTGAAGGAGATTTTAAATAGAAAAAGAAAACAAGGAAAGAATATCTATGTACAAATATCTATGTACTTATTATATAATCTCAATTCAAGGTATTGCTGGTAGCGAAGAGCAATATATTATGTAATTACTTCTATGTTCTAGGCGCTCTAGATTTCTGACATTTTAAACGAAGGTTCAGATTGTCATATTACTATACAGAGATATTCCTAGATCAGAACATTTACATGAGGACCTTAAACATTTTCAAGAAATAAACATAACTAACAATAAGATCGTTCTAGTTGAACAGCCAATAGAATGCTAAATGAATCAGAGAGAATGAGAGAAATAATTTAAATTGAACTCTATTTACAATAGTTTTTTTTTTCTTATCCTTAGTACACGTTATACAGGACATAATAACCATGGTGGGTAGAAGTAGGCGACTGCCTTTACTGTAAGTGCACCACATGTCTACACATGTGAAAACCGTTCGACTTTGCACTTACAAATGTGCCAGAGCCCCGTTTGGTTACTTGCACTCGCTGGTGGGGTTGGACTTTTGCAAGAATCGGGGGCCATTGGAGCATTTTAGAGATTTGATACTCACTCCTTGGAGTCCAGCAAACAGAAAAAAGTGCCCAATGCCGGAATCGAACCCGGGTCGTAGCGGTCGAAAACCAACGGTTTAGACCATCACCGACCCCCATCTACAATAGTCACATACACGATAGTCTGATTTATATGCAAATGGAATGGACGAATAATAATAATATATATTTATAATTTTAATTGCCATCTATCGATACAATTTGTAACAAATATTTTACTGGAAATGTGTTTCTTTCAAATAATATCATCAAATATTATCTCTACAGACCTTACTGCAATGATATAAGTTATTGATTGAGAGGGCTTGACTCTCTCAGAGCCAATCCCTTACACATATTTGTGTTCAATACAATGTGCGACAGTAACTTAAAGTTGAATTGTTAAAGGTATTAAAATCAAAAAAGATTTTCACGCAATGAGTATTTTAATTTATTTGAAATTTTTAAATAAAAATATATATTCATTGCTAAAAATATTTTACAATGACAGTGACATTTGCAGACCTAAATCTATGTCCTGTTGAAATTTTATCTAAATAGGTCAAATGTCATGGAAACGTAGATGAAACAAACACATCTACATTTCATTGCTCATTATGCTAAAGTAGTATTGGCAAAGACGATAAAATATCATTTACATATTTAAACGTTTTCTAGGCCACAAATTGTGCAATTTATCATGTTTTGCATCGAATGATATAACTCCTTCCAGATATTGTCCTATTAAACGTCATTCAGAAAGATATATTTTGAAAATAGAGGAACATATTTAAATTATTAGATAATAAAAAGGCATATATTGGATTGAATAAATATTTTATTCAATCCAATATATGCCTCTTTAGGCAAATAAATCTTTTATTCAATCCAATATATGCCTCTTTAGGCAAATAAATCTTTTATTCAATCCAATATATGCCTCTTTAGGCAAATAAATCTTTTATTCAATCCAATATATGCCTCTTTAGGCAAATAAATCTTTTATTCAATCCAATATATGCCTTTTTATTATCTAGAAAGATATATAGGAGAAGATTTGGACAATACACACAATCACACATTTATAGTTTTAAAAAAATGTATAAATATTTACAATACGTATGTATATTACAATCATATAATTCTAACAAATCATACAATATTTTTTTCTAATAAGGCCCTAAGAACGACACCATGAAATATACAGCCGTTTTATTTTAAACATAACTAAAATTTTCATTATAAACTCAGAGTCATCTATCGCTCAAAATTAGTATTAATTTTTAATGCTTCTTTTATTTATTACATATAAGTTGTTAATATCATTTTTGACTTAGATTAGTAGTTTTTTTTCTATATATATATTTATATATATGTTATAAATAATAAAGAATAGAGATTTTCTGCTTGATTTTAGATCATGTTGAGGATTATGGTAATGTAATGCAGTCGTGACAAAATCTTGAAAATATAATAAAAATAGTAAAGATTAGAAATAGCTTTAATTGAGCTTTTTGGGATGTATAAAACATAATTTGAGAAAAGTAATGCCTGGGTTAAGGCGAGTAGAATAAGGAAAACAAAAGATTATTTACATAATGTACAAAAGTTTTGAGCCGGCCATTGGGATAGAGAAAATATCTTTATTTTACGGGGCTGCTAACCAAAATGAAAAATTGGGATAAAACAACAACGAGTTTTTATAGGGGAAGAGTGACCTCTGGCGGTCGATTTAGCAGAATATTTGAATCTATGATATACTGTATAATTTTAAATAAAATAATATTTTAATATAACATATATATATATTAAAGATTGAGCGATCCGTAATAATATCTATAAATAAATATAAATCATATATTGGATCTGAATTTATTAATCAACCAATATTTCTAGGGGCAAAACGCCTCTCTTTATCAAGGCTTTTCTTTGATTTAAACTAAATCACGTGGGTATGTGATCCACTCATGCTATACAAGATCAAAGTAAGAAACTATCTGATGAAAATTTCACTGAATATAAAATATATGTACAATTGTTATATCTTCCTTAATATAACCATTGTACATATATTTTATATACAGTGAAATTTTCATCAGATAGTTTCTTACTTTGATCTTGTATAGCGTGAGTGGATCACATACCCACGTGATTTAGTTTAAATCAAAGCCTTGATAAAGAAAGGCGTGTTGCCCCTAGAAATATTGGTTGATTAATATATTCAGATCCAATATATGCTTTATATTTATTTATATATATATGTTCTAGAATAAATATTTAAGAATATATACTATTTTATAAAAATCAAAGGTTTTTTCACATAGTTTTTCAAATTAGCTTTAAAAATCCTCTTTTTGTACCTTTATATTCTATTCCAATTAATTGTTCTCTCTCTCCACCAGTCACCTGCAATATGTCCCAAGAAATAAATTGAAAATCTTCATCAAAATATTTTCATTTCAATGTATCCAATCACAAGCCAGACATCTTTTAATTTAGAAATAGTTTACAAGTTTTCCTCTTTGTAAAAACAGCGTCTAATTCCATTATCTGGGAATTATTTACAAAATAATTGCGGATTTGAAAAAAACGCGGAGCGAGAAAAGTTTAATCTCTAAATTTGTTTTCGATTATTTTGTGTAAAATTTGCCGACGCAAACAATTTATTGAAATATTCTTTTGATTTCTTTCCCTAATGTATTTTTATTTGGCAATATTTGCCAAATCGTTCACCTTCACTGCGAACTTTACATATATTTACATAGAGCGATAGAATGTATTTTGATATTTAACAGTTTTATAACAAAAGGTTTTTCCGATTAAAATAAATAATATTTTGAAAATAAAAATGAGACATTTTTCTAATAATTAATTATATTTAAATAATAGATTAGAGGAAACGTAGATTTTCATAACTAAAAAATATATATAAGATGTAAATAATTTTACCATATTATTTTCTACATAAATTATATTTTTATTAATACTTTATTGTTTATTTCATAGATGAACTATGTGATGCCGAGAAGTCCAGACGGCGTTGATGTAGATATAAATATTGTTTTTTTTTTTGCTTAGTCGAGTTGTTTAGAATTTTTTTCTTTGTTAACCAATATGTAAATTTAATATATTTTTGTTTAATTAAGTTTTTTCTCTAAAGATTGAGATATTCTACCTGTTAAGATTCCTCAAGTTTATTATTACCATTAATTTTGTAAAACTTTGACGATTGGTTACTAAATAAACCCGTCAAGAGTGGAGTGTTTGATCTCCTTTAATCAAAAGGCCTCGATTGCTCAATCTCATCTCACCACCAGCAACATTTTTTTTAAATAGAAATTAAATATAATATATATATGTTTTTTTTTCGCTTCCACATTATATATAATACAATCTTGTACAATTCTTGTGTGTGTGATATTGAAATATTTCAAATTTCTAATTAAAATATTTCTAATATTCTTTTTCCAGAGAATATATTAAATTACAATGTCGTAATATATAAATAGAATGGTATTTTTGCGTAAGTTTTCTTTTCTCATTAATAATTCTATTAAAGGTTTGAGTTCGCATTGTAAGGAATGGTATTTGGAGATGATTTAATACAATTTATGTAAGAGTGCATGAATAAACATTTCAATTGTTATCTAAATATCTTTAGAAGAGAAACTCTCTACTCATTATCGATATTGTTTGTGATTTAAACTAAATCACGATCGCAGGTGAGCTAATTTTTCTATAAATGGAAACAATAAAATATCTGAGTCAAAAAGCTATCCATTGAATATATTAAATTTAAAAATCCGTACCTGCATCTGTGAAAGAAAAAAACAAGTTTTAATCAAAATATTTCGAAGCATTGCTCCATCTTTATCAATTTATTACACAATAAACTTAAAAGTGTAGTTGAAACTTTTTGTTTGTTGTGCAATAATTTGATAAAGAGGGAGCAATCTCTTTTCTCCCTCGAAATATTTTTAGAAATAAAATGTTTTTTTTTTTATCTTTCACAAATACAGAGGGGGCGGGAAGGGTACTCCTTTTCTTACAAGGCGTATAAATAAAATTTCTATCAAATCCAATATGAGCAGTTACTATATTTAAGGAAACTAATATAGATAGCCTTATGTTCGATCTATATATGACCAGATTGGAAATATTAATATATTAACAGGTTTATGAAAATATGGTATTGTGAAGATTATCCTCGATTCACAAAGAGAGCAATTTAAGTAAATGGGTGATGACCAGAATACGCTGTGACGTAGAAAATGAATGGAAACGCCCTATTGCACCATTAACGACTAACGTTTAGGGAAAGACGAAGTTGATGATGAAGACTTTTTCTCTCTTTCCTGCGCAAATCATTACTTTTGTTAGAATAGTTATTGGTTTTAAGAGGTTAAAATAACCATTTTTGTAAAATACAAGTTATTTAAAAAACTCTCGATTCTGAAAATAAAAAATGTAGAAAATGGCAACCTCACAGCGAAAAAATCTCTTTAACTGAATTCTCTGGAACCAAACCAAACGAACTCTATAACAAACGCATTTTCTTCCCCCTTCAATAGGCATTATATATTGAAATCCTTAATAACGAATGGTTCTTTCCCTTTATTATAATTTGAGTCGTTTTTCCAGTTTAGAGTAAATATACGCGGGATTGGATTGTGGATTTATGTACAATAAAAGTAGCTCTCTTTTTTAAAAATGGGTAGCGTGAAACAATGCACATCATGGCCTTATCTACGCAGATTCACCTCAATGAATATGATGAAATGCCAGTTTTCAAAAGTTCAAACAAAAGCAAGTTTGAGGTCGATTGAGGGACAAACCACTACATACATTTCTTTTTTCAAATTTTAAAAAAATTGAGGGAGAAAGGCATATTCATTAATCTGAATGATCTATAAAAATCGAAAGAAGGCATTGTTCAAATGAAATAAGCTCTTTAAAACGTGTTACAGCGTACACACTAATATTGGGCTTAAAATGTTCTTTCATTATTTACTATATAAACGCTTAGACTCTCCTTAGCGGGTTGTGAGCCTACAACCAATATACCACGGTGACGAGGACCAAGAGCCTGGAGTGAGTATGTAATTTACTTTTCATATAACAGAAGGAGACACCTTTCCTTTTATAAATGCATTAAAATAACGTACTTTTTGTATCACCCACTGAAATAATTGTTGTGACATGTTCTTTTATCATCAACTGTGCTTTCTTCCGAGGGATGATAAACAAAGTGCATTTTCTAATGCACCTTAAACAGAGAGGTACCTTCTCCTGATACATGTCGTCCGCAATATTACATGTTATAAATATATCCATGTAATGGATCAAAATTTAATTTATTTGCCTATACATTGGCTGAATGCCAACTTATATAAAGGTTAAATATATATATAATAACCTATATATAAATATTAATATATTGACTCTCTGAATTTCCCAACGGACTTGGTGCCAACCAACAAAGAGATCGCCTGTTAAATCCTCATATGATAGAATTGAGGGATTAACAATGAAAAACTCTCGACGTGCGTGTTCCTTTAATTAGGTATTATATAAGAATGATTTTGTCATCTCTGTTGATTCTTTTTACGAAATAAATTTGGCAGTGTCTGATAAGGATTATAGATTCCTATTTTTCATTTTCTTCGCTAAACCTTTAAATTTAATTAAAATGGAATTGAAATATTATATAAATATATAATCCCCAATAGCTAGCCCTCCTTTGGCTCTCAGAATTAACTTTCAACTAATGTTAATAATTTATTTTTGTCTTATAGGTATGTTTTTGTCTTATAATGATTCATAGACTATTAATGTGCATCTTCATTAATAATATTCCCAACCTCTTAGTCTATTAATATCACTTTCTACAAAGGAGTTTAAAATCAGTTTTATAATTATTCATTTGTTTTATCAAAAGGCTTTAATTATTGTCTGCATATACATATATAAATTGAATATTTCTTTATATCTATATTAAAATAACATTAAGTTGAAGAAGAATAGTATTCGTGTACTAGGAGGCAACTTCCCTTTAATTATTCGTTAAAACGCATTATGATTATCACTCTAGTAAAACCTTTGAGGGCGGATGAATAAATGAGCCTTAATACCTAGATTTGGTTAATTCAAATTTGCTAAAAGTATATATTATAAATCAGGGAAGAACGTTTATATAAAAGTATATATGCTATACTAAAATTAATGGAAGGTATCTAAGCCATACAGCTCTTTGAGAACTACATATAAAATTAATTTTAAAATTCTCTGCTATTTCTCGTGTTGTTAGCGAAATAGAAAAGGAATATTTTGGATTTTTAGAGTAAAAATATCTTTCAAGAGAGAGTTAAAATATAAATATTTTAATGGAAAGCTCGTTGCAATATTTCAAAAATCCAACATATTTATTCAGATATTATTCTATTTTAAGAATAGAAGATTGTGCGTATCTCTATGTCAGAAAGGATATATATGAAAATATTGTATTAAACAGGAATGTGCATGGATTAGAATTCTCTCTTCTCAGAGAAACGCACATTATTTTTCCATTTTGGTCTCTAAAAAATCGGTGAGATTAGGATTATTTGAAATTTCCTCAGAACCAGCTTTTTTTATTCAGCATTGATATTATCCTGCATAAAATATGCATAGAATATCAGAGAAGCGCCTTGGTTTGCGATTATTATAGCAGGGATGTGATACATGGTTGATATTTTCTTAGGGATCAAAGCGTCTACATCTCTACTGAAAATATATAGCAAATAACATGAACCCACTATAGGTGGAAAATACGATAGCGCGACTTTCTCTCTATATTATCTACTGAGAAATATCATGTTGCTTTGCTTCACATTCTATACAATAGAGGAGGAATCGATAGAATGTTTAATTCTTTCTCCAATTTCTCTGAAACATCTTCAAAAAAACATATTTCACAATATATTCTATCAATCAATTTGAAAGAAAATATGCATGTGCTATTAGAGGAACTATCCTTCCTTTCGAATATTCATATATTTGCCTTGAAATAAAAAATATATATTTGCACATACTTTATTCTTATATAACTTTCGTCGGGAGGATATATTTATTTATGAAAATAATGGTCATTTTTCTTCCGATTGCCCAATTCTAAGGATTTCACGAATCCCTCGCGGATCTATTAAAATCAAAGCTCACCCTGAACTGACGAGCGCCACTAGCACATAGCCATGAGCTCGGAATTTACCAAAGCTGATGTGGCTTTGTCAATGACCCGATATTATTCTTCTTTGCCGAGACGATTAAAGTTTTTGCGTCTATATTAACGGGAGATGTTGTGACTTTTCTTTTTATAATTTTCTCTGTCAGGATATACACAGCCTATATATTTGGATAAACTTTATATATAATATATCACATTTTTGAAATTTACTAAGTTATTAGCACGTGTAAATCGTATAGATTCACCATGCACATATGTGTATGATATTAGATTAAAACGATAATAGCGATAATGATAACTAATGGTAACTAACAGAGAAACATTTGATGGAAAGAAAACTCGGTAGCTCCTATACATATCGTAATATATTAGCAAACATTTCATTACGTCGCCATTTCTAATCAGAAGATTCATTCCATTTACATAACGCCCCGGGGGACCTCACCCCGGCAGGCGAATCCATTGTCATTAACGCTTAGGGAAATTAAGTTCTCTCTAAATAAGACAATGATAATAGCGGATCACTATTTCTATTAACATTCCTACTATTGTTTAGATAAGAACTTATTTCAAATATTATTTCTCAACAAAGAAAATGTAACAATAATCAAATTTATAAAAGAATAAAATTAAAATATAAAAGAACATGTTTTTTAAAGTAAATATGAGAGTATACTGCATTAGTTCAGAGATTAATTTATAGAGAGTTTTGATTTAATTAAGTTATAGAAAGGGGTATAATAAAATAAAGGCGCAGAAGCAATCTTACTCAATACAATTTGCTTTGTTTGTTTTCTTTTTCATTTTGCGATTGAATTGAAAGAAATCTTAATCAAATTTATGTTGATACAGAGCTCGAGGCTCCCGATTGGAATGCCAAGTTAGAATAACTTGACAGAGAAGCTTTCCTTTTAATCTTTACCAGATGCACACTTCGATCCAGAGGCCTTTGTCTTCTCAATTCCGCTGATGTCAGCGGTTACAGCTAAATACAATTTCAATATGTCAAAATCGACAAGAAGAGAGGGTTTATTGCTATCATAAACATTAAGATTTGTTGAAAACTTCTCACGTAAATGATGCTGATAAATCGTTCTGTAAATCGATACTTAGACGTTACACGTTAGAATGCCAAAATTTATTTTTTAAGAATATCATAATATTAAATTAGCAGCCTAATTTTTGTCATGAGGAGTAATCACCAAGTATTTGAAAAACAATTTAAGAGAATCAATTGGTTTCTTCTTCATCTGAAACTATTTTCAAAATGATATTAGAATTTTTAAAAATATATTAATGAGACAAAGGCGGTGATGTGATAGGTTCGATAAATCTTTGCGTGACCTTTTTCTTATATGATATTGAGGCATTTATCACACATAGAGATTTTAGGAGTATAAATGGAATCTGATATTGCTTGACATTTGAAACTTTCCACACATTGAAATTTATAGCTTAAATCTTAGACAACTACATGAACTCGAACATTTTTCCTAGAGTAAATATTTAAACTTTAAATCCTTAATGTAGGTTCTATTTAAATATATAAATGTAATAATAATTAATCTTTTTAGACTTTTTTTTTTTATTATTCCGTCGTTTCTGTGATCCATTGGCGCACTTTTCAGATGGAAATTCTATCATAATGCTTAGGCTTCCCCGCCATTTATATATATAAAGAATCTATATCGTGATATATCGGTAACACCTTCATAACATGATATCATTTACCTTGAAAGGGCGCCAGTGGATCGCCGAAAAGCCAAAATAAACAAAAAAGAGAGTTGATAAATATTTAAATGTACATAATTATTATAATCTAACAGTTTGTCTTCGTTTTTATATATTCACTATATTGAATATGTAAAATTTTATTATAAAACACGATACTAATAAATTGCCCTTCTGACAAGCAAATATAATTTTAAAGTCTCTCCAAATGGCATATGGAACGCCTTAGTTATGTGGGCTACGTGCTGAAAGGTTTTATTTAGAGAAGGTCTTTCCCTCTATAAAAAGAGAAGCATTAATATATTTAGAACTTGATGAGTTTTAAGCACGGCAGGAGAGCATTAAGCCAAGAATGGCTTTACCTTGTTTCCCCAAACTTCTGTAATACATTTTCCTAGCGCTATTTGTGTGAGTAGTAAATGTGTGTGAAAATTCTTCTTTCAAGACCTAATTGACTTTTAATTTTGAGTTATTTCAACGTTTAATGTCTAAATAAATAGGATATATGGAAGTAGCAAGAAGACAATTAAATATTTATTTCTGAAAAGGACGCGGAGATAAAATAACAATATGTCTATATGAAGATAGTGTCTTTCTTATATCTCATTCAGATACATACACAGTTATATCTTTAAAGAGAAAGGTTAGGGGATTCACCTGGTCCCTGCTTGTAGCTCAAAAGATAAACAACGAGAAAAAAACATAAAAATATTCAAACGAGAGACTACAATAGTTAGAATAAATCCTATATTTCCTAAAACTTCAATAGCGCACCTTTCAAAATAAGATCGTTCAAGATCATTTCCATTTAATTTTAAAATCCAACTTCCAAATTGAAAGTGTCCAAGCTGTCGCCTCGGCTACAACTCCAAACTTGAGTTTGCCATTAGGAGACTTGATGATTTCAATCAAGTTCCAAGAGATAAGCTTGACCTTGAAGAGCAATTTGCGCCGGTTGCTGGGGAGACCAAATTTACCAGAAATCGATGAAAGCAGCCGAATCAACTTAATTTGTCAATTTTTCTTCCTTCAAATCGGGGATTTGGCCCAAAGTTTCTCTAGATTTGAAGTTCGATTATTCGGCCGCCTGCAGCGAGTCATTGAAGATCGTTAATTGAGGACCAATAAATTCTAATATGATTGAATTACCTCTTTACATAAATCAGTGAGGTTAGGTTTTAAATGACTTCCATTAACTTAGACAATTTCAGTAGATAAATTCCAAAAATGTCAACATTACAAATTCAAGGCGAGATTTTGTCCTAAAATATTAATTTTAAAAAGTATTTCTCAGATTAATAAATTACATAATTCTTTTAAAATCGAGGAAGCTGATGCTTTTCAATGTTCATTTTGCTAATACATTCAAATTATGAATGTGAGAAAAATATAAAATTTAAACAAGAAAGTTAAATCTTTACTACATCTATATAGCTACAACAAGTTAGTATGATTCACACAGACTACTACAGAATGTTCTCTCATTATAACTACATCTATATAGCTACAACAAGATAGTATGATTCACACAGACTACTACAGAATGTTCTCTCATTATAACTACATCTATATAGCTACAACAAGATGGTATGATTCACACAGACTACTAAAGAATGTTCTCTCATTATAACTACATCTATATAGCTACAAGAAGATAGTATGATTTACACAGACTACTACAGAATGTTCGCTCATTATAACTACATCTAAATAGCTACAACAAGATAGTATGATTCACACAGACTACTACAGAGTGTTATACATCTATATAGCTACAACAAGATAGTATGATTCACACAGACTACCACAGAGTGTTATACATCTATATAGCTACAACAAGATAGTATGATTCACACAGACTACTACAGAATGTTCTCTCATTTTAACTGCATCTATATAGCTACTACAAGATAGTATCATTCACACAGACTACTACAGAATGTTCTCTCATTATAACTACATCTATATAGCTACAACAAGATAGTATGATTTACACAGACTACTACAGAATGTTCGCTCATTATAACTACATCTATATAGCTACAACAAGATAGTATGATTCTCATAGACTACTACAGAATGTTCTCTCATTATAACTATATCTATATATAGCTACAAGAAGTTAGTATGATTCACACAGACTACTACAGAATGTTCTCTCATTATAACTATATCTATATAGCTACAACAAGTTAGTATGATTCACATAGACTACTACGGAATGTTCTCTCATTATAACTATATCTATATAGCTACAACAAGTTAGTATGATTCACATAGACTACTACAGAATGTTCTCTCATTATAACTATATCTATATAGCTACAACAAGTTAGTATGATTCACACCGACTACTACAGAATATTCTCTCATTATAACTATATCTATATAGCTATTATTCAATGCTAACATTCACATATATTACTACAATTTGAGAGGTATAACTTTAACTACTGAAGTCAATAACATACAGTAATGAAAGAAGAAATAAATTATCATTAAGAGTTTCTGGCGTGTTATTAATTATTCCGATAATGAAACTCTATAACTATTTCTATAAGAGAAATGAGAATTAGAGATCACAAACAGAATTGGAATAAATACATATTTGTATCACGTGATTTAGTTAAATATTTGAAGGGAAGAAAAACAAGGAGTCACAATCGGTGTTTAACTTGTTTTTCCTTAATAGCATTTAACGATGTAGTTCGCGATAGGAAGATAAATATAGAAGCTTCCTACCTAAATATATCCCTATAGTCGCCTGTTCCTCTCTGATTGGTTAGCGCCAGGTCTATTATTGATGCACCTTGAACAGGTCCATCTATAAATAATGAGGAAGTTATTCCGCCTCAGCTAGATCAATAACCTCTTCTCTTGCAGGGTAAATTACATTGATTTCCGTTTATCTCCTGCTTCATATATCCTCACTTCTCTCTCAGTACTGTCTCACGCTCGAACAAACTTATCTCCTACTGTCTATTTCTGGATATATCTTTATTTACATATGAGTTACACAACCCCTTCACTTTTATTATATCCAATGTAAGCTAAATAAACTTTCCTATTTCTCTGATTATATATATATATATTCTTTTTAACCATTATCTATATGGATATCTATAACTCTATATCTATAAATAATGAGGAAGTTATTCCGCCTCAGCTAGATCAATAACCTCTTCTCTTGCAGGGTAAATTACATTGATTTCCGTTTATCTCCTGCTTCATATATCCTCACTTCTCTCTCAGTACTGTCTCACGCTCGAACAAACTTATCTCCTACTGTCTATTTCTGGATATATCTTTATTTACATATGAGTTACACAAGCCCTTCACTTTTATTATATCCAATGTAAGCTAAATAAACTTTCCTATTTCTCTGATTATATATATATATATATATATATTCTTTTTAACAATTATCTATATGGATATCTATAACTCTATATCTATAACGCCTAACGCCAAATCATACTTTAGGTTAGGGTAAAATAAACTATGAATACATAGGTGCATTATAACAAGTTTAAAATGACGAAACATATGAACGAACGTTTAAAAATATCTAAATTTCAACATAGTTTCTCTTGAAAATACACTCATGGACAAAATTAAGGAAGTGGAGCGTCTTTGATGTCTCCGGTCGTCTCTTTTTTTAAAGGAAACAGAAGCAATTTTGCTCACACTTGGTTATTTCGTGTGTCTTCAATAAAGGTCACTGTGAATCAAACATCTTTCAAAGTTATTGTTTGAATCCCGATATACATGCTGAAAAGTACAACTTCCTTAAGTTTCGTCTTTAAGTATATATGGGGTGAGAGAAGAGATATAATTTTGTTGCATCTTTTCATTGTAAGTGTGCTCTATAAAATAATATTACTAAAAATTTCCTCACTTATTTTTATCAAGTAAATTGTTTTTTACATTTTTAATATGGTATTTTGAGATATTTTCGTTTAGAATTCACTAGACAAGCCTTCTTATTTTGAGCCGTTTCTGATCAGCTCTCCTAGTCTGTCTAACCAAAGCCTCTGAAGAGACACAGTTTCTGACTGAGTCACTTCGAATTTCAAATATTTAAAATTGTTTTCATATGAACGCCGTAATTAAATTTAAATCCATAATACATCGATAAACTTTCCGACGACTGTTTGCCTAAATACTGCCGTCGGTGCCAAATTAGGCGAGCCTGGGCAAATAAGGCCTTGCCAAAAATAGGACCTTGTGTAAGTTCAGCGTTATAAGACTAAGGGACGACATACTCTGCCTTATGTATTATCTATGCAGTGTAGTATTTAATTTAAGGTGTTTGTATAAAATGATTATAAATCTTATAAATTGTCTTGAATATTGTATTTATAAAGTGTGTTTTAACGATTATTAAAATTTCCATATTTCGGCATTCCCAAGTGTGTATAATTTCTTTACAGCTGCTCTTTTTATTATCACAATTTTTTCCATAATGTAGAGAAAATCTAAATACCCAATAAAATTTAAGTTTTTAAGAAGCTTTTTTCAATATTTGAGAAGCAGAAAAAAAACAAAGCTCGCGGATTCAACTCAATAACAATGAGGGTATTTTACAAAGGCCCTCTTTCTCCTTTACTTGCCCAGCTTTCCGCAACTTCTTTTTGAAGATCCGCTCTAATGGCGCAGGGAGAATTGAATAAAAGCCCTGTAAAAACCCTAAGGAGAATTTTTGTGAAGATAATTATTCCATTTATGGCCGAGGGTTAGAAATGTATTCAGAAGTTCTAAACAATAACTATTGATTTCTCTCTCTCTCCCCCGGGGAGCTGGTACGTGCCGAGTCATCCATCTTTAATGCTCGCACAGCTCTTCCTCATCGGAATTATTGGCTTTACTTGCTTTCTGTTAGAAATATACAGGCACCAAATAAATAGGTTTATTTATACGATAAACTATAGTTTTAGCCCGTCGCATATGCAACGGAGCATTTCAAAAATAATTGAGCCAAAAAATCTCAATGTAGATATGTTATAAACTTTGATTGTGAGTAATCATAAATATCTATTACCAGAATGATTATTAGGGCTTTTATCAAGTGTGCCGAAAGAAGTGTGATACAAAATTCGACTTCTAAAAATCTCGATGTTATATAACCGAACTATTCTTACCTCGCTAAAATTCACCATTACAGAATAAGAGGATAAATCATTAGAGATAATAGGCCTATATATATAGGCTTATCGATAAAATCTGCATCAATTAATTTTTGCGATGTGTTATATATAATACGTTGCCAAAATTTAATTGTTACAGATCTTATCTAATGATAGCAATTAAATTTATGATTATATATTACTAACACAGCTCATAAATAACAAAGTTTAAGAGAGCAAAGGAAAAATGAACGTCCAATAGAAACAATGTAAACAAAATCCAATAACTACACATGCTTGCTATCCTATATTAGATAAATCTGTCAACTAAGAGAATGTGTGAGAACAACACGTCAGACCAAACAAGAATAACTCAAACAGCCCTGCGGCCAAATAGGCCGAACTTTAACGCTTAAGGAAACAGCCTGACCTAAGGCAAGAGCTTACTTTATTAAAGTCTTCCGAACACTCCTCCAGTATTGCCGCTTTCTTTGTTGGAGCGCTCTGAGGCGAAGGTAATCGGAAATTAGCTCCGTTGCTAGACGTTGTCCAGGAAACAAAACTCCCTATTTTGTCTTTATCTCTAACTGCAGTTATGTCAGGTGGTCTTTTGGGGATTTTTAAAACTCTCGATAGAATCTAGCATTACGTATGTGGTTTCTTTTATTTGACATGGTAGATGAGATATAGCCACGTTTGAAGTGTAAAAGGGAGATCAAGAGGAACGTGGTGAGTTTCTTTATTGAGAGGTATACAAGCTTTCGGACGTCACCCGTCCTTCATCAGGTGTTGACATGAAAAAGAAGGAGATGCTATATTTATAAGCGACAGTTTAAATGTATTAAAAATATTAAAAACAATCTGATGCACGCCCGCGAGAGCACATGCTAATAACAAAATATTTTCAATTTTACTTTGAGTTTGTATAAAGAGAGGTGAAGACAAAAGCAAGAAAAAACAAAAATAAAAATAAAAATAAAATAGAAAATCAGCGGAATAAAGATAAAGTTAAAAGTTACGAAGAAGGTGTATCTGAGGTAGAATAAAAAACAGAATATTGGGGCGGGAGGTCAATCTTTCTGTTGAGGCTGGGGGTAGTATTAGAAACAAGGGCCTCAAGAACTAAGCGTTGGTATTTGTTTGCTATATCGCTATAAACGGGGGTTGTATTGTTGAGATTGAAGGAATGTCCGGACTCGGCGATATGTTGGTATATGAGCGATTTTTTGTCTTTCGAGCGGATGTTACGGGCGTGTTCACTGGCTCTGATGGCGATTGTTCGGCCTGTTTCTCCAATGTAGTGTAAATCGCAATCGTTACAGGGAATTTTGTAATTTTATTTATACTTCTTGACATATATATATAAAAGGTATATTCTGACCACGCTCACTTGACCTTTTTTATTGTTTCATTATTTTATTTTTTCACATATAAACATTTATGTTTTACACAAATAAATTTACTGGCAATGCTTTTCTTTTAAATATCATCAAATATTATCTCTACAGACCTCACTGCAATGATATGAGTTATTGAATGAGAGTCTATAGAGATAATATTTAATGATATTTAAAAGAAACGCATTGCCAGTAAATATTTTTGTGTAAAATTTTAACGATAGATGGCAATTAAATTTATAAACATATATGTTAGAAAAAAGGAATCATATATCGCCGCAACTCTTTTTATTATTATAGCGGTTAAGGAAGCTTACCGTTTACCATGAAAACATATATGTGTTTGTAAGAAAAATTAATAGAATAAGGTCAGGTGTTGGTATTGAAAGTGAGTAGTGAGGATATGTCTTTTTCATTTTTAAATATATATGTGACGTTCATATAATACTATATTTTAAATTCACTTTTATTATATAAGGAAAATATATGTACCAGAAGGGATAACATCTCATCAAAAACTTTAAATTGTGATGCCATATAAGTATATATAACATAAGGTTTGGGAGGATTATATTCATTACCAAAGGTTGCACACCTCTCCCTATAAAAATGAATCAAAACAATGTATTTGGTTTATCACCCCAATACAAAACGTAATAGTGGTATTAATGAATGAACCACAACAGCAGTATTAACAAATTCAGACAAAAAGCCAACTGTATACAGTGGTTTCGAGCTTTGGCTCTCATCCTTACAGGAACAACCAAATGCATTGTTCTAATGTTTTTTAAAGGAAGAAGTGCCACTTTTGGTACATTAATGCTTTCCTCCTGCAACTTTATGTTATATTTGACCTGATAATCGGCCTTGCAACTTTACTAGTTTAAACACCTTATTGGACAATCTGACTGATTTCATAATTTCTCTCGTAGAATGTTGTGAAATCGAAACCGCCCCTGTACTGATGAGTGACAAAGCCCGAAACCATAGAATATAGGTTGGCTTTTTGTCTGAAATTATCAAACTGGTGTTGCAGTCCATTTTTAAACAAAAGTGTTAAGAGAGATGAGGAGAAACACTTGTATATATAAGAATATTAATAATAAAGAGTCCATTCTTTGTAACTGTCATTACGTTTTGAACTGGGGTGAAAAAATCGAATGCTTTGTTTTAATTGAATCTCACCTATAATTCTATGTAAATTAACGAGAAAAAAGCGTTCGAAAAATCATTTGCTGATTGGAAATTTGTATATAAAATCGGTTACATCGACTTCTTTTCTTTTGTAAAACGACACTTGCAAGTTTAACCGCATGGGTTTCTTTTCAACGACAAATTAAAATTTTATTTTAAGGTGAAATATCGACAATTTCCAACCTTTTGGATGAGGTATGAAAGGATGAATTATGAAGAGTAATGACGAACGGAAAAATAAAAGTGTCCAGGGATGGGAATCGAACCCACGGCCTTCCGCTTACCGGGCAGATGCCATGTCCACTAGGCTACCTTGGACGTATTTTTCCGTTCGTAAATGATACATAAAGTAACTTATAATACATTCTCAACAGAGAGAGAGAGTCACCGAAATCGTCATAAATAAAATAAAAGAAGAGCGAATGAGGCGAGAAAAATTCTAAAATAGAAAACGATTAAAACTTCAAAGCTAGATTATACTAAACAGCGATATTTTGTTAAATAGGTTTGATAATCAGCCGAATATCTACTTTTATACTACTTACTTATCTACTTACTTTTATAATTTAGAGAGTTAATAATTTTTTAATATTTTGTGACGCAATCAGCATAGAAAGATATCTCTATAAGCTAATTATAAGGAGAAATAATGTGGCTTCAAACGACCAGCGACGAAAGGTTAATAGTTTGAACTATCCTATTACTCTGCAGTTGATATATATTCTTTAAACAACAGATTTTATTACTCATATTAAAAATCTCCATAATTATCTCCCCCCATTCACTTTTAATTTTATATGAAAGCTAGAGCCATATTTTCCTAATCATTTTTTATTGCCTCAAAATAAAATAAATCCACTAATATATAATGAGAATTGTCGAAATTATATATAGCAGAACTAAATAGATATATAAAATAAATATTTCTGAAAATTTTCGGCATCTTCAAGATATATGGCTTTTCAATCACAAAAATAAATATATTCCGGAATATTCTCCTCTCTCAAAAAGTTTATTCGCTGAAAAGATACTTTTCAAAGAAGTTACTTGAAAGGATTCCAGATGTAGCGAGCACCTGATACAAAATTGACGCTTAAGCCGCTTAGCTGTGCCAAAGCTTCTTGGGGAGGGATAAGAATAGAATTAATGGAAATTTGCAAATGAAGCTGAGCTGCGATCATTTTTATTACATACGCTTCACGAGTTAGTTCACCAAAAGATTATCGCTAGCTTTCTCTCCAGATGAATTATTCCACTCGATCGATAGCCCGGAAAGTTTATTCGGTTCCATCCACGTGGTTTCCTTCACTTCCTTCCTATAACCGGAGTTTACACTATTGAACCGACGCCTTATTTGCGCTCAGATATTGCTCATTTCAAATGTATTTATAGAGTAAATTAGCTATTTCTCAGTTTTTTTTTAATAGTAAACTAATATATATATTCTTTAATTCTTATAATTAAATACCGGCAAGGCAGCATTGAGGTAATAAAAAGATTTACTGGACGAAGTATCTCTAATTTTAAGAACTATGAATTCCGGCCAGGCAGCCTCTATATTTACGATAATATTCTTTGATTAGTAATAAAATTGCTATATTGTTTTATTAAATAAAATAACATAAGATAATATCACCAAATCTAAATAAATAGTGTGCGGCGTTTCGGCAACATCATTTTTACTATCATCTGATTAAAGTATTTTTTAACTGATGATGGTAACAACTTTTTTCAGTACTTCTGTCTGATGATGGTAACAACGCTGTTGCCGAAACGTTACACACTATTTATTTTTTGGATTTGGTCTTATTACCTTGTCTTTCTAATCTATGATCCAAATTGTGCCTTATCATTAAATAAAATAACATTAGCAATATATTTCTATATTAAATAGAGCAAGCTTTCGGACATCTATTGTTCTTCTATATGCAAATTCATATAATATATTTTATATAAATATATGACCTGTGGAAGAATAATAAATGTCAAAAGATTTGCTCTATCAAATAAAGAGAAGGAACCATTAAATTTATAAAAGATTTTTTTTTCCAAGAGCTTTTTTTTAGATTTGAAATACAAGCTTTTTCAAGCGCAAATCGTTCTTTTACATATTTAAATATTGAGACATCTTTCTTGATTTAAGCCCGGAGAAGAGCGATTTTTGCTTGAAAGCTTGTAACTCAATTTTTTTCAAAGATCTTTTTTAAATTTTGAAATACAAGCTTTTTAAAGCGAAAATCTTTATTCTATATGTTTAAATCTTTAAATATGTTTATTTTTTGAAGAGAGAGAGAGAGCCTGTGAAAGAGAAATTTTGGTAAGAAAGCTTTCATCTGAAATAAAAAAAATACTCGTTATTTGTATTGTTGAAAACTCTCTTTTAGAATTTTATTCCTTTCACAATCACAGACCTTCTTAAATCATGAATAAAATAAAGAAACATTTTATTAACGTTATCTTATTCAATATAAAATATAAAAGTTTATTCTGAAAAAACTTAATCAATGAAAAATATACGAATTTTTACTAATTAACTCTTTAAATTTGTCTAAATATTACAGACGATCAGGTTTATAAAAGATTTTATAAATTTTTAGTGTAATATAGTTATATTATCGTTTTTAAAATAGAGCAATCCGTATATAAATCATTAGATAATAAAAAGGCATATATTGGATTGAATAAAATATTTATTTGCTAATATTATACCATTATAACACTATACGGCGCTGAGTTTGTTTATACAAAAATGTAATGCCTTGATAAAGTTTGGCGTTCAGCAAACCGAAATATTGGCAAATAAACATTTTATTCAAACCAATATATGCTTTTTTATTATCTAATTATCTAATAGTTATATTAGGATATCGTAAAATATATTGTAAAATAGATAGTATAGATAAATTAGTGAACAATGTGTCGTTTGGTTAAGAAAGCTTGTAGAGGTAAATGAAGCTGAATACATGTGTGTGGTAGCGCTAATTGTTGGTTAGCGGATGGCAGCAAACATAGCGATGGCTCAAACATTGGCGTGATGTTTACATATGGAGGGATAAATATTTATCTTAACTTTATTGATCAGACTACGAAACCACTTATTTTCCATTAATTTATTTTAACATTCATAATATTGAAGGGGTTCCTGGGATATTTCCGTCTAGACGTTATTGGCTATCGACATTTATCCCCATGTTTCTTGGAATAACTTAATGCGTCTGCAACTTATTAAATCTCCCAGCGTTTAATCGAGTCGCTGTTATTGGCTGCGAGGTTCGCTGTGGTTTCTACGATGTCGCTTTGTTCCTCTTTCTGATAGCACGATAAATTACTGATATAAACAATTGTTTTTTAAAACATATCTTAAAGATTTATAATATTATCACTCCTTTTTTTTTATAAATTTAAAGAAAAAGTTCAAGTTTTTCAATTTGTCATCGATTTTTTTTTTTTAATTAAATTCTTTTTTAACTATTAGCAGGTATTTTCTCAGTATATAATATAACTCATACATCAATATATTATATATTTCCAAAATATAATTACATATTTTATTGGTTTTATATAGTAATAGTCAAACACACCAATATTTTATTAATGTGAAATGATAAGTTCCATATTTATGGCAAGAGTTGATTTTAGAGAATACCCCCCGATTAATCTACGTGTGTTAAAATTACAATTATATTCTCACAATGAGTATCTTTTTTATTTAAAAAACGCTAGCTTTCAAGCGTTATTCGCTCTTCAACGGGCTTACTATACTTTTAATACTTTTTCACAATTTTATCATGAATAGAAATCTACGTGTGTGTCGATAAAGATTCATGATAATCATGACCTAGAATTTAAACGGAGGCCTGCATTCGCGCATGTTTATTTTAATACATTAATGTATTTCTCTTTTCCGCTCTCTCTCACACACACACGTCTCATAGAATGTCCTATTTATGATATTTTAAGGCGTTCTATTATAAAATGTCTAATAAAATGTGCGTAACTACACAATTAGCAATAAAATCGTTAACACGCCCACAACATCACCATAGACGTTGTTTATCAGGGAGCAATAATTGTTATTTTTCAATAACGCTCAGCGAAAGAAGTGAAAAGAAGTTGTACAAGTTATTTTCCTTTGTTGCTTGTTCTCCGAAGTAATTTAAACGGAGGCCTGCATTCTCGCGCATGTTTATTTTAATACATTAATGTATGTCTCTTTTCCGCTCTCTCACAAACGCACAACACACACAACAAGTCTCATAGAATGTCCTATTTATGATATTTTAAGGCGTTCTATTATAAAATGTCTAATAAAATGTGCGTAAATACACAATTCGTAATAAAATCGTTAACACGCCCACAACATCACCATAGACGTTGTTTATCAGGGAGCAATAATTGTTATTTTTCATTAACGCGCTCGGCGAAAGAAGTGAGAAGAAGCTGTACAAGTTATTTTCCTTTGTTGCTTGTTCTCCGAAGTAATCCCACCCCCGTAATTAAGAGTCGACGGCAAACAAAAGCTGCAAATTGTTATACAGCTTCGCAGGTAAGGTGAGGAGAAACTTTTTTTTCTTCTTTCTGTTGCTCTAGGCGCGAGAAATATTAATCTGGGCGAAAATTAATAAAAGGGGAAATGGCTCTACAGTCACCCTTCTAAGTCTTCCTTATTAATTCGATCAGTTAATAACTGGGCTACCACTTATGGCTCTATTGTTGTGTGTTCTCATATATCATACAGGATCGACGTATTAATTAATTATATATATATATATATTGGTAAATATATTATATTTTGATCCAATATATGCCTTTTTAAATTGAAAAAAAATATATATATATATATACAGTAGAACTTCCCTGTAAAGGACACCTAATTGCAGAGGGTTCTTTAAGGAGAGGCGTCCTCTTACCGGAGAGTTGCAAAATAGTAAAATGGTAATTTTTCAAATGAAATATGACCTTTATAGAGAGGTGCCTTCTAGCGCGAGTGTTCTCTCATGGAGGTTCCACTGTATTGTTCAACACGCAGCACAACATTTGAACTAGACATACTGAGGTATCTGTACTTTAAAATTTGATAACATATTTTAGTATAAACTACTAAACCAAATATGTGCAATAAATAATTGATATCAGTTATTTTCTTATAATCCAACATTGGTATAAACCGAACTTATAAATTGTTGTAAGAATGGTGAATAAGTAGTTTTTTAAAATGATCCTCATGACATGATTCTGGCTTTCTTGAGAAAGTTAATTGAAAAAATCATCATATCGCTTCAGGATTTTGATGTCCAGTTTCAATTTTTCTTTGATAAAGAGTTATGACATTTTTTGCTGTCAAAGTTATTTCCAATTTCCCTTGGTAACTTATTGATTGAATTTGGAGCCATTATTTTCTCAGAAGAATAATCGAAGCTGTTTCTCCTTTGCTTTCTTGGATCATGTTATGTTTTATGATAACTTGTGTTGATCCTGGCGGGTTTATCTGCCTCCTTCCCTTTGACCGGTCGGGTAATGACGGCCTACAGTGGTTACGTTACGGCCGATAGAGCTGGCAGGGTCCGTGGAGGTCTCTCCAACAACTCAAGTTTCAACTATAAGAACCATAGTGTATATGGGTTAATTATAATAGGCATTAAATAAAGGGAACTCTATCAGAATTTGTACCAGAATTTATAATCTCGAGAGGCGTTCAGTTGACACCACTTTGAAATTGTTGATGTTATTTTGTTTATTCTAACGCGGAAAAATGTCGTTTTCATTTATTATTCTCCGAAACATTTCAATCTAAATAATTCCATTGTTTATTAATGTTGTTTTTCCTGCTTTATCTCATGTCACTCAGGGGAGTCGTCTGATATTAAATTCCGCGAATGTTTGTTCGTAGAATTTGCTTGTTTATCTTTATTTTTATACTCCAATGTCTGTTCTCTAACACTAGTGAATATAAAGCAATAGTGTGGAACGAAGGGTTTGTTTCTATCTCCGAAACATTCACCTTTCATATGAGAGATTATATAGCCAGAAGAATCAATGTCAAAATATTTGGTAGATAAATTTAATGTACTGTGCCAGTCAAGATATATATATCAACGGATTATACAGTACTATACTCGTATATCTCTTTTGGTAAGTTCAGTATCTTGTCACTGTGTCTATTATTAATAATGTTGCTTACTTATTTCTGTATGTATTTTGTTATCTGTTTTAAAAGTAAAAGAAATAAAATTCCACAAATCTATACCTTGTTTGTCTCTTCATTAAGAACAGTTTTTATTAGAAAAAAAACAATATCTAAAAACAAAGATGGTGTGTGATGGTAATGATGATAAAAATCGACAACACACATACACTATCTATGAAATAATATATTGATATTTTCAACTGAATATTAACCGCATCAGTTTTGGTATCAATACTATTTTTACAAGCAAAGAGATAGATAGATTCAACAATATCACTATACATCAACTATAGTAATCCGTATCTTTAATTAAAAACTTTAATTAAAGATGCCCATTACTAATCTATATGGCAATATTGTTGAATAGTCTCTATCAATTTATTAGCATTTTAAACGAGAGATTTTCAACAAATTATCACATAGATTAGACTAGTTTGAATATTTACACACAAATATATGCGACTCTGAGTGCGACCCTACACCACCTCTTTGTCCTTGTCCCAGGATCCCACCCCCACTGGTGCTGATAAAACCTTGCAACTGCATTTGCCCTACTCCATTCTGTGTTAAAATGTCGGTCGTCAACTTTTCTTGTGGAGTTGCCTCCCAAGGACCTGTTATTTTTCTCAGACCCTATTCTGTTCCCCTTTTTCACCTCCAACTGCTCCAAACCTGGCTTGAAAACATTCTTCATCAAGCCTTGCCCTCAAAAAAGCGGTGTATAACGTGTTTTTTTAATAAATAAATAAATAGAATCGACTATAGCAAAGCGTATCTTTAATTAAAAATTGTGATTAAAGATTGCTAGTCGATGTGGAAATACTGTTGAATATTCTCTAGCAATTAATAGTATTTAAAAAAAAAGAGATTATATAAATGTGTTTAACATTCTATATATACTTATACTATGTGTATATACTAGCGTAATCTTTATGCTGGAATTTCCTGCAAGTAATTTTCAATATATTTTGGCATACATTCTACAATTTTGTTTTATATGACTACATTGGCCATTTCTCCTTATCGAGCTTTCGGTCTATATATCGTTTGATATTTTTGTTAACACACACAATCACACACATATTTTGCTAATATTTACAATAATTTTGTAATCAGTATTTTCATTTTTATGTGCTTTCCAGTATATCATTATATACAGAACAAAATTTGTATCACAAAAAAGATAATCAGATTTTATTAATCTCTAAGAGGTATAATTAACAATCTCTCATCCAGAGCTTTAATTACACTTTTTTTCAACTTTTATTTTTATTTAGTTGTTTTTAATTTATTCGTCATTTTATTTCTATACTTTATTTATTCTTTTATTTTAAAATGTCTCCGAAAATATTATTGCTATTCCAGAAATTAAAAAAAAAATTAAATTGGCCTTGCGAACTAAACTTTCTTTTTCTATTCTCTATGTTAGCTCGTGCGGAAGAAAACATTTTAACTTGTTTTTTTAAAGTAATTATTTAATTTAAGGTTTTTAACTTAATCCAATTTTAGGCTTAGGGTTTTTGGCTAATCGATTGATGCCTTGGCGCTTTGGGATTATTTAATCGGATAAATTATCCTGATGAGAAGCTTGTTGTTAATCGATTTTTTTTTTCGTCTGCTACGGCTCTCTCTTCATTAGCATACGTTCGTTATATGTTCGTCTGATTTAATACAATTTTTCTAAACTCTTGAAGTAAATTCTGAATATTCAATGCTCGTATCAGTTTATTGATTATAATATTTGTGATAATATCTATTCAAACATAGTTTTTATAGTGTGTGTGTATATTCTGCATAATCGTATAGAACAATCTATCTTTTTTAGTTTTTGAGGTTTTTAAATCGTTGCTTTCGACGATTTCTCCTAACTCTACTATTATAATATGGTATAAGTTTCTTCAGGTAAACTTTCTCTCCGTTTAATATTATCGAAAAAAATGTATTTTATCACTCGTCTGAATATTTTGTCTTTATTCTTGGATTTATTGATCATACAACAGGTCTCTTGTTCACTTGTGTTTCTTTGATTCATTCATTGACAGACTTTAAGAATTGTATCTTCATTTTTGGCATATTCAGTCCGTCAGAAAGATCACTTTTTCTTGTGTTGAGCCTATACTAATGTGACCTCATGTCAGACGAGCAATTTGATATAAATAACTAGTCTATCATTGAATCACGTGTTGAGATAAGACTTCATATTATCTGAAGTATTCATTTTTAGAGTTAGAATCATGAGAGAAATTTGCTTTTCCACTCTTCCACGGAATTTTTACCTACTGTAAATCCCCAGAGGCCAGGTAAAACCTCGTGACTTCGATCCAGAATATCTTTCCTTGCCACGCCCCTTCTCTCATATCGATCCTTCTCCACGTTGGTCGTTCGTTTGCTCACCAAAGTGCTTCTGCATGATCTTTTGGTATATTTACGTAACCCAACCTAAGGTTATTTTATTTAGAATTTATTTTCAGTTCAACTTGATAGCTCTGCACCTTGGTATGTAACTGGGTACAGTGTTTGTCATTATCGTATAGAAAACACCTATCTTCAAAGTGTAGCTGATAAACAATCGATTGGCTTCTGGGATCGATATTTATGCCTGGCAGATGGTCAAACTCAGCGTTGAGAGGCATCTAGGACCCCAAAAACCTATTTTTCCGAATATTGCGGTTTCCCTTCATTTTGAATGATTCCCGTTAGAAATTCGTCTTATATATTTCCCAAATATTGTTACATCTACTATAAATTTCTGAAATAAGCTACACAAAATATATGGTTCACGTTTTATAAATAATAAATTTGCTGATTGAATGCGAATATTCAATGATCTTCAATGCAAAAATTTGCATTTGAAAGTTCTATCTTGGCTTCTATGACCTCTGCTTTGTATACTTATCAAGAGAAACATAAATTGCACATTGTCTTTATATATATGCTAATTATCAAATTATCTGTTTCTAAGTCTATTATTTGGATGATTTTGAATAGAGTGACGTTTTTGGTTTTTGACAGCTAGAGAGAGAGAGAAAATCATATCAATAAAATACATCAAAATTTTTATTACCCCAAAAATATATAAAATATAAATCAAGACATTTATTTCCCGAAATGAAAGGTCTATTTCGTCCTTTTTTCAGGAAAATTATTTTTCATTTGAAAATATCCGATTATGTATATAGATATATATGATACACGAACAAAACATAAGGAAGTTTCATATTTTCATGTCGCAGGTCGTCTATCGTTTTAAGGATACAGAGGAAATTTTGTTCACACTTCGTTATCTTGTGTGTGTTCAATAAAGGTTACTGTGTATAAAATATCTTCCAGAGTTATTGTCTGAATCCTGATATACATGCTGAAAGGAACAACTTCTCCATTAGTTTATATATCAAAATCTAAAGCCTAATGATAAATTTTAAAAAACAACATCAAAAGCATTTAAAGCTAAGCCTAACGTGGAATTAAGTGACGGATTGAGCGGAACTGGGCCGGTGTCGAGTTACCGCGTTTATTGAACTTCGGCAACCTGCGCGCCTGAGTTAAATTGGAATTCTTTTGTGAAGCGCCGCTCCGATACTATCTTGTTTCTATGTAGTTCTTTACCATTGTATTGTTTGGGAGATATCAGTTCAAATAATCTCTCTCGTATTTAAGATAAAATGTTCTAATTACACTCATGAAAAATCTTAGTGGAGATACAAACATATAGGTTCTTGTTTATTATTTAACAGATAAATAACTTTTCTTTTTCGTTGCTTTCGCAGAAATTGGAGACATGTTAATAAAAATGCTTTGCTTATTTAAGTAATGGAAATATCGTGATGGCACCAAACGTTAATCTGAGCAGCATGTCCTTTGTAAATGTTGAAGAATTGTTGAACTCAAGGCCATTGTTGCTATATAACGCGATCCCCGAATGAAATTTAAGCGACTACTTTAAGCTTGAAGGTAAATGAGCTTGGCGCATTGGCCACAATCATAAGTTAATTTACATTCAGGCTAAAGTCGTGCAGAATTCAGCCATAAGCCTTATTTATCTTCAAGCTGAAGTCGGGCGTACTTTAGCCATGATCCCTATTTACCTTCAGTTTAAAGTCGTGCAGACTTCAGCCATGAGCCCTATTTACCTTCAAGCTTAAGTCGTGCAGACTACAACCATGAGTCCTATTTACCTTCAAGCTTAAGTCGTGCAGACTTCAACCATGAGCCCAATTTACCTTCAGTTTAAAGTCATGCAGTCTTCAACCATGAGCCCTATTTACCTTCAAGCTTAAGTCGTGCAGACTTCAACCATGATCCCTATTTACCTTCAAGCTTAAGTCGTGCAGACTTCAACCATGAGCCCTATTTACCTTCAAGCTTAAGTCGTGCAGACTTCAGCCATGAGCCCTATTTACCTTCAAGCTAAAGTCGTGCAGACTTCAACCATGAGCCCTATTTACCTTCAAGCTAAAGCCGTTGCAGACTTCAGCCTTGCGCCCTATTTACCTTCAAGCTAAAGTCGTCCAGACTTCAGTCATGCGCCCTATTTACCTTCAAGCTAAAGTCGTGCAGACTTCAATCGTAAGTCCCTGTTTATAAACCTCGATGTTGCGACCAGGATGTTTGGCTGTGAGTTGCAGCTAAAAATAGACTCAAGATGGTTAGAAGCTCACACAGGTACTGTCGAAATGGGTGCGTAGCGATTTATTTTTTCTTTTTGCCAATAGAAGCATATAAAAATAATAAACGGCTTGTTCACTTTAAAATATATTATATTTTGGACACATATTTTAGGATATAAATAAAACGAGGTAATAAATAGACCTATAATCACCTTCTCTGTAAAGACCAAGGCGAATTTATTCGTCGAACGAAGCCAATAATTTGACCATTTTCCACACACACACAAATTCTAAGAAATGAAAATTTTAAAATCTTGGTCGAACACTTCGATATATATTAAACTAATTAAAATACCATATCGAGCGCTTTGCCCTTATTGTTAATATGATATATACATACCTCGCTATTTTCTAAAATACAATGTGCATCGTCAACAAAGATTGGTGTTTCAAAGTCTGATTAGAACCATTACACTAAGGCAAGAAAAGTAATACCATTTTTGAGTAACATAATTTTATTTTGATAAACCCAAATAGAATCCGGATAGTTGTCGACTTTCTACACTACAGAAATCTTCGGGCCACACCATGATAGACTAAATAAAATATCGATATGTAAAATAGGGTCTTCTGGAGTATTTTACACGACTTCACCTTAGTCTTCTTCTTTCTTATCTCCACTCAGTCATATTAGGGTATCAAGCCTGTAGAGCGTGACAACTATCATGACTGGATGAAGTATAATGCATCTGCTTTTGTCATTAAGACTGGGAGCACTACTCAGTAGCAGGCTGATTTATCTCCAATATGAGGCCACCTCTGACATGAGGAACAGACGTCATGTGCAGCCGCTACTAACATGGAGCACAGACTCATCCTGTATCCCTAGATCACGAGACCTTACAGGGTACTATCAGCCAGGCCAACTGAGCCCAGGTTTTTTATAGAGCTTATTACTGATCCCCCTCCTTTTTCATCCGGGCTTGGGACCGGCCAAAGGCGATGTTCTTTGCCTCAGGAAATCAGAATAGTGAGCAATAATTAGCAATTGATGTATTTTATACTACAAATATATATGTTATTTTATGTGTGTGTGACTTCTTTGTGTGACATTTCATCAATGTTTTGTTTGAATATTTAGAACTAACAGAGCGTTCAAAGAATAAAGAGTTTACTCTTCGTTCCATTGTGACGCTATATTAATACGTTAGATGAAAGCAGTTTTGTAATGTTAAACCTAAGTGAAGGTTTCATCAACATGGATTTCGCTACGAGGAAAATGTTTCAACAATGGTACCTTACATTAATCCAGTGACAGATTTCTTGATCGATGTATACCGAGGAAAATATATTTGTCATCAAATAATTCTTTTTCTCAACACCCCTCATCACTCAAGGTCATCCACAGGATTGCGCAGATCAGAGAAGGTTAAAGGAACATTATTCTTACTAACCTGGTCATCAGATCTACTTATATATTTGCCTTATTCTGTCTGTTTGTTTGTCTGTTTGTCTGAAGCTCACGGATAGAATGCGCGCCCATTGGCTGCCAGCGAACACGTGGCCTCCCTGCCCCCCTCTAGACAACCCTGTTATCAGCTGTGCGATACATACACCTGTCTATAGCGACCACTCTAGACAACCCCTGTTATCAGCAGTGTGCTACATCCACCTGTCTAAACAGACCACTCTGTCTATAGCGGCCACTCTAGACAACCCTGATATCAGCTGTGTGATACATCCACCTGTCTATACAGACCACCCTGTCATAGCGGTCACTCTAGGCAACCCTGTAATCAGCTGTGTGATACATCCACCTGTCTATACAGACCACTCTGTCTATAGCGGCCACTCTAGACAACCCTGTTATCAGCTGTGTGATACATCCACCTGTCTATACAGACCACCCTGTTATCATCAGTGTGTTACATTCACCTGTCTATACAGACCACCCTGTCTATAGCGGTCACCTTAGGCAACCCTGTTATCAGCAGTGTGATACATACACCTGTCTATACAGACCACCCTGTTTATAGCGACCACTCCAGACAACCCTGTTATCAGCAGTGTGATACATACACCTGTCTATACAGACCACCCTGTCTATAGCGGCCACCCTAGACAACCCTGTTATCGGCTGTGTGATACATACACCTGTCTATAGCGGCCACTCTAGACAACCCTGTTATCAGCTGTGTGATACATCCACCTGTCTATACAGACCACCCTGTCTATAGCGGTCACTCTAGGCAACCCTGTTATCATCAGTGTGTTACAATCACCTGTCTATACAGACCACCCTGTCAATAGCGACCACCCAAGACAACGTTTTTAAAATATATTCGCACTCGGGTAAACCCCGGGCATTGCCCGGGCCTTTCGTCTAGTATTTGTATAAATGTATACTCATTGGAAAAACTTAAGGAATTTGAAAGTCTTCTTAATCGCATATATAATTTTGTTCACGCTTGTTTTTCTCGTGTATCTTCAATAAAAGTCACTGTGTATCAAATACCGTTCAGAATTATTACCTGAATCCCGATATACATACTAAAAGGTAGAACTTCCTTAATTTTTGTCCATGAGTGTATATATTAGTTTCCTTCTTTTTCACCCTTTCATAAAATAAATGTAGAAGAAAATATTTTTAAACCATTTTTCCCAGAAATAAAAATGATTACTTTTATGCGGGTTTCACATCAAATCTTCGATTCCTACAAAATAGACTGATAAAAAATGCATAAGGCTTCGTTCTTCTTTTTTTTTTTTTTTTTGATAAGGATGTGTTGACAAAAATTCGGATTTGAAAAAAAGCCAATCGTGTGGGTATTGGATTACCGAGTAAATAAGAGAGAATTTATAGTTCTTCAAATTAATTAACTAAAAGATGGAATTTCCATAATTTTGTTTTGATTGAATTACCAAAATGGCTCTCCCTCGAATAAATTAACTTCCAAATATTATAATGTTTGTGTTTACCTAATTTGATTAAAATTCGAGGGGGGTTTACCTTTTTCCAAAACTCTGTGTAAATTCCGCGTAGCTCACCCAATTAAAATATTTAGAAACTTTTTTCCGATATTGATCGATTTTTATAACCTAACCTTATTTCCATGAATTGAAAGGTTACATTATACTGAGAAGAGGCGTGTTTTAATTTCCATAAATCTATTAGAAAGCCAAAACGAAAGTTGTGTAAACACTATTATTAATATTATATAATTATTTATAAAATATCTTTTAAGAAACTGATAATTTATATTATGCTTATTGTACATATTTCCAGGAACTTCTTTATTTTGTACACAGGTCTTTTCTTGTTTTTTTCCTCTCATTCTCATTGTTAACATCATATGACTATTCTATTCACGGCCTAAAATTATTGTATATATATGTATAGACAAATGTAAAGGCATACATATACTAGTATGACAGCACAAGTGTCCCTAGTGGGACATAGCGTTTTAAATTGAAATAAAAAAATAATTATTAATTATTTTAACACTTTTATATATTTTTTAATGATGAAACGCGCTTATCTTGAATCAATTAATTTTATTGATATCTTCCAATATTACGACCAGGCTAATCTCTTATCTTTATAAAGGAGTACGCCTCAGAATGGAAAGATTTTGTGGTAAATACCAATAAAATAGTTAAGTCAAGATATGCGTTTCATTATTAATAAATTTCATATCGATTGCTCTATATATTTCGCATATATATTTTCATTATATATTTAAACTGAGCATATATTTTAATTTGCTATAAAAGCAATATTCCGATTGTATGGACGTTCAAACTTCGCCAAGGTTCCAGTTTGTTTTTTATTTGGTTGTCGATATCCCGTGACTTCGTGCAGCTCGCAAATATAGAATTATTCGAATCAATAAAGTTGTTATTTGAGAGAAAGAGAGCAGTCCTTTTAAATTGAAATTTCCTTTCAGAATACGGCCACAAATTCATTAGAGGTAAATAAATCGAAATAATTTAAATATTTTTGATATTTATTCGAAAAATTAGAATATTAAAGGTAATAAAAACGTATATTATTTTAGGCTCTCCAAGGTGACCTATCTATACCCATTGTCTAATGGTAAGAAGTTGCCTTGATTTCTAGCTGGACAATTTACTAAGGATCTTCAGTTAAATTCATAATAAAATAACAATGTAGAAATAATTTACATTATTAAATCATTATAATTTCGAACATTATATACATTTATTCCTATATTCGTTTTTATATTCGTTTATAGAAGCTATTTCTTCTTTCTATGCGTTTAGTTAATTAATAAATTTATGGTCGTATTATGAAGATAATTTTTAATTAAAAAAAGACTATTCAAATACTACGCTTAGCTTGGTTGAACTGCATGCATGAGCGGATAAAATCACGTGATGAAAACAAAACAATATTCAAAATAAATTGTAACCTTTAAGATCGAGCGTTTACCAATCAAAATATTGCTTGATAAATTTAGCTTTGAATTCAAATCCAAAATAAGCTTATTTTGAAACTATATCTAATATCCATTCTCTCTCATGAATAGATCGGTTATTTATTTCTATAGGCATATCTCCCTTTTAAAAATATATTTAATGTTTTATATATAAATGAAGGGTTTTACGAGAATTATGTTCAAATCCTTCAAAATATTTGGTCGAATCACTTCATCTATTGATAAAAATGTTCCAATCCCGGTTCAATCAGCGAGAGTTGAACGTTGCCATAAGATGGGGAGGAGAAGAACAACGACAGGGTTGAGTGGCAAAAGAAAGTGACAACACACGTTGGCTAAATTTGGCCCATAAACCTCTTAGTCATGATCTCTTTTCAGCTCCATACTGGAGCCGAGGTGATCAATGGCGGAATCGAGTGCTCAGCGCTGTTGGAATCCCTAACTTCGATGTTTGTGTTATTTACTCGATGTCAACTTCTCATTAAAACATTCTGTCGCAGGCTTATGGACCTTCGAGGTCTGGGTAGCCATTACTGCTCCAGGGATGTCGCTAGCTATTCGAGAGATTTAAAACTACTTTTGTGATGTTTGAACATCAATTTCTTCATACGTACGTCATTTGGTAATCAAATTCAAAATTCCTACATCCAACAAAGATACAGAACTCTGGATCGTAGGGTTTCAGTAGAACCTTTCGTAAAGTACGCCATCTTGGGGATCCTCATGTCATACATTGTAATATAGTTTCCGTTTTTATTACTATAATTTTTCATGATATTTTCCTGTAGAAGAAATTTTTTAAAAGCCCAAAAGTAAATCATTCCTAGCTTGAACTTATTTTCGTTTTAACAAAATATATATCCATATTTTGAATATTTGTATGATAGACAAAGTTTATAATTAAAATTATTGCGAAAGGTTTTGATCTCGTTATAAAGGGATTTAAAATATTAATATTTTCCACTAAAGGAATACATTTTAGGATAAGGAAAATATTGAATTTCAATTATTCAAATTTCTCGTATTTTTGAAATGTGAGAGTTCACATTTTAGAGTTAAATATAAAATTATACAAAAATCAGAAAAATAGTCGGTCATATTTTAAAATAGATGTACGAGTGTATTAAAATAAGGAAAAACCATAGTGGGAATCAAGAAGAAAAGGAAAAACGTATTTCCAGTAAATTAGGCAACTCGGGAAAAAAGTTTTAAAAGTGAAGTTGGAGAAAATTAAGTGAGAGATCGAATCGATATCAGCCAATATGACATAATCGAATTGATTTTGGAGGGAAAATCTATTTGGAAAACATCTCTAGAGGGCAATGCTAAGTTTGGAAACTAAAATTGGATCGTCTCAATTTTTGAAAATATATTTTTGGTGTATTTTTTTTTTGACATTTCATCATAAATATGTTTTCCATAACTTGTATCGATGACGTTATGGTATTTATAAAGTGGTGTATTCCTTCTCAATAAACCGTCTTCTGCCAAGCGAGAAGGGGAATATGTCGGGCCTAAGATGGGATTGCAAGGCTCCCTATAAATATTTTACGGCCTCTATAAATCTGATCGAGGAACACAATGCCCGGACTCCATTAGCTCGCCGTGGCGATGTATTATCAATCGAATACTATTTTGAGACGGAGTATCGATTATGCACGCCTCACGTTGCCACCTTCGTTCGGCTCCAGTTGGATCTTCTTAGAGAACCTTAGTTGTTGTCGTGTCCAATAAAGGGCCTCAGATGTCTCTCTGCATCTATATCACAGCAGTCGCAATATCCTATATCTTGGGTGTGTGAAGCTGCAGTTGGATATTCTTAGAAACCCTAACTTTATTAACTCACTGATATGACACGTTAACCTTACGTCTTACATGTCGCTTCCTTTTTCATTTTGATTCTATCCCTGTGTAAAGTATTGTATAAATTATTGGTTTTATGGATTCAGTTTGTATACATTCAATGTTTAAAAATATATAATCTTTTGTTTAATATCTACTGATATATGAAAATTGAAATTATTTAGCGCGAATTTTCCTTGTTATAAATTAAATAACTTCCTAATGTCCTTTCAGCGATATAAAATAGTGCTGGCTCATCAGTGATGAAGCCTCAAAGAGGTTTCGTCAGATCCTTCAGAAATTTTTTCCATCGCAGAAAGAACAGTTGGAAGTAGTTTAATTTGTAACATGAAATATTCCCGCAAATACTTTTAATTTTCATACACAAATAGTGTTCATAAGCATTTTTTTAATCGTAATAAAGAAATATATTTACGGTTTTAATTTGGTATTTTAAATAATATCAACGATTTACGTTCAAATATTTCATAGGTTATGTTTACTTAGACTATTGTGCTATATTTGAAGTGCTGAACGATTGTTATAATGCAAATAATAACGATCACCTTAGTGCAGGTGGGAACCTAATGTACAAGCATGTACTTGTGTATATGTACTATGTAATGTACTTGTATTATACCGTATCTAATGATATTAATCTTAATTAAAATATTTAAAACTGAAGGGAAAGTTGTTATTTATACATTGCCGCAAGCCTCCGTGCAAAGCTTTTACATGATCTTGGAATGAAATTATTTTTAGTATGTTCTAGCTGCTAATTTGGCCTCGCCATGGAAAATTGTGTTAAGCATTACTTGGATAATCGGAAAAAAAAGCTGATGCATCAAATTTGTCCTGGAAATTGTTATCTTCCCCCAATCATTCTAATAATTCACAAATAGGATTTTTTCTTTTAGCTTAAAATTCAATTAAAAGTGTGCAACAGAGTTCTTTTTGTGCATATATAATGAAACATCACATTTTAATCACATTCCTATACTCATTATTCATTTTGAAGTGTACGCTGCTCAGGAATATGATGAACAACATCAATCTACTCTCGATTGATCTTTTTTTCAAAATATGTAATTTCATCGTGGAAAGTTTGTTTAGTTTATATATAATCTTGAGAAAATAAGATATTCAGAACAATAATCACTTCAAATTTGACACTTTCTCGGTGTACTTCGTTGTAAAACCCACCCCGGCCAAATTTATGCGAAGAATAATATTGAGGATGTTATCGGCGGGCCCACGATCCATCACCACCACCATCGATTTTTAATTTGCGGCCACTCGGCAGGCCGGTGTTTGATTGGCTCTCCCTGCCCAATCGGCACCTGCCGTCTCTGATGAATGGTCCAGCTCATTGTTCCAACATCTCAACGGTAGTTGTTATCATTGGAAAACTCACAAAGGTTATTTTTCACCTTTTTTCTCTAGATGCTCTTATATATAGGTTGATTGTTTTAGCAATCTCTGATGGAAATTTTAATGCGCTTTATCTACAAATTCCAAGGCATAGTAGAAGAAAAAATGTACAAACTCTTAGCGAAAAAAGGTCATTCTCAAAATACATATTTTTCTATTGAGATCTCTCTCTTTTTCTCTCTCTAGTAAGCCGTAAGAGAGATAAGGTTTGACAGCCTGAGATCAACATGTATTCACGCCAATAGGTAAATACGATAGTGAAAGGCATTGGTTAAATTCACGAAGCGTTATTTCCCATATTTAAAGTTCGAAACCGTTGTCTCTCCATATAAGTCTGATTATCCAAGAATACTTCGCATTTTTAAAATATCTAAAAATCATAATCGCTTTATAAGTAGGTATAGGTAGTATCCTGTTTATTCGTTCGCTTATTGGCTATCTACTCTCACATGACCTCAACAGGCCAATCATTGTTGAGGTAATAAAGCGAATATGATTTCTTAGCTGAGTGGTTGCAACGAAGAACCGAATTAAGGTGTCGAATAAACAACCGGGGGTTAGGATTTAGGAAGTCCTTCCTTTATTTGCATACTAATAATGTATTTCATTTTATATTTTGTAGTTTTATTTTTACTTTTACTTATAAGGGGTTTTATTCATATTTAATAGTGATAAATCAAGCTGTTTCACAAATATCATTGAATTATAAGAATTTAACGCTTGATCGCGTTATACTGTAATGGAAAATTTTAGTTAGAATAGATCGATTATATCAGTACATTTTAGGCTTAATTAGTTTTCAAATTTTATTGTTTATATGTTCTGGTGTTCTAATAAAGTTATAATAATTGAAGAGGGGAATGTATGGCTAGTCTTACTTTGAATGTAATTACTTTCAACAACAACAACAAAAAGGCTTTTATTAGGGCCCATTGCCCTGTATGGATTCGCCATACAACAATTACCTCACTACCTCTTTTGTGTATGAATCGATTAACAATTGATCTGTATAAATTATAGAGTTCTATTGCTATATTTTTCTTTTTTGAAATAGTACTCAGCGTCTTCAGTGGGTTGCTAAATCTCCAGAAGGTGTTTTTAAGAGGTAATTACTTTCATGTAAACTAACATAATAGGACATGAGTTCGGTGTGAAGTTCACATAATTTGATGATGATAGACAAAACTTGGCGTCTGAAGATGACATCTTACTGTAGCAAAGAAATACGTCAATTGAAGGTATTTTGCGTCATCACAAGTGTGGTATCTTATATAAGTGAGTTCCCCCTCTTTAAAGGAAATTAGCGGCGCTTGTTTCCTAGAGTTCTGCGAGAACCTCGGTTGACAAACTCAGTCACTGGAATAAGTAACCAAATGACCCGACTCACTCCACATCATTATCGAACGTGTCCGTTTCTAAAAATTGTTTACCCATTAGGTCCCTATTTAATATTTCTGTTTACGTCAAATTCTCTCTAAGAAAGCTATAGAATATATATAAACCCGCGAAGTGCCGATTTCTAAATACACGAAAAATACACTCATAGACAAAACGTAAAGAAGTTGACTTTTTACCATGTATATCGGGATTCAGACAATACCTCTGAAAGATATTTGATACACAGTGACCTTTATTGAAGACGCACATGATAACCAAATGTGAACAAAATTGCCTCTGTCTACTTAAAAAAAATAGACTTTCCACTTCCTTAAGTTTTGTCCATGAGTGTATATATATATATATGAAAATATTAAAGCATCCAGAAAATATTTATTCTATTGCCATTCTTTATTGAATTTCCATTTGAAACGTAGAGATATAAAAATTCCTATTTGAGAGTGGTCTGGAGCCTGAAAAAAATAGTCAAATATATATATCAATTCATTACTAATGATACCATAATTCATTAAAAAATCAAATGATTTCGTCAAAAACCAGCCTATGTTATACAAACAACCCTTCTCGTGCATCACGCGGATGATTTGCTTACAAGGAATTTGATTTTCTAGAAGAAGATAGGCGAACGGCCTCATCGAAATATCGAATTTTGATCCAAAGTATGCCGTCATTTTAATATTTCTATATATAAAAAATGAGCCATTCCTTATTATGTAATCAAATACAGATAGAAACATGTCAACCTGCAACATTTAGCACACGACGCTTCACCGACCCGCTGTCGCCCTTGTCAAGACAGAATACGAAGTTTACTTTTATCGATCTATAAAGTTTGTGCCTCGGCCTTGCGGCAGTCGGGAACCGTAACGTCGAATATTTCACTTTGAAGGTTGGTTTGTTTCTATCTGGGCACAACATTTATTATAAGTTAACTACGAAAATTATAATAAGTAATGATATCGTAAAAATAGAGGCTGCCTGGCCGGAATTCATAATTCCTAAAATTAAAGATACTTCGGCCAGTAAATATTATTTTATTATCTCGTCGTTTCGACAAAAATATTTTGTCCTCGTCAGGTGCGAACAAAAATAAAAATATTTAGCTCACAATACACTATGATAGTATTTTGTGAGTTAAATATTTATTTTTTGACTCGTGCTTTAGATGTTGTACAAAATAAGAAATATCGCGTGAGAACGCCCTTACAGCCTTAGAATATTTTTTAACGCCTTGCCAAATGTTTTGATTTTGTTCGCACCTGAAGAGGACAAAAGATTTTTGCCGAAAAGAAACAATAAAAAATATTTACTGGCCGAAGTATCTTTAACTTGAAGAAGTAATGATATCATTAAAAGCACGAATGGTTTTACACCTAAAACAAATTTTCAATGCTCTTACTGCGATGAAAAATATTGGGAGAGCTTGGCTCATAGAGCCATGGTCAACTCTTCCAACTGTCTGACATGTCAACTTTTCTATTTATACTTTTTTCCATCTTCTCAGAAGCCCAGCATTCCAAATTTTATACATTCTAAATTTTCACCAACATTCATCTATATACGTTTTAATTAAGTTATTTATCGTTATTATGTTTGTTTAATATATCAATAGAACCCCCCCCCCCCCACTCTAGTAGAAATTATATAATAAAAATATTGATATAAAGTCATCTTATAAACGCGACCTTTGTCCTTCCTAAATTCGAGTGTTGTTTATATCATTCAAATTTTAAAATATAAAAGAAAGTGTTTTTCAAAATTCCGATAGAAAACTGCACAATTTTAACATAAAACTGTCATTCCTTTTTTTAAATGTCTAAAAGAAATTCGATATATATTGTCTCTAGTTTATTTCCTTCGATAGAAAGACCTACATTTCTTCTCTAGAAGCCGTCAGTTTGATTTTTTGTGGAAATTGTTTTAAGAAATTTTTATTCTTGACATGAATCAAGTTAGTGCAATCCATAATATAGTTAGAGTCCCTCAAAAATTATATATATAAATTTCAAACTCTTTCACAAAAACTAAGTGCTCCTAAGTGCATTTTTCTTTATATATAAATTTTAAAGGATATTATATATAATATCCTTCAAGACTATAAAGCCCTCTCCTAAAAACTGTTCAAGGATTTTCTTAGAAGAGGGGATTATATTATAAAGTAGGATCAAGTTTGCTTTTAGTGATAGTTGTTTAGGATCCGATTTTATAGTTTTTACTTAAGTTGTTATTCCGATAGTTGAGAGTAAAGGTTGAATAAGTAAAATGGCATCGAGTTCTGTACTATTGAAGCTGGAAATGAGAAAACATGATGATACAATTCCTAATAACAAATGATATACAACTACTATCTAATTATCCTCTTTTTTGGTATTTAGTTATTCAAAAAAAGAAGAATTAATTTTACCCATGATCTTGTAACATTCATATTTAAAAGAAATAATACACATTCTGAAATTTTATTTATTATTATGATGAAAGACGCGCCATCTTTTAAAACTCTATAACTAGAAGAAATAACGAATTTTAAATACTTTAAAAACTGAATTTATAAGGTAAGGAAATCTCGGCGTGTGCACGCGAGGGCGTGCAATACTGAATAAATAAATTGATTCTTATATTTTATATTTTAAGTTCATATAAAATACTTTGACAATTATATCTAACATTTAAAGAGCATACTCTATGTAGACAATATATTTATCGGAAATCTAAACTATTTACAGCCCCTATGTTTCTTTTAAAATAAAAATTGTTCTACTGTCCTTACTGCAATGAGAAAAATAATACGTGATTCTTGCTCATCAGTGGTGAACCCTCCCAGCGGTTTCGCTAGTTTAAGCTACCATATCGCTCTATTATTTCCTATTTTGATGTTTTCCTTCAATACTGAAACTGAAGATCAATTCTTTAGCAAAAGGTATTTTGAACAATTATGGAGAATAGAGGCATTAGCTTTGAGAACACATTCGAATTACAAATAGTTATAAATATATAGACACATGCTTAGAGCACTATTCTTCCGCAAACAACATATAAAGTTAATTTCTACTTATTATAAACACGATGCATAACGGGTCATCCGCATTTTAAATCAAAACTATACACTCGTGGACAAAACTTAAAGAAGTGGAAAGTGATGTAGCCGGTGGTCTGTTTTTTTTTTTAAGGAGACATGGACAATTTTGTTCACACTTGGTTAGCTCGTGTATCTTCAATAAAGGTCACTGTGTATCAAATATCTTTCAGGCTTATTGTCTGAATCGCGATTCACATGGTAAAAGGAACAAATTTCCTTAAATTTTGTGTACGAGTCTATTTATGACCCGTATGATTCGTTTAAATCAAACTTGGTTTATTTAAAAGAATCACACAATACGTGTCATGAATAGTTCAAATTTCTTTTAACAGATGGCGTGTTTATACATCGGATTTATATTATGATAATATATATAAAAGGGAAGAGATTATGCGGAGATATTTTCATTTTATTTAATAAAATAATTTAAAGGTTGTGTAGTAATAATCTATTGTTAATATTCAACATAACTCCTAAAACACACAAAATATGAATACTAAATACTAGTGAGCTGACACAATCATATTGTTGTTTCTCAAATCTCTATTAGTCTAGAAAGATAAAAAGAGAAATTTTATAAAAGATTTTCTTCAATAGAAACTGACATGTATTCTCCCTCTAGTTCTATAAAATAGAACGCTATATTTTAATATTTCCAATAACCCTGTTTTTGGAAATATATATTTCAGTTGTGCAAATATAGAAAAAGCTTAATAGTTATTTCAAGCAAACCTTCTCAAATAACACATGTTAAATATTAATATTTCAAATATTAGCGCATTGTCAATTTAACGCCATCTCCTGATAAAAATTAATACCAATTTCCATCAATTATTAATGTGTATTTTAATAATCTAAAGATTTAATGCTATTTGGAAAAAAATACGCAAATATATATTAACTTCCATATTTAAATTCTAATTAAAACAGAGATGCTGTTTATATAGTAAATTAAAATCAATTTACATTAATTTATAACTTTATAGCTTTTATATAGAGGAAAAGATGTATTAAAAATCTATTTAAATTATTATATTTATATAACATTGTATGAATAGGCTATTTTTAATTGTAATATGTATTGGATCTTCCATATATTATATAATTGATTTATATTTAATAACAATATTCAGATAGAAGAAAATTGCACGATATACTTTTTTTACATATCTAAATTGTATATATTGACATTGTAAACGACATTTGAAATACTATCCGGCATGTGTTTCTTTTCAACGAAAATTCAAAATTCATTTCAAAAAGAAATTACGATTATTTCTAACCTTTTGGATGAGGTATGAAAGGGTGAATTTTCGTTGAAAAAAAAACACATACGGGATAGTATTTCAAATGTCGTTTTACAATAACAAGCCGCATTATGTTATATCGTAATATATTGATATATATCAATTATTTCTAGAGTATTCTCTTCTAGCAATAGGATTAATAGGTTGTAAAACAACGCTGACAGATATATCAATAGCATAAATCAATAACTTCTAGAGAGTACTTACAACAATAGGGTGAAACTGTTTGAAAACAACGTTGATAAATATATCAATGACATCAATCAATTACTTCTAGAGCTCTTGCAACAAAAGGGTCAACAGGTTGGCGAAACGTCGATAAATATATAAATCAAGAACATCACGATAAAATAGGATATACAATATGGAAAAAAGTCAATATATCCTTGAACTTATACATCACTTCTCTGCTAGCAATTGAAAAAGATATATCGACAGCAATAAATCAAAGTCATTTTCCTAGCTCGACTCCTGTAAGGAGAGATTGCTCTATTTGTAGATCCACTCAGATTGAATAATATTCCTCAATATTGATAATGGGAATTATCCATATAAGGCATTTTTCCATTTTTACACAATTTTATTTTATCTCCCAAACTACGCTGATAGACAAAACTTAAGGAGGTAGAAAGTCTTTTGTGTTCCTGGTCGTCATTTTTTCAAAGAAGTCAGAGACAATTTTGTTCACATTTGGTTGAATCGTGTGTCTTCAATAAAGGTCACTATGTATCAAATATCTTTCAGCGTTATTGTTCGAATCCCGATATACATACTAAAAAGGTATAACTTCCATAAGGTTTTCTACATGAGTGTATGCCTTGAATATTTTAATATGATAACGAATCATTTTATAGCCCCATTATTTATTTTTACAATCTTTGCCATTCTTAATATAATATTAAACGCCGCTTTGATATCTCTAAAATACAGCATTGAAATTGTGGATGTTTTAAAGGCGGAAATTTTGTTTCATTCGTTATTCTTTTCCATACTTTCATATTCTGTTATGGGAAAGAACCAAGACATTATTATATATAGCAGTATTTTATAAATATATAGGTATATTTATGCTATATTATTTGGGTTGACATCATCATAACCTTTAACACCATATATCGCTGAAAGTTATAAATAATGTTGACGATACTCTCTATATTTTTCTCTCTCATGAATATAACCAAAAACAATTTCTACAGTTCTTACACTGCAATGAAGAAAAATTAATAAGGGGGGGGGGGCATGGCTCATCAGTGATAAAAAATCGCAAAGGTTTCGCCATCATTAATGCCATTTTTATGACCAGGGCTGTAAATGATGATATAATCATCTCCTAATTATGCAACTAAACACTGCTTCAGTTATCGGAATAATATAAACTGATATAGATCTGTTTATATTGACCAAAACCTTGATTTTGATTAGTAATTATATGTTTTGAATGTTTTGATCTCATTATAATATTATATATCGCAATTTTTATATTTAATTATTGAATATGTTTATTAAGGTTGCTTTATTAATGTTATTACAGTTATAATGATTGCCTAATGAATTTTCAAATTATCATATATATGTTTATGCTATTCATTAAGCTTATTCATTTTATGTTGTGATGTAATATTTTAATGAAAAGAGAAAGGTTCTGCTGTCAATAACAAAACGTTGTTTTTTATTTCAATGTGGGAGTGATGTTTCTTCCAGACCGCGCGGTCAGTTAGCACAGCCAGCGATATGTGGAAACCTCTCAGCAAGGTGCCAGCAACGTTAGCCAAGTAGAGGAACACGTTGATTACCGTTCGAATAAGACTCAGATGGATTGTCAACACATTGTCTACTTTAGGAATTATAGAATAGGAAGATCGCATATATACGATAAAATATAAACGTCTTCTTTCTTATCTCCACTCATTTCATATTAGGGTATCAAGACTTTAGAGCTTGATATTTTATGGTCTCTGCTAATTATGAGTAGAGCGTGATATTTTTGATGGTGTCTTCTGGGGATGCGTAGAGTTCATCAAACAAGATTTGCCATTCATAATGATTGGGTGAAGTGGAATGCGTCTGCCTTTGTTACTAAGACTTAGAGAACTACTCAGTAGCAGGCCGACTTAGCTTCAAAATGAAATGGCCGCCTCTGACCTGAGAAACAGAAGCCATGTGCAGCCGCTCCTGACATGGAGTACAGACGCTTCTCATCCTCGCTCCAGCCCTTACAGGATACTATCAGCCTGGGCCATCTGAGTTCAGGTTTTTTAGCGAGCTTGTTAAAGCTCCCTCCTCCTTTTTCATCAGTGCTTGGGACCAGCAAAGGCAGAGTTAAATATAGACGTAAAGGACTAATGCTATTTATGGGAGTTTTAAAGCAAGAAGATTTTTATTCTTAGCCCTATTACGGTATATCTAATAATCAGCCTTTCATAAAACAGATTTTTCACAAAAATCTTTCAACCGCAGTGGAAAAAATATAAATCTCGCCTCTTCGCATATTCAGTGAGTTAGGCCGTGAATAAAAGTTCTTTGGCTTGAAAGTTCGCCCATGTTTATCGAAATAAAGAATTCGTTCTAGATTAAATATTGTTTTAAAGATTGTATATTGTTTATCATCTACGAAGTTGCATGACAAATATTCTACTATTTATGCGAAATGGGTTTGTTTAGAATGGTTTCAAAATGGTTTTATGGATTGAAGTGAATTATTATTATCTCAACAATATTTCGATAACTCAATGAAGAATGATAAGAGAACATTCTGCAGCGCTGGAAAGAAGTCGTGAGATAAAAGAAGGCAGTATTGCGGAATCCGCTGACGCATGTTGAAATTGGGATTGAAGCCTTCGTATCGATCCATCGTCAATCCGGTGCAGAAACTTCGCTGTCTAGCTGCGACTTCAATATTGATGTTGTTATATACAATGTGTAGCCGCGTCTTCAATATTGATGTTGTTAAATACAATGTCTAGCTGCGACTTCAATATTGATGTTGTTATATACAATGTGTAGCCGCGTCTTCAATATTGATGTTGTTATATACAACGTCTAGCTGCGACTTTAATATTGATGTTGTTTTATACAATGTGTAGCCGCGTCTTCAATATTGATGTTTTAAATACAATGTCTAGCTGCGACTTCAATATTGATGTTGTTAAATACAATGTCTAGCTGCGACTTCAATATTGATGTTGTTATATACAATGTGTAGCCGCGTCTTCAATATTGATGTTGTTATATACAACGTCTAGCTGCGACTTTAATATTGATGTTGTTATATACAATGTGTAGCCGCGTCTTCAATATTGATGTTGTTAAATACAATGTCTAGCTGCGACTTCAATATTGATGTTGTTATATACAATGTGTAGCCGAGTCTTCAATATTGATGTTGTTATATACAACGTCTAGCTGCGACTTTAATATTGATGTTGTTATATACAATGTGTAGCCGCTTATTCAATATTGATGTTGTTAAATACAATGTGTAGCCGCTTCTTCAATATTGATGTTGTTAAATACAATGTGTAGCCGCTTCTCAATATTGATGTTATTAAATACAATGCCTAGCTGCGACTTCAATATTGATGTTGTTAAATACAATGTCTAGCTGCGACTTCAATATTGATGTTGTTAAATACAATGTCTAACTGCGACTTCAATATTGATGTTGTTAAATACAATGTCTAGCTGCGACTTCAATATTGATGTTGTTAAATACAATGTCTAGCCGCGATTTCAATATTGATGTTGTTAATACAACGTCTAGCTGCGACCTTTAATATTGATGTTGTTATGTACAATGCCTAGCTGCGACTTCAATATTGATGTTGTTAAATACAATGTCTAGCTGCGACATCAATATTGATGTTGTTAAACTACAATGTGTAGCCGCTCCTCCTATGCATTTCATTGGAGTTGCTAATTACAATCTGTAGTTGCTTCTTCGTCGAGAGCGCGAAAATATAATGTTCGTCTGTTTCTTCGATGCAATTCATTGATGCAGTAAAATACGTGTTTCTGTTCTTAGGGACCATGGTTTCTGGTTAATGTCCCTCGCCAGTCCAGGGCGGGCTTTGATTTCATGAGAGATTCACAAGGGATCAAATAAAATCTTCACAATTTTCCAAAGATATGTTTAACCGGTAAAGTGGCTATTCAATGGCCAAATTTTAGATGGAAATTGGCAAAAACAGTCAATATATGGCGCTTAGTATTGTGTCTATTTTTACAGAAGAGGCGAACCTTTATATATATATTTTAAATATAACATATTAAATTCAATAAAATAAGCTAGATTTAATAACACAACCTTCTCTATATCCCCATTATAAAATAAAACTTTGCAATTAGAATGTCCTTTATAAAAATATCGATCAACAAAATTAAATCTAAAATAGTTTTAAAAAGGTAATTAAATGGAAAATAGAATTTTGATTCTTAACAAATAATTTTTATTCATACGTATCTCTTAGTTCTTTAGCGATATTATAAATACCCAATTAAAATAATTGGAAATTTAAATGTTCTGGCTTCAAATAAATTATTGTTATTTCCACTTTTTAAATCCATCCAAAAAATTTATCCGAGAATATTTTTTTACTTTATTATTTTTTATTCTTTTTCTGAGAGAAGCGTCTTAAAAGATGTACGCAGAAATGTAATTTTGTTTAATTAATTGTGAATTAATTCTCCAAACTCATATTTAACATTATATTTTCTTCTTAGGATTTTTCTCTGAAGTATTTTATATTTTAGCTTTGTAATGATGGATTTTTATTAAATATATATAAATTCTTTAATTAAGAGCCTCATTAAATTATCTTGAATGTTTAATTTAAGTCTATTATGTATACAAGAAATTACTCATATTTGTTCTTTTAAACATTTTCTCTATTTAAATTCATCTATTATCGTATTTTTTGTAATAATATTTAATGTTTAATTAAAAAGGCATATATTGGATCAAATAATCATTTATTTTACCAATATTTCAGTTGGCTGAACGCCAACTTTTTTCATGGTATTATAACATATTAATGTGTGTCAACAACAAACTCAGCGCCATGTTGTTGACACACATTAATATGTATAATACCATGAAAAAGGTTGGCGTTCAGTCAACTTAAATATTGGTAAAATAAATGATTTTTTGATCCAATATATGCTTTTTTAATTAAATATTTATTTATAGATTGCTCTATTTTCAAAACAATATTCAATGTTTCATTCATGAAAATTGTTATCGGTTCTTTATAAACACTTTCCTAGGTTTCTCATTTTTAGAATGTGAATAATATCAAATAATCTCCATAAAAGCACAGGACGCCTCTCCCGTCAAATTAAACGTCAAAACTAGACGCATCTATTGACCGTCGCCACAAACTAGCGGCTTCGGTTCAGTGACAAAGCCACAACACCAGCTTTGGCAAAATTACATCTCTATATCAAATATTCTATATAGTTGAATATAACATACAATGTGTGTGTAGCGAGAGAGTGTTATTTTGACGTATTCAAAAAGAGGTACATATCCCAGTTAAAATGGTCAAATCTGTAAAAATCGACGTCTTCTTAATACGTTTTCAATTTTAGGATGAGTTGAAAATTCCTTAGTAAGGTCAGGAATATATAGTAGCTGGGATAGTAAAGTAATTGCGTGTTTAGATATTAGATTTCACAGTAACGGCTGTATGTTACCATATGTTGTCATGATGCAAGTGCCAATTGTTCTGATGCCATTTTCGATTTGTTTCTGATGCACATCCTAAAAGTTCACAAAACATAAGGACAACAATGTTGATTAATGGTATGTCCATCGGGCACAAATTCAAAGAGTATTAATTCCTTTACAACAAAGAAAAATGATTTTTAAAAGGCGCTTAAGCTTCGATTTGATTCTCCTCTCTTTATAGAATCTTGGTTCTCCAGGCTCTGGCTTAATTTCCTCTTAGTCTGGTGGGCCACATTGGTATATCCATGAATCATCTCCTTGGATAACATTTTAAGCTGATAGGTATCAGAATTGAACAATTTCGACCATGTTCTTGCACGCTTCCTTGCGCTGAACTTTATGCTCATTTTTTTCATATATGTGAAACAAATATAGCCTAGAACCGTTTAAGATGCTCTTGATTTTTTTTTTATGGTTTGGCATGTTCCAAATATAAATATCCAAGAATTCTGATAGCTCCGTGATAGTGATTCCTGGCTTTTCTATGATCGGTGACTGAATATGAGTACATTTTCGTGTTTTCTTATCGATAAAGGCTTTCCATCATCCTTGACGATTGTTCGAAAAACTTCGAATCACGCAAAGCTGTTAAATGTCTTTATTGTTATAGATTGTATTTTAAAAAAGCTTTTTTCAAACATTTTAAATGATTGAGAAGCTATGCGAACATATAGACTCCCATATGTTTCAAAATATGTTTTTCCTTACTTTTTATATAAAATAAAAATACAGAAGGCACGATGGGATATAAAAATATAATTTATCATTATGAAGTTCTTTAGTCGAAATCAGCCTTAAGGTAGCAACACCTCTAGCACATTAATTAACATTGGTATAAAGTCTATTTATACTTAATTATCGCGTTATGTAGCTTGCTATGAAACCTTCCAGCGACGCAGAAACAAAGGTTTCTGTCCATAAAAAGGCCCGCAGCCATTGATCACCAGTGATGGATTGGTGTCGTCGCGTGTAACTTGAAACACTTTCTTGCCCAGCGTCAACCACGCCATTGGAGAATGATCGATGAAGTCGACTGTGCAACCGTGGCAAATAATGGACATCGATACTTTCTTCAGACCTTTACAGAAAATACAAACTATCCCTGGAACTTACAGTAAAATATTTATCACGTCGACATTTCTGTGTGTGTAAATTCAAATAGTTCTTAAACCTTACCCAACTATCACTAATCAAGTATCTTTTAAATTTTGTTCGCTTTTGTAAATGAAACCTCGGCCAGATGAGTTTTATCATTTTCCATGACGTTTCGATAAATAACCAACATTTTCATTAGTATCGAAAATGAAATGAACTACAGAAGGCGTAAATTTTTTCTTAATTATAAGCAACCAATTCCACTCTCTCTTTTATGGCATTTATCTTTGTGATTGCGGCAGATGGAGTAACAATCAGAACTATTTATCCCCCATGCTAAACTTCTAAAACAAATTTTCTTTAACATATCTTCTTTTCTTCTTCCTTATCTCCACTCAATCATATTAGGGTCTGGGTGAAGTAGAATGCGTCTGCCTTTGTCATTAAGACTGGGAGCACTACTAATGGCAGGCCGACTTAGCTCCAAACGAAATGGCGCCTCTGACATGAGGAATAGACGCCATGTGCAGCTGCTCCTAACATGGAGTACAAACGCTGCTCATCCTGTATCCCTGGATTAGGAACCCTTACAGGGTACTATCAGCCGGGGTCAGCTGAACCCAGGTTTTTTAGCGAGCTTGTTACTGCTCCCCCTCCTCCTTTTTCATCCGGGCTTGGGACCGACAAAGGCGGAGTTAAATATGAGTTGATAGAGCATGGAAGTGAAATCCCGAGAAGGATGATTGCAATGAGTCAATCCAACACCTATCTCTAAGCTATCCGTGAGAACGGTCAACAATGGCTTCTACAATCGAGCGCACTCAATTCCTACAAAGCATTGTGTAATAGCTGAAAAAACAGGATATAGAAGTATAACCAATCGATGTGTCCACAAATTACAATAATTTGGGTTTTAAACTGTTAAAAATTAATTTTAAAATTCATAATTTGTTTGATTTTAAAATCTATGTTGGAAAGCGATATGTTCCTGTAATTTAGCCATCAAACAAGGCGAACTTTCGAACTTTTTAGAGGCTCTTCGATGGGCCAAGCAGTAAATGGGTGACAAAACATTGGCATTAATGGCTTAACCCGTCCTAGAAGTCTAGTTTTATGGCTAAATAAAAGAACCGAAGTTTCAGCAGAGTGTCTTCGATTTAAGCCTATTTTAGCGATTCGATATATACATTTAGGTGATTAGGTTCTTTAATCCAAATCTTGATATCCAAATCTGAATATGGGTAAAACGAAAATCGATGATTTAACTATCTCGACAACAGGTTATAGATACTCCATTTTGTTATTCGACATCTCGAGGGGAAACGACTAGCGACGGCCTTGCAAACATCTGACGACTCAGCCGGTGGCTGAGAGTTTTGCTATGAGTTTTGCATTGTAGAAATTCGTAAAATAACTTTGATAAATTTACATTTTTTAAAATAGGTGGGCGTAAGCCATGAACCGCGCTTAATTGCACGACCAGAGAATTTTTTCTTAAAACTAATTTTGTTTGCTATCAAATTATTTTGAAAATTTTTGTTGAAAGAAATGTTTTCTGCTGCACCTCCGAAAATATTTTCATTCAAAATTTTAACCATTAAATTTTTCTTTCGTTATAAAAGATAAAAGTCAAATAGGCTTACGAATCAAAGTTCAAAGTATTCGCTTTATATGAAAAAAAACAGAAGTTTTTTATTTTTAAGTTTATTTGAAAAGTGGTAAATAGGATTTTATGAATGGGAAGCCAAAGAACTTTCCAACATTGATTTCCATGCCTCTACCAAGTTGCCCTCTTTCTTACTCTGTGTCAAAGGCGCTACTGTTTTTATAGCGCTTTTTTGTAATGAGCAGCAATTTAAATTTTAAAATGTCATCTATCTAATATTAAATATAAATGTTGAGATATATAAATTATTTGCCGATTCTCAGAATTATGCCAATGGTATGCACACACAACAGTTGTGACATCTTGGAAAATAAAATGAAACAACTCTAAATCACTATTTGCTTCAATTGAGCTGATAAAATAATTTGAGGAAGAAACACCTGACTTGAGTGGAAAAATGTCGTCTGGTTGGAAATTATTCTCTTTTAAGTTCTTCAGTATAAAGGTCAATATCTCAGTCTCCTAAACCAATGCCTAAATAGCTTATTAGCCTTTCTAGCGATTGTAGCAAGAACCTCTCTGTAGAGATTCAATATTCAATAGATTCCTTGTCCTTTGTAGTGGCATTAGTATATGTGGCCACATCACGATTCTGCTATATTGCAGAGACGGTCTATAGACGGCGCATAGAGTTTACGTCTATTTTGAGGGTAGAAGTGGACTTTCTTCTTTGATGCGCGTTTGAATAATTCTTACTTATGGCCAAGTTATGAATGATCTGAGTTTAAAATGCGCTAAAACGTCGGAATAAAGTTTTAAAAGGCTGAATTAAATCATGGTGTTTTCTATATTTCAGGTTCGTTATTAGTGAAGGTATGTTATAACCCTGGTTCATTTTTGCGACGTTTGAATGTAGTTCATTACGCACTAGATAGTGTATGATAGATTAAAAAACACTTTTACATTCAAAAATGGTGAAGTGTTTATTTTAAGAAAAGGATATATATATACTCATGGACAAAACTTAAGGAAGTAAAAGGTATTTGGTGTCGCTAGTCGTTCTGTTTTTTAGAAGGAGACAGAGTCTGTGTTGTTTTCAATAAAAGTTACTGTGTTTTAAATATCTTTCAGAGTTATTGTGTGTGTGTCTGAATTCCGATATACATGCTAAAAGGTACAACTTCCTTAACTTTTATGCATGAGTGTACATGCTAAAAGGTACAATTTCTTTAAATTTATCCATGAGTGTATACACAGGAATTTTAATATTTACGTCGAAATTATCTAATGCATAATGAAATAAATTCAAGCGTCGTAAATTTGAACCAGGGTTATAACATACCTTCACTAATAACGAACCTGAAATATAGAAAAACACCATGATTTACTTCAGCCTTTTAAAACTTTATTCCGACGTTTTAACGCGTTTCAAACCTCAGATCATTCATAACTTGGCCATAAGTAAGAATTATTCAAAATATTTTCCTTGAAAAGGGCAACAAAAGGTCGCTAAAAGGTCGGAATAAAGTTCTAAAATGTTGAAGTAGATCATTTTCACTCA
>CP092886.1:12805047-12908689 GCA_030710605.1 Cordylochernes scorpioides
ATTTTTTTTCTGTCTAATAATATTTTTCCACTTTATATTTTAAAAATTCATTTCTTTTGGCCAGGTGGAGAGGGCCTTCTTTTTTGAGTCTTATATTGGATTCCCAATTAAGTATGTAATTGAAAGTTCTGTGTTTGTTTTCATAACTCTTGATATTGTTTATATATTTTGGCAGATTGTAGCTTCTTCTATCCTTAAGGGCATAATGTCTGCCTCGTAAAGTACAATATTATTAGGGCAGGTATTTCGAAGACCTGTAATAATTCTAGCTGCATTTAGTTGTATCCTTTCCAGTGATTTTAGATTTGTTTCAGATGCTGTACCATAGATTTGATATCCATATTCCAAGATAGGTCTCATTAGAGATGTGTAAGTTAATTTTAGTGTTGGTGCTTCAGCTCCCCACTCTCCCTGAAATACATTTCAAGATTTTTTAGTCGGTCTCTTCCTTTTCTAACAACTCCTTCAATATGTTTACTGGAGTTAAATGTCTGGATCCAGGGTGTAGCCGAGATATTTAGGATGTTTATTATATTGCAATTGTTGTTCTTTCAGAATAATATTTGGTCTTATTTTGTATAGTTTCTTATCGGTTGTAAAAAGTCAGGTTTTAATTTTTGGGGGTTAAATTTTAATTTATGTTTATTAGCAAATTTTTCTAGGTGGAGAAGAGTCTTGTTCAAATCTCTTTCATCTTTTTTCCAGTTAGTGTTGCTGCTCCATAGAATAATGTCATCAGCGAAAAGTCCAATATTGGTTTTATGTGAAAATTTTTCTTCTATGCCTGCAATAAATAGGGTGAAGAGATTTGGGCTAAGGACTGATCCTTGTGGTAATCCTTGATACAATTTGAAGGTTTTAGATAGAGTGCCATTATATTTGACCCTGATGTATCTATTTTTAAGGGAATCATTTATCCAAGTGATAGCTTTTCCATCAATTTTGAAATGTTTGTATAATTTTGTAAATAACTTGTTTTTCCATACCTTATCAAAAGCTTGTGTAAGGTCTAAAAAAGCAGCTATTGTGTGGTTAGTTGTTTTTCTGTTTTGTGCATATTTTACCTTTTGTGTGAAAAATAAGAGTTGGTCTATTGTCCCATGTCCTTTCCTAAATCCATATTATTTTTCTGGTAAGAGATTTCTTGTGTTGGGGTGGTAGGTGAGTCGTCTAAATATAATTTTTTCCATTAATTTTCAGCAAATACTTGTGAGGGAGATAGGTCGGTAGTTTTTTGGGTCATCAGCAGATTTGTCAAGTTTTTAAATGGGAATTACTGTGGCATTTTACAGTCTTGAGGCAGTTTTCCAGTTTTCCAGGAGTTATTGAAAATATTAAGAAGTCTTTGTTTGCCAATTTTGCCCAAGTTTGATATCATTCGGCCATGGATTCCATCTGCCCCAGGAGTCTTGTTTAGGTCAGTGTTTTCTAATGCATAAGCTAGCTCTTTCAGATTGATTTTTTTCATGGAAAATATTATGAGTGCTGGTGATATTTTTACAGTCATGAATAATTCTTCGGGCCTTTGTTTCAACCTTGATTTTACTACTTATTTGATATGAATTACCTGAAAGATTGGCATCAATTTTGTCATTAGTTGCTGGTGTACCATCTGTATTCTTAATCATATTAGTTTTTTTCGGTTTGTGACTGGGATCTGTCATTTTATTTTGCCAAATTCCAAAGTTTTGTATTTGGGTTTCTTGGGTTCAGGTTTTCACAAGCTTGTTTCCATTTTTCCCTTTTCACATTTACGTATAATATTTTTATTTTCGGATTCACAATGTTCAGTTCAGTTCTACAATTTGTTTGGTTTTGGGTGCTCTTTTTTGTAGTTCATTTCCTTTAGTTATAAGTGTTTGAATATTTTTTGCCTGGTGTGTATAATTTGGAATCCATTTCTTAATATTACCTCTTGGTATTGATATTGTGGCTGCTTTAATAATGGTGTTTTCGAAAGATATCCAATTAGCCTTTTTGAAGTTCCAGATTTTTTCTTAATTGAGCTGGGTTTGGTCTTGGTGCTAATTTCTATCAAATTAGGCAAATGATCACTTACAATACTTTTTAATATTTGCTATTTGCATTTGTGGAAAATGTCAGGATAGTAAAAACTTATATCAAGGGCTTGTGCAGTATTATAGCTGTATGAATGATGGGTAGGATTTCCATCATTTAAGCACATGATGGCATTGTCGTCAAATATGTTTGAAAGTATTTTGCCTCTTGGGTTTGGCGTGGAACATCCCCATAGTTGATGTTTGGCATTAAGGTCACCTACAATAAGAGTTGTCTGTAAGAAATTGAGCCATTGTTCCATCGTCAATAAGTGTATTGTTTGGAGGGTGATACATATTGTATATGTTGATGGCTTGTTTTGATTGAGGTAGACTTTGATATCTTGGGATTCGAGGTCTAATGTGTTTGAAATATTAACGGCTATGTCCTCATAGTACAAATTATTTATTAAAAATGCTAGGCCACGCCCTTTAACAGCATATACAGATGGATCTTCAGACCTTACCCTGAGTTATGGAGGGGCCGGAATTAACATAATACTGCAAGATGGAACGCACATCAAAATCAAAGAAGGAGCAGGACAGATTTCGTCAAACTTCACTTGTGAACTGACAGCTATCTGGAAAGCCCTTGATGTATGCCTTAACCAACCATCCCTGCATCAAGCAGAAGGAAATTTAATATACAGCGACTCCATATTCGCTCTAGAAGCAATTCAGAAGGGCAATACTAAAATCACACGGAAAATACACTCGTTACTTACCCAACTGGAACCATAGGAGAATAACTGCATTCTACAATGGATCCCTGCCCATGCTGGGATCGGGGGGGTAATGAAATGGCATCTGAATTGGCAAAGGAAGCCAGAAAGTTGAGCCAAAGGAAAGAACAAATGTCATTATTTGACGCTGATTCTTTGTCAAAATACAAGATAATTAAACAATAAATAAGAAAATATCAAAATGCGAAATAAACTCTGAGAGAAAAATGACAAAAACTATAACAAGACTTAGAACAAAACACTATAAAGGAATGACAATACACCCAGATGGCACAATAACCCATAGGGCATGCAACAATTGTCCTGGTGTGGAACTTACACCTACCCACATATTCTCATAGCCAGCAATGGCCGCAGCCTTGCAGAAATTTGACATAGACCCAGAGCAGTAGCTTTACACACCCAAGATAGTGGACATTGCTGCTGCTGTGATGGAGATGCATGGATACATCTGAGGCTCTTTATTGGACACGACAAAAAACAACGGCATTCCAGAGTAAAATAAATTATCAGAGATAGATACATATTTTTCAAATGGATTAAAATGAATATAATCGATACTGAGAGAGAGTTGAATTAAAAAAATATTAGAAATTTATTATCTTCGGAAACACAAGCCGTATCTAAAATATCATTTTTTTTTTGCTACATGTTTGAATTTGCATTTACCTATTTTACATATCTCTGATTGTATTTAAAAATTGTTAACCAATTCTTCATACTTTTGGCGAAGTGGTGTTTTATTAATTTGTTATTTGATGTTATTAGGGTTCTTTCCTGGTATTCAAAAAGGAAAAATACGTGTCGATCAGTTATATTTTTCAATTTATCAAACAATTTGGCCGCTGAATCTCTGATTCTGGTAGTGCGCCATCTGGCGAATAAAATTGTAACTAAAATCAATTTCGAATTTTTCATTATTTGCCATAAAAAATCCCATTGCATCCTGAACACAATGGTGTTTACCGCATTGCTCTAGCGCAAATATTCGCGGAGTTATTAATTTTTAAAGTTGTGCGGGACTTTTGGATCACCCTGTATAAGTTGTTAATATCATTTTTGACTTAGATTAGTAGTTTTTTTCTTTATATATATATATATATATATATGTGTTATAAATAATAAAGAATAGAGATTTTCTGCTTGATTTTAGATCATGTTGAGGATTATGGTAATGTAATGCAGTCGTGACAAAATCTTGAAATATAATAAAAATAGTAAAGATTAGAAATAGCTTTAATTGAGCTTTTGGGATGTATAAAACATAATTTGAGAAAAGTAATGCCTGGCTTAAGGCGAGTAGAATAAGGAAAACAAAAGATTATTTACATAATGTACAAAAGTTTTGAGCCGACCATTGGGATAGAGAAAATATCTTTATTTTACGGGGCTGCTAACCAAAATGAAAAATTGGGATAAAACAACAACGAGTTTTTATAGGGGAAGAGTGACCTCTGGCGGTCGATTTAGCAGAATATTTGAATCTATGATATACTGTATAATTTTAAATAAAATAATATTTTAATATAACATATATATATATATTAAAGATTGAGCAATCCGTAATAATATCTATAAATAAATATAAATCATATATTGGATCTGAATTTATTAATCAACCAATATTTCTAGGAGCAAAACGCCTCTATTTATCAAGGCTTTTCTTTGATTTAAACTAAATCACGTGGGTATGTGATCCACTCATGCTATACAAGATCAAAGTAAGAAACTATCTGATGAAAATTTCACTGAATATAAAATATATGTACAATTGTTATATATTCCTAAATATAACCATTGTACATATATTTTATATACAGTGAAATTTTCATCAGATAGTTTCTTACTTTGATTTTGTATAGCGTGTGTGGATCACATACCCACGTGATTTAGTTTAAATCAAAGAAAAGCCTTGATAAAGAAAGGCGTTTTGCCTCTAGAAATATTGGTTGATTAATATATTCAGATCCAATATATGCTTTATATTTATTTATATATATATATGTTCTAGAATAAATATTTAAGAATATATACTATTTTATAAAAATCAAAGGTTTTTTTCACATAGTTTTTAGTTTTCTATAGGTTTTGAAATTAGCTTTATAAATCCTCTTTTTGTACCTTTATATTCTATTCCAATTAATTGTTCTCTCTCTCTCCACCAGTCACCTGCTATATGTCCCAAGAAATAAATTGAAAATCTTCATCAAAATATTTTCATTTCAATGTATCCAATCACAAGCCAGACATCTTTTAATTTAGAAATAGTTTACAAGTTTTCCTCTTTGTAAAAACAGCGTCTAATTCCATTATCTGGGAATTATTTACAAAATAATTGCGGATTTGAAAAAAAAACGCGGAGCGAGAAAAGTTTAATCTCTAAATTTGTTTTCGATTATTTTGTGTAAAATTTGCCGACGCAAACAATTTATTGAAATATTCTTTTGACTTCTTTCCCTAATGTATTTTTATTTGGCAATATTTGCCAAATCGTTCACCTTCACTGCGAACTTTACATATATTTACATAGAGCGATAGAAGGTATTTTGATATTTAACAGTTTTATAACAAGAGGTTTTTCCGATTAAAATAAATAATATTTTGAAAATAAAAATGAGACATTTTCTAATAATTATATTTAAATAATAGATTAGACGAAACGTAGATTTTCATAACTAAAAATATATATATATATGATGTAAATAATTTTACCATATTATTTTCTACATAAATTATATTTTTATTAATACTTTATTGTTTATTTCATAGATGAACTATGTGACGCCGAGAAGTCCAGACGGCGTTGATGTAGATATAAATTTTTTTTTTTTTTTTGCTTAGTCGAGTTGGTTAGAATTTTTTTTTTTTTGTTAACCAATATGTAAATTTACTATATTTTTGTTTAATTAAGTTTTTTCTCTCAAGATTGAGGTATTCTACCTGTTAAGATTCCTCAAGTTTATTATATTACCATTAATTTTGTAAAACTTTGACGATTGGTTACTAAATAAACCCGTCAAGAGTGGAGTGTTTGATCTCCTTTAATCAAAAGGCCTCGAATGCTCAATCTCATCTCACCACCAGCAACATTTTTTTAAAAATAGAAATTAAATATAATATATATATGGTTTTTTTTTTCGCTTCCACATTATATAGAATACAATCTTGTACAATTCTTGTGTGTGTGATAGTGAAATATTTCAAATTTCTAATTAAAATATTTCTAATATTCTTTTTCCAGAGAATATATTAAATTGACAATGTTGTAATATATAAATAGAATGGTATTTTTGCGTAGGTTTTCTCATTAATAATTCTATTAAAGGTTTGAGTTCGCATTGTAAGGAGAATGGTATTTGGAGATGATTTAATACAATTTATGTACGAGTGCATGAATAAACATTTCAATTGTTATCTAAATATCTTTAGAAGAGAAACTCTCTTCTCATTATCGAAATTGTTTGTGATTTAAACTAAATCACGATCGCAGGTGAGTTAATTTTCTATAAATGGAAACAATAAAATATCCGAGTCAAAAAGCTATCCATTGGATATATTAAATTTAAAAATCCGTACCTGCATCTGTGAAAGAAAAAAAACAAGTTTTAATCAAAATATTTCGAAGCATTGCTCCATCTTTATCAATTTATTACACAATAAACTTAAAAGTGTAGTTGAAACTTTTTGTTTATTGTCCAATAATTTGATAAAGAGGGAGCAATCTCTTTTCTCCCTCGAAATATTTTTAGAAATAAAATGTTTTTTTTTATCTTTCACAAATACAGAGGGGGCGGGAAGGTACTCCTTTTCATACAAGGCGTATAAATAAAATTTCTATCAAATCCAATATGAGCAGTTACTATATTTAAGGAAACTAATATAGATAGCCTTATGTTCGATCTATATATGACCAGATTGGAAATATTAATATATTAACAGGTTTATGAAAATATGGTATTGTGAAGATTATCCTCGATTCACAAAGAGAGCAATTTAAGTAAATGGGTGATGACCAGAATGCGCTGTGACGTAGAAAATGAATGGAAACGCCCTATTGCACCATTAACGACTAACGTTTAGGGAAAGACGAAGTTGATGATGAAGACTTTTTCTCTCTTTCCTGCGCAAATCATTACTTTTGTTAGAATAGTTAATGGTTTTAAGAGGTTAAAATAACAATTTTTGTAAAATACAAGTTATTTAAAAAACTCTCGATTCTGAAAATAAAAAATGTAGAAAATGGCAACCTCACAGCGAAAAAATCTCTTTAACTGAATTCTCTGGAACCAAACCAAACGAACTCTATAACAAACGCATTTTCTTCCCCCTTCAATAGGCATTATATATTGAAATCCTTAATAACGAATGGTTCTTTCCCTTTATTATAATTTGAGTCGTTTTTCCAGTTTAGAGTAAATATACGCGGGATTGGATTGTGGATTTATGTACAATAAAAGTAGCTCTTTTTTTAAAAAAAATGGGTAGCGTGAAACAAAGCACATCATGGCCTTATCTACGCAGATTCACCTCAATGAATATGATGAAATGCCAATTTTCAAAAGTTCAAACAAAAGCAAGTTTGAGGTCGATTGAGGGACAAACCACTAGATACATTTCTTTTTTCAAATTTTTAAAAAATTGAGGGAGAAAGGCATATTCATTAATCTGAATGATCTATAAAAATCGAAAGAAGGCGTTGTTCAAATGAAATAAGCTCTTTAAAACGTGTTACAGCGTACACACTAATATTGGGCTTAAAATGTTCTTTCATTATTTACTATATAAACGCTTAGACTCTCCTTAGCGGGTTGTGAGCCTACAACCAATATACCACGGTGACGAGGACCAAGAGCCTGGAATGAGTATGTAGTTGACTTTTCATATAACAGAAGGAGACACCTTTCCTTTTATAAATGCATTAAAATAACGTACTTTTTTGTATCACCCACTGAAATAATTGTTGTGACATGTTTTTTTATCATCAACTGTGCTTTCTTCCGAGGGATGATAAACAAAGTGCATTTTCTAATGCACCTTAAACAGAGAGGTACCTTCTCCTGATACATGTCGTCCGCAATATTACATGTTATAAATATATCTATAAAGGCATGTAATGGATCAAAATTTAATTTATTTTCCCATACATTGGCAGAATGCCAACTTATATAAAGGTTAAATATATATATATAATAACCTATATATAAATATTAATATATTGACTCTCTGAATTTCCCAACGGACTTGGTGCCAACCAACAAAGAGATCGCCTGCTAAATCCTCATATGATAGAATTGAGGGATTAACAATCAAAAACTCTCGACGTGCGTGTTCCTTTAATTAGATATTATATAAGAATGATTTTGTCATCTCTGTTGATTCTTTTTACGAAATAAATTTGGCAGTGTCTGATAAGGATTATAGATTCCTATTTTTCATTTTCTTCGCTAAACCTTTAAATTTAATTAAAATGGAATTGAAAAATTATATAAATATATAATCCCCAATAGCTAGTCTCTACCTTTGGCTCTTAGAATTAACTTTCAACTAATGTTAATAATCTATTTTTGTCTTACAGGTATGTTTTTGTCATATAATGATTCATAGACTTTTAATGTGCATCTTCATTAATAATATTCTCAACCTCTTAGTCTATTAATAGCACTTTCTACAAAGGAGTTTAAAATCAGTTTTATAATTATTCATTTGTTTTATCAAAAGGCTTTAATTATTGTCTGCATATACATATATAAATTGAATATTTCTTTATATCTATATTAAAATAACATTAAGTTGAAGAAGAATAGTATTCGTGTACTAGGAGGCAACTTCCCTTTAATTATTCGTTAAAACGCATTATGATTATCACTCTAGTAAAACCTTTGAGGGCGGATGAATAAATGAGCCTTAATACCTAGATTTGGTTAATTCAAATTTGCTAAAAGTATATATGCTATACTAAAATTAATGGAAGGTATCTAAGCCATACAGCTCTTTGGGAACTACATATAAAATTAATTTTAAAATTCTCTGCTATTTCTCGTGTTGTTAGCGAAATAGAAAATAAATATTTTGGATTTTTAGAGTAAAAATATATTTCAAGAGAGAGTTAAAATATAAATATTTTAATGGAAAGCTCGTTGCAATATTTCAAAATTCCAACATATTTATTCAGATATTATTATATTTTAAGAATAGAAGATTGTGCGTATCTTTATGTTAGAAAGGATATATGAAAATATTGTATTAAACAGGAATGTGCATGGATTAGAATTATCTCTTCTCAGAGAAACGCACATTATTTTTCCATTTTGGTCTCTAAAATATCATTGAGATTAGGATTATTTGAAATTTCCTCAGAACCAGCTTTTTTTATTCAGCATTGATATTATCCTGCATAAAATATGCATAGAATATCATAGAAGCGCCTTGGTTTGCGATTATTATAGCAGGGATGTGATACATGGTTGATATTTTCTTAGGGATCAAAGCGTCTACATCTCTACTGAAAATATATAGCAAATAACATGAACCCACTATAGGTGGAAAATACGATAGCGCGACTTTCTCTCTATCTTATCTACTGAGAAATATCATGTTGCTTTGCTTCACATTCTATACAATAGAGGAGGAATCGATAGAATGTTTAATTCTTTCTCCAATTTCTCTGAAACATCTTCAAAAATACCATATTTCACAATATATTCTATCAATCAATTTGAAAGAAAATATGCATGTGCTAATAGAGGAACTATCCTTCCTTTCGAATATTCATATATTTGCCTCGAAAGGAAAAATTATATTTGCACATACTTTATCCTTATAGAATTTGCGTCGGGAGGATATATTTATTTATGAAAATAATGGTCATTTCTTCCGATTGCCCAATTCTAAGGATTTCACGAATCCATCGCGCATCTATTAAAATCAAAGCTCACCCTGAACTGACGAGCGCCACTAGCACATAGCCATGGGCTCCAGGTGGGCGTTCGGAATTTACCAAAGCTGTTGTGGCTTTGTCAATGACCCGATATTATTCTTCTTTGCCGAGACGATCAAAGTTTTTGCCTCTATATTAACGGGAGAGGTGACCTTTCTTTTTATAATTTTTCTTGCCAGGATATACAGCCTATATATTTGAATAAACTTTATATATAATATATATCACATGTTTGAAATATACTAAGTTATTAGCATGTGTAAATCGTATAGATTCACCATGCACATATGTGTATGATATTAGATTAAAACGATAATAGCGATAATGATAACTAATGGTAACTAACAGATAAACATTTGATGGAAGGAAAACTCGGTAGCTCCTATACATATCGTAATATATTAGCAAACATTTCATTACGTCGCCATTTCTAATCAGAAGATTCATTCCATTTACATAACGCCCCGGGGGACCTCACCCCGGCGAGGCGAATCCATTGTCATTAACGCTTAGGGAAATTAAGCTCTCTCTAAATAAGACAATGATAATAGCGGATCACTATTTCTATTAACCTTCCTACTATTGTTTAGATAAGAACTTATTTCAAATATTATTTCTCAACAAAGAAAATGTAACAATAATCAAATTTATAAAAGAATAAAATTAAGATATAAAAGAACATGTTTTTTTTTAAGTAAATATGAGAGTATACTGCTTTAGTTCAGAGATTAATTTATAGAGAGTTTTGATTTAATTAAGTTATAGAAAGGGGTATAATAAAATAAAGGCGCAGAAGCAATCTTACTCAATACAATTTGCTTTGTTTGTTTTCTTTTTCATTTTGCGATTGAATTGAAAGAAATCTTAATCAAATTTATGTTGATACAGAGCTCGAGGCTCCCGATTGGAAGGCCAAGTTAGAATAACTTGACAGAGAAGCTTTCCTTTTAATCTTTACCAGATGCACACTTCGATCCAGAGGCCTTTGTCTTCTCAATTCTGCTGATGTCAGCGGTTACAGCTAAATACAATTTCAATATGTTAAAATTGACGAGAAGGGTTTATTGCTACCATAAACATTAAAATTTGTCGAAAACTTCTCACGTAAATGATGCTGATAAATCGTTCTGTAAATCGATACTTTAAATTCTTTTTTAAGAATATCATAATATCAAATTAGCAGCCAAATTTTGTCATGAGGAAGAATCACCAAGTATTTGAAAAATAATTTGAGAGAATAAATTGTTTTCTTCTTCATCTGAAACTATTTTCAAAATGATATTAGAATTTTTATAAATATATCTTCAAATTTTTGCGTGACCTTTTTCTGATATGATATTGAAGCATTTATCACACATAGAGATTTTAGGAGTATAAATGGAATCTGATATTGCTTGAAACTTTCCACACACACACACACATAGAAAGTTATAACTTAAATCTTAAATAACTGCATGAACTCGAACATTTTTCCTAAAGTGAATATTTAAATTTTAATTTTTTTATGTTGGTTCTATTTAAAAATAAATGGAATAATAATTAATCTCTTTAAACCTTTTTTTATTATTCCGTCGTTTCTGTGATCCACTGGCGCACTTTTCAGATGGAAATTCTATCATAATTCTTAGGCTTCCCCGCGATTTAAGAATATATATCGTGATATATAAGTAACTCCTTTGTAACATGATATCATTCACCTTGAATAAAGCGCCAGTGGATCGCAGAAAAGTCAAAATAAACAAAAAAGAGAAGGTTGATAAATATTTAAATGTACATAATTATTATAATCTAACAGTTTGTCTTTGTTTTTATATATTCACTATATTGAATATGTAAAAAGTTATTGTAAAACACGATACTAATGAATTGCCCTTCTGACAAGCAAATATAATTTAAAGTCTCTCCAAATGGCATATGGAACGCCTTAGTTATGTGGGCTACGTGCTGAAAGGTTTTATTTAGAGAAGGTCTTTCCCTCTATAAAAAGAGAAGCATTAATATATTTAGAACTTGATGAGTTTTAAGCACGGCAGGAGAGCATTAAGCCAAGAATGGCTTTACCTTGTTTCCCCCAAACTTCTGTAATACATTTTCCTAGCGCTATTTGTGCGAGTAGTAAATGTGTGTGAAATTTCTTCTTTCAAGACCTAATTGACTTTTAATTTTGAGTTATTTCAACGTTTAATGTCTAAATAAATAGGATATATGGAGGTAGCAAGAAGACAATTAAGTATTTATTTCTGAAAAGGACGTGGAGATAAAATAACAATATGTCTATATGAAGATAGTGTCTTTCTTATATCTCATTCAGATACATACACAGTTATATCTTTAAAGAGAAAGGTTAGGGGATGCACCTGGTCCCTGCTTGTAGCTCAAAAGATAAACAACGAGAAAAAAACATAAAAATATTCAAACGAGAGACTACAATAGTTAGAATAAATCCTATATTTCCTATAACTTCAATAGCGCACCTTTCAAAATAAGATCGTTCAAGATCATTTCCATTTAATTTTAAAATCCAACTTCCAAATTGAAAGTGTCCAAGCTGTCGCCTCGGCTACAACTCCAAACTTGAGTTTGCCATTAGGAGACTTGATGATTTCAATCAAGTTCCAAGAGATAAGCTTGACCTTGAAGAGCAATTTGCGCCGGTTGCTGGGGGAGACCAAATTTACCAGAAATCGATGAAAGCAGCCGATTCAACTTAATTTGTCAATTTTTCTTCTTCAAATCGGGGATTTGGCCCAAAGTTTCTCTAGATTTGAAGTTCGATTATTCGGCCGCCTGCAGCGAGTCATTGAAGATCGTTAATTGAGGACCAATAAATTCTAATATCATTAAATTACCTCTTTACATAAATCAGTGAGGTTAGGTTTTAAATGACTTCCATTAACTTAGACAATTTTAGTAGATAAATTCCAAAAATGTCAACATTACAAATTCAAGGCGAGATTTTGTCCTAAAATATTAAAAAGTATTTCTCAGATTAATAAATTACATAATTCTTTTAAAATCGAGGAAGCTGATGCTTTTCAATGTTCATTTTGCTAATAAATTCAAATTATGAATGTGAGAAACATATAAAATTTAAACAAGAAAGTTAAATCTTTACTACATCTATATAGCTACAACAAGTTAGTATGATTCACACAGACATCTACAGAATGTTCTCTCATTATAACTACATCTATATAGCTACAAGAGGTTAGTATGATTCTCATAGACTACTACAGAATGTTCTCTCATTATAACTATATCTATATAGCTACAACAAGTTAATATGATTCATACAGACATCTACAGAATGTTCTCTCATTATAACTATATCTATATAGCTACAACAAGTTAGTATGATTCATACAGACTACTACAGAATGTTCTCTCATTATAACTATATCTATATAGCTACAACAAGTTAGTATGTTTCACACAGACTACTACAGAATGTTCTCTCATTATAACTACATCTATATAGCTACTACAAGTTAGTATGATTCACACAGACTACTACAGAATGTTCTCTCATTATAACTACATCTATATAGCTACAACAAGTTAGTATGATTCATACAGACTACTACAGAATGTTCTCTCATCATAACTATATCTATATAGCTACAACAAGTTAGTATGATTCACACAGACATCTACAGAATGTTCTCTCATTATAACTACATCTATATAGCTACAAGAGGTTAGTATGATTCTCATAGACTACTACAGAATGTTCTCTCATTATAACTATATCTATATAGCTACAACAGGTTAGTATGATTCACATAGACTACTACAGAATATTCTCTCATTATAACTATATCTATATAGCTACAACAAGATAGTATGTTTCACACAGACTACTACAGAATGTTCTCTCATTATAACTACATCTATATAGCTACTACAAGTTAGTATGATTCACACAGACTACTACAGAATGTTCTCTCATTATAACTATATCTATATAGCTACAACAAATTAGTATGATTCACACAGACTACTACAGAATGTTCTCTCATTATAACTACATCTATATAGCTACTACAAGTTAGTATGATTCACACAGACTACTACAGAATGTTCTCTCATTATAACTACATCTATATAGCTACTACAAGTTAGTATGATTCACACAGACTACTACAGAATATTCTCTCATTATAACTATATCTATATAGCTATTATTCAATGCTAACATTCACATATATTACTACAATTTGAGAGGTATAAATTTAACTACTGAAGTCAATAACATACAGTAATGAAAGAACAAATAAATTATCATTAAGAATTTCTGGCGTGTTATTAATTATTCCGATAATGAAACTCTATAACTATTTCTATAAGAGAAATGAGAATTAGAGATCACAGAGAATTGGAATAAATACATATTTGTATCACGTAATTTAGTTAAATATTTGAAGGGAAGAAAAACAAGGAGTCACAATCGGTGTTTTACTTGTTTTTCCTTAATAGCATTTAACGATGTAGTTCGCGATAGGAAGATAAATATAGAAGCTTCCTGCCTAAATATATCCCTATAGTCGCCTGTTCCTCTCTGATTGGTTAGCGCCAGGTCTATTATTGATGCACCTTGAACAGGTCCATCTATAAATAATGAGGAAGTTATTCCGCCTCAGCTAGATCAATAACCTCTTCTCTTGCAGGGTAAATTACATTGATTTCCGTTTATCTCCTGCTTCATATATCCTCACTTCTCTCTCAGTACTGTCTCACGCTCGAACAAACTTATCTCCTACTGTCTATTTCTGGATATATCTTTATTTGCATGTGAGTTACCCAACTCCTTCACTTTTATTATATCCAATGTAAGCTAAATAAACGTTCCTATTTCTCTGATTATATTATATATATATATATTCTTTTTAACCATTATCTATATGGGTATCTATAATACCATATCTATAACGCCTAACGCCAAATCATACTTTAGGTTAGGGTATAATAAACTATGAATACTTAGGTGCATTGTGACATGTTTAAACCGACGAAACACATGAACGAATGCTCCAAAAATATAATATTTAGCATAGTTTCTCCTGAATATATGCTCATGGACAAAACTTAAGGAAGTGGAACGTTTTTGATGTCTCCGGTCGTCTCTTTTTCTAAAGGAAACAGAAGCAATTTTTCTCACACTTGGTTATTTCGTGTGTCTTCAATAAAGGTCACTGTGAATCAAATATCTTTCAAAGTTATTGTTTGAATCCCGATATAATGCTGAAAAGTACAACTTCCTTTAGTTTTGTCCATAAGTATATATGGGGTAAGAGAAGAGATATGATTTTGTTGCATATTTTTATTGTAAGTATTAACAGTATGCTATAAAATAATATTACTCAAAATGTCCTCACTTATTATTTCGTGTGTCTTCAATAAAGGTCACTGTGAATCAAATATCTTTCAGAGTTATTGTCTGAATCCCGATATACATGCTGAAAAGTACAACTTCCTTAAGTTTTGTCCATAAGTATTTATGGAGTAAGAGAAGAGATATGATTTTATTGCATCTTTTTATTGTAAGTATTAACAATATCCTAAAAAATAATATTACTCAAAATGTCCTCACTTATTTATATCAAGTAAATTGTTTTTTACATTTTTAATTTGGTATTTTGATATATTTTCGTTTAGAATTCACTAGACAGGCTTTCTTATTTTGAGCCGTTTCTGATCAGCTCTCCTAGTCTGTCTAACCAAAGCCTCTGAAGAGACACAATTTCTGACCGAGTCACTTCGAATTTCAAATATTTAAAATTGTTTTCATATGAACGCCGTAATTAAATTTAAATCCATAATACATCGATAAACTTTCCGACGACTGTTTGCCTAAATACTGCCGTCGGTGCCAAATTAGGCGAGCCTGGGCAAATAAGGCCTTGCCAAAAATAGGACCTTGTGTAAGTTCAGCGTTATAAGACTAAGGGACGACATACTCTGCCTTATGTATTATCTATGCAGTGTAGTATTTAATTTAAGGTTTGTATAAAATGATTATAAATCTTATAAATTGTCTTGAATATTGTGTTTATAAAGTGTGTTTTAACGATTATTAAAATTTCCTTATATCGGCATTCCCAAGTGTGTATAATTTCTTTACAGCTGCTCTTTTTATCATCACAATTTTTTCCATAATGTAGAGAAAATCTAAATACCCAATAAAATTTAAGTTTTTAAGAAGCTTTTTTCAATATTTTAGAAGCAGAAAAAAACAAAGCTCGCGGATTCAACTCAATAACAATGAGGGTATTTTACAAAGGCCCTCTTTCTCCTTTACTTGCCCAGCTTTCCGCAACTTCTTTTGAAGATCCGCTCTAATGGCGCAGGGAGAATTGAATAAAAGCCCTGTAAAAACCCTAAGGAGAATTTTTGTGAAGATAATTATTCCATTTATGGCCGAGGGTTAGAAATGTATTCAGAAGTTCTAAACAATAACTATTGATTTCTCTCTCTCCCCCGGGGAGCTGGTACGTGCCGAGTCATCCATCTTTAATGCTCGCACAGCTCTTCCTCATCGGAATTATTGGCTTTACTTGCTTTCTGTTAGAAATAAACAGGCACCAAATAAATAGGTTTATTTATACGATAAACTATAGTTTCAGCCCGTCGCATATGCAACGGAGCATTTCAAGAATAATTTAACCTAAAAATCTCGATGTAGATATGTTATAAACTTTGATTATGAGTAATCATAAATATCTATCACCAGAATGATTATTAGGGCTTTTATCAAGTGTACCGAAAAAAAGTGTGATACAAAATTCGACTTCTAAAAATCTCGATGTTATATAACCGAACTATTCTTACCTCGCTAAAATTCACCATTACAGAATAAGAGGATAAATCATTAGAGATAATAGACCTATATATATAGGCTTATCGATAAAATCTGCATCAATTAATTTTTGCGATGTGTTATATATAATACGTTGCCAAAATTTAATTGTTACAGATCTTATCTAATGATAGCAATTAAATTTATAATTATATATTACTAACACAGCTCATAAATAACAAAGTTTAAGAGAGCAAAGGAAAAATGAACGTCCAATAGAAACAATGTAAACAACATCCAATAACTACACATGCTTGCTATCCTATATTAGATAAATCTGTCAACTAAGAGAATGTGTGAGAACAACACGTCAGACCAAACAAGAATAACTCAAACAGCCCTGCGGCCAAATAGGCCGAACTTTAACGCTCAAGGAAACAGCCTGACCTAAGGCAAGAGCTTACTTTATTAAAGTCTTCCGAACACTCCTCCAGTATTGCCGCTTTCTTTGTTGGAGCGCTCTGAGGCGAAGGTAATCGGAAATTAGCTCCGTTGCTAGACGTTGTCCAGGAAACAAAACTCCCTATTTTGTCTTTATCTCTAACTGCATTTATGTCAGGTGGTCTTTTGGGGATTTTTAAAACTCTCGATAGAATCTAGCATTACGTCTGTGGTTTCTTTTATTTATACTTCTTGACATATATATATAAAAGGTATATTCTGACCACGCTCACTTGACCTTTTTTATTATTTCATTATTTTATTTTTTCACATATAAACATTTATGTTTTACACAAATAAATTTACTGGCAATGCTTATCTTTTAAATATCATCAAATATTATCTCTACAGACCTTACTGCAATGATATGAGTTATTGAATGAGAGTCTGTAGAGAGATAATATTTAATGATATTTAAAAGAAACGCATTGCCAGTAAATTTATTTGTGTAAAATTTTAACGATAGATGGCAATTAAATTTATAAACATATATGTGTTTGTGAGAAAAATTAATAGAATAAGGTCAGGTGTTGGTATTGAAAGTGAGTAGTGAGGATATGTCTTTTTCATTTTTAAATATATATGTGACGTTCATATAATATTCTATATTTTAAATTCACTTTTATTATATAAGTAAAATATATGTTCCAGAAGGGATAACATCTCATCAAAAACTTTAAATTGTGATGTCATATAAGTATATATATAACATAGGGTTTAGGAGGAATATATTCATTACCAAAAGTGGCACCTCTCCCTATAAAAATGAATCAAAACAATGTATTTGGTTTATCACCCCAATACAAAACGTAATAGTGGTATTAATGAATGAACCACAACATCAGTATTAACAAATTCAGACAGAAAGCCAACCTGTATACAATGGTTTCGAGCTTTGGCTCTCATCCTTACAGGAACAACCAAATGCATTGTTTTAATGTTTTTTAAAGGAAGAAGTGCCACTTTTGGTACCTTAATGCCATTCTCCTGCAACTTTATGTTATATTTGACCTCATAATCGGCCTTGAAACTTTACTAGTTTAAACACCTTATTGGACAATCCGACTGATTTCATAATTTCTCTCGTAGGATGCCATGAAATCGAAGCCGCCCCTGTACTGATGAGTGACAAAGCCCGAAACCATAGAATATAGGTTGGCTTTCTGTCCGAAATTATCAAAACTGGAGTTGCAGTCCATTTTTAAACAAAAGTGTTAAGAGAGTAGGGGGAACACTTGTATATCTAAGAATATTAAGAATAAAGAATCCATTCTTTGTAACTATCATTACGTTTTGAACTGGGGTGAAAAATCGAATGCTTTGTTTTAATTGAATCTCACCTATAAATCTATGTAAATTAACGAGAAAAAAGCGTTCGAAAAATCATTTGCTGATTAGAAATTTGTATATAAAAGCGGTTACATCGTCTTCTTTTCTTTTATTCTCAACAGAGAGAGAGAGAGTCACAGAAATCGTCATAAATAAAATAAAAGAAGAGCGAATGAGGCGAGAAAAATTCTTATTCTAAAATAGAACACGATTAAAACTTCAAAGCTAGATTATACTAAACAGCGATATTTAGTTGAAATGGTCTAAATATCAGCCGAATATCTACTTTTATACTACTTACTTATCTACTTACTTTTATAATTTAGAGATTTAATAATGTTTTTAATATTTTGTGACGCAATCAGCATAGAAAGATATCTCTATAAGCTAATTATAAGGGGAAATAATGTGGCTTCAAACGACCAGTGACCAAAAGTTAATAGTTTGAACTATCCTATTACTCGGCAGTTGATATATATCCTTTAAACAACGGATTTTATTACATATTAAAAATCTCCATAATTATCACCCCATTCACTTTTAATTTTATATGAAAGCTAGAGCCATATTTTTCTAATCATTATTGCCTCAAAATAAAATAAATACAATCATATATAATGAGAATTGTCGAAATTATATATAGCAGAACTAAATAGATATATAAAATAAATATTTTCTGAAAATTTTCGGCATCTTCAAGATATATGGCTTTTCAATCACAAAAAATAAATATATTCCGGAATATTCTCCTCTCTCAAAAAGTTTATTCGCTGAAAAGATACTTTTCAAAGAAGTTACTTGAAAGGATTCCAGATGTAGCGAGCACCTGATACAAAATTGACGCTTAAGCCGCTTAGCTGTGCCAAAGCTTCTTGGGGAGGGATAAGAATAGAATTAATGGAAATTTGCAAATGAAGCTGAGCTGCGATCATTTTTATTACATACGCTTCACGAGTTAGTTCACCAAAAGATTATCGCTAGCTTTCTCTCCAGATGAATTATTCCACTCGATCGATAGCCCCGGAAAGTTTATTCGGTTCCATCCACGTGGTTTCCTTCACTTCCTTCCTATAACCGGAGTTTACACTATTGAACCGACGCCTTATTTGCGCTCAGATATTGCTCATTTCAAATGTATTTATAGAGTAAATTAGCTATTTCTCAGTTTTTTTTTTTAATAGTAAACTAATATATATATTCTTTAATTCTTATAATTAAATACCGGCAAGGCAGCATTGAGGTAATAAAAAGATTTACTGGACGAAGTATCTCTAATTTTAAGAACTATAAATTCCGGCCAGGCAGCCTCTATATTTACGATAATATTCTTTGATTAGTAATAAAATTGCTATATTGTTTTATTAAATAAAATAACATAAGATAATATCACCAAATCTAAATAAATAGTGTGCGGCGTTTCGGCAACATCATTTTTACTATCATCTGATTAAAGTATTTTTTAACTGATGATGGTAACAACTTTTTTTCAGTACTTCTGTCTGATGATGGTAACAACGCTGTTGCCGAAACGTTACACACTATTTATTTTTTGGATTTGGTCTTATTACCTTGTCTTTCTAATCTATGATCCAAATTGTGCCTTATCATTAAATAAAATAACGTTGACAATATATTTCTATATTAAATAGAGCAAGCTTTCGGACATCTATTGTTCTTCTATATGCAAATTCATATAATATATTTTATATAAAGATATGACCTGTGGAAGAATAATAAATGTCAAAAGATTTGCTCTATTAAATAAAGAGAAGGAACCATTAAATTTATAAAAGATTTTTTCCAAGAGCTTTTTTTAGATTTGAAATTCAAGCTTTTTCAAGCGCAAATCGTTCTTTTACATATTCAAATATTGAGATATCTTTCTTGATTTAAACCTGGAGAAGAGCGATTTTTGCTTGAAAGCTTGTACTTCAATTTTTTTCAAAGATCTTTTTTAAATTTGAAATACAAGCTTTTTAAAGCGAAAATCTTTATTCTATATGTTTAAATCTTTAAATATGTTTATTTGCTGAAGAGAGAGAGAGCCTGTGAAAGAGAAATTTTGGTAAGAAAGCTTTCATCTGAAATAAAAAAAATACTCGTTATTTGTATTGTTGAAAACTCTCTTTTAGAATTTTATTCCTTTCACAATCACACACCTTCTTAAATCATGAATAAAATAAAGAATCATTTTATTAATGTTATTTTATTCAATATAAAATATAAAAGTTTATTCTAAAAAAACTTAATCGATGAAAAATATGCGTTTTTTACTAATTAACTCTTTAAATTTGTCTAAATATTACAGACGATCAGGTTTATAAAAGATTTTATTAATTTTTAGTGTAATATAGTTATATTATCGTTTTTAAAATAGAGCAATCCATACTTAAATCATTAGATAATAAAAATGCATATATTGGATTGAATAAAATATTTATTTGCTAATATTATAACAATATAACACTATACGGCGCTGAGTTTGTTTATACAAAAATGTAATGCCTTGATAAAGTTTGGCCTTCAGCAAACCGAAATATTGGCAAATAAACATTTTATTCAAACCAATATATGCTTTTTTATTATCTAATTATCTAATAGTTATATTAGGATATCGTAAAATATATTGTAAAATAGATAGTATAGATAAATTAGTGAACAATGTGTCGTTTGGTTAAGAAAGCTTGTAGAGGTAAATGAAGCTGAATACATGTGTGTGGTAGCGCTAATTGTTGGTTAGCGGATGGCAGCAAACATAGCGATGGCTCAAACATTGGCGTGATGTTTACATATGGAGGGATAAATATTTATATTAACTTTATTGATCAGACTACGAAACCACTTATTTTCCATTAATTTATTTTAACATTGATAATATTGAAGGGGTTCGTGGGATATTTCCGTCCAGACATTATTGGCTATCGACATTTATCCCCATGTTTCTTGGAATAACTTAATGCGTCTGCAACTTATTAAATCTCCCAGCGTTTAATCGAGTCGCTGTTATTGGCTGCGAGGTTCGCTCTGGTTTCTACGATGTCGCTTTGTTCCTTTTTCTGACAGCACGATAAATTACTGATATAAACAATTATTTTTTAAAACATATCTTAAAGATTTATAATATTATCACTTCTTTTTATATATAAATTTAAAGAAAAAGTTCAAGTTTTTCAATTTGTCATCGATTTTTTTTTTTAATTAAATTATTTTTTAACTATTAGCAGGTATTTTCTCAGTATATAACATAACTCATACATCAATATATTATATATTTCCAAAATATAATTACATATTTTATTGGTTTTATATAGTAATAGTCAAACACACCAATATTTTATTAATGTGAAATTATATGTTCCATATTTATGGCAAGAGTTGATTTTAGAGAATACCCCCCGATTAATCTACGTGTGTTAAAATTACAATTATATTCTCACAATGAGTATCTTTTTTATTTAAAAAACGCTAGCTTTCAAGCGTTATTCGCTCTTCAACGGGCTTACTATACTTTTAATACTTTTTCACAATTTTATCATGAATATAAATCTACGTGTGTGTCGATAAAGATTCATGATAATCATGACCTAGAATTTAAACGGAGGCCTGCATTCGCGCATGTTTATTTTAATACATTAATGTATGTCTCTTTTCCGCTCTCTCACACACACACACGTCTCATAGAATGTCCTATTTATGATATTTTAAGGCGTTCTATTATAAAATGTCTAATAAAATGTGCGTAACTACACAATTAGCAATAAAATCGTTAACACGCCCACAACATCACCATAGACGTTGTTTATCAGGGAGCAATAATTGTTATTTTTCATTAACGCGCTCGGCGAAAGAAGTGAGAAGAAGCTGTACAAGTTATTTTCCTTTGTTGCTTGTTCTCCGAAGTAATCCCACCCCCGTAATTAAGAGTCGACGGCAAACAAAAGCTGCAAATTGTTATACAGCTTCGCAGGTAAGGTGAGGAGAAACTTTTTTTTCTTCTTTCTGTTGCTCTAGGCGCGAGAAATATTAATCTGGGCGAAAATTAATAAAAGGGGAAATGGCTCTACAGTCACCCTTCTAAGTCTTCCTTATTAATTCGATCAGTTAATAACTGGGCTACCACTTATGGATCTATTGTTGTGTAAGTTCTCATATATATTACAGGATCGACGTATTAATTAATTATATATATATATATATATATATTGGTAAATATATTATATTTTGATCCAATATATGCCTTTTTAAATTGAAAAATATATATATATATACAGTAGAACTTCCCTGTAAAGGACACCTAATTGCAGAGGGTTCTTTAAGGAGAGGCGTCCTCTTACCGGAGAGTTGCAAAATAGTAAAATGGTAATTTTTCAAATGAAATATGACCTTTATAGAGAGGTGCCTTCTAGCGCGAGTGTTCTCTCATGGAGGTTCTACTGTATTGTTCAACACGCAGCACAACATTTGAACTAGACATATTGAGATACCTGTACTTTAAAATTTGATAACATATTTTAGTATAAACTACTAAACCAAATATGTGCAATAAATAATTGATATCAGTTATTTTCTTATAATCCAACATTGGTATAAACCCCACCCCCCCCCCCCCCCCCCCCCCGACCTATAAATTTTTGTAAAAATGGTAAATTAGTAGTTTTTTAAATGATCGTGACATGATTCTGGCTTTTGAGAAAGCTAATTGAAAAATCACCATATCGCTTCAGGATTTTGATGTCCAGTTTCAATTTTTCTTTGATAAAGAGTTATGACATTTTTTGCTGTCAAAGTTATTTCCAATTTCCCTTGGTAACTTATTGATTGAATTTGGAGCCATTATTTTCTCTCTCAGAAGAATAATCGAAGCTGTTTCTCCTTTGCTTTCTTGGATCATGTTATGTTTTATGATAACTTATGTTGATCCTGGCGCGTTTATCTGCCTCCTTCCCTTTGACCGGTCGGGTAATGACGGCCTAGAGTGGTTACGTTACGGCCGATAGAGCTGGCAGGGTCCGTGGAGGTATCTCCAACAACTCAAGTTTCAACTATAAGAACCATAGTGTATATGGGTTAATTATAATAGGCATTAAATAAAGGGAACTCTATCAGAATTTGTACCAGAATTTATAATTTCGAGAGGCGTTCAGTTGACACCACTTTGAAATTGTTGATGTTATTTTGTTTATTCTAACGCGGAAAAATGTCGTTTTCATTTATTATTCTCCGAAACATTTCAATCTAAATAATTCCATTGTTTATTAATGTTGTTTTTCCTGCTTTATCTCATGTCACTCAGGGGAGTCGTCTGATATTAAATTCCGCGAATGTTTGTTCGTAGAATTTGCTTGTTTATCTTTATTTTTATACTCTAATGTCCGTTCTCTAACACTAGTGAATATAAAGCAATAGTGTGGAACGAAGGGGTTGTTTCTATCTCCGAAACATTCACCTTTCATATGAGAGATTCTATAGCCAGAAGAATCAATGTCACAATATTTGGTAGATAAATTTAATGTACTGTGCCAGTCAAGATGTATATATCTACGGATTATACAGTACTATATTCCGTATATCTCTTTTGGGAAGTTCAGTATCTTGTCACTGTGTCTATTATTAATAATGTCGCGTACTTATTTCTGTATGTATTTTGTTATCTGTTTTAAAAGTAAAAGAAATAAAATTCCACAAATCTATACCTTGTTTGTCTCTTCATTAAGAACAGTTTTTATTAGAAAAAAAACAATATCTAAAAACAAAGATGGTGTGTGATGGTAATGATGATAAAAATCGACAACACACATACACTATCTATGAAATAATATATTGATATTTTCAACTGAATATTAACCGCATCAGTTTTGGTATCAATACTATTTTTACAAGCAAAGAGATAGATTCAACAATATCACTATACATCAACTAGTAATCCGTATCTTTAATTAAAAAAAATAATTAAACATGCCCATTACTAATCTATATGGCAATATTGTTGAATAGTCTCTATCAATTTATTAGTATTTTAAACGAGAGATTTTCAACAAATTATCACATAGATTAGACTAGTTTGAATATTTACACACAAATATATGCGACTCTGAGTGCGACCCTACACCACCTCCTTGTCCTTGTCCCAGGATCCCACCCCCACTGGTGCTGATAAAACCTTGCAACTGCATTTGCCCTACTCCATTCTGTGTTAAAATGTCGGTCGTCAACTTTTCTTGTGGAGTTTCCTCCCAAGGACCAGTTCTTTTTCTCAGACCCTATTCTGTTCCCTTTTTCACCTCCAACTGCTCCCAACCTGGCTTGAAAACATTCTTCATCAAGCCTTGCCCTCAAAAAAGCGGTGTATAACGTGTTTTTTTTAATAAATAAATAAATAGAATCGACTATAGCAAAGCGTATCTTTAATTAAAATTTGTGATTAAAGATTGCTAATCGATGTGGAAATATTGTTGAATATTCTCTAGCAATTAATAGTATTTAAAAAAAGAGAGATTATATAAATGTGTTTAACATTCTATATATACTTATACTATGTGTATATACCAGCGTAATCTTTATGCTGGAATTTCCTGCAAGTAATTTTCAATATCTTTTGACATCCCTATTCTACAATCTTGTTTTATATGACTACATTGGCCGTTTCTCCTTATCGAGCTTTCGGTCTATATATCGTTTGATATTTTTGTTAACACACACAATCACACACATATTTTGCTAATATTTACAATAATTTTGTAATCAGTATTTTCATTTTTATGTGCTTTCCAGTATATCATTATATACAGAACAAAATTTGTATCACAAAAAAAGATAATCAGATTTTATTAATCTCTAAGAGGTATAATTAACAATCTCTCATCCAGAGCTTTAATTACACTTTTTTTTCAACTTTTATTTTTATTTAGTTGTTTTTAATTTATTCGTCATTTTATTTCTATACTTTATTTATTCTTTTATTTTAAAATGTCTCCGAAAATATTATTGCTATTCCAGAAATAGAAAAAAAAAATTAAATTGGCCTTGCGAACTAAACTTTCTTTTTCTATTCTCTATGTTAGCTCGTGCGGAAGAAAACATTTTAACTTGTTTTTTTTAAGTAATTATTTAATTTAAGGTTTTTAACTTAATCCAATTTTAGGCTTAGGGTTTTTGGCTAATCGATTGATGCCTTGGCGCTTTGGGATTATTTAATCGGATAAATTATCCTGATGAGAAGCTTGTTGTTAATCGATTTTTTTTCGTCTGCTACGGCTCTCTCTTCATTAGCATACGTTCGTTATATGTTCGTCTGATTTAATACAATTTTTCTAAACTCTTGAAGTAAATTCTGAATATTCAATGCTCGTATCAGTTTATTGATTATAGTATTTGTGATAATATCTATTCAAACATAGTTTTTATAGTGTGTGTGTATATTTCTGCATAATCGTATAGAACAATCTATCTTTTTTAGTTTTTGAGGTTTTTAAATCGTTGCTTTCGACGATTTCTCCTAACTCTACTATTATAATATGGTATAAGTTTCTTCAGGTAAACTTTCTCTCCGTTTAATATTATCGAAAAAAATTGTATTTTATCACTCGTCTGAATATTTTGTCTTTATTCTTGGATTTATTGATCATACAACAGGTCTCTTGTTCACTTGTGTTTCTTTGATTCATTCATTGACAGACTTTAAGAATTGTATCTTCATTTTTGGCATATTCAGTCCGTCAGAAAGATCACTTTTTCTTGTGTTGAGCCTATACTAATGTGACCTCATGTCAGACGAGCAATTTGATATAAATAACTAGTCTATCATTGAATCACGTATTGAGATAAGACTTCATATTATCTGAAGTATTCATTTTTAGAGTTAGAATCATGAGAGAAATTTGCTTTTCCACTCTTCCACGGAATTTTTACCTACTGTAAATCCCCAGAGGCCAGGTAGAACCTCGTGACTTCGATCCAGAATATCTTTCCTTGCCACGCCCCTTCTCTCATATCGATCCTTCTCCACGTTGGTCGTTCGTTTGCTCACCAAAGTGCTTCGGCATGATCTTTTGGTATATTTACGTAACCCAACCTAAGGTTATTTTATTTAGAATTTATTTTCAGTTCAACTTGATAGCTCTGCACCTTGGTATATAACTGGGTACAGTGTTTGTCATTATCGTATAGAAAACACCTATCTTCAAAGTGTAGCTGATAAACAATCGATTGGCTTCTGGGATCGATATTTATGCCTGGCAGATGGTCAAACTCAGCGTTGAGAGGCATCTAGGACCCCAAAAACCTATTTTTCCGAATATTGCGGTTTCCCTTCATTTTGAATGATTCCCGTTAGAAATTCGTCTTATATATTTCCCAAATATTGTTACATCTACTATAAATGTCTGAAATAAGCTACACAAAATATATGGTTCACGTTTTATAAATAATAAATTTGCTGATTGAATGCGAATATTCAATGATCTTCAATGCAAAAATTTGCATTTGAAAGTTCTATCTTGGCTTCTATGACCTCTGCTTTGTATACTTATCAAGAGAAACATAAATTGTACATTGTCTTTATATATATGCTAATTATCAAATTATCTGTTTCTAAGTCTATTATTTGGATGATTTTGAATAGTGTGACGTTTTTGGTTTTTGACAGCTAGAGAGAGAGAGAAAATCATATCAATAAAATACATCAAAATTGTTATTACCCCAAAAATATATAAAATATAAATCAAGACATTTATTTCTTGAAATAAAAGGTCAATTTGGTCTTTTTTTTCAGGAAAATCATTTGTAATTTGAAAATATCCGATTATGTATATAGATATATATGATACACAAAGTACACTCTCATGAACAAAACATAAGGAAGTTTCATATTTTCATGTCGCAGGTCGTCTATCGTTTTAAGGATACAGAGGAAATTTTGTTCACACTTCGTTATCTTGTGTGTGTTCAATAAAGGTCACTGTGTATAAAATATCTTCCAGAGTTATTGTCTGAATCCTGATATACATGCTGAAAGGAAGAACTTCTCCATGAGTGTATATATCGAAATCTAAAGCCTAATGATAAATTAAAAAAACAACATCAAAAGCATTTAAAGCTAAGCCTAACGTGGAATTAAGTGACGGATTGAGCGGAACTGGGCCGGTGTCGAGTTACCGCGTTTATTGAACTTCGGCAACCTGCGCGCCTGAGTTAATTTGGAATTCTTTTGTGAAGCGCCGCTCCGATACTATCTTGTTTCTATGTAGTTCTTTACCATTGTATTGTTTGGGAGATATCAGTTCAAATAATCTCTCTCGTATTTAAGATAAAATGTTCTAATTACACTCATGAAAAATCTTAGTGGAGATACAAACATATAGGTTCTTGTTTATTATTTAACAGATAAATAACTTTTCTTTTTCGTTGCTTTCGCAGAAATTGGAGACATGTTAATAAAAATACTTTGCTTATTTAAGTAATGGAAATATCGTGATGGCACCAAACGTTAATCTGAGCAGCATGTCCTTTGTAAATGTTGAAGAATTGTTGAACCCAAGGCCATTGTTGCTATATAACGCGATCCCCGAATGAAATTTAAGCGACTACTTTAAGCTTGAAGGTAAATGAGCTTGGCGCATTGGCCACAATCATAAATTAATTTACATTCAGGCTAAAGTCGTGCAGAATTCAGCCATAAGCCTTATTTATCTTCAAGCTGAAGTCGTGCGTACTTTAGCCATGATCCCTATTTACCTTCAGTTTAAAGTCGTGCAGACTTCAGCCATGAGCCCTATTTACCTTCAAGCTTAAGTCGTGCAGACTACAACCATGAGTCCTATTTACCTTCAAGCTTAAGTCGTGCAGACTTCAACCATGAGCCCAATTTACCTTCAGTTTAAAGTCATGCAGTCTTCAACCATGAGCCCTATTTACCTTCAAGCTTAAGTCGTGCAGACTTCAACCATGAGCCCTATTTACCTTCAAGCTTAAGTCGTGCAGACTTCAACCATGAGCCCTATTTACCTTCAAGCTTAAGTCGTGCAGACTTCAGCCATGAGCCCTATTTACCTTCAAGCTAAAGTCGTGCAGACTTCAACCATGAGCCCTATTTACCTTCAAGCTAAAGCCGTTGCAGACTTCAGCCATGCGCCCTATTTACCTTCAAGCTAAAGTCGTGCAGACTTCAGTCATGCGCCCTATTTACCTTCAAGCTAAAGTCGTGCAGACTTCAATCGTAAGTCCCTGTTTATAAACCTCGATGTTGCGACCAGGATGTTTGGCTGTGAGTTGCAGCTAAAAATAGACTCAAGATGGTTAGAAGCTCACACAGGTACTGTCGAAATGGGTGCGTAGCGATTTATTTTTTCTTTTTGCCAATAGAAGCATATAAAAAGAATAAACGGCTTGTTCACTTTAAAATATATTATATTTTGGACACATATTTTAGGATATAAATAAAACGAGGTAATAAATAGACCTATAATCACCTTCTCTGTAAAGACCAAGGCGAATTTATTCGTCGAACGAAGCCAATAATTTGACCATTTTCCACACACACACAAATTCTAAGAAATGAAAATTTTAAAATCTTGGTCGAACACTTCGATATATATTAAACTAATTAAAATACCATATCGAGCGCTTTGCCCTTATTGTTAATATGATATATACATACCTCGCTATTTTCTAAAATACAATGTGCATCGTCAACAAAGATTGGTGTTTCAAAGTCTGATTAGAACCATTACACTAAGGCAAGAAAAGTAATACCATTTTTGAGTAACATAATTTTATTTTGATAAACCCAAATAGAATCCGGATAGTTGTCGACTTTCTACACTACAGAAATCTTCGGGCCACACCATGATAGACTAAATAAAATATCGATATGTAAAATAGGGTCTTCTGGAGTATTTTACACGACTTCACCTTAGTCTTCTTCTTTCTTATCTCCACTCAGTCATATTAGGGTATCAAGCCTGTAGAGCGTGACAACTATCATGACTGGATGAAGTATAATGCATCTGCTTTTGTCATTAAGACTGGGAGCATCACTCAGTAGCAGGCTGATTTATCTCCAATATGAGGCCACCTCTGACATGAGGAACAGACGTCATGTGCAGCCGCTACTAACATGGAGCACAAACTCATCCTGTATCCCTAGATCAGGAGACCTTACAGGGTACTATCAGCCAGGCCAACTGAGCCCAGGTTTTTTATAGAGCTTATTACTGCTCCCCCTCCTTTTTCATCCGGGCTTGGGATCGGCCAAAGGCGATGTTCTTTGTCTCAGGAAATCAGAATAGTCAGCAATAATTAGCAATTGATGTATTTTATACTACAAATATATATGTTATTTTATGTGTGTGTGATTTTTTTTGTGTGACATTTCATCAATGTTTTGTTTGAATATTTAGAACTAACAGAGCGTTCAAAGAATAAAGAGTTTACTCTTCGTTCCATTGTGACGCTATATTAATACGTTAGATGAAAGCAGTTTTGTAATGTTAAACCTAAGTGAAGGTTTCATCAACATGGATTTCGCTACGAGGAAAATGTTTCAACAATGGTACCTTACATTAATCCAGTGACAGATTTCTTGATCGATGTATACCGAGGAAAATATATTTGTCATCAAATAATTATTTTTCTCAACACCCCTCATCACTCAAGGTCATCCACAGGATTGCGCAGATCAGAGAAGGTTAAAGGAACATTATTCTCACTAACCTGGTCATCAGATCTACTTATATATTTGCCTTATTCTGTCTGTTTGTTTGTCTGTTTGTCTGAAGCTCACGGATAGAATGCGCGCCCATTGGCTGCCAGCGAACACGTGGCCTCCCTGCCCCCCTCTAGACAACCCTGTTATCAGCTGTGCGATACATACACCTGTCTATAGCGACCACTCTAGACAACCCTGTTATCAGCAGTGTGCTACATCCACCTGTCTAAACAGACCACTCTGTCTATAGCGGCCACTCTAGACAACCCTGATATCAGCTGTGTGATACATCCACCTGTCTATACAGACCACCCTGTCATAGCGGTCACTCTAGGCAACCCTGTAATCAGCTGTGTGATACATCCACCTGTCTATACAGACCACTCTGTCTATAGCGGCAACTCTAGACAACCCTGTTATCAGCTGTGTGATACATCCACCTGTCTATACAGACCACCCTGTCATAGCGGTCACTTTAGGCAACCCTGTCATCAGCTGTGTGATACATCCACCTGTCTATACAGACCACCCTGTTATCATCAGTGTGTTACATTCACCTGTCTATACAGACCACCCTGTCTATAGCGGTCACCTTAGGCAACCCTGTTATCAGCAGTGTGATACATACACCTGTCTATACAGACCACCCTGTCTATAGCGACCACTCCAGACAACCCTGTTATCAGCAGTGTGATACATACACCTGTCTATACAGACCACCCTGTCTATAGCGGCCACCCTAGACAACCCTGTTATCGGCTGTGTGATACATACACCTGTCTATAGCGGCCACTCTAGACAACCCTGTTATCAGCTGTGTGATACATCCACCTGTCTATACAGACCACCCTGTCTATAGCGGTCACTCTAGGCAACCCTGTTATCATCAGTGTGTTACAATCACCTGTCTATACAGACCACCCTGTCTATAGCGGTCACTTTAGGCAACCCTGTTATCATCAGTGTGATACATCCACCTGTCTATACAGACCACCCTGTCAATAGCGACCACCCAAGACAACGTTTTTAAAATATATTCGCACTCGGGTAAACCCCGGGCGTTGCCCGGGCCTTTCGTCTAGTATTTGTATAAATGTATACTCATTGGAAAAACTTAAGGAATTTGAAAGTCTTCTTAATCGCATATATAATTTTGTTCACGCTTGTTTTTCTCGTGTATCTTCAATAAAAGTCACTGTGTATTAAATACCGTTCAGAATTATTACCTGAATCCCGATATACATACTAAAAGGTAGAACTTCCTTAATTTTTGTCCATGAGTGTATATATTAGTTTCCTTCTTTTTCACCCTTTCATAAAATAAATGTAGAAGAAAATATTTTTCAACCATTTTTCCCAGAAATAAAAATGATTACTTTTATGCGGGTTTCACATCAAATCTTCGATTCCTACAAAATAGACTGATAAAAAATGCATAAGGCTTCGTTCTTCTTTTTTTTTTTTTGATAAGGATGTGTTGACAAAAATTCGGATTTGAAAAAAAGCCAATCGTGTGGGTATTGGATTACCGAGTAAATAAGAGAGAATTTATAGTTCTTCAAATTAATTAACTAAAAGATGGAATTTCCATAATTTTGTTTTGATTGAATTACCAAAATGGCTCTCCCTCGAATAAATTAACTTCCAAATATTATAATGTTTGTGTTTACCTAATTTGATTAAAATTCGAGGGGGCGTTTACCTTTTTCCAAAACTCTGTGTAAATTCCGCGTAGCTCACCCAATTAAAATATTTAGAAACTTTTTTTCCGATATTGATCGATTTTTATAACCTAACCTTATTTCCATGAATTGAAAGGTTACATTATACTGAGAAGAGGCGTGTTTTAATTTCCATAAATCTATTAGAAAGCCAAAACGAAAGTTGTGTAAACACTATTATTAATTATATAATTAATTATAAAATATCTTTTAAGAAACTGATAATTTATATTATGCTTATTGTACATATTTCCAGGCACTTCTTTATTTTGTACACAGGTCTTTTCTTGTTTTTTTCCTCTCATTCTCATTGTTAACATCATATGACTATTCTATTCACGGCCTAAAATTATTGTATATATATGTATAGACAAATGTAAAGGCATACATATACTAGTATGACAGCGCAAGTGTCCCTAGTGGGACATAGCGTTTTAAATTGAAATAAAAAAATAATTATTAATTATTTTAACACTTTTATATATTTTTTAATGATGAAACGCGCTTATCTTGAATCAATTAATTTTATTGATATCTTCCAATATTACGACCAGGCTAATCTCTTATCTTTATAAAGGAGTACGTCTCAGAATGGAAAGATTTTGTGGTAAATACCAATAAAATAGTTAAGTCAAGATATGCGTTTCATTATTAATAAATTTCATATCGATTGCTCTATATATTTCGCATATATATTTTCATTATATATTTAAACTGAGCATATATTTTAATTTGCTATAAAAGCAATATTCCGATTGTATGGACGTTCAAACTTCGCCAAGGTTCCAGTTTGTTTTTTATTTGGTTGTCGATATCCCGTGACTTCGTGCAGCTCGCAAATATAGAATTATTCGAATCAATAAAGTTGTTATTTGAGAGAAAGAGAGCAGCCCTTTTAAATTGAAATTTCCTTTCAGAATACGGCCACAAATTCATTAGAGGTAAATAAATCGAAATAATTTAAATATTTTTGATATTTATTCGAAAAATTAGAATATTAAAGGTAATAAAAACGTATATTATTTTAGGCTCTCCAAGGTGACCTATCTATACCCATTGTCTAATGGTAAGAAGTTGCCTTGATTTCTAGCTGGACAATTTACTAAGGATCTTCAGTTGATTTCATAATAAAATAACAATGTAGAAATAATTTACATTATTAAATCATTATAATTTCGAACATTATATACATTTATTCCTATATTAGTTTTTATATTCGTTTATAGAAGCTATTTTTTCTTTCTATGCGTTTAGTTAATTAATAAATTTATGGTCGTATTATGAAGATAATTTTTAATTAAAAAAAGACTATTCAAATACTACGCTTAGCTTGGTTGAACTGCATGCATGAGCGGATAAAATCACGTGATGAAAACAAAACAATATTCAAAATAAATTGTAACCTTTAAGATCGAGCGTTTACCAATCAAAATATTGCTTGATAAATTTAGCTTTGAATTCAAATCCAAAATAAGCTTATTTTGAAACTATATCTAATATCCATTCTCTCTCATGAATAGATCGGTTATTTATTTCTATAGGCATATCTCCCTTTTAGAAATATATATAATGTTTTATATATAAATGAAGGGTTTTACGAGAATTATGTTCAAATCCTTCAAAATATTTGGTCGAATCACTTCATCTATTGATAAAAATGTTCCAATCCCGGTTCAATCAGCGAGAGTTGAACGTTGCCATAAGATGGGGAGGAGAAGAACAACGACAGGATTGAGTGGCAAAAGAAAGTGACAACACACGTTGGCTAAATTTGGCCCATAAACCTCTTAGTCATGATCTCTTTTCAGCTCCATACTGGAGCCGAGGTGATCAATGGCGGAATCGAGTGCTCAGCGCTGTTGGAATCCTTAACTTCGATGTTTGTGTTATTTACTCGATGTCAACTTCTCATTAAAACATTCTGTCGCTAGCTATTCGAGAGATTTAAAACTACTTTTGTGATGTTTGAACATCAATTTCTTCATACGTACGTCATTTGGTAATCAAATTCAAAATTCCTACATCCAACAAAGATACAGAACTCTGGATCGTAGGGTTTCAGTAGAACCTTTCGTAAAGTACGCCATCTTGGGGATCCTCATGTCATACATTGTAATATAGTTTCCGTTTTTATTACTATAATTTTTCATGATATTTTCCTGTAGAAGAAATTTTAAAAAAAGCCCAAAAGTAAATCATTTCTAGCTGGAACTTATTTTCGTTTTAACAAAATATATATCCATATTTTGAATATTTGTATGATAGACAAAGTTTATAATTAAAATTATTGCGAAAGGTTTTGATCTCGTTATAAAGGGATTTAAAATATTAATATTTTCCACTAAAAGAATACATTTTAGGATAAGAAAAATATTGAATTTCAATTATTCAAATTTCTCGTATTTTTGAAATGTGAGAGTTCACATTTTAGAGTTAAATATAAAATTATACAAAAATCAGAAAATATAGTCGGTCATATTTTAAAATAGATGTACGAGTGTATTAAAATAAGGAAAAACCATAGTGGGAATCAAGAAGAAAAGGAAAAACGTATTTCCAGTAAATTAGGCAACTCGGGAAAAAAGTTTTAAAAGTGAAGTTGGAGAAAATTAAGTGAGAGATCGAATCGATATCAGCCAATATGACATAATCGAATTGATTTTGGAGGGAAAATCTATTTGGAAAACATCTCTAGAGGGCAATGCTAAGTTTGGAAACTAAAATTGGATCGTCTCAATTTTTGAAAATATATTTTTGGTGTATTTTTTTGACATTTCATCATAAATATGTTTTCCATAACTTGTATCGATGACTTTATGGTATTTATAAAGTGGTGTATTTCTTCTCAATAAACCGTCTTCTGCCAATCCAGAAGGGTAATATGTCGGGCCTAAGATGGGATTGCAAGGCTCCCTATAAATATTTTACGGCCTCTATAAATCTGATCGAGGAACACAATGCCCGGACTCCATTAGCTCGCCGTGGCGATGTATTATCAATCGAATACTATTTTGAGACGGAGTATCGATTATGCACGCCTCACGTTGCCACCTTCGTTCGGCTCCAGTTGGATCTTCTTAGAGAACCTTAGTTGTTGTTGTTGTCGTGTCCAATAAAGGGCCTCAGATGTCTCTCTGCATCTATATCACAGCAGTCGCAATATCCTATATCTTGGGTGTGTGAAGCTGCAGTTGGATATTCTTAGAAACCCTAACTTTATTAACTCACTGATATGACATGTTAACCTTACGTCTTACATGTCGCTTCCTTTTTTCATTTTGATTCTATCCCTGTGTAAAGTCTTGTATAAATTATTGGTTTTATGGATTCAGTTTGTATACATTCAATGTTTAAAAATATATAATCTTTTGTTTAATATCTACTGATATATGAAAATTGAAATTATTTAGCGCGAATTTTCCTTGTTATAAATTAAATAACTTCCTAATGTCCTTTCAGCGATATAAATAGTGCTGGCTCATCAGTGATGAAACCTCAAAGAGGTTTCGTCAGATCCTTCTGAAATTTTTTTCATCGCAGAAAGAACAGTTGGCAGTAGCTTAATTTGTAACATGAAATATTCCCGCAAATACTTTTAATTTTCATACACAAATAGTGTTCATAAACATTTTTTATCGTAATAAAGAAATATATTTACGGTTTTAATTTGGTATTTGAAATAATATCAACGATTTACGTTCAAATATTTCATAGGTTATGTTTACTTAGACTATTGTGCTATATTTGAAGTGCTGAACGATTGTTATAATGCAAATAATAACGATCACCTTAGTGCAGGGGGGAACCTAATGTACAAGTATGTACTTGTGTATATGTACTATGTAATGTACTTGTATTATACCGTATCTAATGATATTAATCTCAATTAAAATATTTAAAACTGAAGGGAAAGTTGTTATTTATACATTGCCGCAAGCCTCCGTGCAAAGCTTTTACATGATCTTGGAATGAAATTATTTTTAGTATGTTCTAGCTGCTAATTTGGCCTCGCCATGGAAAATTGTGTTAAGCATTACTTGGATAATCGGAAAAAAGCTGATGCGTCAAATTTGTCCTGGAAATTGTTATCTTCCCCCAATCATTCTAATAATTCACAAATAGGATTTTTTTCTTTTAGCTTAAAATTCAATTAAAAGTGTGCAACAGTGTTCTTTTTGTGCATATATAATGGAACATCACATTTTAATCACATCCTATACTCATTATTCATTTTGAAGTGTACGCTGCTCAGGATTATGATGAACAACATCAATCTACTCTCGATTATCTTTTTTTCTAAATATGTAATTTCATCGTGGAAAGTTTGTTTAGTTTATATATAATCTTGAGAAAATAAGATATTCAGAACAATAATCACTTCAATTTTGACACTTTCTCGGTGTACTTCGCTGTAAAATCCACCCCGGCCAAATTTATGCGAAGAATAATATTGAGGATGTTATCGGCGGGCCCACGATCCATCACCACCACCATCGATTTTTAATTTGCGGCCACTCGGCAGGCCGGTGTTTGATTGGCTCTCCCTGCCCAATCGGCACCTGCCGGCTCTGATGAATGGTCCAGCTCATTGTTCCAACATCTCAACGGTAGTTGTTATCATTGGAAAACTCACAAAGGTTATTTTTCACCTTTTTTCTCTAGATGCTCTTATATATATAAGTTGATTGTTTTATCAATCTCTGATGGAAATTTTGATGCGCTTTATCTACAAATTCCAAGGCATAGTAGAAGAAAAAATGTACAAACTCTTAGCGAAAAAAGGTCATTCTCAAAATACATGTATTTTTATTGAAATCTCTCTCTTTTTCTCTCTCTAGTAAGCCGTAAGAGAGACAAGGTTTGACAGCCTGAGATCAACATGTGTTCACGCCAATATGTAAAAACGATAGTAAAAGGCATTGGTTAAATTCACGAAGCGTTATTTCCCATATTTAAAATGCGAAACCGTTGTCTCTCCATATAAGTCTGATTATCCAAGAATACTTCACATTTTTAAAAAATCTACAAATCATAATCGCTTTATAAGTAGGTATAGGTAGTATCCTGTCTATTTGCCCGCTTATTGGCTATCTACTCTCACATGACCTCAACAGGCCAATCATTGTTGAGGTAATAAAGCGAATATGATTTCTTAGCTGAGTGGTTACAACGAAGAACCGAATTAAGGTGTCGAATAAACAACAGGGGGTTAGGATTTAGGAAGTCCTTCCTTTGTTTGCATACTAATAATGTATTTCATTTTATATTTTCAAGTTTTACTTTTACTTATAAGGGGTTGTATTTATATTTAATAGTGATATTATGCTGTATCACAAATATCTTTGAATTATAAGGATCTAACTCTTGATCTCGTTATACTGTAATGGAAATTTTTAGTGGCGTTAGAATAGATCGATTACATTTTAGGCTTAATTAGTTTTCAAATTTTTCTGTTTATATGTGCTGGTGCTCTAATAAAGTTATAATAATTGAAGAGAGGAATGTATGGCTACTCTTACTTTGAATGTAATTACTTTGTTGTAAAATAACATAATAGGACATGAGTTCGGTGTGAAGTTTACATAATTTGATGATGATAGACAAAACTTGGCGTCTGAAGATGACATCTTACTGTAGCAAAGAAATACGTCAATTGAAGATATTTTGCGTCATCACAAGTGTGGTATCTTATATAAGTGAGTTCCCCCTCTTTAAAGGAAATTAGCGGCGCTTGTTTCCTAGAGTTCTGCGAGAACCTCGGTTGACAAACTCAGTCACTGGAATAAGTAACCAAATGACCCGACTCACTCCACATCATTATCGAACGTGTCCGTTTCTAAAAATTGTTTACCCATTAGGTCCCCATTTAATATTTCTGTTTACGTCAAATTCTCTCTAAGAAAGCTATAGAATATATATAAACCCGCGAAGTGCCGATTTCTAAATACACGAAAAATACACTCATAGACAAAACGTATAGAAGTTGACTTTTTACCATGTATATCGGGATTCAGACAATAACTCTGAAAGATATTTGATACACAGTGACCTTTATTGAAGACGCACGTGATGTGAACAAAATTGCCTCTGTCTCCTTAAAAAAATAGACTTTCCACTTCCTTAAGTTTTGTCCATGAGTGTATATATATATATATAAATATTAAAGCATCCGGAAACTATTTAGTCTATTGCCATTCTTTATAGAATTTCCATTTGAAACGTAGAGCATATAAAAATTCCTATTTGAGAGTGATCCGGAGCCTGAAAAAAAAGTCAAATATATATATATATATCAATTCATTACTAATGATACAATAATTCATTAAAAAATCGAATTATATTGTCAAAATCCAGCATATGTTATACAAACAACCCTTCTCGTGCATCACGCGGATTATTTGCTTACAAGGAATTTGATTTTCTAGAAGAAATTAGGCGAACGGCCTCATCGAAATATCGAACATTGATCCAAAATATGCCTTCATTTTAATATTTCTATATATAAAAAATGAGCCATTCCTTATTATGTAATCAAATACAGATAGAAACATGTCAACCTGCAACATTTAGCACACGACGCTTCACCGACCCGCTGTCGCCCTTGTCAAGACAGAATACGAAGTTTACTTTTATCGATCTATAAAGTTTGTGCCTCGGCCTTGCGGCAGTCGGGAACCGTAACGTCGAATATTTCACTTTGAAGGTTGGTTTGTTTCTATCTGGGCACAACATTTATTATAGGTGAACTACGAAAATTATAATAAGTAATGATATCGTAAAAATAGAGGCTGCCTGGCCGGAATTCATAATTCCTAAAATTAAAGATACTTCGGCCAGTAAATATTATTTTATTACCTCGTCGTTTTGACAAAAATATTTTGTCCTCGTCAGGTGCAAACAAAAATAAAAATATTTAACTCACAAAAGACTATGATAGTATTTTGTGAGTTAAATATTTGTTTTTTGACTCGTGCTTTAGATGTTGTACAAAATATGAAATATCGCGTGAGAACGCCCTTACAGCCTTAGAATAATTTTTAACGCTTTGCCAAATGTTTTGATTTTTATTCGCATCTGATGAGAACAAAAGACTTTTGTCGAAACGAGACAATAAAAAATATTTACTGGCCGAAGTATCTTTAATTTGAAGAAGTATACCATAAATACCTAAGTATACCATTAAAAGCACGAATATTTTTACACCCAAAACAAACTTTCAATGCCCTTACTGCGATGAAAAATATTGGGAGAGCTTGGCTCATAGAGCCATGGTCAACTCTTCCAACTGTCTGACAAGTCAACTTTTCTATTTAGGCTTTTTTCCATCTTCTCAGAATCCCAGCATTCCGAATTTTATACATTCTAAATTTTCACCAACATTCATCTATATACGTTTTAATAAAGTTATTTATCGTTATTATGTTTGTTTAATATATCAATAGAACCCCCCCCCCACTCTAGTAGAAATTATATAATAAAAATATTGATATAAAGTCATCTTATAAACGCGACCTTTGTCCTTTCTAAATTCGAGTGTTGTTTATATCATTCAAATTTTAAAATATAAAAGAAAGTGTTTTTCAAAATTCCAATAGAAAACTGCACAATTTTAACATAAAACTGTCATTCCTTTTTTAAATGTCTAAAAGAAATTCGATATATATTGTCTCTAGTTTATTTCCTTCGATAGAAAGGCCTACATTTCTTCTCTAGAAGCCGTCAGTTTGATTTTTTGTGGAAATTTTTAAAGAAATTTTTATTCTCGACATGAATCAAGTTAGTGCAATCCATAATATAGTTAGAGTCCCTCAAAAATTATATATATATTTCAAACTCTTTTACAAAAACTAAGTGCTCCTAAGTGCATTTTTCTTTATATATAAATTTTAAAGGATATTATATATAATATCCTTCAAGACTATAAAGCCCTCTCCTAAAAACTGTTCAAGGATTTTCTTAGAAGAGGGGATTATATTATAAAGTAGGATCAAGTTTGCTTTTAGTGATAGTTGTTTAGGGGACCCGATTTTATAGTTTTTACTTAAGTTGTTATTCCGATAGTTGAGAGTAAGGGTTGAATAAGGAAAATGACATCGAGTTCTATACTATTGGAGCTGGAAATGAGAAAACATGATGATACAATTCCTAATAACAAATGATGTACAACTACTATCTAATTATCCTCTTTTTTGGTATTTAGTTATTCAAAAAAGAAGAATTAATTTTACCCATGATCTTGTAACATTCATATTTTAAAAGAAATAATACACATTCTCTCTTTCTCTCTCTGAAATTTTATATATTATTATGATGAAAGACGCGCCATCATTTAAAACTCTAAAACTAGAAGAAATAACGAATTTTAAATATTTTAAAAACTGAATTTATAAGGTAAGGAAATCTCGGCGTGTGCACGCGAGGGCGTGCAATACTAAATAAATGAACTGATTCTTATATTTTATATTTTAAGTTCATATAAAATACTTTGACAATTATATCTAACATTTAAAGAGCATACTCTATGTAGACAATATATTTATCGGAAATCTAAACTATTTACAGCCCCTATGTTTCTTTTAAAATAAAAATTGTTCTACTGTCCTTACTGAAATGAGAAAAATAATACGTGATCCTAGCTCATCAGTGGTGAACACTCCCAGCGGTTTCGCCAGTTTAATCTACCAATTTTACTATCGCTCTATTATTTCCTATTTTGATGTTTTCCTTCAATACTGAAACTGAAGATCAATTCTTTATCAGAAGGTATTTTGAACAACTATGGAGAATAGAGGCATTAGCTTTGAGGATACATTCGAATTACAAATAGTTATAAATATATAGACACATGCTTAGAGCACTATTCTTCCGCAAACAACATATAAAGTTAATTTCTAGTTATTATAAACACGATGCATAACGGGTCATCTGTATAGTAAATCAGAACTATACACTCGTGGACAAAGCTTAAGGAAGTGGAAAGTGATGTAGCCGGTGGTCTGTTTTTTTTTTTTTTTTTTAAGGAGACATGGACAATTTTGTTCACACTTGGTTAGCTCGTGTATCTTCAATAAAGGTCACTGTGTATCAAATATCTTTCAGGCTTGTTGTCTGAATCGCGATTCACGTGGTAAAAGGGACAAAATTCCTTAAATTTTGTGTACGAGTCTATTTATGACCGGTATGATTCGTTTAAATCAAACTTGGTTTATTTAAAAGAATCACACAATACGTGTCATGAATAGTTCAAATTTCCTTTAAGATATTATGCGTAAATATTTTCATTTTATTTGATAAAATAATTTAAAGGTTGTGTAGTAATAATCTATTGTTAATATTCAACATAACTCCTAAAACACACAAAATATGAATACTAAATACTAGTGAGCTGACACAATCATATTGTTGTTTCTCAAATCTCTATTAGTCTAGAAAGATAAAAAGAGAAATTTTAAAAGATTTTCTTCAATAGAAACTGAAATGTATTCTCCCTCTAGTTCTATAAAATAGAACGCTATATTTTAATATTTCCAATAACCCATTTTCTGGGAATATATATTTCAGTTGTGCAAATATAGAAAAAGCTTAATAATTATTTCAAGCAAACCTTCTCAAATAACACAATGTTAAATATTAATATTTCAAATATTAGAGCATTGTCAATTTAACGCCATCTCTTGATAAAAATTAATACCAATTTCCATCAATTACTAATGTGTATTTTAATAATCTACAGAATTTAATACTATTTGAAAAAATACACAAATATATTAACTCTCATATTTAAATTCTAATTAAAACAGAGATGCTGTTTATATAGTAAATTAAAATCAATATTCATTAATTTATAACTTTATAGCTTTTATATAGAGGAAAATATGTATTAAAAATTTATTTAAAATATTATGTTTATATAACATTGTATGAATAGGCTATTTTTAATTGTAATATGTATTGGATCTTCCATATATTATATAATTGATTTATATTTAATACAATATTCAGATATAAGGAAATTGCACGATATACTTTTTTTTAAATATCTAAATTGTATATATTGATTGTATATATCAATTATTTCTAGAGTATTCTCTTGTAGCAATAGGATTAATAGGTTGTAAAACAACGCTGACAGATATATCAATAGCATAAATCAATAACTTCTAGAGAGTACTTACAACAATAGGGTGAAACTGTTTGAAGAACAACGTTGATAAATATATCAATGACATCAATCAATTACTTCTAGAGCTCTTGCAACAAAAGGGTCAACAGGTTGGCGAAACGTCGATAAATATATAAATCAAGAACATCACGATAAAATAGGATATACAATATGGAAAAAAGTCAATATATCCTTGAACTTATACATCACTTCTCTGCTAGCAATTGAAAAAGATATATCGACAGCAATAAATCAAAGTCCATTTTTCCTAGCTCGACTCCTGTAAGGAGAGATTGCTCCATTTGTAGATCCACACAGATTGATAATATTCCTCAATATTGATAATGGGAATTATCCATATAAGGCATTTTTCATTTTTTACACAAATATTTATTTTCTCTCCCAAACTACGTTGATGGACAAAACTTAAGGAGGTGGAAAGTCTTTTGTGTTCCTGGTCGTCATTTTTTTAAAAGAAGTCAGAGACAATTTTGTTCACACTTGGTTAAATCGTGTGTCTTCAATAAAGGTCACTATGTATCAAATATCTTTCAGCGTTATTGTTCGAATCCCGATATACATACTAAAAGGTATAACTTCCATATGTTTTCTTCATGAGTGTATGCCTTGAATATTTTAATATGATAACGAATCATTTAATAGCCCCATTATTTATTTTTACAATCTTTGCCATTCTTAATATAATATTAAACGCCACTTTGATATCTCTAAAATACAGCATTGAAATTGTGGATGTTTAAAGGCGGAAATTTTGTTTCATTCGTTATTCTTTTCCATACTTCCATATTCTGTTATGGGAAAAAGAACCAAGACATTATTATATATAGCAGTATTACAAATATATAGGTATCTTTATGCTATATTATTTGGGTTGACATCATCATAATCTTTAACACCATATATCGCTGAAAGTTATAAATAATGTTGACGATACTCTCTATATTTTTCTCTCATGAATATAACAAAAACAATTTCTACAGTTCTTACACTGCAATGAAGAAATATGAATAAGGGGGGGGGGGGGCATGGCTCATCAGTGATGAAAAATCGCAACGGTTTCGCCATCATTAATGCCATTTTTTTATGACCAGGGCTGTAAATGATGATAAAATCATCTCCAAATTATGCAACTAAACACTGCTTCAGTTATCGGAATAAATATAAACTGAATATAGATCTGTTTATATTGACCAAAACCTTGATTTTGATTAGTAATTAAATGTTTTTGAATGTTTTGATCTCATTATAATATTATATATCGCAATTTTTATATTCAATTATTGAATATGTTTATTAAGGTTGCTTTATTAATGTTATTACAGTTATTAATGATTGCCTAATGAATTTTCAAATTATCATATATATGTTTATGCTATTCATTAAGCTTATTACTTTTATTTTGTGATGTAATATTTTAATGAAAAGAGAAAGGTTCTGCTGTCAATAACAAAACGTTGTTTTTTATTTCAACGTGAGAGTGGATGTTTCTTCCAGACCGCGCTGTCAGTTAGCACAGCCAGCGATATGTGGAAACCTCTCAGCAAGGTGCCAGCAACGTTAGCCAAGTAGAGGAACACGTTGATTCCCGTTCGAATAGGACTCAGATGGATTGTCAAACATTGTCTACTTTAGGAATTATAGAATAGGAAGATCGCATATATACGATAAAATATAAACGTCTTCTTTCGTAATATCACTCAATCATATTAGGGTATCAAGCCTCTAGAGCTTGATATTTTATGGTCTCTGCTAATTATGAGTAGAGCGTGATATTTTTGATGGTGTCTTCTGGGGAGGAGTAGAGTTCATCAAACAAGATTTTCCATTAATAATGATTGGGTGAAGTGGAATGCGTCTGCCTTTGTTACTAAGACTGAGAGAACTACTCAGTAGCAGGCCGACTTAGCTTCAAAATGAAATGGCCGCCTCTGACCTGAGAAACAGAAGCCATGTGCAGCCGCCCCTGACATGGAGTACAGACGCTTCTCATCCTCGCTCCAGCCCTTACAGGATACTATCAGCCTGGCCATCTGAGTTCAGGTTTTTTAGCGAGCTTGTTAATGCCCTCTCCTCCTTTTTCATCAGGTCTTGGGACCAGCAAAGGCAGAGTTAAATATAGACGTAAAGGACTAATGCTATTTATGGTATTTAGCCCTATTACGGTATATCTAATAATCAGCCTTTCAGAAAACAGATTTTTCACAAAATCTTTCAACCGCAGTGGAAAAAATATAAATCTCTCCTCTTCGCATATCCGATGATTAAAAAAAAACGTTTCGGTGAATTAGCCGTGAATAAAAGTTTTTTGGCTTGAAAGTTCGCCCATGTTTATCTAAATAAAGAATCGTTCTAAGTTAAATATCTGTTTTAAAGATTGTATATAGTTTATCATCTACAAAGTTTCATGACAAATATTCTAATATTTATGCGAAGTGGGTTTGTTTGGAATGATTTCAAAATGATTTTATAGAATGAAGTGAATTACTATTAGCTCAACACTATTTCGATAACGCAATGAAGAATGATAAGAGAACATTCCTGCAGCGCTGGAAAGAAGTCGTGAGATAAAAGAAGGCAGTATTACGGAATCCGCTGACGCAGGTTGAAATTGGGATTGAAGCCTTCGTATCGATCCATCGTCAATCCGGTGCAGAAACTTCGTTGTCTAGCTGCGACTTCAATATTGATGTTGTTATATACAATGTGTAGCCGCGTCTTCAATATTGATGTTGTTAAATACAATGTCTAGCTGCAACTTCAATATTGATGTTGTTAAATACAACGTCTAGCTGCGACTTTAATATTGATGTTGTTATATACAATGTGTAGCCGCTTCTTCAATATTGATGTTGTTAAATACAATGTGTAGCCGCTTCTTCAATATTGATGTTGTTAAATGCAATGTCTAGCTGCGACTTCAATATTGATGTTGTTAAATGCAATGTCTAGCTGCGACTTCAATATTGATGTTGTTATATACAATGTCTAGCTGCGACTTCAATATTGATGTTGTTAAATACAATGTCTAGCTGCGACTTCAATATTGATGTTGTTAAATACAATGTCTAGCTGCGACTTCAATATTGATGTTGTTAAATACAATGTCTAGCTGCGACTTCAATATTGATGTTGTTAAATGCAATGTCTAGCTGCGACTTCAATATTGATGTTGTTAAATACAATGTCTAGCCGCGACTTCAATATTGATGTTGTTAAATACAACGTGTAGCCGCTTCTTCAATATTGATGTTGTTAAATACAACGTCTAGCTGCGACTTTAATTCTGATGCTGTTATATACAATGTCTAGCTGCGACTTCAATATTGATGTTATTAAATACAATGTCTAGCTGCGACTTCAATATTGATGTTATTAAATACAATGTCTAGCCGCGACTTCAATATTGATGCTGTTAAATACAACTTGTAGCCGCGATTTCAATATTGATGTTGTTAAATACAATGTCTAGCTGCGACTTCAATATTGATGTTGTTAAATACAATGTCTAGCTGCGACTTCAATATTGAAGTTGTTAAACACAATGTCTAGCTGCGACTTCAATATTGATGTTGTTGAATACAATGTCTAGCTGCGACTTCAATATTGATGTTGTTAAATACAGTGTCTAGCTGCGACTTCAATATTGGTGTTGTTAAACACAATGTCTAGCCGCGACTTCAATATTGATGTTGTTAAATACAATGTCTAGCTGCGACATCAATATTGATGTTGTTAAATACAATGTGTAGCCGCTCCTCCGATGCATTTCATTGGAGTTGCTTATTTACAATCTGTAGTTGCTTCTTCGTCGAGAGCGCGAAAATATAATGTTCGTCTGTTTCTTCGATGCAATTCATTGAGGCAGTAAAATACAAGATGTGTTTCTTTTCTTAGGGACCATGGTTTCTGGTTAATGTCCCTCGCCAGTCCAGGGCGGGCTTTGATTTCATGAGATTCACAAGGGAACAAATAAAATCTTCACAATTTTCCAAAGATATGTTTAACCGGTAAAGTGGCTATTCTATGGCCAAATTTTAGATGGAAATTGGCAAAAACAGTCAATATATGGCGCTTAGTATTGCGTCTATTTTTACAGAAGAGGCGAACCTTTATATATATATTTTAAAATATAACATATTAAATTCAATAAAATAAGCTAGATTTAATAACACAACCTTCTCTATATCCCCCATTATAAAATAAAACTTTGCAATTAGAATGTCCTTTATAAAAATATCGATCAACAAAATTAAATCTAAAATAGTTTAAAAAAGGTAATTAAATGGAAAATAGAATTTTTGATTCTTAACAAATAATTTTTATTCATACGTATCTCTTAGTTCTTTAGCGATATTATAAATACCCAATTAAAATAATTGGAAATTTAAATGTTCTGGCTTCAAATAAATTATTGTTATTTCCATTTTTTAATTCCATCCAAAAAATTTATCCGAAAATATTTTTTTACTTTATTATTTTTTATTCTTTTTCTGAGAGAAGCGTCTTAAAAAGATGTACGCAGAAAAGTAATTTTGTTTAATTAATTGTGAATTAATTCTCCAAACTCACATCTAACATTATATTTTCTGCTTAGGTTTTTTCTCTGAAGTATTTTATATTTTAGATTTGTAATGATGGATTTTTATTAAATTTATATAAATTCTTTAATTAAGAGCCTCATTAAATCATCTTGAATGTTTAATTTAAGTCCATTATGTATACAAGAAATTACTCATATTTGTTCTTTTAAACATTTTCTCTATTTAAATTCATCTATTATCGTATTTTTTTTGTAATAATATATAATGTTTAATTAAAAAGGCATATATTGGATCAAATAATCATTTATTTTACCAATATTTCAGTTGGCTGAACGCCAACTGTTTTCATGGTATTATAACATATTAATGTGTGTCAACAACAAACTCAGCGCCATGTTGTTGACACACATTAATATGTTATAATACCATGAAAAAGGTTGGCGTTCAGTCAACTGAAATATTGGTAAAATAAATGATTTTTTGATCCAATATATGCATTTTTAATTAAATATTTATTTATGGATTGCTCTATTTTCAAAACAATATTCAATGTTTCATTCATGAAAATTGTTATCGGTTCTTTATAAACACTTTCCTAGGTTTTCTCATTTTTAGGATGTGAATAATATCAAATAATATCCATAAAAGCACAGGACGCCTCTCCCGTCAAATTAAACGTCAAAACTAGACGCCATCTATTGACCGTCGCCACAAACTAGCGGCTTCGGTTCAGTGACAAAGCCACAACACCAGCTTTGGCAAAATTACATCTCTATATCAAATATTCTATATAGTTGAATATAACATACAATGTGTGTGTAGCGAGAGAATGTTATTTTCACGTATTCAAAAAGAGGTACATATCCCAGTTAAAATGGTCAAATCTGTAAAAATCGACGTCTTCTTAATACGTTTTCAATTTTAGGATGAGGTGAAAATTTCTTAGTAAGGTCAGGAATATATAGTAGCTGGGATAGTAAAGTAATTGCATGTTTAGATATTAGAGTTTCGCAGTAACGGCTGTATGTTACCATATGTTGTCATGATGCAAGTGCCAATTGTTCTGATGCCATTTTCGATTTGTTTCCGATGCACATCCTTCCTGAAAGTTCACAAAACATAAGGACAACAATGTCCTTGGTATGGCCATCGGACACAAATTCAAAGAGTATTAATTCCTTTACAACAAAGAAAATGATTTTTAAAAAGGCGCATAAGCTTCGATTTGATTCTCCTCACTTTATAGAATATTGGTTCTCCAGGTTCTGGCTTGATTGCCTCTTAGTCTATGGGTCACATTGGTATATCCATGAATCATCTCCTTGGATAACATTTTAAGCTGATAGGTATCAAAATTGAACATTTCGACCATGTTCTTGCACGCTTCCTTGCGCTGAACTTTATGCTCATTTGTTCATATATGTGAAACAAATATAGCCGAGAACCGTTTAAGATGCATTTGATTTTTTTTAATGGTTTGGCATGGTCCAATATAAATATCTAAGAATTCAGATAGCTCCGTGATAGTGATTCCTGGCTTTTCTATGATCGATGACTGAATATGAGTACATTTTCGTGTTTTCTTATCGATAAAGGCTTTCCATCATCCTTGACGATTGTTCGAAAAACTTCGAATCACGCAAAGCTGTTAAATGTCTTGATTGTGATAGATTGTATTTTAAAAAGCATTTTCAATATTTTAAATGATTGGGAAGCTATGCGAACATATAGACTCCCATATGTTGCAAAATAGGTTTTTCTTACTTGTTATATAAAATAAAAATACAGAAGGTACGATGGATATAAAAGTATAATTTATCATTATGAAGATCTTTAGCCGAAATCAGCCTTAAGGTAGCAACACCTCTAGCACATTAATTAACATTGGTATAAAGTCTATTTATACTTAATTATCGCGTTATGTAGCTTGCTATGAAACCTTCCAGCGACGCAGAAACAAAGGTTCTGTCCATAAAAAGGCCCGCAGCCATTGATCACCAGTGATGGATTGGTGTCGTCGCGTGTAACTTGAAACACTTTCTTGCCCAGCGTCAACCACGCCATTGGAGAATGATCGATGAAGTCGACTGTGCAACCGTGGCAAATAATGGACATCGATACTTTCTTCAGACCTTTACAGAAAATACAAACTATCCCTGGAAATACAGTAAAATATTTATCACGTCGACATTTCTGTGTGTGTAAATTTAAATAGCTCTTAAACCTTACCCAACTATCACTAATCAAGTATCTTCTGAATTTTGTTCGCTTTTGTAAATGAAACATCGGCCAGATGAGCTTTAACATTTTCCATGACGTTTCGGTAAATAACCTACATTTTCATTAGTATCGAAAATGAAATGAACTACAGAAGGCGTAATTTTTTTCTTAATTGTAATCAATTAAAAATCTCTCTTTTATGGCATTTACCTTTGTGATTGCGGCAGATGGAGTGATCATTGATTTGTAAAATATTTATACAATTCTTTTTTAATCATAACTATTTATCCTCCATGCTAAAAAGTTCTAAAACAAATTTTCTTTAACATATCTTCTTTTCTTCTTCCTTATCTCCACTCAATTATATTAGGGTCCGGGTGAAGTAGAATGCGTCTGCTTTTGTCATTAAGACAGGGAGCACTACTAAGTGGCAGGCCGACTTAGCTCCAAAAGAAATGGCCGCCTCTGACATGAGGAACAGACGCCATGTGCAGCTGCTCCTAACATGGAGTACAAACGCTGCTCATCCTGTATCCCTGGATTAGGAGCCCTTACAGGGTACTACTATCAGCCGGGCCAGCTGAACCCAAGTTTTTAGCGAGCTTGTTACTGCTCCCCTTCCTCCTTTTTCATCCAGGCTTGGGACCGGCAAAGGCGGAGTTAAATATGAGTTGATAGAGCATGGAAGTGAAATCCCAAAGAAGGATGATTGTTTGCAATGAGACGATCCAACACCTGCTATCTCTAATCTATCCGTGAGAACGGTCAACAATGGCTTCTACAATCGAGCGTACTCATTCCTACAAAGCATTGTGTAACAGCTGAAAAAATATGATATAGAAGGAGAACCAAATGATATGTCCACAAATTACAATAAATTTGGGTTTTAAACTGTTAAAAATTCATTTTAAAATTCATAATTTGTTTAATTTTAAAATCTCTGTTGGAAACCGATATGTTCCTTTAATTTAGCCATCAAACAAGGCGAACTTTCGAACTTTTTAGAGGCTCTTCGATGGGCCAAGCAGTAAATGCGAGACAAAACATTTGGCATTAATGGCTAAACCCATCCTAGAAGTCTAGTTTTATGGCTAAATAAAAGAACCGAAGTTTCAACAGTGTCTTCGATTTAAGCCTATTTTAGCGATTCGATATATACATTTAGGTGATTAGGTTCTTTAAAAATCCCTCAATATCCAAATCTAAATATGGGTAAATCGAAAATCGATTATTTAACTATCTCGACAATAGGTTATAGATACTCTATTTCGTTTATTCGACATCTCGAAGTAAAACGATTAGCGACGGCCTTGCAAACATCTGACGACTCAGTCGGTGGATGAGAGTTTTGCTAAATACTTTACTATATTTGCATTGTAGAAAATTCGTGAAATAACTTCGATAAATTTACATTTTTTAAAATTGGTGGCGTAAACCATGATAAATGTTTAATTGCACGACCAGAGAATTTTTTCTTAAAACTAATTTTGTTTGCTTTCAAATTATTTTTAAAAAATTGTTGAAAGAAATGTTTTCTGCTACACCTTCGAAAATACGAAAATATTTTCATTCAAAATTTTAATAATTATTTCTTCTCTCGTTTTATAAAAGATTAAAATTAAAATAGGCTTACGAATCAAAGTTCAAAGTATTCGCTTTATATGATAAAAAAAAACAGAAGTTTTTTTTATTTTTGAGTTTATTTGAAAAGTGGTAAATAGGATTTTATGAATGGGAAGCCAAAGAACTTTCCAACATTGATTTCCATGCCTCTACCAAGTTGTCCTCTTTCTTACTCTGTGTCAAAGGCGCTACTGTTTTTATAGCGCTTTTTTGTAATGAGCAGCAATTTAAATTTTAAAATGTCATCTATCTAATATTAAATATAAATGTTGAGAGATAGAAATTATTTGCCGATTCTGAATACAAGATTATTATGCCAATGGTAGGCACACACAACAGTTGTGACATCTTGGAAAATATAATGAAACAACTCTAAATCACTATTTGCTTCAATTGAGCTGATAAAATAATTTGAGGAAGAAACACCTGACTTGAGACGTGAAAAATAAAGCCGAATTACTGATTACGTAATTAGAGAGGTTTTTTTAAATTATTTGAATCTCGAGAATGCCTTCGAGATTTCGGTGGTCGACACAAAACTTAAATTCTAGAAAATACCTCTATTTAAGAAATCTAAAATTTCTTATCTCACAATATTGTTTTTTCCAAACTAAGTATATAGCAGGTGTTTGTCTCTCTCCCTTTGAAAGAATAAATAAATAAAAAGAAGTATAGCTTGATATCCAATATGTAAATGAATAGTTATGCATGCATAATACATAACGCACTGAAGTGGAAAAATGTCGTCTGGTTGGAAATTATTCTCTTTAAGTTCTTCAGTATAAAGGTCAATATCTCAGTCTCCTAAACTAATGCCTAAATAGCTTATTAGCCTTTCTAGCGATTGTAGCAAGAACCTCTCTGTAGAGATTCAATATTCAATAGATTCCTTGTCCTTTTTAGTGGCATTAGTATATGTGGCCACATCACGATTCTGCTATATTGCAGAGACGGGCTATAGACGTCGCATAGAGTTAATGTCTATTTTGAGGGTAGAAATGGACTTTCTTCTTTGATGCGCGTTTGAATAATTCTTACTTATGGCCAAGTTATGAATGATCTGAGGTTTAAAATGCGCTAAAACGTCGGAATAAAGTTTTAAAAGGCTGAATTATATCATGGTGTTTTCTATATTTCAGGTTCGTTATTAGTGAAGGTATGTTATAACCCTGGTTCATTTTTGCGACGTTTGAATGTAGTTCATTACGCACTAGATAGTGTATGATAGATTAAAAAACACTTTTACATTCAAAAATGGTGAAGTGTTTATTTTAAGAAAAGTATATATATATGCACTCATGGACAAAACTTAAGGAAGTGAAAGTTTTTGATGTCGCTAGTCGTTCTGTTTTTTAGAAGGAGACAGAGTGTATGTTTTCAATAAAGGTCACTGTGTTTTAAATATCTTTCAGAGTTATTGTGTGTGTGTCTGAATTCCGATATACATGCTAAAAGGTACAACTTCCTTAACTTTTATGCATGAGTGTACATGCTAAAAGGTACAATTTCTTTAAATTTTTCCATGAGTGTATACACAGGAATTTTAATATTCAAGTCGAAATTATCTAATGCATAATGAAATAAATTCAAACGTCGTAAATTTGAACCTGGGTTATAACATACCTTCACTAATAACGAACCTGAAATATAGAAAACACCATGATTTACTTCAGCCTTTTAAAACTTTATTCCGACGTTTTAGCGCGTTTCAAACCTCAGATCATTCATAACTTGGCCATAAGTAAGAATTATTCAAAATATTTTCTTTGAAAAGGGCAAAAAAAGGTCGCTAAAAGGTCGGAATAAAGTTCTAAAATGTGTTGAAGTAGATCATTTTCACTCAAAAAGCAACCTGAAATATTACCTAATATCAGTGATTCTATAAGTAAACCATGTCTATAATGAGCCAAAAGTTCGATCTAATTTGGGATTCGTAAGTGGGAGGTTTTATTGTATATTGTTGTATGAACAATACTAGCGAATAAATAACCATGAACGTTCTAACGTTCTATCACTAAAAAGGAAAACTGACGTTTGGTAGTTATTTCAACAGATCAGCAACGAATCCTGAAGGATAGAGTGGGAGGATGTAGAAAGTCCTGTTAGCTACTTTAGGGCGGGAAGGTCTGCGGGCGACCGCCAGCTGCGGAGTTCGCAGACGGTTCGATAGTGATAATTAGAGGCGTCACACTCAGCTCTTCTTCTTTGACATTTAAAGTTAATTTCCAATTTTAAACAATTAATTAAAATTTGATTATGGGGGGTTTGAAGAACATTTCGGAAAAAAAGAGTCTTGCTGATTCTGTCGGGTGATTGAACCATGATGGCGCCAGAACGGGATCGCAAAACTCTTTTTGATAGTTCTACCATCGATCCTGGCCAGTGGCCAACCTGCATCGTCGTTCTGCTACTCAATTTGGCTTGGCAGCGCGAGTAGACATGTCCGAACTGACGCTTTGTGAAATTAGGCATGTTCAAACTTTCATATCTTGATTCTCTATGTGCTCACACTTATCCTACTAATTCTACTTTTTAAAAAAGGACCTAAAAGATATATGTGTATTTGAATATTGAATATTTATCAATCTGAAAGCTTTCACATTTTGGATCTTTGCGCATTCGACTAATAGAGAAGTTTAATAATTTGTACAAATCAACAGACTAGAGATATCTGTGTATTTATAAATAATGAATCCTTCACCTCTCTTCGAAATTTGCTCACTTGATTTATTGATAATTGGTTCAATTTAATGTAGTAATGTTTTTATATATGCGTAACGATATTTAATCCAATCGGAACTATTTAGTTTTTTTTTCATAATTGTGTATTCTGATAGCTTTGCGTAAAATGCGCATAGTTGGAATTTGTAAAATGTTAAAACTTATGAAGCCTTCTCATTATATGTTTATTTCCTTTTTCTCATTCAAGGCTTTCTACAATTTCATATATGTATCATAATCATGTCACTTTTTAAAATACTATTAGAATATCCCGGCTTCTGCCAGAGTAACTGTTCAACGAATATTGTTTTAACAAGCACATTAATGATGGTGGTAAAGTACTCATATATCATCGTCATATTACGAACGCAAAATATGCAAATCAATTCGTATTTGGGCTAATTTATATAGAATTTGAATAGCCTACATGTTGAACTATATCTTCAGGACACAATCTCCCTCTTTTTATATATAGTAGTTTTTGATAAGTAAGTGTAGCAAATGCCCATTTAGAATTTCATTTATAAAAGGAGGTTACAAAATCGTTATGCTTGTTAACGATTGATCAATTTTGGGCAGAATAAATTTTGGTCGTTGAGGTACAGCTTACACCACGCTGATAAGGGCCAACAGCCCGAAACGCGTCCGTGGTTAGCTTTTCTTGATTAATCAAGAATGGGTATTTGGCTAATTCTGGAATAATTAAAAATCAACGAGAATAGTTGATATTTATTCCGATAGATGGCGCAAGCCATCAGCAACTTTCAGTTTCACGATAAGGAGATGCCTTTTTCTTAGAATATATCTTGTTTTATAAATTGTATATTTACTAAGGTTCTCTCCCAAACTTAGAAGGCTGTCCAATCAACAATTCCCTGCTGGCGTGTTGGGAAATTTGCTTCAGCAATGGCTATCTGTGTGTGGAGGCCACGAACTTACTCGAAAGTTCAACCGATTTCCAAATAGAATTTGAAACCGTGAATTCCAGAACTTGAAATAGTTTTACTTTGGAGATAAAAGTAGTTTTTCTTTTCCTTTTATTATTGATTTTCTCATTTTCCTGTTTGTATAAAAGTGAAAAGTTGAAGAGTCTCTCTTTCTTTTCTATTATTTAACTTAAAACATTTTTATCCCATAAAAATGCTGAAAAAATCAAATTAATTTATTTTAAATAGTTCATACAACCCTTCTCCGATAATTTTGTATATCATTTAACACACCAAAGTAAAAAATATATGTCGTAAAAAAAGATGTATTTTAGGTACGTTACCAATTCATTCATGCAGTCGTGGATTGAATTGAAAATGATAACTTTATATCCAAAATTGAATTTATTTTAATGATTATATTTTTAAGAACAAACAGTTTGCATACATACAATTCTATATGATATTCTAAGTATAAACAAAAAACATCTTGGGTTGTACTCCTTTTGTTAAGGATTTTAAAAAATTAACTCTGTGTTAATTCTATGATTATTTAAAATATAATTATATTAATGAATAATAAAAATTATATTTTTATTATGTCATATATATATATATTTTTTTTTTTGAATAAAAATAACACTTTAATAGTTTTCTATATGCAGTTGGTACGTCAAGGCCTTTATATTTTGTATTAAGACATTTATTTTTTAGAAGAATAATGAAAATAGTATTAAAAATATGAAATTTTTTTATGAATAAGGAAAAACATTCTATATATATTATTATATTTACACATAAGAGAGAAAGTGACAAAATTGTGATTCCTCATATTTTGATATAGTAAAAAGATGATTTAAAAAATATATATATTTAATCGAAAAAGGTTTATCGCAAAATAAACGCGATGTTTCAAGAGAACTCAATTTCCGATTAAATCCTAAATAGGCTTTATTATTTATTGAATACAACTTTTTAATTTCACTAAATTTCTCTTTCTCACAATACATATTTAATATAATATGATGCACTAGCGCGCCATCTATTATCAAAATTCGAAAATATTTTAAACGCGTAAGATTCTTTTTGAAATTAAACAATTTCTACTGCCCTTACTGCAATGGAAATATTAATGTCCAAAATACCCATTCCAAGAGTCTAGCAACAGTATCCCTATAAAAGGAAGTTCCAAAAATGCAATATAACAGCGGTATGGTAGATTAAACTGGCGAAACCGCTGGGAGGGTTCACCACTGATGAGCCAGGCCCTCCCTTTAATTTTTCCATTGTAGTAAGGGCAGTAGAAATTGTTTAATTTCAAAAAGAATCTTACGCGTTTAAAATAGTTTCGAACATATTTAATATATTGAATATTTTATGATAATGTCAAAATATTACCACAAAATATCAATAAGGAGATTAATCGAGTTGAAAGCATCAGGCTTCCTTAGATAAATTTCTGTTTGAAAAATTGTATTCACATTTCTCTAGCTTCGGGCATGAAAACCCTTCAATGGGAAAAAATAAGGAGATTTGCAACAAGTTTGAAAAGGTAAAAATAAACATCAGGTAAAAAGTTTCTTTTAATTTCAAATTTGCAAACTTTCGAGCAAATATACTGCTCTTTAACGGGCTGATATTCTATGTACAATCGTTGAAGAGCAGTATATTTGCTTGAAAGCTTGAAAATTTAAAATTCAAAGAAACTTTTTACCTGATATTTATTTTGACTTTTTAAAATATTTCTGGGTAACTATTGCTCACATAAAAATGGCTCTTGTTGCAACAAGTTTCTTTCTTAATTTAAAATGAAAAGCGTTCAATCGTTAGCTCATTATTAGGCCCTTATAAATCCAGGTGAATCGCTAATGGAATATCGGTTGGCAGAGCAAATGACGGGAGATTTTTATGAGGCTAGGAATCGGATTGAGAAAATAGCTGGTGAAAGATGATACGCAGAATTTGGTCAGAGCGGAAAGTAATACGTGCAAATTTTGGTAGACCCTAGATGTATGGAACTCGGTTTGTAATGGCTGTTAATTGCTTTAGTTGATGTCTGTTAAATAGTTTTACTTTCTTTAAAGCTAGTTTAAATGATTTCATACAAACGGATAAAAACAATGCTACTGAAACAAGTTAAACAATTCCTCATTGTAGAAATTAAAACGAAAAGTTGCTTTCATAATAACGACGAGAGACAAATGGTGAAAAGATTGTAAGAGATGAATTCTTCGCGCACCAAGAAAGTAACAAAAAAATAACCTGCTAAAAGATAGATGTAACTAAGCCTAGAGGCAACATCGGTGTGTGACGAGCTCGCAAGCCTGAAGGTTACAGTTAGAAAAAGTTAGCCTACTTGAAGCTTGGCAAACTGTCCTATCATGTGATCACTTGAGATTTGAAAAAAGAAATGCTTGACGAGTCCACTTATAATATTCCATGAATTCGATCTCATCAATTAGGATCATGGTCGGAACCATGAACTGCCATTTGACTTTCTGTGTTATTTATAGCTAAGGTTTCTTAAAGTAAGAGACACTTCGGCCAGAAGAAGTTTTATTGAAGATATATGAAGATAAAATAGAATTGAATACCGGTCAGGCAACCTCTATTTTCAATAGCTAAGATTGTTATCATTCTAACTGATAAGAATCTACAAGACGATAAGCATATGGGGGAAGTTTTACATCAAATTTTCAGTATGGAAGAGCTTTTCCTCTTTCTAGTTTTAATCAATGATTTGGCAGATGTAAAAGTAGAGCTTGGATCACCTCAACTCTCACAGCTGATACTTCTCCAAGATATATTGTCCGTATTGTGCAGGTGCGGAGTATGAAGACGGGATTTGAGGTAGAGAAAGGCCTCAGCCATATCGGAGTTGCTCGTTCAAAACGATGCGTCTCTATAACAGAGATCAGAATAGTTTCGTTGCCATTTATAATAATTCCATAAGATAATTAACATTTTGTTAACAAATATACGATGGTTAATTAATAATCGAAATTAAAAATGTTTTCTATTAAATTCGATAAAGTTATCTTGCGGGAAAATGATATCATGGACGCTTATGATACACTGCGCAAAAAACTTTTATTTCTTATAAACAATATTTACCATAATGTATATCATATATAAACGTGCATAAAATATCATAATTAATAATCAAAATAGTGATAATTTTAATTGTGTATGTGAGAGAGTTTATATAACCTAAAGCCCCAAATATCAGCTAAGCTTCTATATTTTATACACAGACAGAAAGTCAATAGATTGATCTAGAAGCTGGCTCCTTCCCAGCGCGGCGTCTCCCTGGAGAATGCTCACGCCGGGTAGCTCCGACATCTCCTTGAGACTTTGGTTTTCCAAGAAAGAACGTTTTTGTCGCTTTCTTATCCATCTCCAATCTATACCTGCTGTTATAGAGCCAATCGCCTTCCCTTAACTATGTTCCTGTGATTTCATTAGCCAGATAATTCTGTATGTTGGCCCTAGAGATCTGACTGCACTTCCTGAGGTTCTAAATTAGAAATCGAATCGATTTCTCTCTTCCTATTGACATTGTCAAATAAATTTATTTTTAACAGAAAATCACTCCATGATAATCCTATATGACAAATCGTTAAAAATCTAGTTTTAATATATGTTATTACCAGGGTAGTATAAATTCCATTTTCTTTGTTTTCAAACCAGAATACAAATATATGGATTAGTCAAAGAAGATATTTGGTCGGGGGAGAGAGAGATGAACTTATCTTTAAGTTAATTAGATACAATATAGTCTTATAGGGGATAAAAACCTACCAACAATTCCGACAACAAATGCCGTCTTCTTCAGGGAATCTTTACAATATCTTTATTTATCTATATTTAATAAAATATTTTCAATCTTTATTTCCCAATATTTAATTTATTATTTACTTATTACTTACTTATTACCCAGAGTTCGATCCATGAACTCTTTAACGGGCCAATCTCACTTTGAATACTTATATTGAAGTATTTAATCATATCGAAATGTAATAAAGTCTCTTGGATAAGCACCGCGAAAAAATGTTCTTGCTGATATGATCTATAAAGATGGCAATTATTCAAGCCACAAGTTCTTCGACAAGCCAATCCTTCAAAGCCAGTTTCATTGCCCAAATGGTGTTGTATATATATAACCTACCTACCACCTCATGAACCTCACTTTGAGAGATTGGCCCGCTAAAGAGTTCGTGGCTTGAACTCTGGGGAATCCTTCTTTCTAAATCAAATAAATAATAACATTTGCGCGGTGTCTCTTACAGTGTCTGCCGAAATCCCAACAACCCATAATCCCGACAGACCAATATCCAGGCAGAGACAAAATCCCGACAGACCACAAATGGTCTTTATTAACATTCCTGAAAATCAAATTTTATTGACTTTAGAAGTTTATTTAAAATATATCAACATCAGATTTTTTCGGGTTTCTATAAGAAGTAATAATGAAGAGGATGCGGAGTCATCAACAACATCGCATTTATTGTCAATTTATTTAAAAAGACGTTTGTAAATATTGATAGTTTCTAGAAGCTTGTAATATATATTTGATAACTTCATGATTTATTTTTATTTTACATTCATATTCTAATTTAATATATTTAAACAATACATTACCTATATTCATCTAAAAGTTAGAGCTGCAATGAACTTTACATAAATTAGACCCTCAAAAACCTTGTAATGGATAAAACATTTCGACGGCTAGCGAATACTTTATTAAATATATAGGTAAATAAATATTGCTAATACTTTTTATTGAATATAAGTAAAAAATAAATTCCCTAATAAAGGCTTTTGTGTGTGTGTAAATAATAAATTTAAATATTGGGAAATAAAGATTGAAAATATTTTATTAAATTTAGATAAATAATGAGATTGTAAAGATTCTCTGAAGAAGACGGCATTTGTTGTCGAAATTGTTGGTAGCTTTTTTATCTCCTATAAGGCTATATTGCCTTAAATATAGGTCCATCCCCCGGCCAATTGCCTTCTTTGACCAATCCATTTATTTGTATTCTGGTTTGAAAACAAAGAAAATGGAATTTATACTACCCTGGTAATAACAATGATCATCTTCTGAAACCGCATGTGTATATGCGAAACGCTAATGCCATAGGTAAATAATGGTAAAGTAACATTTACCGATAAAAAAGTTTCAAACGATTAGGAAGTGTCTTTTGCCATTAACACATCGAGCTTCATTTACCCCGTTCGCAAATAAGCTCCTATTTAGGGCACAATCCGAATTGAAAGAAAAGCGCGCGATGATGATTTCCACAAATTCCCATCTTCAAGTGTGCCAAGAAAGGATAATGAATTCCCTCGAGGACAGGACATTTGAATATGTAAATCAATTTAACGACAGGAGAAATAAAATATGCAAATAACCGAAGCTTCCGTGTTAACTGGGGCAAATGGCTTCGCTAAATTATTTTTTAATGTTTTCGAACGCTCTAAAAAAGTAAAATTTATATAACCCATTAAACTGGCTGTTTTAACTCAAGAACCTCATTTTTCAAGATGGACTTTCTGAAAAAAATTAACGAGTTTCTTGAAAATGTGAAATGTTTCGTCAATTTATCAGATATTCTATATATAAGGGTTTGAAATGGATCACAATTCATATTCCATTTATTAAATAGTCTTTAATAAAATATATATGAATATTTTTAAAGGAAATGAATGATATTAATAATTCTTGAAAGATAAACAAGAACCCCTTTGTAAAGATTATATATTATATATATAATAGGTGTATATAAAAAATTACCTTTGCTGTATAATTTTCTAATATATATGCATTTTAAAAATTAAAACGTTCGGCTCCGAAGTTTTAGAATTTAAGATACAGTATGCCTTGAATATATTTCTCAAGTCATATATTGAAGAATTATTTAACACACAGCGCTAATGTTTAATACTTATTTTGAATATATTAATATTATTGATCTTTAATAATATAGATTCGAAAACGCTAATGGTTATTTCATACAATAAGGATCATCTCTTCCGCCAAAATTGGCGCTAAAACTATGCTTCATCTCCTCCCGGCAAAATTTCCATCTATAGTTTTGACATAGATTGGTCCTAGCCACTCTAGCAGATAAACACCTCTTTGGCAAATTCTGAATGTTTCATTTGATCCCCTCATTTGATCTCTCATGGAAACAAAGCCCGTTCTGGACTGACGATGGCCATTAACCTGAAACATTGGTTACCAGGTGGGCCCTTTCCCTATTTTCTAACAGCTCGTGTCGTGGATTTGTCACCGACACAAGTCCGCTAGTTTGCGAACAAAATGTAAAAAATATTTATTTAATATTTATGATGCAATCTCATTTCTTACACAATCCATGTCTATATTAATTATTATATTTAATACTTTCACACACAATTTTACTCCAAAATAAGTCAAAATACACTAGCATTATATGAAAAAGTCAAGGCATTTCTTTCAAAGAATATTTAAAATACCTATTATTCAATGATATCGGTTCTCTAAGCACAATTTACCTTGCACACCTTGCCCCATCTAGTCCACTCAGCCCGATAGCCCTGTGTCGCCTATGGGTCCGGCGAACTGTCGCTGGTCCACCGGTTCTGGTGCTGCCGCAGCGTCAGGCCTCTCATCCTGGAGGCCTTCTCCATCATCCAGCGGATACCCCGCCTACAAGTCTTCGGGCAAGAACTGGACGACGACGCCTTGGCCATCCTGGCGTCAGGAAAGACCCTCATATATAAATGTTTCTTCGGCATAGAACTGGGAGGAATTCAAGTAGACTCCCTCCCTGTCTGGAGGAGGACCCTCCCTCTTTGAATAAATTTGTACATATTATATATTACTTGTGTATATATATAATATTAAATTTTATTGCCATCTATCGTTAAAATTTTACACAAGATCACTACTGATGAGCCAAGCCCTCTCATTCAATAATTCATATCATTGCAGTAAGGTCTGTAGAGATAATATTTGATGATATTTAAAAGAAACGCATTGCCAGTAAAATTATTTGTGTAAAATATATATAATATATTTGTAACCATTGACTTACCAGTCAATAAAGTTGCTTAAATTGTCTAAGGACAATTTCTTTGGCACATCTTATATAGGAACTCAAGCCGATATTACTTCGCCTTACCACTTAAATACAAGTCATTCCTTATCTGTTCACTGACATAGAAATTTGGATGATGACAATATCCTCAACTGATCACTCGTCGTCTCAGTGGCCATAAAAAACGGATAACTTACAACTCCGCAACAGTATAATAAGTTTTAACCCCCTATTATCTGAACGCAATGTGTGCTTTAGCATGATGCACGCTCTTGCGATGACTAACTGGCAAAAACGTCATGCTATAAAGTCGCCAAAATTTGTCACGAAAAATGTTTTTATGGTAGATGGCTCTTCAACTACACTTTTTATTAAGCCTGTCAGGGTTCAAACTTGGAACCTTCTGATTATCCATAATCAAACGCTTTAACCATTGTATTTCACGTGAACTATAGCTGTTTATTTTTAGAATCAAATGAAAACATATGCGCTAATTATATTAGAAATATATAAGAAGTAACCAATAAATACCCAAGACGTATTTAAAATAGACACAAGAAATAGACAACAAGATGATAAGATATTCAGGTGACACAGAGCAAGAATATGTGTCAACTAGATCCTCCATCTCAACAGCCTATCCTCAACGTTTTCCACAAGATTACGTAGCCATAGAAAGCTAGTGGAACATCTTTCATGCTAAACAGGTCCACAGAGATTTGTAGCATTGATATAGTTTCCTTATTTTATGTAAAATAAATGATATTGAATACCTTACAAAACCATCAGTGGTGTATGGTAAGATCAGAAACTTGTCTGACAAGTAGCATTCCAGCGCCGTGACTGCCGCCATTGATTGAGGCAAGGCGCGCCAGAAGCACAGCTGGCATGGCATTGTGCTACCGCGATTACATTGCTTCCGTCCATAGAAAGAAAATAGAATGGCGGATATTTATAAAGGATTAGATAAACTCTTTTTATTGGGTCACTTTGTAGACTTCGGCCTTGCCATTTTTCTTAAAAGAAAAGAAAGATACTCTAAACATTTAATAAGATCATTAATTTATAAACTAAATTATGAAAATAAGGCGTTCCCAATTAGAGAGTTGTATTTATTACGGTGAAGCCTTTATCATGTCTGAGAATGATATAACGTTTGAGAAATTGCAATTTTACCTTTATAAAGAAACTTATTGAAATTATCCTGATTGATATATTGTGTATTAAAGGTATCTTAATCTCATGTCCTTGAAGTTCTTCCTCTCTCCACACCACACACACACACACTACTATTTCAATTTTAAATTCAATCTGATACAAAGCTGTTTTCTTAGTTTCTCTGAGCATAGTTGAAATTTTAACATTATGATGAATTTCTCCTTCAAAATACAACATAGTTTGGCCTAAATTCATTTCCGTCTCTTTATCAGTTGGAACATATTTATCCGATAAATATCCAGCAAATGTCATAGCTATTTACGAATTCATAGTTTTCCTAAAGTAAAATTGAGAGCTATTGCCCAAATTCGTAGCATAGAGTTCATCTTTTTTACACACTTCTCTAAATCATTATTATCATCAATGTTAATATATCAATGCCAAGTGAAGTAATACAAACAGTTTGTATTTCTCCATTTGAAATTGATAAGCCAGTAGAAGAGCATCGTAGCTCGAAAACTATATTTATGTTAATAAAGAATTGTCAATTTTTTATCAATATTTGAATAACTGTTAACAATTTCACTTAATGAATTGAAAAGTTTTGCAAAGTTTACGAAGTTAAAGAAAAATAACTATAATGAATTTAGAATATAATTTATATAGGAAAGAATTCCAGAAACTCAATATATTGTTTGTATTTGAATTGATTGAAATATAATTGTTTTCTCGCTTCACTAGGATGTAATTAAATGGTAAAGTGAAGGTGTCTCTATGATTGTATCGTTAATCCAAAAGGCATTACACACGATAATAAATTCTCTGGTATTATATATAAATAACAAAGTAGAAGTTTACTTTAATACTTTTTTTATTACCAGAGGCGGTTTTAATTAGCACAAATTGAAATTGATTAAATTAATAAATAGAAAATTGTGAGCGTTCTTTTAATTAGAAAGGGAGTATCAAAAGGAAGTGGTCTAATTGCCTGGAGCTCCATTACTGAATCAAGCGACATCGATCTTGTCCCTGTGGTTCATTCTGAGCTCTCTTTTAATTAATTTAGTTATTAATTAGTAAACACACAAACCTTTCTTATTTACATCAATTTATTAAATTTACATATTAGGTTTCATATATAGATTGCTTACTTTACATAATATATATGTATATATGCAAAAAAGGCGTCTTTTTCAATACAATACCTTTAATAAATGCATAAAAAATAAGATTTTTTTCAATATATTTATTAATATGCTAATGTTATATATAGTATTTATTATTTTTATAAATTTAATTAAATATAATAGGAATGTATTAACATTTTAAAAGGAATGTTTATATAAGTTAGATGATATTTTCCTTGAAAAGATTATAATTTATTCTACATAAATCAATAGTATTTTAAAATGTATTTATTAATGTATTTCTTATTATTGAATCTCTCTATTTACTAATAAATGTAAATTAGACTAATAATTAATCTCCATCTACAGGAATATACACAATAAATAATTACAATATTATTTACAATAAAATAAGGGATTAATATGACGAATAATAAATTTTAATAAATATGTAAATAATCTGTATGGGGATAAACAAAGTAATTACTTTTTTGAACTTTAAAGAAAGAGGATTATTTTTTTAATATAAATTTTAATAAATAATTAAGAAAATGGCCTCTCTTTAATTAAGAAAATTTAATAAGGAAATTTTCATTTGAAAGAGATGTTTAATATAGATAGGATATCGTGATCGATAAAAAGATTACTCCTCCTCTTCTTCTTCTTTCTTATCTCCACTCAATCATATTAGGGTGTCATGTTGTGATCCTTGATGGTGTCTGTTTGATAACCATCATGAATGGGTGAAGTAGAATGCGTCTGCCTTTGTCATTAAGACTGGAAGCACTACACAGTGGCAGACCGACTTAGCTCCAAAAGAAATTGTCGCCTCTGACATGAGGAACAGACGCCATGTGCTGCTGCTCCTAACATGAAGTACAGACTCATCCTGTATCCCTGGATTAGGAGCCCTTACAGGGTACTATCAATCGGGCCAGCTGAACCCAGCTTTTTTAGTGAGCTTGTTACTGCTCCCCCTCCTCCTTTTTCATCCGGGCTTAGGACGGGCAAAGGCGGAGTTAAGATTACTCCTGTACCTTACCACACTGAGCCAGTATTTTCTTTACTTTATTCTATTTTTCCACAAATGTAATAATACGTGCTTTGAACTATTTAAAAGTCTATAATTAAACGAAAGTATCGTATAGTAGTTGTAAATTCAGGTTATTCGTCTAGTTATTCTATTAGTAGAGCCGAAAGTCGTAATTCGACGATGCTCCACTATGTTGTTTTCCTAATCTAGCTTTCTACAATGGCATAACTCTACATTTCTGGAGATACACTGTTCTTTTGGCTTTTTTATCTATTTGATGTAATATGCTTTAGAGCATTCAAATAGAATAAAAAGATTAGAGGACTTTAACAAAAGGTGTGTGTGAATAATTCCACTTGAATTTGGGTTACGTTTCCATTCATTGCCTCAACTTTAAAAATTACTATAACACTCACTCATAATTAATACACATTATATTGCTAATTTCAAATCTTTAACATTTTTGTTTGAACAATATAAAATTTGTAGCTAATATTCTATCAGAAATGAATTAATTAGTGTTATAATAGGCTCAATATTTCATATAGTTGATTTTAGGTTTGAAAATATAATTTTATTCATACCAAGTTAAAATATATTATTGTTTGAATATACAATTCATAATGCTAGTAATTACACAATAATATTGCTGTAGTATCAAGGAAAGAAATCGAATATATGATAAGGCACAATTTGGATTATAGATTATAAACACAAGGTAATAAGACCAAATCCAAATAAATAAATAGTGTGTGACGTTTCGGTAACAACGCTGTTGCCGAAACGTCACACACTATTTATTTATTTGGATTTGGTCTTATTACCTTGTGTTTAAAATCGAATATAGAAAATGGCGATACCACATATAAAACCTATAACATCTATCAAATCTTTTCATACCAAAAAAAAAACTAAAAAAAAGAAAATGTTATCTTGTGTGTGACAATGCCCTATCGGGGAGAAAGACAGATGTCCATGTCTAGCAGGTAGACAACTGCGTGACCTTGCCGCTCCTGTCTGTAAGCTATCTACGATCGAGAAAACTTCATTGATCTTCTATAGGAATATTGATCAGCATCGACCCAAATCCACCTTGACTTTCTTTCTGTTTATTTCTACACAAACTTCTTCTATGAATAACCTCAAAATAACTAAATTTAGAAGGTTTGATTAGCTTCAGATCTTTCCTAACGATTTTAAAGCCATCTGACATTTCCAATGGGATCGATAGAAGGCGCCGATCGCAGAGCAAAGTATTGACTTTGGGCCTGATGGATATGTAGCCCAGGCCTCGCTTCCCACACCATATTGAATTACGTTGATAAATTACCCAGGTAAATAAAACATACCGCACTTTATTTATTATTTATTTGATTTCAGACTTTGGCGATGTTTTGTGACACGGTAAAGTTATTTAATGCCTTTGGACACCCCTTCCTTTTTCTCTTCTCCAAAAATAAAAAAAAGATAACTCAATTATTGCGGAAGGATTTTTTTGCCTTGTTTTTATTGATCACAACGATCCGGGCATAGAGCTGTCATTTCCACACGGAATTCTTCTCGCCAGATCTTGTTTGATGGTCAATGAGATCCAGCACAGATAAATAAGTTCCGAACCTTCGAAGTCCATTTAGAAAATAAAACAGAATCATCTGTTCTTTTGAGAAATCTGTGATGATAATTACTATAATTATTTTCTGTAGTTTTATTAAAAGAATAATCACATATAAATGAATATATAGAATTTATTTGAATAGAAATAGGCTAAAAAGTGAAAGACATATTTTCCAAAACAGCTTTATTTCGATGCGCTTGCTTCAATACCTTAACCAAGTTTAGCCACGTTATATTTACTTTTAAATCAGTTTCTCCATGGTCCATTTCTCGGCCATTTTCCATTTCGCCCAAAAGTTTTAGATCAGCCAAAGGTTTTAATGGAAGTTCACGTGCGGCGCATAGTTCGGTAATTTTCCAGTCATGCACATGGGCCAAACTTTCGAAACTCTTTCTTCTTTTCCCCCAACATTCTTTTGAATTAAATAAGCTCACATAAGATATATTTATATATGTAATATATTGCTATTGTGCATAAATCTTTACTGTAAAACACAGCCACTAAACTCAAATTTCTTCTCACTTTTAAAAGTTTTAAAAATAAAAATTGAGTTTTATTTATTTATTCTGTTGAAGAGAACTCCATTCTCTATATTACACTCGAAACTTTCTAGTTACGCTTCAGTAGATTTAGATCCTTAGATCTTCTGCTGGAATACATTTGATTACAGAATATAGGGAAAGTAGATTTTGCAAAGTATATTTGTGGGAAACTTTCTATTATATTTTTAAAATGAAAATGGAAATATAAAATGTTCTTCTGTATTTATATAAAGTTTTCTGCAGAAAGTCTATGATGTTTTATATTCTGTAATAGAAGCCAAGTTGAAATGTGTATACACATAAATAATTATTACAATATAGTGTATTAAACGAACCAACATTTTGATTTTTTTATTCCGACGCTTCGGTGACTTGCTGTCGCCCTTTTTCAAGGAGAAAAATATTCTAATATATATATATCATATTTTCATTGAACAGTTTGGCCACACCAATCTGCTTTATTCAAAACCTCGCACTCGTGCATCGCGTGGATGATTTGTTTACAGGGTTATAATCCCCGAGGAAGATAGGCGAACAGCCTCATCAAAATATTGGAAGTTATAATAAATATTTTTGATCCAAAATAAGCGTTGATCACCCAATATATATATATTAAAAATAAAGAAGGCATTTCCTGACCACGCGCACATGTGCTTTTTAGATGGCAGAGAATATATTATAAATCTGGAACAAACCGTGAAGAACGTGCAGTTTTCAACAAATATGATTTTTCTATGTCTTATTTGTTGTCCAAATGTATTACTTAAAGTTGGCGAAGGATGGTATTCATGTACCAAAAGGGGCCCTTCTCACCTTGGTTTATTACCCCAATACAAAACGTAATGGTGGTGAAAAAGAAAGAGCCACAAAACAGTTTAGGAAATGTTCACAAAAATATTCAACCTGTATATCATGGTTCGGAGCTTTGGCCCTTATCAATACAGGGGCATATTCATAACATCCTAAGAGTTATGAAATCGGTATAATGTGCCAAAACGATGTCTAAGCTGCTGAAGTAGCTAAGTACCAGGCAAGAATACATCTTATATATTTGTGTGTGATAGTTTATTCATTCTTCCATTTCTGTAAGTTGACGATTTTGCAGAAGAATTGTTCAATGAGATGGGGAATCGTCGAATGTCCTTCCTTCTCCTCTACTCTCAGTAAATCATCGAACTTGTCCGATGCCGTCCTATAATGAATATTCTGATCTTTCTATCGTTGTCATTTTTTGATCCTTCGTCAGAACAGATCTATCTCTGTTCTCAGTTATCGTAATGGGTCCACTCACCAATTCCCCACCGTATGTCACTCTACATACTCTACTTCGTTCTGCGTCAACCTCTGCCAATGAGAGATAGTTTTGGACTTTTCTAGCGCTTTATATATTAGATATATTATATATAATTAAAAAATCGTTTTATTATAAAACTCTTTACTTTCCAATATTCCTATTGAAAAATCGCTAATCTTCTATGTGGATTGTTTAATTTTTAGCCGCTTTTATAACATGCGTTTGATTTCAAATTTTTCATATAAATTTTAGTTATTTATAACTTGTTATATACAAGTGTATATATATATAGAAAATAGGTAGCAATAAATTTAGAAATAAAGGTTTCATAGATAATGAAAAAATATATATAATACAAGCTCTTTGATTTATAGATATATATATATGTTTGTGTGTGTGTTATTTGGAATTGAACTGCAAAATGCTAAAGATTGTTTCTCCTATTTTTAAAATAAAAAATCAGAATATTTAACAATCATAATATCTTTCGTAGAAAATATTAAATGATATTCTATATTAGATTATATTGCATATCCAATCTTCAAGGATCTCAGTAAGTAAATATGCTGAGAGAAGGAACGATGAGTCTCCAAACCCGGCGGCAATCGAAGCATTCTTTTGTCAACAACCAGCAATTTTGTGAGTCTCAAATTCAATTTGAATAGTTTTATTTTCTATTTGATTTTTAAAATATATAAACGAAATATTTCGATTTAAATTCTTCAACACTAGTTTATGTAGTTCCTGCGATATAAATTCTTTAAAACTTGATGAAATAAAAAGTTATTTTCCCTTAATGCACATAGACAAAATACTAAAAACGTCAAAAGAACTTCACATTAATGTGAGTTATTGGGTGGGAGCCACACACGGCATAATCCTGTTGGGAAACAAGGCGCCGGTGCTAAAAAATGCAACAATCAATAAGCCAGCACGTTACCTTCCCCATAAAAATTGGCACAATAATCCAATTTCCGCTTTCATGAAAACAGTATTACATTTTTATCCTTTGTCTATTGTGTTTACCATTTCTGAAACGTTGCGTATTGAAAATATTTGGCTCTGTAAGCCAATATATTTATACGTATATAACAATGAATATTTATGATTGTTTTCCAGACCTAAATTTTAAAAACTGTTATTTTATATATAATTAAATGTAAACGATTAAATGAAAATAGTATAAGTGAAATCAAAGGTTCTCTCGAGAGGTTAACAAAACTAGATACAATTTGAATTGTTTTGTGGATATTTGAATTATTTTGCGTGATCAAGGATTCTTTTAATTCAATATTACCTCGGCAATTTAATCGTGATTTTCTTTACTTGATCATCGAATGATAAAGTCAAGATCTCAGCTTCGTTTAGCGTTCACCAGACATCGATAAATCCGCATCATTCTGTTAGAATTACATTCTAGATATTCAATTCCGTTAATCTTCTATCGTCCAAGGATGTAATTGACATGAGAGCCATCATCGCCGTGACAGTTAGACTACAGGACATCGACGATTTCAGCTAGGAGAAAAGTCTTTGCATTTATGATTAGATTTAACGAAATCTGGCGATCAGGTTTGAGCAGGTGACCAATTACCAAGTAAAATTATATTTTATCTTCGAAACAATAATAGTTGATATAAATTATTTTAACCACACCAAATCAAGGGTTGACATCTCACAATATTTCCCTTTTTTCTTATGCTTTAATAAATTGAGACATATCGTCTATTGATTCGCTGTAGTTTATATCGCTCTCTAACTCAATTTGAAAAAATTGTAGAAATGAAGTTTTTTAAATTGTATATATTTTAAAATAAATTATAACACACAAGAACAAACGCTAAACATGCATGCTCTTAGCGTAACAATGTTGCTACCAAACCATCAGGTTCTCATTAGGATTTGATCAGGTTACATTTTATATTGGGAATATGTTCTAAATTTCGAAATGGCAATACTCGTAAAATCAAATTTTCTTATCGTTCGGCTTGAATCTTACAGTTTACAGTATGCTTCTAACTACACTCTATACCTTATTTCAACTATTGTTATTATTGTAAACAAAATTCTTCCAAAAATTATGTTTCCATTGTAATCGAGGTCTTACTTGTGCAATACAAAGGTTAGTGCGCGGCGCCTTTATAATAATTTTCCAATAATGGATAAAATGTACGGATTTAATTAACATAATTCAGTAGGGGTGTAAAAAAAAAAATGTGTCATTATGGCGCTTTATTGATTTAAGTGTTGAATGTGCATCATTTACTTTTAATGACGTCCTCCTTTTGTAGATGGATTTCTCTCAGAATGTTTCCTTCGACGCTAACCCTCTAATTTCGAAGTGGGCTATTTTGGGATGAAATTGCGCAGTTAATATTCAACAGGAGTTTCTGAAAGTTTTTGGTTTTTCTTAATGGCATTCATTAAACTTACTATGATGCCGAATTGGCAAAATTACGCTCTTAAGTTTTTTCACTATATATTTTAATTAGGCCTTTTGTGTGTGGGGTACTAAATTTCTTTTTCAGTTTTCTTTAAAAAAAACTCAGTTTATTTAATGCTGAAACTAAAAATGATCTATTTTTAATTGGGTTCATATAGAATTTTTGTTTCATAAGACTTTTTTTTTATCACACAGAGAATTTATTCTTCTAAATATTATAGGTTTATAGATTTTGGATAATGACCGCTAACTGATAAAGGAAAATTCAACTTGTGGCGTTCATTTCCAGTATGATTATATACGGTGCTCATGCGCTAGCGCACTCCATCATTCACGGTTTGTTAACGATCAATTCCATGTCACACTTGTAAAACAGCTTGGGTAGAGATATCAAATTCCTTGAAGGTTACATATCATAATCATACGCATCTAAAATAATTTCAATTTTTAATAACAGATGGCACACTAATGTAACCTATGTTTTATTCCTATGCTTTGCTGAAAAAACATATCGTTTATTAAATGATTATATTTTTTAGCTATTTAGAAATTAACAACAAACGAGGTGTTATTAAAAAAACAATATGAAGGCTGGCAAAGCCGCAGCTCAAATTTCGGTCAAATAAAATACCTTCTAGCTCGAGAATGATTTTATTATCCGCACTTTATCTTCTGTTCCTCAGCTCCTCCTCAGGCTATTTATTTACAATAGCGCGCCTATAAATAACATTGCTTACGTCGACTTATTTTGTGTTTACCTTTGTTACCTTTTAAGTCCTCTCTCATACACCAAATAATATCAAATTATAAGCTTTTCTTCTTCAAATAAAATACACTTCGGCCAGTAAATATTTTTAGAGACAATCAAAATATTTACTGGCCGAAGTGTCTTTTATTTGAAGAACTATGAATGCCGGCCAGGCAGCCTCTATCTTTACGTTATAAGCTTTTCTTGTTATTAAATTCGGAAAAATGATTAAATTATTCTTTTTTACTGCCGATTTATATTTTTAAAACTTCGATAATCTATTTATTTAGTTTATTTTATAATTCGGTGAAGATACGGAACATTTTAGATTAAAAGTGAACCTAATATCGTTATCTATTAATGAAAATTAAGAGTATAAATATTTTAGTATTAATTTATTTTAATGCTTCTACTTTAATTAGAAAACTGAGACACTTAGCGAATCAGCAATACATCTTCACAGTAATTTTGCTAATTTGATAACCAGACATCTTTATTATTGCGATAGTACTCAACCGACTCCTCAACCTTTCAGGATTTGGAGACACAAAGGATAAGTGCAATTACAACAATGGGTAATTGTAGTGGACGGGAAAACCCTTCAGAGACAATTAATATTGAACCACAAGAGCTCTCCAATATTTTATTCATGGTAGTAAAGATATAGATTTAGTATTAAATATTGTGTGTTTTAATAATAAAAATAATCGGTAAAATTAATAACTTGAACATTTTTTAAATTGTAGATTAAAATCATAAAGTAACTAAATCCAATTCAAATAGGTAAACAATACGTGACATGTCAATCACAGCTTCGTTTCCAAATTGACACCATAACCAGAAGTAAATATTTTTTTACTTGACCTTTCGGTTACTATCGTTCACCTTTTTATTAATATATTAAAATAAAATAAAGGTTAGAAGGCATAAAATATCCTAAAATTTGAAATTGCGTTTTTATATGAACTTCAAGTTCTCAAAACAGAGAGAAATGGAAATCACGAGGTAAAAAACCTCTCTCTATATATAATATAAATAAAACACAAAAAATCTTCATAATTAAAAATAAACTATAAAGGAAGGGGGCACATACACAATAATGATCACGATCATACTCCATCATTTTAGATGGCTTGAAGATTGCAACAATTTTGCTACCAATACCCTAATTATTTTATTCTTAATTATTATTCGTATTTATTTTTGGCAGTAATTCTTTTATCATTAATTCTCTTCACCAAATTAAAATTCTAATCATGACTATTGTGCTCTAAATCATAAATTAAATAAATCACTATATCAAATAAATCACTACTCTTTATTAAGAGTTCCCTTTAACAATGATCTCTTCAGAATTAATTCCCCTTAGCAATGGTTCTCTCTTCGGCAATGATTCTCTATTTGTGATATACAAATTAACAAAACAAAAAAACACGTAAGTGTAGAAAATTTCAGAAGTTTCGTCTATTACTTACGGCAAGAACAAATATAAATAAACATGGCTTCTCAAACATTAATGATATCAAATCGCTCTCATCTCAATAAACCAGGCCTTCCTTTCCCTTTCATATATTTCTTCTAGCCATTTGGAATGTTATCATTTGTAGGTAAAGGGCAATTGCAGTCCAAGCTTTCATATTTATAAACAGAAGAATATATGCACAATTTCCACTCAATGAAACGTCGTTGTAAAAAAGAAGCCATAAAGCTCTACGATTAAACAAGTGACTAGTGTTGATTCACATCCCTCGTGACATCGAGACAAAAGCCAAATGATGTTTACTCTATACTTGACAAAAATGTTTGCTCGTATTGATGCAGAATAAATTGTGTTGTGTTGTCAATGTGTTTATCTGTTGCCATCAGAATCGGCTCTCGATTGATCCATCACGTTAGAGACAGGTAATGCGACGTGTAATTATTTTGGGAAAGTATATATTCTATATTATTTCTAAAGTATTGACAATATTGAGCGTTTAATACTTCTTAAATAGTGGCGATCCTCTATCATATTTCTACGATTTTTTTAAAATTTTATTATATATTCTTTAAAATGCTTGGTTGATCTCCTATTATATTCTTTAAAATAATTGGTATAGTTTTAATCCTCATTTTAGAAAAAAATACAGTAACATCATTTATCAGATTAATCACATATTTCTACTGTTTTCTGAACTATTATTTGCAATTTTAGGTGGGAAGGGAGTTTTCGTTTCACGATAATGCAGCAATTCTCCTGCGTCTTACAAAAACTTTTTACCCTCTTTCTTTCTATCGTCGAAGATAAATAGGCGATCACGAAGAACGATAGCAAAATGCTTTCAAAATCTTTTATTTTAAATGGAATTTATCGATCCAAGATTCCAAGGCTTTAAAATTGGGTTTTGTATTAAATCTTTTGTCCTTTGGGGACAAATTATAGACGTAATAAGGGGATATTTTCTTATTTGTGTATTTTGGTAAGTAAATCGGATCATTTGTAATGATATCATTGAGGTATCTAAACCTCTTAGGATTGTTTAAGTACTTGTTTATTCACTTCACGAAATCTCCCTCTCTCGCTTTTTAAGATAACAAGCAGGTTAAATCCAGAATAAACAAATCTCAAATATGTTTAGAACTAACTTCAAGCCTTAAGAGGCTTTATTTTGGTTGAAATATTATATATAAAAAGATTTAAAATACGTAAATATCATGAAAATCAGTAAGTTAAAATCGTAATTATAAACAGATAGTTGTCTACATATACTCAATAGGAATGCTGGCGATTAATACTCATTGCAGCTACATTTACAGAGCTAAATCTGAGTATTGATATCGTTTGAATTGTATCGCTTTTTAAAATAACGATATTTTAATCAGTACAGCGATTGGTTCCTTTATTAAAACCTTGCAGCTATTTTAAGATATCGTGATTTGAAATAGAATCAGCTCTTTATATTAGCGAAATTTGTATCTACAATTTAAACACAAAAGCTCTCACAATTTCTCTAACGATTATTTTTTCAAAACCATAAAATTGGTCAGCTTTAGTAGGTTTTTCTTTCATATAAACTAGTTGTGCATATGTTCCTTGAATTGTTCCATATATATATATATATATTTTATCGTATTATCCAACTTGTATATATGATAATCTGCTTTTCGTTATTTGCCTGCAATTTCATAAATGGACATATCAGCTAGGGCTTACAAAACATGCGTATGCATTAATATATGAATGATTGTGATTCGTACATCTTATTGAAATATTTTCAGCGCAGAGTAAATATATAAAAATACATTTACATTCATTATATATCGTAATTTATCACATATGTGTTAGAAGATATTGAGATAAATATATCTTATTGTATACATAGATGCCACCAAAACAGAATCCTCTTTGAAGCTAATTGTGTTGTTGTTGCTTATTCCTCAAGTCGTTTAAACGATCTCCATTAGGTTCCATTGTCTCAGCTTTTCTATTATAGTCCTGGGGTTTTTCAAAAGGTATTTTTGGAAGATTTGATACAATTCAATAGATGTTCAGGACTGGCTGGTTGGGAATCGCATTTGTGGCATTCAGGAATGTTTTGATTTTTCCATTAAATTTGAGCATTCTAAGATGTCCTGTTCGTAATTTTGAAATCGCCGTTTGTTCTTTCCTAGTAAGGATGTGGAAAGAAGATTCGTTAGGAATGGGGTTGTTCCAGGGGTGGTTTAGGGTGGATTTCCAGAGAGAGGTTATTCTTTGTTTGTGGATGGAAGAAATTTCTGAATAGGTGTGAAGCTAATTGTAGGTTTTAATTATCCATCTTATACGTGATTGTTCTACTAGATCAACATCGTCTTCAATTCGGTAATAACCATTTTTACGAATCTATTTTTTCAATTTTCCATCATAGAATATATTTAATGAAAAGTAAATATATATAGAAACACATTTACATTTTTATATATCGTAATTTATTACAAATGTGTCAAAAGGTATTGATAAATGTATCTCATCTTGTAATATAAAATATATTTGATGAAAAGTAAATATATATTATATATTTAATGCATATTTATTCAATTTATATATGTGTAAAAAGGTCTTTTGATAAATATATCTTCTATATGTCACCAAAATAGAATCTTCATTAGAACTAATCAATAGGTTTTACGAATCTCTCTTTTTTTAATCCTCGAGCATAAAAATTATTGCCTTTAATATTTTGTATATATGTGTAAAAACGTGTTGATAAATGTCTAATCTAATACTACCAAATTAGAATCGTCTTTGAAGCTAATTGACTGTTTTTACAATTCTATCTCCGTTATACGAGTATATATATTAACCTCCATCATAAAGATATATTTAATGAAGAGTAAATATATAGTATTTAATTTATTATATAAATATTTAATATCTTGTATATGTGTAAAAAGGTGTTTATAAATGTATCCTCTGGTACCACCAAATTAGAATCGTCTTTGAAACTAATTGACCGTTTTTACGAATCGTTCCGTTTTTTTTAATCCTCCATCTTAAAATTATATTTAATGAGGATTAAATATATAGTATTTAACTTATATTTATTTCATTCAGTATCTTGTATTAGTGTAAAAAGGTGTTTATAAATGTATCCTCTGGTACCACCAAATTAGAATCTTCTTTGAAACCAATTTATCGTTTTTGCGAAACTTTCTGTTTGTTTGTTTTTCCTCCATCTTAAAATTATATTTAATGAGGAGTAAATATATAGTATTTAACTTATTTTTATTCAATTTAGTATCTTGTATATGTGTAAAAAGGTGTTTATAAATGTATCGTTTAATGCTATACCAAATTAGAATCTTCTTTGAAACTAATTTATCGTTTTTACGAAACTTTCTGTTTGTTTTTTTATCCTCCATCTTAAAATTATATTTAATGAGGAGTAAATATATAGTTTTAGCTTATATTTATTTCATTCAGTATCGTGTATGTGTAAAAAGGTGTTGATATATAAATGTATCCTCTGATAGCTCCAAATTAGAATCGTCTTTGAAACTAATTAAACGTTTTTACGAATCTCTCCGGTTTTTTTTTTTAATCCTCCATCATAAAAATATATTTAATGAAAAGTAAATATATAGTATTTAATTTATTCTATTTAGTGTATCCATGTGTAAATGTAAAAAGGTGTTGATAAATGTATCCTCTGATGCCACCAAATTAGAATCGTCTTTAAAGCTAATTGTAGGATCCAATTATCGATCTGCTACAAGACGGTTCTGCTAGACGAGCCAACACCTTCAATTCGGTAATGACTGTTTTTTTACGAATCAGTTTTTTTTAAATCCCTCCGCGACCCGTAATCCCAGCGGACGACAACAAATCTTCCAACTTCGCATTTTTCCCAATTAAATTTAGTCCGCGTTTGACGCTAATTGGAAGGACAGTCTGTTTTTTATGAGAAGCGACAAATTTGGTCGTTTATTCACATCGAGCCCAAATTGGATTTTGAAACTTTTGGTTACTTTTCCAATTGTGTCAATCTTCTATTTAGAGCTCTAAGTGAGAGAAATTTTGTTTCTTAAATAAATCTAGCAGGTGAATTTTTAAACCAAAATCGTTTCGATAACTTTTATGAAATATATTTAGCAATGAATAAAAGCTATTTTTTAATATTTTAATATATCACCAAAATATTGTGTAATATTTAGAGGAAATGTTTATTTAAATAAACCCATGATCTCTGAATTACATTAAACCTTTAATATAGGCCTGTTGTTCTGCCATTTTTACTTTGTCATGCAATGTACGTTGCCAATAAACACCCACAACATAGTATCCAATGTAAATATTGAGATGGCCAAGACTGCCCTGATTAAACCCCGATATATGACATTCTGGAAGAGGACCCAAAGCTACAGAACAAACAAGAAACAGAACACCATATGTCCGAAACGGTAATTATTTGCATTATTTAGGTTGATAGGTGTGTTTAAGAGTTCATTTCAGGTCTATATTCACTTCTCTGTGTACTTTTAATATCACTATGATGTATTAGTGCGCCTTCTGTTATTGGAATGGGCAATACTCGAAGCATGTATTTATACTACCTTCAAAACTCATGTCCATTTTATTTGTTCAAAAAGCTTTTGCAAAGATTCCTTTTATGTACTGGATACGAAGCAGAAAGCCCAAAAATCAATATTAGAACGGTTTGGTAGATTAAACTGACGAAACCACTGGGAGGATCCACCACAGATGAGCCAGGCCCTCCCATTATTTCTATTATTGCGGTAACACAAGTAGAAATTGTCTTATTTGCTCTATTAAAAAAAAAACAGTTCTGTGTCTTATAGTGCATTAAAAGTTTCTACCTCTAATAGTTGGTAGAGACTCTCCTAACTGTGTGTGGAACTAAAATTTTTTGTTTTCGAATCAAATCGAAGAAAGTTGTGCCGACGGCCCTTAATGGGAGGCAGGGCGACGGTAGCCCAGAAAATTGACCTGCGGATTAGAAACGGGCCTTGCGTGAGGCCCTGCATGGCACGCCAAGCAGCAGGTTGTCTGAACTCTGCCCTTATTCTGCTAGAACTCTCGCCCATTTGAACAGTTTTTTTTAGAACAAGCGCCACTTAGCAATATCTTTTTTATACATAACGCTTAATGTGCCAGCGATGGGATATATTCAAAATCGAGTGTGTTTGTTTTATATAGATTACTTCTCATAAACATAGTCTGAAAAAGTCCTTTAGATATTCCAATTCTATATATTCAAGTTGGTATTTTCAAAAAATGGAGATCACTTATAGAGAAGTTTTTTTATTTGAGCTTATACCGCTTATACCAACGTAAGCCTTCTTACTATATGGCTTTTTTTCAGAAATCTTATAATTTGGTGTGGAATTTCTTTGATGAACAGTAAATAATGGATGTGGTAAAGATACAATATTCAAAAATATTGAATATATCGCACTATAGAGCAAGTTCTATATATTATATGTGTATTTGTGTGAATCTTTTTTCGTCCGAAACAATTTCTTTATATAACTTCAATGGGATTTTCTCGGATCCTCTTATAATTCCTTCCGCGCAATGAAAATCTTTGAGATAGATGGGATTTATAATTGTCATAGCTTAGTTGACTCATTTTCCGGAACTGGGACCCAAATTAATCTCGAATGTCTCCCCGACGGGCCACAAATTAACCGCCGACTAGTTTAATGATTGCCCTGAGCCGCATCACAACCGCCGGTAATTGAATGACCGTATCGGCCCGCGCTACAAGTCAACCACAGTTTAGATTAATGCGACACGCGCCAAATTAATTACTGCCCACTTCAATAATTGTCCCAACCTAGATCAACATTGTTCAGTTCTATGATTGCTACAATGTAAAGCATAAATTTACACTCACTACATTTGTGATTATCTTTTAGTCCAGACTACATATTTATCATTTTCCAGTTCAGTAATTTACCAAAGCACAAATTTACACTGACCATATTTGTGATCATCCTCTAGCCCAGGTTACATATTTAACATCTTCCATTCTTAAGAAGCAGCCTTTTTCTTAATTTATGCACCTTATCACAGTACAATATTACATTTGTACTATTTTTTCACATCTTCCATTCTGTAATTGACCAAAGTAAAGCACAAATTTACACTAACCACATCTGTAATTATATATATATTTTTTTTTTTTTTTAGCCCTGGTTACATATTTAACATTGTCCAGTTCTGTAATTTTTACTAAATTAGAGCACAAATTTACACTGACCACTTCTGTAATTATCCTAGTACGGGTTACATGGTTACATTGTTTATTTCTGCGCTTGTTCCAAATTAAACACAAATTTACATTTACCAGTGCAATAATTGCCGCGGAACTTGGCACAAATATACTACAGCCCATTTCAATAAGCTTCTACTTTACAAACGGCACGAATTTAATTACAGGACATTTTAACAAAGGTTCCAGATTAGTATGAATTTATTATTAAACAATTCACACAGAAAAGGTTTTATTAATACCTATAGTATTTATAACATAGATTCACCACACACAAGACGTCTGCAAATAAAAAAGTAAATAATTAAAACCTATATTTACTTTTAATGATAATAAGGCAGCTCTATTAAAAAAATATTAAATGGTTCAAAACTATGGAATTTATATTTACCTTATTCTTATCTAATGATTGTACATTAGGGCACACACAACACACACACAGCACAATAAAAATATTTTATTGTACAGTTGAATGTATGTACCACAAGCTGCTGTATAAATTTATCACTGTTTAATGTCAATGGTTCCCAAACCCCCGAGGTGAGAATTTACCAATTCAATGACTGTCCAAAAGTCTGTCTCAGTATAAATTCACCACTGTCCAGACCAAAGTCTGAAAAGGCTGTCCCATAAATTATTTACCGCCCAGCTCAATGGTATTACTCTAGGCCACGACACGACCGTCCGGACAATTACCTAATTGCCTCCAGCATTGATTCCGACTTTGTCCGCTATCGTAACCTGAGTTCAACTTTGAGTTTGTTGTCGCAAGAGACGACTGCACTGGTCGGAATTGAATTATCAAATACGTCTGTGCTAACTTCACCGAGTTCTTAATATAATAATATTCGATAAAATTTTAATCTACATGTGAATAAATTCCTTTTCCCTCATTTTTTATTCATGTGGCTTTATTCTCAACCAATACCTTTAGAATATTTTATGGTGATTATCCGGAATTCTTTAAAATCTTTAGGCTTGGTAAAAAGTGCATTCCGAGATCTTGTTAAATGTTCTGGAAGTTAGCAACGTATTTATGCGTATTTTTTATAAAACTAGAACAAATTGGAATTATTTAGGGTATATGAAAAACGATTTTTTTTATATTTGGTCTGATTGCTCTCTGAATATGAATGATCAATCATCATATATCGTTTAAAATGAAAACCCTCAAGCGCAGATTTTTTCAAACACAATTTTTTTTAATTCTAATTGCGATAAAAATATGAAGTTGACCTCTCATCGATAGTAAAATTTATATCATTGAAACACACGCACAAATTATGAAGATATTAAACAAATAATATTAATATTGATATATTGTAAAAGAGAGAGAGCAGAGAGATACAAGCGGCCTTCGCAATAAACAGCGAAACAACATATCGAAATGCCAAAGCAGAGAGATACAAGCGGCCGTCCCAACAAACAGCGAAACAACATATCGAATTGTCAAAGCAGAGAGATACAAGCGGCCGTCGCAACAAACAGCGAAACAACATATCGAATTGTCAAAGCAGAGAGATACAAGCGGCCGTCCCAACAAACAGCGAAACAACATATCGAATTGCCAAAGCAGAGAGATACAAGCGACCGTCCCAACAAACAGCGAAACAACATATCGAATTGTCAAAGCAGAGAGATACAAGCGGCCGTCCCAACAAACAGCGAAACAACATATCGAAATGCCAAAGCAGAGAGATACAAGCGGCCGTCCCAACAAACAGCGAAACAACATATCGAAATGCCAAAGCAGAGAGATACAAGCGGCCGTCCCAACAAACAGCGAAACAACATATCGAAATGCCAAAGCAGAGAGATACAAGCGGCCGTCCCAACAAACAGCGAAACAACATATCGAATTGTCAAAGCAGAGAGATACAAGCGGCCGTCCCAACAAACAGCGAAACAACATATCGAATTGCCAAAGCAGAGAGATACAAGCGACCGTCCCAACAAACAGCGAAACAACATATCGAATTGTCAAAGCAGAGAGATACAAGCGGCCGTCCCAACAAACAGCGAAACAACATATCGAAATGCCAAAGCAGAGAGATACAAGCGGCCGTCCCAACAAACAGCGAAACAACATATCGAAATGCCAAAGCAGAGAGATACAAGCGGCCGTCCCAACAAACAGCGAAACAACATATCGAAATGCCAAAGCAGAGAGATACAAGCGGCCGTCCCAACAAACAGCGAAACAACATATCGAATTGTCAAAGCAGAGAGATACAAGCGGCCGTCCCAACAAACAGCGAAACAACATATCGAATTGTCAAAGCAGAGAGATACAAGCGGCCGTCGCAACAAACAGCGAAACAACATATCGAATTGTCAAAGCAGAGAGATACAAGCAGCCGTCACAATAAACAGCGAAACAACATATCTAATTGCCAGAGCAGAGAGATACAAGCGACCGTCGCAACAAACAGCGAGACGATAATAGCAGACAGCCCTTCGTGTCTTCGACGTATCTCCTGATGGTCACACCGCTCAATTTAGCTTCAACTTTCTCGAAGATATAAAGCCCTCGTCATATTTAATAGGAGCTTTAGCTACCCACTTTCGTCTTTTTTAAGATATTCTAAAATAAATTGGGTTTTTTTAAGTTTCATTTTTATAGAATCTAAAAAACATTAACGCACACATTATCTGTTTTGAATTTCTCTATCATCATAGAGAGATAATGCGTTTATGTATCATTCCTTAACATTCCTATTCCTTGACAATATCCACAGTTTGTTGCTAACTAACTGTTTTTTAAAATATTGGTTGATCAGTGGCGAACCCTCTTTCATAGGTTTCTGCAGTTTAATCTAGCATACCGCCTTTTAAAGTTTAATTGATTTTTATTAGGTAGATTAAACCAGTGAAACCGTTGAGAAGGTTCACCACTGATGAGCCAGGCCCTCCCAATATTTTCTATAGCGGTTAAGTACAGTTTCGGGCGTTTTAATAGTTTATTTCTTTGAAATATGTTGGGTTTTTTTTTTCAGTTTCTATGCTTCTAGTTTTGGTATCCAGTCAGATCATTCTGCACATTTTGAACCTTTCTCTTTAATTTTTCGTAGTTTCCGATACAGCCCATCCTCCTACCGTTATCTTTATTGCAACAACCATTAAAATTATTTTTCTTTATTTCTTGAGCATTCGGATTTAATATATGTGTTTACAGTTTAAATCTTACCTAAACTTAAGCGGAGTTGAGAGAGAGAATCACTAATTTTAAAATCATTCTGAAAATTAGGCGCTTGTCAATAGGGATTCAAGTTAACGTCACATGTTATTTGGTGACAACGTGCGCGTCCAAATTGACGTGATGTCGATCCACACATGTTGTAATTGACCCGAAATATTTGGGGCAGACGCTGGCGCGGTGCCAGGAGTCCGCTCGATGGTCGGCAGTTGTGCCAGATTGAGCATCCGCCCTCGAGGAAAATCACATCATCACTAACCAGTAATTAATGTCAGCCTTTCTTTCTCCAACGGGAGTGCTCTCGATGCTGGACGGAGCCAAGGACAACTTGGACAAGGAAATCAATCTCTCCCTATATAGCTGCCTATCGATCATCCTCATATATATATATTCAAGGAATTGAGTCATTCATATATTATAGATAAAGCGCATATTTAGGATTCACTTTTTTATTATTTATCTGTTTATAGTTTTATGAAGAAAATAGGTTTAACGTTTATAAATACTAAATATCGATAATAAAAAAAGTAACGTCCAAAATTAATATGTATATAAATGTGCCTTTAAATATTTGAAATAAATATAAAATGCGTTTTGTGCAGGAGGATTATTTTGGGAGATAAGGGGCGCCTGCCTCTCTCACAGTCTTACTTAAAAATTTACTAAAAAGTGATGCTTATCAAGAAAACCTATATTGGTTCAGTGCATTTCTGAAACATGGCTGTGAGAGGTACCCTTTATCGCACATGGACAATAGCATGTTTCAGATCTTTTTTGAGAATTCCCTATTCTTATTAAAATATATTCAATAAATATATTAATGATATAAAATGAAAGGATTTAAAAGCACGAATGTTTCTTTTATACATAATACAAACTTCTACTGTCCTTACTGCGATGAAAAAATATATTGGGAGGACTTGGCTCATCAGTGGTGAACCCTCCCTGCGGTTTCGCCAATTTAATCCACCAGACCGCTTCTCAGAGCTCTAATACTGTATTGGACGATTCTGCTTATATATGCTACACTGAAGGATGGAATCTCAGAAATGGTTTTCAAGAACACTATGGACATAAGCTTATAGGACAGTAGAATTACATTCAAATGGTAGTTTTGTCGAAAGGATATTGATCTATAAAAAGAAAGGTCATCTCTCCTGTCAAAATAGACACGCAAGAACTATGCGCCATCTATTAACCCTCTCTGAAAGTGAGATTCCCGGCAAAATTTCCAGCTATATTTCGACCATAGAACTAGCTAAGCCACACTGCAAGCTGGACACCTCTTCGGCAAATTGTGAAGATTTCAGGAATCCTTATCAGATCTCGTGAAATCAATTATAGTTCTAGACTGACGAGGGCCATTAGCCCGAAACCATGGTGTCCTGATTGGCGTTTGATACATATAGATATCTAATTACAAAACTATTTTAGACGCGTAATATTTTTTTTTAAATAAAACAATTTTAATATAAAAGAATATTACGCGTCTAAAATAGTTTCGTAATTTGATAACAGATGGCGCGCTAGTGCATCGTAAAATATAGATATGAGACCCAACTGAAATATTTCAGAATTTCTAAACTCTTGCAATGAATGACAACAATATTCACATAAGAACATTGAAGTACTTTAAGCTTAGGACAAATTCAATTTGAGCCTTATAATGTCACATCTCCTGTTACTTTTTTGGCCTTCACTAAATGATACCTGAAAATTGAGGACATTTCATATTAAATGACAATTTCTCATTTGTTAGAACAGCCATAACGACAAAAGCATCTGCAACACGTCAGTTGGGGGAAAGCATGAGTCTCTACAAAGTCTATTGTACGAAAATGTGACTTCTATAACCTAATTCTGCGTGTCAAGTCATTAATTATGCTTCTTTAACACTCTAAAATAATACACGCCTTCTAAATTCCTTGTTGTTAATCATATTTTTTAAAAACTAAAAATAACTTTGTTGTGAGTTCATTCGCTTTGTTGCAATCAAAGACTACATGTTCAACGTTCTCAGAGACTTTGAAACAGTGTGATTTCATAGGTTCATTTTATTTTTGATAAATCTAAGGGCGTAGGTTTGAACCAGGTGTGGCCAGTAAGAATCCTGTAATTACTACCGACGTGGAATCGATTCCTGATTCGAGAGCAGAAAAAAAGGAAGAATGCTGAAAGTATGGGTTGTGTTTTGGAAGGGTTCACTTTTTGTTCCAATCTGACTAAACTTCGGAAAAACGAGAGTAAATATTTAACGGGTTAAGACGAAAGACTTTCAGGGGAGAAATCGAGGAATCTATGGAAAGAGTATGGGAGAAATGGCCAATCAGTTGTCATAGGTTTCTTCATGTCCTTAGACTCAGAATAGATAAATGCTACATCCTGCTACATTGAAAATAAGGCTGCCAGGATTCGTTCCTAGAATCTTCTGATCCATCGTCAGACATTTATCCGTTGTGCTGCTCTAAATACGTCATAAATTACCTATATATAATACAATAAATATTCAGCATATTTTATATGTATCACAAATGGGAAAATTTAACATAAAGTAGACAAGAATCAAACAAGAAGTAGACAAGACGTAGGCAAGAATCAAACAAGAAGTAGACAAGACGTAGACAAGAATCAAACAAGAAGTAGACAAGACGTAGACAAGAATAAAACAAGAAGTAGACAAGACGTAGACAAGAATAAAACAAGAAGTAGACAAGACGTAAACAAGAATCAAACAAGAAGTAGACAAGACGTAGACAAGAATCAAACAAGAAGTAGACAAGACGTAGACAAGAATAAAACAAGAAGTAGACAAGAATCAAACAAGAAGTAGACAAGACGTAGACAAGAATAAAACAAGAAGTAGACAAGACGTAGACAAGAATCAAACAAGAAGTAGACAAGACGTAGACAAGAAGTAGATAAGAAGTAGGCAAGACGTATTTAAGAAGCAAAAATAAGTTATTAAATTATCCACTGATCTTAGTATAATTTCACCTTTATCAATATAAAGAATGATCCACAACTTTAAATATTTTTACTTGGGTGATAAACATGAAACATAAAAGGGAGAGGTGCCCCTCATTTGGTACATATATATGTGAACACAAAAAGAGGCACCTCTCCCTTTAAAAGTGCATTTTGTACTGAGTTGATAAACAAAAGGCATTGTTTAAATGTATTTTTAAAGGGACAGGTGCCTATTTTGTTACAGCAATACACCATCCTCCCGCAATTTTATGTTATATAAATGTTATATAAAAATATTAATTTATTTAAAATTATATATCATAGATTCAAATATTCTGTTAAATCGACCGCCAGAGGTTACACTTTGCATATAAAAACTCGTTGTTGTTTTTTCCCGATGGCCGGCTCAAAACTTTTGTACATTATGTAAATAAGCTTTTAATTTTTTTATTCTTACGCCTTAAGCTAGGCATTACTTTTACCAAATTATGTCTTTTATACATTCCTTAGCTCAATTAAAGCAACCTCTGATCAAAACCATTTTTATTATTATTCCCACGACTGCATACCAATACCATTGACCTAATACTAATATATTCCAAAATATATCAAATCTCATCCTTAAAAATAATTCCAAAATACAACAGAAATCTCATTTTTTATATTATATATATATAATTTTCCTTCACATACACACACAAATAAATATAATAATAAACTCTTTTCAAACCAATTTTCAAATGTCCATAAAGATACAAGTAACAGATGTCTTATTATATTTTATCATCAATCTCTAAATAAATATATAGATATAGAAAATATATATACAATAGAGTGGTTTACAATAGAGAATCAAAATACAGATTTTGATTACTTTAGATGATTTTTTCAATTCAAATTGCAATATTTTAATAGTAACATCGTCAAAGAAAAAAAACAAATTTTCAAAAACGTAATGCGATATCTTGCCATTGTATGGAAAAGTTTCTGATATTTTTTTCATCTTTATAAATATTTTGAGAAGGAAACTATAGGAGTCTGTATATAAAGAAATATAATAATGTTGAAATTGATGCTAGGAAATGCCGTATTGAATTATCTTCGTGAAATTACATCTTTATTGCAGCGCGGAAGATAAATTGGAAGGTTGTTACATTGTTGCTAACGATACATTACTTTTATTAGACAAAGCGGTTCAATCTATTTTATTCTTTAAAGTTACAGTTTTTTTAAGATACTTTAGAAAATGGATCCCACGTATCACTTAAAATACTTCTAGATGAACGCTCCTCCTATTATATATAACATATATATATTATAAAAAAAAGATATTTCTGTGTAATAAAAATATCATCTGTTGATTTTTGATTATCTCGAGGATTATACTATGTTAATGCATTCGTGGTTAAAATCAAATAATATTAATAGTTTTGATCAGTAATTGCTTTAATTGAGCTTAAGGGATATAGGAAACAAAATTTGAGAAAGGTATGCCTGGCTTAAGGCGTGAAAATCTAAAAAATGAAAAACTTATTTACATAATGTACCAAAGATTTGAGCCGGCCATCGGGGAACAACAACAATGAGTTTTTATAGGGAAAACAGCGACCTCTGGCGGTCGATTTAACAGAGTCATTTAATCTATGAAATATATTAGGCTCTCGCCTTAATTTTCTGTCAAACCTGTAGAAGGGCGTTTGCCCGAAAGCTCGTAACGTTTACAAATAAAAGATACCTATCTTCCATTTAATGATAAGTTTTTTTTCATAAATAAATACAGTTTATTTACCATTTAAAGATGATATTAAAGTGTGCCTTCTATGCTTGAAAATATATACTATTTATAAAGCATTCGTTTCTTTTTATAATAAAAATAGATTAATTTCCTACTGTCGTTAATGTAAGGAAAATATACTTGTATTGGAAAGGTCTGGCTCATCAATGGTGAACCCTGCCAGCGATTTCGACCGTTTATTTTACCATACCGCTTCAAGTGTTACTGTTCGAAGCATAAAATCCATTCGGGAGTGTTTTTTGAAAACGGCTATATTATATATATATACACTAATGGACAAAACTTAAGGAAGTGGAAAATCTTTGTTGTCGTTGGTGGTCTGTTTTTTTTCTAAGGAGACAGAGGCAATTTTGTTTACACTTGGTTATCTCGTGTGTCTTCAATAAAGGTTATTGTGTATCAAATATCTTTCAGAGTTATTGTCTGAATATCCATATATATTCTAAAAGATTGAACTTTCTTAAGTTTTGTCCATGAGTGTGAAAATGTGCCAATGTTTCCTATACATTTCTTCAATTTTTGCAAGATCGAAATAAATTTCGGGAGCTCATGAATAAAGTTTATGGTGTCCCATTACCTTCATTGAAGTCACCTGGCACCAGCCTACTGCTTAAAGTAAGCGATTTCTCGAAATAATCTCTTAGATATTCAAGAGACGTCGTCGATTAACTTTTTAGAGATGTTGTCCTCATTTGCACAGTAAAATAAAAGTTCAATTGGAATATTACCAAGTTCAAATCCTATTATTTTCAGCAATACAATTTTTTTCAAATGTGTTGTGTTGTTTGTGTGTGTTTTGTTGTGTGTGTACATATTCACATAAGAATAATATATCTTGAGGGAGAATAAATAAAAAGTAGAGATTAAGATTATCTTGAAGATAGAGGTTGCCTGGCCGACATTCAAAGTTCTTAAAATTAAAGACACTTCGACCAGAAAAGGTTTATTTTCTCGACACTTCGACACAAAAATCTTTTGTCTTCGTCAGGAAAAATTACAAATTTTTATAACACCTTGTCCAATGCTTTACTCTTAAATTTTTCATGAAGATAACAGAATATTTTTGTCGAAACGTCGAGAAAATAAAACCTTTTTGTGGCTGAAGTGTCTCTATTTTTTAGAATAAGATTAGTCAGTTTTTTTGCTTATCCATAGTACACGTGGTACAGGCCATGAAAATCATGGTGGGTAGAAGTAGGCGACTGCTTTTACTGTAAGTACACCACATGTCTGCACATATGAAAAGCAGTTCGACTTTGCGCTTACAAATATGCCAGAGCCCCGTTTGGTTACTTGCACTCGCTGGTGGGGAGATTAATCAGTGAAATTATTAAATGAGCATCATATCCTGACCGTTCCGATGAGAATTTTGAAGTGGTAAATCTCCATCTATTGGAATAAACGTCAACTTTTTCAGATCATTTTCTCATTGTATCAAGAAACGGTTTAAACCAATAGGCTTGAATAAACGTTTTGTTTATATTTATTCCGAAAGATGGCGCTTTGCCATCTAAAAAATACCTACTTGAGTTGTACGAGTATAATGCCTATTTATTATTTTTTCTAACTGATCTATTGTTCCTACACATCTCTTTTCATATATAATTTTACATGGGATATATCTAATTATCTCCTTATTTTATTCTTGAATTAAAATATATTTTTATGAATATTATTTTAAAAATAATAATATAATTTCATCTATGTCAATTCGTAAAATAACTAACAAAATTATCTTTAAAACTTTCTCATAAAAGCGCGAAGGATGGAGAAATCAACTTTAGTTCTTCAAAGTCTCCATAGATGGCGGTAGCTGCTTGCCGCTTTAGCGAAGTTTGTTGCCGCCGTGGGGTTTTCAAATGATGCAAGAACTTTCTTTGTGAGAACTTATCGAGATAAAGTAAATCTCTCTCGTTCTCTTGAAGTCAAGTCCCTTATATTCCATTGTTATAAATTAGGATACAGTTATTTAATGTAAAAAGAAAGTTTGTATGATTTGGTCTTAAGAAAAAGTTACGCTTGTAAATTGATTCCGCCATCTCTTTCGCGTTGCTCCCAAACGATCTCTATCAAAAGATATTCGCACAAATTTCGTTTCTGTTTTTTGACACTGTTCCTGAATACCGTGTGTCGTCCGTGTGTATTTGAGGTATTTCACTGATTAAGTCAGTGCGATTATGATTATGGCTCATTAATTTATTCTGTTTGGAAGATTCTCCGCTTTAATCATTTCTCTCTCGATATTTCATATGTGAAATTTGTAGGAAGTTTTTGTGTGTATAGTGCGTGTGTTATTCTCTTTCATATTGTTATGTTGTTGCTTGACAAATGAATAATTGCCGTGGGTACAAAGGATCTTTAAAACTTTATTTAAGCCTAATCAATAAAAGATTTACAGAAGAATGCAGAATAAAACAACAACAAAATACAGAAGTCGAAAACTCATAATATGAACCGAAAGTTGGCAAGATGAATTGCAGTGACATACCACGTAAAGAAATTTTGCAAAGGTCTTACGCAGTCGTAGCTGGAATTGTTGCGTCTCCAAGCTGCAGTCACGACAAGCGAGGAATCTTCCAACCGCAGCTATTGCTGCGAGGGCAACAAGTTATTAATATGATAAGCCAGTGCACCGTGACGTTCTCAAGACAATGGACAATGCGCCGTCGCCAGTTAAAAGATAACCCTATATTTCCTTCCATGCCGAGACCTTCCCTCTGTTACAAACAAATGTACTGAGGCAACGTTCCACCTGAGTGTGGTTTTCAAGGTAGCGTCCTCCAGCCATAGTTAAACTCATGGACAAAACTTAGGAAATGGGAAAGTATTTTATGTCGCCGGCCGCAGAGACAGAGGCAATTTCGATCACAGTTGGTTATCTAGTGTGTCTTCAATAAAGGTCACTTTCTATCAAATATATTTCAAAATTATTATATGAATCTCGATATACATGCTAAAAGGTAAAACTTTCTTAAGTTTTTTATCTTGAATGTATATGGACCTGAGGTGCAGTGAATGCCAGAACTTATAACCATGTGAGGTGTCGACATACTACCAAATATATTTTTTAAATATTCATTTATTTAACTCCCAAATTATATTTTGATATATGAAATCACACCCTCTTCTCTAGATTATTTTGATATATTAATATATTAAATGGAAATCCTATTTTTTTCGAGGCGATATCACGCAAATATTAATAATCCAATGAATTTAACTCCTACATCAGAACAAGCTTTATCTAGGATTCATCTGACAGCATACATTAAATCGTCCATTGTTTGCAATGGATCGCTCGAAATCTCTCAAATTTGCCAACACAAGAATTGAGTTTTTTCCATGACAATGCGAGTATCCCCGTTGTATTTCTTATTCCGAATAAATCGATTATCTACAGGGGGGGTAAATCAGAATCTTATTTCTCAGATCGAAAATAGTTTCTTCTGTTTAGGATAATAAAAAAATCGATAGCTCACAAAATATTTTCGTTAAAAAAAGTATATATATGTGGTAACCGAGGGTCAAACCTGTAGTAACCGAGAGGGACAGTCAGGGCGTGGAGAGTTTTCCAGTACCTCTCTGCACCTTGTAGGACCTTTAACAGTTCTCACAGAGTACAGGCAGTCGTGGTCGAGGCAGAGTGGAAAGCTTGGGAATGTCCACACACAAAAAAACGAGGAGGCACAGTTGTAGTAGGCAAGTTCCATGAACAGATAAAAGTCGAGCTAAGAGCAAGATGGAGACAGAAGATTTCTTACTGTTTTACATGGTCGATGAGTTGGTCCTGACTACGACCGACAAGGGCTCACGCCGACGGTGAAGTGACTATATATATTGGGCTAAAACCGAGGTTTTTATATACCATTCCCGAGGGAGGGTGGGTGGACTTTGAACGTCTGCTGCATCCTGCACCCTTTGACCTTGATGGCAACGACTCGCTAAATTCCTCTTTAGGGTTGTTGGAATTCTCTCTAGATTTTAGACGTTTTTGAACTTCTCAATCTTGCTTTAACTCAGCTCTTAATCTATTACATAGTTTTATTTATTCATCCTCAGTTGGTACAAAGTACATTACATATGGTGATGCAATGACACATGTCAATCATGCGTATAACTATTTTTAGATGTGTTTCTATATACAACATGACAATCTTGTTTTAAGTATTATACAATATAGGGTTGTTGGTTTAAATTACCATATATATATATCTTGAATATTGAGCAATCCATATGAAAATATTATCTGAAAGCCTTATTTTGGATTTAAAATAAAAGAAAACATTTTGTTTATAACAAAATATCAATATTTCAAAAGGCTATACGCCTAACAAGCCGTTTAAAAACAAGAAAAGCCCTGACGAAGTTAGGCGTATAGTCTATTGAAATATTGGCATTTTATTATAAATAAAATGTTTTATTTTATTTTAAATCCAAAATAAGCCTTTCAATTAATATATATATATTGCAAAGTGAATTTATAAAAGGAACTGCTTAATAGGAATTTGAAATAGAAATATGTATGTTTTGAGATTCTGCTTGCAACTTATGTCCTTACGTAAGGAAGGTGGAATTTGCCTCCCCGCGTCCTTTCTAGCTGAAGGGGAGGCGGAGAGGGGCGACCCTCCCTTTTGTTCAAGGTCGCACAAAGGCTCCGGGGTGGGTTGACCTCGGGCTGCACTGGCTGAGGTTTGGATTTAGTTCGCCTTAACTCCCATCCTTCGGTGATAGAACACCAATAGCGATAGATGCGTTTGATGCGCCCATTTAAGAGAACGTATTTAGAGAATCTTGCAGCCTAACTCTTCAATTAATTAACATATATTTAAAAAACACTTTTTTCACACACATATATGCACCAAAAGAGGCACCTATCTCTTTAATTATGCATCAGAGAACGATGCACTTATTCATCACCCTAGTAAAAACTTTACTAGTGATGATGATGTATGTTTCACACACACATATATGCACCAAAAGAGGCACCTATCTCTTTAATTATGCATCAGAGAACGATGCACTTATTCATCACCCTAGTAAAAACTTTACTAGTGATGATGATGTATGTTTCACACACACATATATGCACCAAAAGAGGCACCTATCTCTTCAATTATGCATCAGAGAACGATGCACTTGTTCATCACCCTAGTTAAATACTTTACTAGTGATGATGATGTATGTTTCACACACACATATATGCCCCAAAAGAGGCACCTATCTCTTTAATTATGCATCAGAGAACGATGCACTTGTTCATCACTCTAGTAAAAACTTTACTAGTGATTATGATGAATGTTTCACACAAACATATATGCACCAAAAGAGGCACCTATCTCTTTAATTATGCATCAGAGAACGATGCACTTATTCATCACCCTAGTAAAAACTTTACTAGTGATGATGATGTATGTTTCACACACACATATATGCACCAAAAGAGGCACCTATCTCTTCAATTATGCATCAGAGAACGATGCACTTGTTCATCACCCTAGTTAAATACTTTACTAGTGATTACGATGTATGTTTCACACAAACATATATGCCCCAAAAGAGGCACCTATCTCTTTAATTATGCATCAGAGAACGATGCACTTGTTCATCACTCTAGTAAAAACTTTACTAGTGATTATGATGAATGTTTCACACAAACATATATGCACCAAAAGAGGCACCTATCTCTTTAATTATGCATCAGAGAACGATGCACTTGTTCATCACCCTAGTAAAAAACTTTACTAGTGATTATGATGAATGTTTCACACAAACATATATGCACCAAAAGAGGCACCTATCTCTTTAATTATGCATCAGAGAACGATGCACTTGTTCATCACCCTAGTAAAAACTTTACTCTTGATTATGATGAGTGAACCACAGCACCAAGTTTTGGCAAATTTAGACAAAAAGCCAACCTGTATACCATGGTTTCGGGAGAGGTGCCTCTTTTGGTACATGAATATCATCCTCCCGCAACTTTTTTGTGTTATATATATTCAGTTGTTTATCAAATCTCTCCGATTTTATTTTGGTTGATCTATTTTCATTCTTAAATATATACATTCCTTATGACTCTTTCCCTCTTCATCAACGAAACTTATGCAAATATTTTCTCCAAATCGAAGTTCGGGATTTTATCATTTAGAACAAATTTCTACAAATAGTAAAATGAAGATTTATAAAGGCTTGGTTTATCAGTGATCTCATTAGTATCTTATCGTTTAAATAAATAGCGTTAAATAATTCCATCCTCAACATATAGATGGCACTGTGTTCTGTTTACTAAATCAAAGTTCATTTTTACCTCGATCAACGAAAATTTCTGCATCTATCTTAAATAACTACGTTATTAATTTCTGTCGTTTTAGAGAATTATTTACTCTAATGAACTACATAACGAGAGATTTACTCTCCAAGATTGGAATGTTGTCAACGTCCTCCTAGTGCATCCACTATAAATAACAGTTTTCTTCATGATTATTCTTACAACATTCGTTATTTTAGTGGCGAAAATCCACTTTTGACTATCATAAAATATTTTATTTAATCCACATTTATCAACAACTTGTGTATGTATAAAATATTTTCAAAAAGCTGCGTTGAACAATAAATAAAATCTACATATCGGTTTGCAGCCCACTTATTGAATTTTCAAAGTTATTTCCTCCTTAAAAGCCTTTTTGATATCCAAATCAAAATTCATTTCCGTTCCTTTTGTGTGCACGCTAGCATAGTGATTCAATAAATGTCAGAAAAGATAAAAATTCTGTTTGGGGTGATCTTTATTTCACAAATATTTTTTTCTAGGTGATAAAAAACTCGAGATTCGAATATTCAGAGGAAACAAATTTATTTTATTCGAATGATTTGAAACTTTCTTCCATGGGGCCTGCTCGCGTTTTGTGCTCAATCTAAAAGCCTACAAAGTGTCAAATCAGGAAGTGTATAACTTCAAGGTTTGGCTGTTCTCTACATGTGAAAATATGTTTTACATTTGTATTGATGATGTGCACAACTGTCAATTTATCATGAGTTCTCATGACTCATCACATTTACGTTCAAACTATTCGGATAAAACAAATAATAATAATGTTGATAGCACCTTTCAAAACTTTCAAAAGAGCTTTCCATCTATTCCGCCTTAATATCATATCTTTTCAGAACATTCAAGTATATATAAATAAATATTTATTCAAACCGAAGCATTAGATTCGAAATAATTTGCATATAATGCTGTGCATATTTTTCGCCTTGAAAAAAGCTTTGTAAAAAATAGAGACAGAAACACTAAGAAACTTCATGCTATTCCCATCGATTCTTTCACAAGTATATATATATATATAAATATTTACTGGACGAAGTATCTTTATTTTCAAGAACTATGAATGCCGGTCAGGCAGCCTCAATCTTTACGATTACACAAGTAGTGAATAAAGTAGACAAATGGGATTCTGGTACCGTGTAACTACGCAATTGCTTCTACAGATCTGTGGTTCATTCAGAGTAAAATTAGTCGCAAACTCCTACCCAGCATGTTGGCCTGTACTATAGTATTTGGGATTAGTAGAAAGTCAGCAAATATTATAAAAATTCTTTCGAATTGACAACTTCATTTACGTGTAGAGGCTGCCTGGCCGGCATTCATAGTTCTTAATATTAAAGATACTGACTGAAGTATCTTTTATTTTAAGAGCTTCATTTACATACACCAACACACACTCACATACTTGTCTTCTCAAAGATTTTCTCTTATGGGTTTTCTATTTTACGCTTGGTTTTAAACTGAACTTGTATGTTCACGTCTATCCTTATTCAATAGGCGTCAGCTCTCTTACCAAAGGAAAGGTCAACGCTACGTCTAATCTTATTTCCAAACACACAGCGAGATGAACATTTGGTAATTGTGTTGTGCGCTGGAGTCATAGTAACGTATTGATCGTGCCCCATTTGAACATAGATTATCATTATGACCTCGTATCGATCATTCCTCGTTGTGTCGCACAAATGGGTGTCTTGCTTTATTCGTTTCCTTTCACTTCTTTTCTTTTAACCAACTTCGCTTTAACCTGCCTCTTATTAAAGTTTTGACGCCCATTATGTGGTTTTTCCAAGTGAAAGGGCGCCTTCGGCTGATGGTCAATGATAAAAGGTACACGTTGGACCTTGATCAAACAGAGGGTGATTGTTTATGAGGCTATTCACACAATATTATTTTCCTCAGAATCTATTGAATACAACAACGTTTGCTTCGGTATCTCAATGTTCGTGTAAAGTTCATTCAGATATAGATGCTCATGAAAAAAATTGATTTTATAATTATTTATTGATAACATACGTATAAATTAATCATTCATAAATATACTCTGATTTGTGTTGTTTTGAATATTTTAACAACAACTTTTTACTGTACTTACAGTAATGAAAAGTATTGGGAGGGAAATATATTTTTCTCGCTGTAAGGACAAACATAGAAAGTTGTTTTACTTGTAAAAAGTAAACTTCACACTGAATAGTTTCCAATTTTCACATATAGATGGCGTGTTATTTCATTTTATTTAAACCATATAATTCAGAGTAATTATAATAAATGGCTTTTTTCTCAATTTAAACATGTTTTGGTTCCTATAAATTGGATATAAAATTGTCCTTAAACTTGAAATTTAAAAAATTCATTGCACAGGTACCACCGATATAGCCCGCAATGACCTTTTTAGTTTTGAGTTATTATCCCACGCTCCGACGAACTCTTTACTTTTCAAATTTCGTACGCACGATGAAAGTTTAAAATTCAAAAGATTCATTATTTAAGAGGGTAAGAGCTTTTACGAAATTTTGTTACGAATAAATATTTTTCCAGCCGGATTTTTTGTCAATTTTTCCATATAAATTCCTTATTGACATTATAAATAGGATTTTATTTAGTTTTCAATATTTTCTCAGCTATCGTTATATTTATTGAAAATTATTTAAACCTTTTTGTTTTAGAAATATGAATTAACATATATTAAAGTTTAGAGTTATATTAAATCACACACACACAAGTACACTGCATTTCCTATACTGAGGTTTTAACGCTCTAAATATCAATATTTTTCTTAGTACAATTCAAAGTAAAAAACTAGTCTGTCCTGGCCACTACCTTGGACATGCAAAAAATCGTCTCTCTGACATTCCTCTACATCTCATGTTCGAAGTTAGATTTGTCGCAATAGTATGATTCCTTATTCTACCATACGAGCGAATGCTCTACCCATTATTATATTTACCAATTTTTTAATAATTTATATTTAGATTGTGTATGTCTCTCTCTCTGTGTTACTGTTGATTGAGGTTTGTCTGGATATACTTTCAAATATTTAAAAGAAAAAACATAGGATATTCGTGACAATATTCATTTTTATGTAGATAGAATTTCAATCGTTTCGAAACTTTAAGTTGTTAGCATTCTTGTTCGGGTAATTAACCACAATAGCGTGGTTTGGTCACTAAATGTCCTAGTAAACAGATCCACCTTGCCGAAAGAACTGACCATTACTAATGAATAAAAAAGAAAAAGGCATCTCCTTATCGTGAAACTAAAGGTTTCTGATGGCTTGCACCATCTGTCGGGATAAATATCAACTATTCGTTGATTTTTAATCATTCCAGAATTGGCCAAATACCCATTCATTTTCACAATACTAATGAAGTTGGTCAGAATTGACGGTCCTTATAATCTCACTGTGGGGAATAGGCAGCAAAGTTTGCTACCATCCGTACAATTAGCTTTCCAATCGTTAGCTGATTTGCATGCAAATTGGAATGCAGGCTCCTAATGGCCCGAGCAAAAACGGCGCAGTCTGGAGGTCAAGTTAAATCTGAAAACGGAAATTGCGAATAAGATTAAAGTCAGTTTACCTTGCCTTGGAAGATGATTATTTTCCCTAAATGTTTGGGGCAAATAAAAAACATTTATCAATTCCAAGTAGAATTTTGTTGGTATGTTAAATTGTTCGATCGAAATAATTTTAGATTCTTAAAAAAATTACTTGAACAGATTTCAATAATGAAAATGGAAATTAGCCAGAGACGAAACAGAATACAGCCATCGATATCATTGGCGCTTTTCCAGAAGTTCTTGTTTAAAAAGAGAGTTGTAGCTTTAACCTTTGTTATTAATGTGTTTTGAGGATGGTTTTTTATATTTATAAATGTTAAAAAAACTATCCTCTCCATTTTAATAAATAGAACGATTTTTTTCACATGAATACTATCCTTCCGCAAATATCTACGGCGCTTTAATTTTTGTATTAATTAGATACAATATATCATATATCTTTCGAAGCGAATTTCAAGCTAGGTCCTTTCAATATAATATATAAAAATGCTTAATCATATATAAAAAGACTTTTAAAAATTATCAAAATTTTTATATGTACTCACTGACAAAAACCTTAAGGAAGTTGTACTTTTTAGCATGCATATCAGGATTCAGACAATAATTCTGAAAGATATTTGATACACAGTGACCTTTATCGAAGACACAAGATAACCAAGTGTGAACAAAATTGCCTCTGTCTCTTTCAAAAAAAAAAAAATCAGATGACAGGCGACATCAAAGACTTTCCACTTCCTTAATTTTTGTCCATGTGTGTATTATTTTTTTTCAATCAAGGAAAGATTTATTTTTCCCAATACTTAATAAATTGTTTTCAGTGGGAGAAGAAATGGGGAGATCTCTCTAAAAGAAAATGAAAATCAGTCAACCTTCGTTGATGTCCTCCATATCACTTGGAAAAAAAAGTATTTAATGGAGTTCCATTTATTTTCAAGGAACTTTTAGATTGAATTTTTTTTATCCAGTATTTGTGTGTGTGATTACTCTTATTGAATATTTCTTAAATCCCTAGGCCTAAAACAAGTTTGTGCTGACGAATGTTGCTTTTTTTTCTTTCGATTCGTTTGGAGAAAAAAAGGGGAAACCTTTAATCTGTTTGATACTCAATTTCAACTGCGAAATTAATGCACCTCATACCGCAAGCGTGGATATTAGGTTCATTTTCAAGAAAAATATTTACTTATGTTAACTTATTTTAATTAATTTCTCTCTCTCTCTCTCTTTCTCTCCAGTTCAAAAATTGATGGAAAATTTTGTGCAATTTTCTTTTTTTATAAAAGAATTATTATCCTTGATATATTGATTTTTCCCAACTGTTCTTAAGCGCACGAATTTAAATCTAAATTAAGGAGGTCATCATTGAAACTAACTAAGCCTAAAAAATGTAATGAGGACCTGATGCAAGTGACAAGTCATTAAAAGGAGGGAGTTGCCCGAATTGAGGCCCTTAATCTTTTGCCTGAGCTCTTAAAGATTTTTTTTTTATTGGAGAAAATTGTACAAAGTGTTTTTAGACACAGAAATTTTCAAATTTATTGAAATGAAGCTCTTTAAGGTCGTTGAGGTACATTCTTCCTCGCGCTGACGAGAGCCAACAGCCTTAAATGCGTACGTGGTTGGCTTTTCTTGATTAGTCAGAAAAGGTATTCGGCGAATAAATTCTAGAATAATTAAATACCAACGATTATAAATATACATACAGTTAAACCTGTTTATAGCGCCCCCTCTAAATAGCGCCTTCCTCTCTATAGCGCCCGATTTTACACATTAAAATGTAAACATTTTACATTAAAAGTGACCTGTCTATAGCACCCCCTCTCTATAGCACCCTATTTTGGCGAGTCCCAAGAGGGGGCGCTATAGACAGGTGTTTAACTGTATATAATATTTATCTAAAACACAGATAGCACAGCCATCAGCAACTTTCAGTTGCATGATCAGGAGATGTCCTAAACTATTAAAGTTTCAATTAGAACGTTTGGTTAAGGATCTCAAGCTGATGGTTTATGGGATGTTCTTCAGAGATGGAACAATAATAAGAGAGTTCAAATATACTACTCTTTTCATTATAATTGTTATAAAGGTGACATAAAAAGTTATTTACAATGGACAGGGCAATTACAATTCACTATAATGAAATTTGGTATTTGGAATGAGAAATAATCCACCGCAGGAGTTCTGGGTATTCAAGTCGCTTCATAAGTTTGTGTTACATAGCCGTCTACATTTAGCTAATAAGAAAAAAATATTTTTTATTTTTGCTTATTCCTAGTACACGTGGTACAGGCCATGATAATCATGGTGGGTAGAAGTAGGCGACCGCTTTTACTGTAAGTGCACCACATGTCTACACATATGAAAAGCATTGAGAAAAATGAAAAAAATTCCCACAACAGTAAAATAGTTAGTAGAAAGTATCACTAATCATATTGTTTATTTTTAAATATCGGTTTACGGTCAGGTTTGAATTTAAAAAACGCAAATGTTTTCCTCAAAGTTGATGTTGAACTACCTCGCATAACATTCAAACCAAATTTGAAGTTTAATCGTGATGTTAATTATGAGCTCTCAGAATAAACTAAGTAGAGGGGATAAGTTTCAGTTTGTAAAATTCCCATTAGTACTACATACCTAAATTTACATAAATCAGAGAACTATAAAAAAAAAGATTACACGGGTAACTTCATGTATGAAAAGTATACATTTATAGCAAGTGACATATACATGTTTGCGTGAGAGGCAAAAATTCATATACGGAATTTCATATATGAAAGTACATATTAACAACAAATACATGTGTGTATTAATACAGCCGACGCGCTGACGAGGGCCAACAGCCTGAAACGCGTACGTGGTTGGCTTTCTTGATTTATCAAAAAAGTTGCATTTGGCCAATATTCCGTAGTGAATAAAAATCAATGATTAGTTAATATTTATTCCGGCAGATTACACAAACCAACAGCAACTTTCAATTTCACAATCAGAAGATTCCTTTTTCTTTATTTATTCACCTGATCCTACAATTTCACGTTTATACTTTTTTTTCATGAGAACTAAAAAATGATCATACACGGAACTTCAAATACGAAATGTCTCTTTTCTTTCGAATCCCAGTATCTGATAACTAGGCATCTTTCATGATGGAGTCTGTTATTGTGTTGACTTTGGTGGTGTAAAGGGATAATTTATCTGTACCATAGAGCAATGAATAGGGCCAAATGAGGCTGGTATCTTGCGACATTTTGGTGCGTAAGAGAAGCATTTTCCTTTTTCGTTGAATGTATCGTAGTATGTCTCACTTTAAATCTGGAAACCATAGTGATGTCGTACCCATTTAGATCAAATATGAAACAGTCCAATTGATACCAAGCGCTATGTTTATATATGGAGAATCCGAAAAATCTTATACACGATATTTCAAATATAAAAGTGCACAAGGATATCAAGCGCTAGGGTGAGATCCGGGAAAATACATATACACCGAATTTCAACTATGATAAGTACAAATTTATACTCGAAAGCTGTACCCCTACACCTCATTCCGTGAGATCTGGAATTTGTGTAATCTTTACACAAGGGAATAAAAAACAACAACAACATATTTATACCAAGCGCTATAAAGTTTGAGCAAAGTGCAGGAGAGAAACGAGTACATCATCACCTGTATTCAGTTCACTCTAACAGTGTCTATATTAAAATAGCGGGGAAGAAACGCATCACCTGGTCAACAGTTGCTCTTTCTACCAAACGATCTCCCCCTCATTCCAAATTCATACGCAAGACAGTTGTGAATTATTCATAAAATCGTTTTGTTTATTTTGTATTTTTCCCTGCAATATGGTCTGGTCGATGGCTCTCAGTTCCAGGGTGTCAGGTGACATTTGGGACGAAGAGAAGTTCCAGCTGTCGCTTGCCGCCTTCCTTCCTCGTTAGACATTCCGTCTTTCTTCAGATATGTACGTTCAAGGACCTTCAGGAAGAGAAGAGAGTAAAATGTGTTATTTTATAATTAGTTTTAAGAGTTACACCACACATTTATATTACTTACTGTTTTACACACACACAGTGTCAAAATTTTAACTGCATTAACCTACTCAGCGTAGATCAAAAGAGATTTATATGGATTAGTTTAATCAAATATAAATCTCCTTGGAGATTTATATTTGATTAATCTAATTGATACAGAGGATTATAATTCTAATAATATGGATTAGTCTTGCAAATAATCCAAGAGGAGCTGAGAGCCATTATGACAGTCAGATTATTATACCGAAACAGCAGGATTAGTGAGAGCAAAAATTAGGCAAAACCAAAAGAAACGTCATAGAGAGCTCGAAGCATACTACAATTACAATTATAATTGAGGTGTACAATTAAGATGCGCAAGGTAGGTAATAAAATTGAGCTTTGCTTAGTAGCTCTTGAAAAGACAACACCCAAACGGTTTTCAAACCCACACCAATATTTATCTAAAGTTTTTCGAGTTTCTTCTAGTAGTTATGAAATTATTACACGTAATAAAGGGGTAGATTATCTCTGAAAAGGGCATCGGAATAAGTTTTAAGCAGCGCTTAAGTCTATAATATATACATAAAATCGCGAGAGGATGTTATTCATGTACATAAAGCGGTATCTATGCCTTTTAAAATACATTAAAATAATGAAACAATGCCTTTTTGGTTATCACTCTAGTACAAAACAGAGTTGGTGATAACGATGAGTCACAACACCAGTTTTGGCAAATTTAGACAAAAGCTAACCTGTATGAACAAAAACCGCTCTGGTACCGATGATGGTCAAAGCCCTATGCCATGGTATACAGGTTGACTTTTTGTCTTAATTTCCCAAAACTGGTGCTTTAACTCATTCTTTATCACCAGCATTACGTTTTGTACTGGAGTTATAAACCAAAATACATTGTTTGGTACATTTTTAAAAGGTAATAAACTGATAACAGAAGTATCTATTCTAACTAAGCAACTGAACGTTACTATTATGATTGGCCAAATATCCTTTATTTCTGAAAATAAAATAGAAAATGTTAATTTGTATTCGTACCTGATACTTAATTATCCATAAAAATATACCTAAAGTACCTAAATTATTATAATATACTTTTTGATAGGTTTATATATTACGGGATTCGATACTGTATACAATTGGATGGCTTGTTGTTGCTTTGGACACTCACGGCGAATATTCTTTCAAATAATCGTTTCTTAAAAGGACTTCTCATTAATTAATGAATGGGAATTTTTGAGACCAAATTGTGAATAACTCCGAGATTATATATGTAAAAGACAAATAAAATAAGAAGATCGGTGTATTGAAATTAATTGACTAGACATGGGGGTTAGTCTTCTTCCATGTCAACAAAATACAAATTCAGAATGTCCTAAATGTTTTCCCATTCTAGGGCCACAGAGTGGGCCATGTGAGTTGTTTCAAGTCATTTTTCCTTAAAGTTCCAACAAGAAGACAATGATGCACACACACAAAGGCATCTCTTAATCAACCAACTGAAAACTACAACAATAATTATGCTCTCTTTTGTAATAAACATCAGCCTAATGTTGATTTTTATTTTAAATAAAAAAATATAGATAAATAGTATTAGATTAAACCCTTGGTTTGTATAAATATTTTGATTTAAAATTATCGAATTTGATACACACACAAATAGTATATGGGTAAACGATTAAACCAAGTGTAAATTTTGAAATAAAAATAAATAAAATATTTAAAATATTTAAATTAATTCAAATATTGTAAATATCAGGCAGCATTCTCAAGGAAATAGGGTTTAATAGGGAGTATGGCGACCTCTGAGAGTTATAAAACTCTCACAAAAAGCTTTCATTATTATTAACATGTTTTGAACAAGTTTTTTTGGGCAATAAAACTTTCTCCTCCAAAAGAGCTAATTTTAGTTCGAGGAGGGTTGTGGAAGGGGGTGGATAAACTCCAATGCGCCTCCCTAAGACATCCAAGACATCTGGGGGCCAATCCATCCTCTGAATGGCCTCACTATCGAGAAAATATTGACCAGCACTGCCCTATGTGGACGTGCATTATAAATTAACTGTAGGACAAAGGCAGCTCTGAAAGATCTCGCATAGGGCTTAAGAATCTCTCACGTTCTTTCAAATTTGGGCAGTAAATATATCTCCTACAAAGGGGCACGCTTATTAGAAATTGAGCCAATCCAGACAATGAGGTCCGTTTATTAAAACAGTCTCTTTCTCTTTTGTGAATGGGCAGGAAGAAGGTCCAATATTCTCGCCAGATGAAAACTAGTCGTAAATCGGTTTTGAGACTAAATCTTGACTCGTCACAAAAGACAAACATGAGCTCGGTGATCAAGGGTCCAGGACCGATGATCACGGCACCAATACAAGCGGGCTATCTTGTTAGAAGGAATAAGAGGGATACATTCCTTTGGTTGTCTTGCATTAATAAAATTATTCTGAAGCCTTCGATAAACAGTTTGACTTTAGACTCTATTTCCAGGGGCACAGGAAGCTCATTAGAGAGCTGAGTATCTGTAATAATTATATGGCACTTAGTAGCCAGTGTGTGTCTCTTTATGCTGAGGTAAATTCAGCCCTGCCATGGTTTTATGTTGATGGTTTCCGTTTCAATTAACATTGAGTCACCTGGCAACTTCAGTTTGGTATTGACCTGCTTCCATTCTCCCAATAGTTCTCTGTCATAAAGCATAGGATAGCGAACAAGGTAAAGTTATTATGTCATATTTCTTTCAAAATGTTCAAAATTTTAATAGCACGGCAGTTATGATGTTTTAACAGAGCAAGCGTTTATCAAGATTGATTTATAATTTCATTTTTCCAAGTTGAATAAATTGTTATAATAGGTAAATTTATCATATAATTTTGCAATTTTTTTCCAATATATTTTAGTCTGTCTAGCTTCAACAAATATAGAGTTATATTTTGAAAAAAAACACTTGTTCACTTAATTATGGCCATCAGTATATATGCCA
>CP092886.1:12908789-13004356 GCA_030710605.1 Cordylochernes scorpioides
TGGGTAGCTCCGACATCTCCTTGAGACTTTGGTTTTCCAAGAAAGAACGCTTAGTCTCTTTCCTATCCTACTCCAATCAATACCTGCTGTTGTAGAGCCAATCGCCTTCCCTTAACTATGTTCCTGTGATTTCATTAGTCAGATAACTCTGTATGTTGGCCCTAGAGATCTGACTGCATTTCCTGAGGAATAGTTCTAAATTAGAAATCGAATCGATTTCTCTCTTCCAATTGACATTGTCAAATAAATTTATTAAATTAAATTTTATTGCCCTCTATCGTTAAAATTTTACACAAATAAATTTACTGGCAATGCGTTTCTTTTTTTAAATCTCTACAGACCTTACTGCAATGATATGATTTAATGAATGAGAGGGCTTGGCTCATCAGTAGTGAACCCTCTCAGCGGTTTCGCCAAATTAATCTCTAGACCGCTCTACTATTGTATTGGACTGGTTTTGTTATATACCCTGCATTTTCTATGGAAGGCAGCTAAATGGTGTTTAGTGAACTATGGACATAAGCTTATAGGTCTGTAGAGGTAAATACATATAAGCTTATGTCCATAGTTCACTAAACACCATTTAGCTGCCTTCCATAGAAAATGCAGGGTATATAACAAAACCAGTCCAATACAATAGTAGAGCGGTCTAGAGATTAATTTGGCGAAACCGCTGAGAGGGTTCACTACTGATGAGCCAAGCCCTCTCATTCATTAAATCATATCATTGCAGTAAGGTCTGTAGAGATTTAAAAAAAGAAACGCATTGCCAGTAAATTTATTTGTGTAAAATTTTAACGATAGAGGGCAATAAAATTTAATTTACTAATATATAATGGTTATGAAAACATGTTTTGCGCGGAAGAGCTTTGCTCGATGCAATACCTTTAAAATTTATATGTATGTACCTCTACAGACCTATAAGCTTATGTCCATAGTTCACTAAACACCATTTAGCTGCCCTTCCATAGAAAATGCAGGGTATATTACAAAACCAGTCCAATACAATAGTAGAGCGGTCTAGAGATTAATTTGGCGAAACCGCTGAGAGGGTTCACTACTGATGAGCCAAGCCCTCTCATTCATTAAATCATATCATTGCAGTAAGGTCTGTAGAGATTTAAAAAAATAAATTTATTTTAACAGAAAATCACTCCATGAGAATCCTATATGACAAATCGTTAAAAACTAGTTTTAATATATTGACTTATGTTGAAGTCTATTTAATCTCTCTCTATTCGAACTGTAATACTACTCTTGGATAAGCACCGCGCAAAATGTTCTTGCTGATATGATCTATAAAGATGGCAAGTATTCAAGCCACAAGTTCTTCGACAAGCCAATCCTTCAAAGTGAGTTTCATTGCCCAAGTAGTGTTGTATATATATAACCTACCTACCACCTCATGAACCTCACTTTGAGAGATTGGCCTGCTAAAGAGTTCGTGGCTCGAATTCTGGGAAATCCTTCTTTCTAAATCAAATAAATAATAACATTTGCGCGGTGTCTCTTACAGTGTCTGCCGAAATCCCAACAACCCTAAATCCCGACAGACCAATATCCAGGCAGAGACAAAATCCCGACAGACCACAAATGGTCTTTATTAACATTCCTGAAAATCAAATTGTATTGACTTTGGAAGTCTATTTAAATTATATCAACATCAGGTTTTTTCGGGTTTCTTTAAGAAGTAAGAATGAAGAGGATGCGGAGCCATCAACAGCATCGCATTTATTGTCAATTTATTTAAAAAGACGTTTGTAAATATTGATAGTTTCTAGAAGCTTGTAATATATATTTGATAACTTCATGATTTATTTTTATTTTACATTCTTCATATTTAATTTAATATATTTCAACAATACATTACCGATATTCATCTAAAAGTTAGAGCTGCAATGAACTTTACATAAATTAGACCCTCAAAAACCTTGTAATGGATAAAACATTTCGACGGCTAGCGAATACTTTATTAAATATATAGGTAAATAAATATTGCTAATACTTTTTATTGAATATAAGTAAAAAATAAATTCCCTAATAAAGGCTTTTGTGTGTATGTAAATAATAAATTTAAATATTGGGAAATATAAAGATTGAAAATATTTTATTAAATATAGATATATAATGAGGTTGTAAAGATTCTCTGAAGAAGATGGCATTTGTTGTCGAAATTGTTGGTAGCTTTTTATCTCCTATAAGGCTATATTGCCTTAAATATAGGTCCATCCCCCGGCCAATTGCCTTCTTTGACCAATCCATTTATTTGTATTCTGGTTTGAAAACAAAGAAAATGGAATTTATACTACCCTGGTAATAACAATGATCATCTTCTGAAACCGCATGTGTATATGCGAAACGCTAATGCCATAGGTAAATAATGGTAAAGTAACATTTACCGATAAAAAAGTTTCAAACGATTAGGAAGTGTCTTTTGCCATTAACACATCGAGCTTCATTTACCCCGTTCGCAAATAAGCTCCTATTTAGGGCACAATCCGAATTGAAAGAAAAGCGCGCGATGATGATTTCCACAAATTCCCATCTTCAAGTGTGCCAAGAAAGGAAAACGAATTTCCTCGAGGACAGGACATTTGAATATGTAAATCAATTTAACGACAGGAGAAATAAAATATGCAAATAACCGAAGCTTCCGTGTTAACTGGGGCAAATGGCTTCGCTAAATTATTTTTTAATGTTTTCGAACGCTCTAAAAAAGTAAAATTTATATAACCCATTAAACTGGCTGTTTTAACTCAAGAACCCTCATTTTTCAAGATGGACTTTCTGAAAAAAATTAACGAGTTTCTTGAAAATGTGAAATGTTTCGTCAATTTATCAGATATTCTATATATAAGGGTTTGAAAATGGATCACAATTCATATTTCATTTATTAAAAAGTCTTTAATAAAATATATATGAATATTTTTAAAGGAAATGAATGATATTAATAATTCTTGAAAGATAAACAAGAACCCCTTTGTAAAGATTCTATATTATATATATAATATGTTTATATAAAATATTATATTTACTGTATAATTTTCTAATATATATGCATTTTAAAAATTAAATCGTTCGGCTCCGAAGTTTTAGAATTTAAGATACAGTATGCCTTGAATATATTTCTCAAGTCATATATTGAAGAATTATTTAACACATAGCACTAATTTTTAATACTGATTTTGAATATATTCAAATTATTGATCTTTAATAATATAGATTCGAAAACGCTAATGGTTATTTCATACAATAATGATCATCTCTTCCGCCAAAATTGGCGCTAAAACTATGCTTCATCTCCCCCCGGCAAAATTTCCATCTATAGTTTTGTCATAGATTGGTTCTAGCCACTCTAGCAGATAAACACCTCTTTGGCAATTCTGAATGTCTCATTTGATCCCCTCATTTGATCTCTCATGAAAACAAAGCCCCTTCTGGACTGACGATGGCCATTAACCCGAAACATTGGTTACCAGGTGGGCCCTTTCCCAATTTTCTAAAAGCTCGTGTCGTGGATTTGTCACCGACACAAGTCCGCTAGTTTGCGAACAAAATGTAAAAAATATTTATGTAATGTTTATGATGCAATCTCGTTTTTTACACAATCCATGCCTATATTAATTATTATATTTAATACTTTCACACACAATTTTACTCCAAAATAAGTCAAAATGCACTAGCATTATATGAAAAATATATCGGTTTTCTAAGCACAATTTACCTTACACACCTTGCCCCATCCAGTCCACTCAGCCCGATAGTCCTGTGTCGCCTATGGGTCCGGCGAACTGTCGCTGGTCCACCGGTTCTGGTGCTGCCGCAGCCTCAGGCCTCTCATCCTGGAGGCCTTCTCCATCATCCAGCGGATACCCCGCCTACAAGTCTTCGGGCAAGAACTGGACGACGACGCCTTGGCCATCCTGGCGTCTGGAAAGACCCTCTTATATAAATATGTCCTCGTCATAGAACAGGAAGGAATTCAAGTAGACTTCCTCCCTGTCTGGAGGAGGACCCTCCCTCGTTGAATAAATTTGTACATATTATATATTACTTGTATATATATAATATATTTGTAACCATTGACTTAATAGTCAATATATTTGTTTAAATTGTCTAAGGACAATTTCTTTGTCACATCTTATATAGGAACTCAAGCCGATATTACTTCGCCTCACCACTTAAAGTATGCTTCCCCACTTAAATACAAGTCATTCCTTATCAGTTCACTGACATAGAAATTTGAATGATGACAATGTCCTCATCTGATCATTCATCGTCTCAGTGGCCATAAAAAACGCATAACTTACAACTCCGCAACAGTATAATAAGTTTTAACCCCCTATTATCTGAGCGCAGTGTGTGCTTTAGCATGATGCACGCTCTTGCGATGACTAACTGGCAAAAACGTGATGCTATAGAGTCGCCAAAATTTGTCACGAAAAATGTTTTTATGGTAGATGTGGCTCTTCAACTACACTTTTATTAAGCCTGTCAGGGTTCAAACCTGGAATCTTCTGATTATCCATAATCAAACGCTTTACCATTGTACTTCACGTGAACTATAGCTGTTTATTTTTAGTATCAAATGAAAACATATGCGCTAAATATATTAGAATATACAAGAAGTAACCATTAAATACCCAAGACGTATATATTTAAAATAGACACAATCAAGTTGAGAAGATATTCAGGTGACACAGAGCAAGAATATGTGTCAACTAGATCCTCCATCTCAACAGCCTATCCTCAAAGTTTTCCACAAGATTGCGTAGCCATAGAAAGCTAGTGGAACATCTTTCATGTTAAACAAGTCCACAGAGATTTGTAGCGTTGATATGTTTTCCTTATTTTATGTAAAATAAATGATATTGAATACCTTACATCAGTGGTGTATGGTAAGATCAGAAACTTGGCTGACAAGTAGCATTCCAGCGCCGTGACTGCCGCCATTGATTGAGGCAAGGCGCGCCAGAAGCACAGCTGGCATGGCATTGTGCTACCGCGATTACATTGCTTCCGTCCATAGAAAGAAAATAGAATGGCGGATATTTATAAAGGATTAGATAAACTCTTTTTATTGGGTCACTTGCATCTTTGTAGACTTTGGCCTTGCCCTTTTTCTTAAAGGAAAAGAGAGATACTCTAAACATTTAATAAGATCATTAATTTATAAACTAAATTATGACAATAAGAGGCGTTCCCAATTAGAGAGTTGTATTTATTATGCTGAAACCTTTATCATGTCTGAGGATGATCTAACGTTTGAGAAATTGCCATTTTACCTTTATAAATAAACTTATTGAAATTATCCTGATTGATATATTGTGTATTAAAGGTATCTTAATCTCATGTCCTTGAAGTTCTTCCTCTCTCCACACCACACACACACACACTACTATCTCAATTTTAAATTCAATCTGATACAAATCTATTTCCTTAGTTTTTTTAAACATAGTTGAATTTTTTACATTATGATGAATTTTTACTTCAAAATACAACATACAAGTAGTACTTGTAGTACTACTTTGTAGTACTACTTGTAGTTTGTCCTAAATTCATTTCCGTCTCTTTATCAATTGGAACATATTTATCCAATAAATATCCAGCCAATGTCGTAGGTATTTACGGATTCATAGTCTCCATTGAGTAAAATTGAGAGCTATTGCCCAATATCATAGCATAGAATTTATCTTTTTACACACTTTTCTTGTTTTTTGTTTGCTCCTGACGAGGACAAAAGCTTTTTGTCGAAACGTCGAGGTAATAAAAAAGATTACTGGCCGAAGTGTCTTTATTTTCAAGAAATATGAATGTCGGCCAGGCAGCCTCTATCTTTACGACACTTTTCTAAATCAATATTATCAATGTTAATATATCAATGCCAAGTGAAGTAATACAAACATTTTGTATTTCTCCATTTGAAGTTGATAAGCCAGTAGAAGAGTGTCGTTACTCGAAAACTATATTTATTTTAATAAATAAGATAGGCCTTGTCAATTTTTTATCAATTTTTGAATAACTGTTCACAAATCACTTAAGGAATTGAAAAGTTTTGCAAAGTTTACGAGGTAAAAGAAAAATAACTATAATGAATTTAGAATATAATTTATAGGAAAGAATTCCAGAAACTCAATATATTGTTGTATTTGAATTGATTGAAATATAATTGTTTTCTCGCTTCACTAGGATGTAATTAAATGATAAAGTGAAGCTGTCTCTATGATTGTATCGTTAATCCAAAAGGCATTACACACGATAATAAATTCTCTGGTATTATATATAAATAACAAAGTAGAAGTTTACTTTAATACTTTTTTTATTACCAGAGGCGGTTTTAATTAGCACAAATTGAAATTGATTAAATTAATAAATAGAAAATTGTGAGCGTTCTTTTAATTAGAAAGGGAGTATCAAAAGGAAGTGGTCTAATTGCCTGGAGCTCCATTACTGAATCAAGCGACATCGATCTTGTCCCTGTGGTTCATTCTGAGCTCTCTTTTAATTAATTTAGTTATTAATTAGTAAACACACAAACCTTTCTTATTTACATCAATTTATTAATTTACATATTAGGTTTCATATATAGATTGCTTACTTTACATAATATATATGTATATATGCAAAAAAAGGCGTCTTTTTCAATACAATACCTTTAATAAATGCATAAAAAATAAGATTTTTTTCAATATATTTATTAATATGCTAATGTTATATATAGTATTTATTATTTTTATAAATTTAATTAAATATAATAGGAATGTATTAACATTTTTAAAAGGAATGTTTATATAAGTTTGATGGTAATTTCCTTGAAAATATTATAATTTATTCTACATAAATCAATAGTATTTTAAAATGTATTTATTAATGTATTTCTTATCATTGAATCTCTCTATTTACTAATAAATGTAAATTAGACTGATAATTAATCTCCATCTACAGGAATATACACAATAAAGAATTAGAATATTATTTACAATAAAATAAGGGATTAATATGACGAATAATAAATTTTAATAAATATGTAAATAATCTGTATGAGGATAAACAAAGTAATTACTTTTTTGAACTTTAAAGAAAGAGGATTATTTTTTTTAATATAAATTTTAATAAATAATTAAGAAAATGGCCTCTCTTTAATTAAGAAAATTTAATAAGGAAATTTTCATTTGAAAGAGATGTTTAATATAGATAGGATATCGTGATCGATAAAAAGATTACTCCTCCTCTTCTTCTTCTTTCTTATCTCCACTCAATCGTATTAGGGTGTCATGTTGTGATCCTTGATGGTGTCTGTTTGATAACCATCATGAATGGGTGAAGTAGAATGCGTCTGCCTTTGTCATTAAGACTGGAAGCACTACACAGTGGCAGACCGACTTAGCTCCAAAAGAAATTGTCGCCTCTGACATGAGGAACAGACGCCATGTGCTGCTGCTCCTAACATGAAGTACAGACTCATCCTGTATCCCTGGATTAGGAGCCCTTACAGGGTACTATCAATCGGGCCAGCTGAACCCAGCTTTTTTAGTGAGCTTGTTACTGCTCCCCCTCCTCCTTTTTTCATCCGGGCTTAGGACGGGCAAAGGCGGAGTTAAGATTACTCCTGTACCTTACCACACTGAGCCAGTATTTTCTTTACTTTATTCTATTTCTCCACAAATGTAATAATTACGTGTTTTGAACTATTCAAAAGTCTATAATTAAACGAAAGTATCGTATAGTAGTTGTAAATTCAGGTTATTCGTCTAGTTATTCTATTAGTAGAGCCGAAAGTCGTAATTCGACGATGCTCCATTATGTGGCTTTCCCTAATCTAGCTTTCTACAATGGCATAACTCTACATTTCTGGAGATACACTGTTCTTTTGGCTTTTTTATCTATTTGATGTAATATGCTTTGGAGCATTCAAATAGAATAAAAAGATTAGAGGACTTTAACAAAAGGTTAAGAGAAAACTGCTACATCTCTAAATTGTTCTTGAAGGTTTAAATGAGGGCCAATGAGGCACTATAGAGACAGAAGATAATGTAAATGAGCCGATGAAGAACTGAAATTCTTGTGTGTTTGATTCTATCAAACTATTCACCCATAATGGAGCATCCACCGACCCAACCAGTGTGTGTGAATAATTCCACTTGAATTTGGTTACGTTACCATTCATTGCCTCAACTTTAAAAATTAATATAACACTCACTCATAATTTATACACATATATTGCTAATTTCAAATCTTTAACATTTTTGTTTGAACAATATAAAATTTTTAGCTAATATTCTATCAGAAATGAATTAATTAGTGTTATAATAGGCTCAATATTTCATATAGTTGATTTTAGGTTTGAAAATATAATTTTATTCATACCAAGTTAAAATATATTATTGTTTGAATATACAATTCATAATGCTAGTAATTACACAATAATATTGCTGTAGTATCAAGGAAAGAAATCGAATATATGATAGGCACAATTTGGATTATAGATTATAAACACAAGGTAATAAGACCAAATCCAAATAAATAAATAGTGTGTGGACGTTTCAGTAACAGCGTTGTTACCGAAACGTCACACACTATTTATTTATTTGGATTTGGTCTTATTACCTTGTGTTTAAAATCGAATATAGAAAATGTCGATACCCAATATAAAACCAATAACATCTATCAAATCTTTTCATACCAAAAAAAAAACTAAAAAAAAAAGAAAAAGTTATCTTGTGTGTGACAATGCCCTATCGGGGGAGAAAAGACAGATGTCCATGTCTAGCAGGTAGACAACTGCGTGACCTTGCCGCTCCTGTCTGTAAGCTATCTACGATCGAGAAAACTTCATTGATCTCCTATCGGAATATTGATCAGCATCGACCCCAAATCCACCTTGACTTTCTTTCTATTTATTTCTACACAAACCTTCTTCTATGAATAACCTCAAAATAACTAAATTTAGAAGGTTTGATTAGCTTCAGATCTTTCCTAACGATTTTAAAGCCAACTGACATTTCCAATGGGATCGATAGAAGGCGCCGATCGCTGAGCAAAGTATTGACTTTGGGCCTGATGGATATGTAGCCCAGGCCTCGCTTCCCACACCATATTGAATTACGTTGATAAATTACCCAGGTAAATAAAACATACCGCACTTTATTTATTATTTATTTGATTTCAGACTTTGGCGATGTTTTGTGACACGGTTAAAGTTATTTAATGCCTTTGGACACCCCTTCCTTTTTCTCTTCTCCAAAAATAAAAAAAAGATAACTCAATTATTGCGGAAGGATTTTTTGCCTTGTTTTTATTGATCACAACGATCCGGGCATAGAGCTGTCATTTCCACACGGAATTCTTCTCACCAGATCTTGTTTGATGGTCAATGAGATCCAGCACAGATAAATAAGTTCCGAACCTTCGAAGGCCATTTAGAAAATAAAACAGAATCATATGTTTATTTGAGAAATCTGTGATGATATATATATGATAATTACTATAATTATTTTCTGTAGTTATTAAAAGAATAATCACATATGAATTAATATATAGAATTTATTTGAATAGAAATAGGCTAAAAAGTGAAAGACATATTTCCAAAACAGCTTTATTTCGATGCGCTTGCTTCAATACCTTAACCAAGTTTAGCTACGTTATATTTACTTTTAAATCAGTTTCTCCATGGTCCCATTTCTCGGCCATTTTCCATTTCGCCCAAAAGTTTTAGATCAGCCAAAGGTTTTAATGGAAGTTCACGTGCGGCGCATAGTTCGGTAATTTTCCAGTCATGCACATGGGCCAAACTTTCGAAACTCTTTCTTCTTTTGCCCCAACATACTTTTGAATTAAATAAGCTCACATAAGATATATTTATATATGTAATATATTGCTATTGTGCATAAATCTTTACTGTAAAACACAGCCACTCTAAACTCAAATTTCTTCTCGCTTTTAAAAGTTTTAAAAATAAAAATTGAGTTTTATTTATTTATTCTGTTGAAGAGAACTCCATTCTCTATATTACACTCGAAACTTTCTAGTTACGCTTCAGTAGATTTAGATCCTTAGATCTTCTGCTGGAATACATTTGATTACAGAATATAGAGAAAGTAGATTTTGCAAAGTATATTTGTGGGAAACTTTCTTTTATAATTTAAAAATGTAAATATAAAATGTTCTTCTGTATTTATATAAAGTTTTCTGCAGAAAGTCTATGATGTTTTATGTTCTGTAATAGAAGCCAAGTTGAAATGTGTATACACATAAATAATTATTGCAATATAGTGTATTAAACGAACCAACATTTTGATTTTTTTATTCTGACGCTTCGGTGACCCGCTGTCGCCCTTTTTCAAGGTGAAAAATATTCTAATATATATATATCATATTTTCATTGAACAGTTTGGCCACACCAATCTGCTTTATTCAAAACCTCGCACTCGTGCATCGCGTGGATGATTTGTTTACAGGGTTAGAATCCCTGAGGAAGATAGGCAAACAGCCTCATCAAAATATTGGAAGTTATAATAAATATTTTTGATCCAAAATAAGCGTTAATCATTCAATATATATATATTAAAAATAAAGAAGGCATTTCCTGACCACGCGCACATGTGCTTTTTAGATGGCAGAGAATATATTATAAATCTGAAACAACCCGTGCAGAACGTGCAGTTTTCAACAAATATGATTTTTCTATGTCTTATTTGTTGTCCAAATGTATTACTTAAAGTTGGCGAAGGATGGTATTCATGTACCAAAAGTGGCCCTTCTCACCTTGGTTTATTACCCCAATACAAAACGTAATGGTGGTGAGAAAGAAAGAGCCACAAAACAGTTTAGGAAATGTTCACAAAAATATTCAACCTGTATATCATGATTCGGGGCTTTGGCTCTAATCATCCCACATCCAAAGAGTTATGAAATCGTTCGAATTTGTCAAAAAAGGTGTCTAAGCTGGTGAAATAGCCGACCGATTTTCAGGCCAGAATACATCTTATATATTTGTGCGCCGTAGTTTATTCGTTCTTCTATTTCTGGAAGTTGACGATTTTGCAGAAGAATTGTTCAATGAGATGGGGAATCGTCGAATGTCCTTCCTTCTCCTCTACTCTCAGTAATCATCTAACTTGTCCGATGCCGTCCTATAAAGAATAATATCAATCTTTCTTTCGTTGTCATTTACTTGATATTCTTTCAGAACAGATCTATCTCTGTTCTCAGTTATCGTAACGGACCAAGACTCATCAAGTCCCCATCATATGTCACCCTATATCCTTTACATCGTTCTGCTTCACCCTCTGCCAATGAGAGATAGTTTTGGACTTTTCTAGCGCTTTATATATTAGATATATTACATATAATTAAAAAATCGTTTTATTATAAAACTCTTTACTTTCCAATATTCCTATTGAAAAATCGCTAATCTTCTATGTGGATTGTTTAATTTTTAGCCGCTTTTATAACATGCGTTTGATTTCAAAATTTTCATATAAATTTTAGTTATTTATAACTTGTTATATACAAGTGTTACGATGTACTAGAGCGCCATCTGTTATCAAATTATAAAACTATTTTAGAGGCGTAATATTCTTTTTAAAATAAAACAATTTCTACTGTCCTTACTACAAGTGTATATATATAGAAAATAGGTAGCAATAAATTTAGAAATAAAGGTTTCATAGATAATGAAAAAATATATATACAGTAATACAAGCTCTTTGATTTATAGATATATATATATATGTTTGTGTGTGTGTTATTTGGAATTGAACTGCAAAATGCTAAAGATTGTTTCTCCTATTTTTAAAATAAAAAATCAGAATATTTAACAATCATAATATCTTTCGTAGAAAATATTAAATGATATTCTATATTAGATTATATTGCATATCCAATCTTCAAGGATCTCAGTAAGTAAATATGCTGAGAGAAGGAACGCTGAGTCTCCAAACCCGGCGGCAATCGAAGCATTCTTTTGTCAACAACCAGCAATTTTGTGAGTCTCAAATTCAATTTGAATAGTTTTATTTTCTATTTGATTTTTAAAATATATAAACGAAATATTTCGATTTAAATTCAACACTAGTTTATGTAGTTCCTGCGATATAAATTCTTTAAAACTTGATGAAATAAAAAGTTATTTTCCCTTAATGCACATAGACAAAATACTAAAAACGTCAAAAGAACTTCACATTAATGTGAGTTATTGGGTGGGAGCCACACACGGCATAATCCTGTTGGGAAACAAGGCGCCGGTGCTAAAAAATGCAACAATCAATAAGCCAGCACGTTACCTTCCCCATAAAAATTGGCACAATAATCCAATTTCCGCTTTCATGAAAACAGTATTACATTTTTATCCTTTGTCTATTGTGTTTACCATTTCTGAAACGTTGCGTATTGAAAATATTTGGCTCGGTAAGCCAATATATTTATACGTATATAACAATACATATTTATGATTGTTTTACATTTTCAGACCTAAATTTTAAAAAACTGTTAGTTTATATATAATTGAATGTAAAAAACGATTAAATGAAAATCGTATAAGTGAAATCGAAGGTTCTCTCAATAGAGGTTAACAAAACTTGATACAATTTGAATTGTTTTGTGGATATTTGAATTATTTTGCGTGATGAAGGAATCTTTTAAGTCAATATTACCTCGGCAATTTAATCGTGATTTTCATTACTTGATCATCGAATGATAAAGTGAAGATCTCAGCTTCGTTTAGCGCTCACCAGACATCGAGAAATCCGCATCATTGTTAGAATTGCATTCTAAATATTCAATTCCGTTAATCTTCTATCGTCCAAGGATGTAATTGACATGAGAGCCATCATCACCGTGACAGTTAGACTACAGGACATCGCCGATTTTCAGCTAGAAGAAAAGTCTTTGCATTTATGATTAGATTTCGCGAAATCTGGCGATCAGGTTTGAGCAGGTGACCAATTACCAAGTTAAAATTATATTTTCTTTTCGAAACTATAATAGTTGATATAAATGATTTTAACCACACCAAATCAATGGTTGACATCTCACAATATTTCCCTTTTTTCTTATGCTTTAATAAATTGAGACATATCGTCTATTGATTCGCTGTAGTTTATATCGCTCTCTAACTCAATTTGAAAAAATTGTAGAAATGAAGTTTTTTAAATTGTATATATTTTAAAATAAATTATAACACACAAGAACAAACGCTAAACATGCATGCTCTTAGCGTAACAATGTTGCTACCAAACCATCAGGTTCTCATTAGGATTTGATCAGGTTACATTTTATATTGGGAATATGTTCTAAATTTCGAAATGGCAATACTCGTAAAATCAAATTTCTTAACGTTCGGCTTGAATCTTACAGTTTACAGTATGCTTCTAACTACACTCTATACCTTATTTCAACTATTGTTAATATTGTTTAAAAAATTTCTTCTAAAAATTATTTTTTCATCTTAATCGAGGCCTTACTTGTGCAATACAAAGGTTAGTGCGGCGCCTTTATAATAATTTTCCAATAATGGATAAAATGTACGCATTTAATTAACATAATTCAGTAGGGGTGTAAAAATGTGTCATTATGGAGCTTTATTGATTTAAGTGTTGAATGTGCATCATTTACTTTTAATGACGTCCTCCTTTTGTAGATGGATTTCTCTCAGAATGTTTCCTTCGACGCTAACCCTCTAATTTCGAAGTGGGCTATTTTGGGATGAAATTGCGCAGTTAATATTCAACAGGAGTTTCTGAAAGTTTTTGGTTTTTCTTAATGGCATTCATTAAACTTACTATGATGCCGAATTGGCAAAATTACGCTCTTAAGTTTTTTCACTATATATTTTAATTAGGCCTTTTGTGTGTGGGGTACTAAATTTCTTTTTCAGTTTTTCTTTAAAAAAAAACTCAGTTTATTTAATGCTGAAACTAAAAATGATCTATTTTTAATTGGGTTCATATAGAATTTTTGTTTCATAAGACTTTTTTTTATCACACAGAGAATTTATTCTTCTAAATATTATAGGTTTATAGATTTTGGATAATGACCGCTAACTGATAAAGGAAAATTCTACTTGTGGCGTTCATTTCCAGTATGATTATATACGGTGCTCATGCGCTAGCGTACTCCATCATGCACGGTTTGTTAACGATCAATTCCATGTCACACTTGTAAAACAGCTTGGGTAGAGATATCAAATTCCTTGAAGGTTACATATCATAATCATACGCATCTAAAATAATTTCAATTTTTAATAACAGATGGCACACTAATGTAACCTATGTTTTATTCCTATGCTTTGCTGAAAAAACATATCGTTTATTAAATGATTATATTTTTTAGCTATTTAGAAATTAACAACAAACGAGGTGTTATTAAAAAAAAAAACAATATGAAGGCTGGCAAAGCCGCAGCTCAAATTTCGGTCAAATAAAATACTGACAACCTTCTAGCTCGAGAATGATTTTATTATCCGAACTTTATCTGGTGTTCCTCAGCTCCTCATCAGGCTATTTATTTACAATAGCGCGCCTATAAATAACATTGCTTACGTCGACTTATTTTGTGTTTACCTTTGTTACATTTTAACTCCTCTCTCATACACCAAATAATATCAAATTATAAGCTTTTCTTCTTCAAATAAAATACACTTCGGCCAGTAAATCTTTTTAGAGACAATCAAAATATTTACTAGCCGAAGTGTCTTTTATTTGAAGAACTATGAATGCCGGCCAGGCAGCCTCTATCTTTACGATATAAGCTTTTCTTGTTATTAAATTCGGAAAAATGATTAAATGATTATTTTTTACTGCCGATTTATATATATTTTTAAAACTTCGAGAATTTATTTATTTAGTTTATTTTATAATTCGGTGAAGATATGGAACATTTTAGATTAAAAGTGAACCTAATATCGTTATCTATGAATGAAAATTAAAAGTATAAATATTTTAGTATTATATAAGTGTTATTTTAATGTTGCTACTGTAATTAGAAAACTGAGACACTTAGCGAATCAGCAATACATCTTCACAGTAATTTTGCTAATTTGATAACCAGACATCTTTATTATTGCGATAGTACTCAACCGACTCCTCAACCTTTCAGGATTTGGAGACACAAAGGATAAGAGCAATTACAACAATGGGTAATTGTAGTGGACGGGAAAACCCTTCAGAGACAATTAATATTGAACCACAAGCTCTCCAATATTTTATTCATGGTAGTAAAGATTTAGATTTAGTATTAAATATTGTGTGTGTTAATAATAAAAATAATCGGTAAAATTAATAACTTGAACATTTTTTAAATTGTAGATTGATATCTAAAGTAACTAAATTCAATTCAAATAGGTAAACAATACGTGACATGTCAATCACAGCTTCGTTTCCAAATTGACACCATAACCAGAAGTAAATATTTTTTTTACTTGACGTTTCGGTTACTATCGTTCACCTTTTTATTAATATATTAAATTAAAATAAAGGTTAAGAGGCATAAAATATTCTAAAATTTGAAGTTTAGCGTTTCCACATGAACTTCAAATTCTCAAAACAGAGAGAAATGGAAATCACGAGGTAAAAAAACCTCTCTCTATATATATAATATAAATAAAACACACAAACGCTTCATCATTCAAAATAAACTATAAAGGAAAGGGGCACATACACAATAATGATCACGATCATACTCCATCATTTTATTCTGATTTTGTCATTATTGGTATTTATTTTTGGCAGTAATTCTTTTATCATTAATTCTCTTCAACAATGATCATCTTCAACGATAATACTCTTTATTAAGAGTTCCCTTTAACAATGATCTCTTCAGAATTAATTCCCCTTAGCAATGGTTCTCTCTTCGGCAATGATTCTCTATTTGTGATATACAAATTAACAAAATAAAAAAACACGTAAGTGTAGAAAATTTCAGAAGTTTCGTCTATTTACTTACGGTAAGAACAAATGTAAATAAACATGGCTTCTCAAGCATTAATGATATCATATCGCTCTCATCGCAATAAACCAGGCCTTTCTTTCCCTCTCATATATTTATTCTAGCCATTTGGAATGTTATCATTTGTAGGTAAAGAGCAATTGCAGTCCAAGCTTTCATATTTATAAACAGAAGAATATATACACAATTTCCACTCTATGAAACGTCGTTGTAAAAAAGAAGCCCTAGCGCTCTACGATTAAACAAGTGACTAGTGTTGATTCACAGCCCTCGTGACAATCGAGACAAAAGCCAAATGATGTTTACTCTATACTTGACAAAAATGTTTGCTCGTATTGATGCAGAATAAATTGTGTTGTGTTGTCAATGTGTTTATCTGTTGCCATCAGAATCGGCTCTCGATTGATCCATCACGTTAGAGACAGGTAATGCGACGTGTAATTATTTGGGAAAGTATATATTCTATATTATTTCTAAAGTATTGACAATATTGAGCGTTTAATACTTCTTAAATAGTGGCGATCCTCTATCATATTTCTACGATTTTTTTTATTTTATCATAATATTCTTTAAAATGCTTGGTTGATCTCCTATTATATTCTTTAAAATAATTGGTATAGTTTTAATCCTCATTCTAGAAAAAACACAGTAACCCATCATTTATCAGATTAATCACATATTTCTACTGTTTTCTGAACTATTATTTGCAATTTTAGGTGGGAAGGGAGTTTTCGTTTCACGATAATGCAGCAATTCTCCTGCGTCTTACAAACACTTTTTACCCTCTTTCTTTCTATCGTCGAAGATAAATAGGCGATCACGAAGAACGATAGCAAAATGCTTTCAAAATCTTTTATTTTAAATGGAATTTATCGATCCAAGATTCCAAGGCTTTAAAATTGGGTTTCGTATTAAATCTTTTGTCCTTTGGGGACAAATTATAGACGTAATAAGAGGATATTTTCTTATTTGTGTATTTTGGTAAGTAAATCGGATCATTTGTAATGATATCATTGAGGTATCTAAACCTCTTAGGATTGTTTAAGTAGTTGTTCATTCACTTCACGAAATCTCCCTCTCTCGCTTTTTAAGATAACAAGCAAGTTATTTTCAGAATAAATAAATCTCAAATATGTTTAGAGCTAACATCAAGCCTTAAGAGGCTTTATTTTGGTTGAAATATTATTTATAAAATATTTAAAATACGTAAATATCATGAAAATCAGTAAGTTAAAATCGTAATTATAAACAGATAGTTGTCTACATATACTCAATAGGAATTCTGGAGATTAATGCTCATTGCAGTTACATTTATAGAGTTAAAGCTGAGTATAGATATCGTTTGAATTGTATGGTTTTTTAAAATAACGATATTTTAATCAGTACAGCGATTGGTTCTTCTATTAAAACCTTGCAGCTGTTTTAAGATATCGTGATTTGAAATAGAACCATCTATTTATTTTAGCGAAATTGTTATCTACAATTTAAATACAAAGGCTCTCACAATTTCTCTAACGATTATTTTTTCAAAACCATAAAATCGGTCAGCTTTAGTAGGTTTTTCTTTCAGATAAACTAGTTGTGAATAAGTTCCTTGAATTGTTCCATTTTATCGTGTTATCCAACTTGTATATATGATAATCTGCTTTTCGTTATTTGCCTGCAATTTCATAAATGGACATATCAGCTAGGGCTTACAAAACATGCGTATGCATTAATATATGAATGATTGTGATTCGTACATCTTATTGAAATATTTTCAGCGCAGAGTAAATATATAAAAATACATTTACATTTATTATATATCGTAATTTATCACATATGTGTAAGAAGATATTGAGATAAATATATCTTATTGTATACCTAGATGCCACCATAACAGAATCCTCTTTGAAGCTAATTGTGTTGTTGTTGCTTATTCCTCAAGTCGTTTAAACAATCTCCATTAGGTCCCATTGTCTCAGCTTTTCTATTATAGTCCTGGGGTTTTTCACAAGGTATTTTTGGAAGATTTGATACAATTCAATAGATGTTCAGGACTGGCTGGTTGGGAATCGCATTTGTGGCATTTCGGGAGTGTTTTGATTTTTCCATTAAATTTGAGCATTCTAAGATGTCCTGTTCGTAATTTTGAAATCGCCGTTTGTTCTTCCCTATTAAGGGTGTGGAAAGAAGATTCGTTAGGAATGGGGTTGTTCCAGGGGTGGTTAGGGTGGATTTCCAGAGAGAGGTTATTTTTTGTTTGTGGATGGAAGAAATTTCTGAATAGGTGTGAAGCTAATTGTAGGTTTTAATTATCCATTTTCTACATTATTGTTCTACTAGATCAACCATCGTCTTCAATTCGGTAATAACCATTTTTACGAATCCATTTTTTCAATTTTCCATCATAGAATATATTTAATGAAAAGTAAATATATAGAAATACATTTACATTTTTTTATATTTAATGTTATAACACCTTGATAAAGGTTGGCGTTCAGCCAACTGAAATATTAGTAAAATAAATGATATTTTGATCCAATATATGCCTTTTTAATTAGAGATTTTTATGGATTGCTCTATTTTCAAAAAAGAATTATATATCGTAATTTATTACAAATGTGTCAAAAGGTTTTTATAAATGTATCTCATCTTGTAATATAAAATATATTAAATGTATATTTATTCAATTTAGTATATTTATATATATTTAAAAAGGTCTTTTGATAAATATATCTTCTAGATGTCACCAAAATAGAATCCTCTTTAGAACTAATTAATCGGTTTTACGAATCTCTCTTTTTTTAATCCTCGAGCATAAAGTTATTGCCTTTAATATCTTGTATATATGTGAAAAAACGTGTTGATAAATATATTCTCTGATGCTATCAAATTAGAATCGTCTTTGAAGCTAATTGACTGTTTTTTCAATTCTATCTCCGTTATACGAGTATATATATTAACCTCCATCATAAAAATATATTTAATGACGAGTAAATGTATAGTATTTAATTTATTATAAATATTTAGTATCTTGTATATGTGTAAAAAGTGTTTATAAATGTATCCTCTGATACCTCCAAATTAGAATCGTCTTTGAAACTAATTGATCGTTTTTTACGAAACTTTCCGTTCTTTTTATCCTCCATCTTAAAATTATATTTAATGAAGAGTAAATATATAGTATTTAACATATATTATTTTCATTCAGTATCTTGTATGTGTAAAAAGGTGTTTATAAATGTATCGTTTAATGCTATACCAAATTAGAATCGTCTTTGAAACCAATTTATCGTTTTTACGAAACTTTCTGTTTTTATATTATCCTCCATCTTAAAATTATATTTAATGAGGAGTAAATATATAGTATTTAACTTATATTTATTCAATTTAGTATCTTGTATATGTGTAAAAAGGTGTTTATAAATGTATCCTTTAATGCTATACCAAATTAGAATCTTCTTTGAAACTAATTGACCGTTTTTACGAATCTCCCCGTTTTTTAATCCTCCATCATAAAAATATATTTAATGAGGAGTAAATATATAGTTTTAACCTATATTTATTTCATTCAGTATCGTGTATGTGTAAAAAGGTGTTTATAAATGTATCCTCTGATACCTCCAAATTAGAATCGTCTTTGAAACTAATTGACTGTTTTTACGAATCTCTCCGGTTTTTTTTTTAATCCTCCATCATAAAAATATATTTAATGAAAAGAGTAAATATATAGTATTTAATTTATTCTATTTAGTGTATCCATGTGTAAATGTAAAAAGGTGTTGATAAATGTATCCTCTGATGCCACCAAATTAGAATCGTTTTTAAAGCTAATTGTAGAATCCAATTATCGACCTGTTACAAGACGGTTCTGCTAGACGAGCCAACACCTTCAATTCGGTAATGACTGTTTTTTTACGAATCCGTTTTTTTTTAAATCCCTCTGCGACCCGTAATCCCAGCGGACGACAACAAATCTTCCAACTTCGCATTTTTCCCAATTAAATTTAGTCCGCGTTTGACGCTAATTGGAAGGACAGTCTGTTTTTTATGAGAAGCGACAAATTTGGTCGTTTATTCACATCGAGCCCAAATTGGATTTTGAAACTTTTGGTTACTTTTCCAATTGTGTCAATCTTCTATTTAGAGCTCTAAGTGAGAGAAATTTTGTTTCTTAAATAAATCTAGCAGGTGAATTTTTAAACCAAAATCGTTTCGATAACTTTTATGAAATATATTTAGCAATGAATAAAAAGCTAATTTATAATATTTTAGTTGAGTTGATATCACCGGAATATTGTGTAATATCTGGAGGAAATGTTTATTTAAATAAACCGATGATCTCTGAATTACATTAAACCTTTTATATAGGCCTGTTATTTTGCCGTTTTTACTTAGTCATGCAATGTACGTTGCCAATAAACACGCACAACATAGTATCCAATGTAAATATTGAGATGGCCAAGTCTGCCCTGATTAAACCCCGATATATGACATTCTGGAAAAGGATCCAAAGCTACAGAACAAACAAGAAACAGAACACCATATGTCTGAAATGGTAATTATTTGCATTATTTAGGTTGATAGGTGTGTTTAAGAGTCCATTTCAGGTCTATATTCGCTTCTCAATGTATTTTTAATATCACTATGATGTATTAGTGCGCCTTCTGTTATTGGAATGGGCAATACTCGAAGCATGTATTTATGTATTTATACTGCCTTCAAAACTCATGTCCATTTTGTTTCTTCAAAAAGCTTTTTCAAAGATTCCTTTTAAGTACTGGATACGAAGCAGAAAGCCCAAAAATCAATATTAGAACAGTTTGGTAGATTAAACTGACGAAACCACTGGGAGGATCCACCACAGATGAGCCAGGTCCTCCCATTATTTCTATCATTGCGGTAACACAAGTATAAATTGTCTTATTTGCTCTATTAAAAAAACAGTTCTGTGTCTTATAGTGCATTAATAGTTTCTACCTCTAATAGTTGGTAGAGACTCTCCTAACTGTGTGTAGAACTAAAATCTTTTGTTTTCTAATCAAATCGAAGAAAGTTGTGCCGACGGCCCTTAATGGGAGGCAGGGCGACGGTAGCCCAGAAAATTGACCTGCGGATTAGAAACGGGCCTTGCGTGAGGCCCTGCATGGCACGCCAAGCAGCAGGTTGTCTGAACTCTGCCCTTATTCTGCTAGAACTCTCGCCCATTTGAACAGTTTTTTTTAGAACAAGCGCCACTTAGCAATATATTTTTTATACATAACGCTTAATGTGCCAGCGATGGGATATATTCAAAATCGAGTGTGTTTGTTTTATATAGATTACTTCTCATAAACATAGTCTGAAAAAGTCCTTTAGATATTCCAATTCTATATATTCAAGTTGGTATTTTTAAAAAATGGAGATCACTTATAGAGAAGTTTTTTATTTGAGCTTATACCGCTTATACCAACGTAAGCCTTCTTACTATATGGCTCTTTTTCAGAAATCTTATAATTTGGTGTGGAATTTGTTTGATGAACAGTAAATAATGGATGTGGTAAAGATACAATATTCAAAAATATTTAAGTTGAATATATCGCACTATATATAGAGCAAGTTCTATATATTATATGTGTATTTGTGTGAATCTTTTTTCGTCCGATAAAATTTATTTATATAACTTTAATGGGATTATCTCGGATCCTCTTATAATTCCTTCCGCGCTATGAAAATCTTTGAGATAGATGAGATTTATAATTGTCATAGCTTAGTTGACTCATTTTCCGGAACTGGGACCCAAATTAATCTCGAATGTCTCCCCGACGGGCCACAAATTAACCGCCGACTAGTTTAATGATTGCCCTGAGCCGCATCACAACCGCCGGTAATTGAATGACCGTATCGGCCCGCGCTACAAGTCAACCACAGTTTAGATTAATGCGACACGCGCCAAATTAATTACTGCCCACTTCAATAATTGTCCCAACCTAGATCAACATTGTTCAGTTCTATGATTGCTACAATGTAAAGCACAAATTTACACTCACTACATTTGTGATTATCTTAGTCCAGACTACATATTCAACATTTTCCAGTTCTGTAATTTACCAAAGCACAAATTTACACTGACCATATATATGATCATCCTCTCTAGCCCAGGTTACATATTTAACATCTTCCATTCTGTAATTGACCAAAGTAAAGCACAAATTTACACTGACCACATCTGTAATTATCTTTTTTTTTAGCCCAGGTTACATATTTAACATTGTACAGTTCTGTAATTTTTACTAAATTAGAACACATATTTACACTGACCACTTCTGTAATTATCCTGGTCCAGGTCACATAGGTAACTTTGTCTAGTTCTGTGCTTGTTCCAAATTAGCGCACAAATTTACATTTACCAGTGCAATAATTGCCGCGGAACTTGGCACAAATATACTACGGCCTATTTCAATAAGCTTCTACTTTACAAACGGCACAAATTTAATCACAGGACATTTTAACAAAGGTTCCAGGTTATGTATAAATTTATTAAATAAAAAATAAAAAATTCACATACACAAAAGCCTTTATTAAGACCTATAGTATTTATAACATGGATTCACCACACACAAGACGTCTGCAAAAGAAAAAAGTTAAAAACTAAAACCTATTTGCTTTTTAATGATACAATATATTGGAGCCATTAAAAATTCATTAAATGTTTAAAAACCATGGCATATATATTTTCCTTATTATTATTATCCAATGATTCTACATGGGGAAATAAAATATTTTATTGTACAGTTGAATGTATGTACCACAAGCTGCTGTATAAATTTATCACTGTTTAATGTCAATGGTTCCCAAACCCCTGAGGTGAGAATTTACCAATTCAATGACTTTCCAAAAGTCTGTCTCAGTATAAATTCACCACTGTCCAGACCAAAGTCTGAAAAGGCTGTCCCATAAATTGTTTACAGCCCAGCTCAATGGTATTACTCTAGGCCACGACACGACCGTCCGGACAATTACCTAATTGCCTCCAGCATTGATTCCGACTTTGTCCGCTATCGTGACCTGAGTTCAACTTTGAGTTTGTTGTCGCAAGAGACGACTGCACTGGTCGGAATTGAATTATCAAATACGTCTGTGCTAACTTCACCGAGTTCTTAATATAATAATATTCGATAAAATTTTAATCTACATGTGAATAAATTCCTTTTTCCTCATTTTTTATTCATGTGGTTTTATTCTCAACCAATACCTTTAGAATATTTTATGGTGATTATCCGGAATTCTTTAAAATCTTTAGACTTGGTAAAAAAGTGCATTCCGAGATCTTGTTAAATGTTCTGAAAGTTAGCAACGTGTTTATGCGTATTTTTGTTTATAAAATTAGAACAAATTGAAATTATTTTAGGGTTTATGAAAAACGATTTTTTATATTTGGTCTGATTGCTCTCTGAATATGAATGATCAATCATCATATATCGTTTAAAATGAAACCCCTCAAGCGCAGATTTTTTCACAAACATTTTTTTTAAATTTTAATTGCGATGAAAATATGAAGTTGACCTCTCATCGATAGTAAAATTTATATCATTGAAACACAAACACAAATTATGAAGATATTAAACAAGGAATATTAATATTGATATATTGTAAAAGCAGAGAGATACAAGCGGCCGTCGCAACAAACAGCGAAACAACATATCGAATTGTCAAAGCAGAGAGATACAAGCGGCCGTCGCAACAAACAGCGAAACAATATATCGAAATGTTAAATCAGAGAGATACCACCGGCCGTCCCAAAAAAACAGCGAAACAACATATCGAATTGACAAAGCAGAGAGATACAAGCGGCCGTCGCAACTAACAGCGAAACAACATATCGAATTGTCAAAACAGAGAGATACAAGCGACCGTCCCAACAAACAGCGAAACAACATATCGAATTGTCAAAGCAGAGAGATACAAGCGGCCGTCGCAACTAACAGCGAAACAACATATCGAATTGTCAAAGCAGAGAGATACAAGCGGCCGTCGCAACAAACAGCGAGACCACATATCGAATTGCCAAAGCAGAGAGATACAAGCGGCCGTCGCAACAAACAGCGAAACAACATATCGAATTGTCAAAGCAGAGAGATACAAGCGGCCGTCTCAACAAACAGCGAGACCACATATCGAATTGTCAAAGCAGAGAGATACAAGCGGCCGTCTCAACAAACAGCGAGACCACATATCGAATTGTCAAAGCAGAAAGATACAAGCGGCCGTCGCAACAAACAGCGAGACCACATATCGAATTGTCAAAGCAGAGAGATGCAAGCGGCCGTCTCAACAAACAGCGAGACCACATATCGAATTGTCAAAGCAGAGAGATACAAGCGGCCGTCTCAACAAACAGCGAGACCACATATCGAATTGTCAAAGCAGAGAGATACAAGCGGCCGTCGCAACAAACAGCGAGACCACATATCGAATTGTCAAAGCAGAGAGATACAAGCGGCCGTCTCAACAAACAGCGAGACCACATATCGAATTGTCAAAGCAGAGAGATACAAGCGGCCGTCTCAACAAACAGCGAGACCACATATCGAATTGTCAAAGCAGAGAGATACAAGCGGCCGTCTCAACAAACAGCGAGACCACATATCGAATTGTCAAAGCAGAGAGATACAAGCGGCCGTCTCAACAAACAGCGAGACCACATATCGAATTGTCAAAGCAGAGAGATACAAGCGGCCGTCTCAACAAACAGCGAGACCACATATCGAATTGTCAAAGCAGAGAGATACAAGCGGCCGTCTCAACAAACAGCGAGACCACATATCGAATTGTCAAAGCAGAGAGATACAAGCGGCCGTCTCAACAAACAGCGAGACCACATATCGAATTGTCAAAGCAGAGAGATACAAGCGGCCGTCTCAACAAACAGCGAGACCACATATCGAATTGTCAAAGCAGAGAGATACAAGCGGCCGTCGCAACAAACAGCGAGACCACATATCGAATTTCCAAAGCAGAAAGATACAAGCGGCCGTCGCAACAAACAGCGAGACGATAATGGCAGACAGCCCTTCGTGTCTTCGACGTATCCTCCTGATGGACACACCGCTCAATTTAGCTTCAACTTTCTCGAAGATATAAAGCCCTCATCATATTTAATAGGAGCTTTAGCTACCCACTTTCGTCTTTTTCAAGATATTCTAAAATAAATTGTTTTTTTTAGTTTCGTTTTTATAGAATCTAAAAAACATTAACGCACACATTATCTGTTTTGAATTTCTCTATCATCATAGAGAGCTAATGCGTTTATGTATCATTCCTTAACATTCCTATTCCTTGACAATATCCACAGTTTGTCGCTAACTAACTGTTTTTTAAATATTGGTTGATCAGTGGTGAACCCTCTTTCATAGGTTTCTGCAGTTTTTTTAATCTAGCATACCGCCTTTTAAAGCTTAACTGTTGTTTATTAAGTATATTAAACCAATGAAACCGTTGAGAAGGTTCACCGCTGATGAGCCAGGCCCTCCCAATATTTTTCATAGCGGTTAAGTACAGTTTCGGGCGTTTAAAGAGTTTAATTTCTTTAAAATATGTTTTCTTCGGTTTCTCTACTTCTAGTTTTGGTATCCAGTCAGATCATTCTGCGCATTTTGAATATTTCTCTTTATTTCTTCGTAGTTTCCGATACAGCCCATCCTCCTACCGTTATCTTTAGTGCAACAGCCCTTAAAATTATTTTTCTTTATTTCTTGAGCATTCGGATTTAATATATGTGTTTACAGTTTAAATCTTACCTAAACTTAAGCGGAGTTGAGAGAGAGAATCACTAATTTTAAAATCATTCTGAAAATTAGGCGCTTGTCAATAGGGATTCAAGTTAACGTCACATGTTATTTGGTGACAACGTGCGCGTCCAACTTGACGTGATGTCGATCCACACATGTTGTAATTGACCCGAAATATTTGGGGCAGACGCTGGCGCGGTGCCAGGAGTCCGCTCGATGGTCGGCAGTTGTGCCAGATTGAGCATCCGCCCTCGAGGAAAATCACATCATCACTAACCAGTAATTAATGTCAGCCTTTCTTTCTCCAACGGGAGTGCTCTCGATGCTGGACGGAGCCAAGGACAAATTGGACAAGGAAATCAATCTCTCCCTATATAGCTGTCTATCGATCATCCTCATATATATATATTCAAGGAATTGAGTCATTCATATATTATAGATAAATCACATGTTTAGGATTCACTTTTTTATTATTATATCTGTTTATAGTTTTATAAAGAAAATAGGTTTAACGTTTATAAATACTAAATATCGATAATAAAAAAAAAGTAACGTCCAAAATTAATATGTATATAAATGTGCCTTTAAATATTTGAAATAAATATAAAATGCGTTTTGTGCAGGAGGATTGTATTTGGTAGATAAGAGGCGTCTGTCTCTCAAGGTCTTCCTTGAAAATTTACTAAAAAGTGACGATTATCAAGAAAGCCTATATTGGCTCAGTACATTTCTGGCTATGAGAGATACCTTTATCGCACATGTTTCAGGTCTTTTTTTTTAAGAATTCCTATTATTTTTATATTAAAATATATTCAATAAATATATTAATGGTAGTTTTGTCGAAAGGATATTGATCTATAAAAAGAAAGGCCACCTCTCCTGTCAAAATAGACACGCAAGAACTATGCGCCATCTATTAACCCTCTCTGAAAGTGAGCCTCCCGGCAAAATATCCAGCTATATTTCGACCATAGAACTAGCCAAGCCACACTGTAAGCTGGACACCTTTTCGTCGAATTCTGAAGATTTCAGGAATCCTTATCAGATCTCGTGAAATCAATTATAGTTCTAGACTGACGAGGGCCATTAGCCCGAAACCATGGTGTCCTGATTGGCGTTTGATACATATAGATATCAAATTACGAAACTATTTTAGACGCGTAATATATATATTTTTAAATAAAACAATTTTAATATAAAAGAATATTACGCGTCAAAAATAGTTTCGTAATTTGATAACAGATGGCGCGCTAGTGCATCGTAACATATAGATATATGAGACCCAACTGAAATATTTCAGGATTTCTAAACTCTTGCAATGAATGATATCAATATTCACATAAGAGGATTGAAGTACTTTAAGCTTAGGACAAATTCAATTTGAGCCTTATCATATCACATCTCTTGTTACTTTTTTGGCCTTCACTAAATGACACCTAAAAATTGAGGACATTTCATATTAAATGACAATTTCTCATTTGTTAGAACAGCCTTAACGACAAAAGCATCTGCAACACGTCAGTTGGGGGAAAGCATGAGTCTCTACAAAGTCTATTGTACGAAAATGTGACTTCTGTAACCTAATTCTGCGTGGCAAGTCATTAATTATGCTTCTTTAACACTCTAAAATAATACACGCCTACTAAATTCCTTGTTGTTAATCATATTTTTAAAAACTAAAAATAACTTTGTTGTGAGTTCATTCACTTTGTTGCAATCAAAGACGACATGTTCAACGTTCTCAGAGACTTTGAAACAGTGTGATTTCATAAGTTTATTTTATTTTGCTAAATCTAATGGCGTAGGTTTGAACCAGGTGTGGCCAGTAAGAATCCTGTAATTACTACCGACGTGGAATCGATTCCTGATTCGAGAGCAGAAAAGAAGGAAGAATGCTGAAAGTATGGGTTGTGTTTTGGAAGGGTTCACTTTTTGTTCCAATCTGACTAAACTTTGGAAAAACGAGAGTAAATATTTAACGGGTTAAGACGAAAGACTTTCAGGGAAGAAATCGAGGAATCTATGGAAAGAGTATGGGAGAAAAGAGAGAGAGGCCAAGCAGTTGTCATAGGTTTCTTCATGTCCTTTGACTCAGAATAGATAAATGCTACATCCTGCTACATTGAAAATAAGGCTGCCAGGATTCGTTCCTAGAATCTTCTGATCCATCGTCAGCCATTTTATCCGTTGTGCTGCTCCAAATACGTCATAAATTACCTATATATAATACAATAAATATTTAGCATATTTTATATGTATCGCAAATGGGAAAATTTAACATAAAGTAGACAAGAACCAAACAAGTAGACAAGACGTAGACAAGAATCAAACAAGAAGTAGACAAGACGTAGACAAGAATCAAACAAGAAGTAGACAAGACGTAGACAAGAATCAAACAAGAAGTAGACAAGACGTAGACAAGAATCAAACAAGAAGTAGACAAGACGTAGACAAGAATCAAACAAGAAGTAGACAAGACGTAGGCAAGAATCAAACAAGAAGTAGACAAGACATAGGCAAGAATCAAACAAGAAGTAGACAAGACGTAGACAAGAATCAAACAAGAAGTAGACAAGACGTAGACAAGAATCAAACAAGAAGTAGACAAAACGTAGACAAGAATCAAACAAGAAGTAGACAAGACGTAGACAAGAATCAAACAAGAAGTAGACAAAACGTAGACAAGAATCAAACAAGAAGTAGACAAGACGTAGGCAAGAATCGAACAAGAAGTAGACAAGACGTAGACAAGAATCAAACAAGAAGTAGACAAAACGTAGCCAAGAAGTAGATAAGAAGTAGGCAAGACGTATTTAAGAAGCAAAAATAAGTTATTAATTTATCCACTGATCTCAGTATAATTTCACCTTCATCAATATAAATAAGGATCTACAAGTTTTATTTTTTACTGGGGTGATAAACATGAAACATAAAAGGGAGAGGTGCCCCTCTTTTGGTGCATATATATGTGAACACAAAAAGAGGCACCTCTCCCTTTAACAGTGCATTTTGTACTGGATTGATAAACAAAAGGCATTGTTTTAAATGCATTTTTAAAGGACAGGTGCCTATTTTGGTACAGCAATACACCGTCTGTTGTGATATGTTAAATAACCTATAATAATGTTACGTAGTGTATTTATTATTGACTATACAAAATCATGGCATTTGTCAATTGTTTTAACTTTATGTAAAATATCTGGATGAAATAAACATTCAGTTCAACTTGTAAGGCTGGAACGAATCTTATTCAGATAACACTTAACAATTACAACACCGTCTTCCCGCAATTTTATGTTATATATATAATTTTCCTTCTCACATGCACAACACAAATAAATATAATATTAAACTATTTTCAAACCAATTTTCAAATGTCCATAAAGATACAAGTAACAGATGTCTTATTATATTTTATCATCAATCTCTAAATAAATATATAGATATAGAAAATATATACAATAGAGTGGCTTACAATAGAGAATCAAAATACAGATTTTGATTACTTTATATGACGTTTTCAATTCAAATTGCAATATTTTAATAGTAACATCGTCAAAGAAAAAAAAAAACAAATTTTAAAAACGTAATGCGATATCTTGCCATTGTATGGAAAAGTTTGATTTTTTTTTCATCTTTATAAATATTTTGAGGAGGAAACTATTGGAGTCTCTATATATAAAAGAAATATAATAATGTTGAAATTGATGCTAGGAAATGCCGTATTGAATTTGCTTCGTGAAATTACATCTTTATTGCAGCGCGGAAGATAAATTGGAAGGTTGTTACATTGTTGCTAACGATACATTACTTTTATTAGACAAAGCGGTTCAATCTATTTTATTCTTTAAAGTTACAGTTTTTTTAAGATACTTTAGAAAAATGGATCCCACGCATCACTTAAAATACTTCTAAGTGAACGCTCCTCCTATTATATATATATATATGTTATAAATACAAAATGAATGAGATTTCTGTTGTTTTTTGATCATGTTGAGGATTATGATAATGGTGATGCAGTCGTGGCTAAATCTTGAAAGTATGATAATAAAAATAATTTTGATCATTAATTTAATTGAACTAAAGGAATGTATAAAAGAACATAATTTAGTAAAAGTAATGCCTGGCTTAAGGCGAGTAGAATAAGGAAAACAAAAGATTGTTCACATAATGTACAAAAGTTTTGAGCCTGCCATCGGGGAAGAAAAACAACGAGTTTTTATAGGGGAAGCATGACCTCTGGCGGTCGATTTAACAATATTTGAATCTATGAAATTATAATTTAAATAAAATAATATTTTTATATAACATATATATATTATAAAAAAGAGATTTCTGTGTAATAAAAATATCTTCTGTTGATTATTGATTATCTCGAGGATTATACTATGTTAATGCAGTCGTGGTTAAAATCAAATAATATTAATAGTTTTGATCAGTAATTGCTTTAATTGATCTTAAGGGATATAGGAAACAAAATTTGAGAAAGGTATGCCTGGCTTAAGGCGTGAAAATCTAAAAAATGAAAAACTTATTTACATAATGTACCAAAGATTTGAGCCAGCCATCGGGGAACAACAACAATGAGTTTTTATAGGGAAAACAGCGACCTCTGGCGGTCGATTTAACAGAGTCATTTAATCTATGAAATATATTTTGAAAACATTTTTTATATAACATATATATATAAATAAATACAGTGTATTTACCATTTAAAAATGAAATTAAAGTGCGTCTTCTATGCTTGAAAATATATACTATTTATAAAGCATTCGTTTCTTTTTAGAATAAAAATAGATTAATTTCCTACTGTCTTTAATGTAAGGAAAATATACTTGTATTGGGAAATCCTGGCTCATCAATGGTGAACCCTGCCAGCGATTTCGCCCGTTTATTCTACCATACCACTTCAAGTGTTACTGTTCGAAGCATAAAATCCATTCGGAGGTGATTTTTGAGAACGGCTATATTATATATATACACAAATGGACAGAACTTAAGGAAGTGGAAAATCTTTGTTGTCGCTGGTGGTCAGTTTTTTTTTTTTTTTTTTAAGGAGACATAGGCAATTTTGTTCACACTTGGTTATCTCGTGTCTTCAATAAAGGTGACTGTGAATCAAATATCTTTCAGAGTTATTGTCTGTTTCCCTATATATATTCTAAACTTTAAGTTTTGTCTATTAGTGTGAAAATGCGCCAATATTTCCTATACATTTCTTCAATTTTTGCAAGATCGAAATTAATTTCGGGAGCTCATAAAGAAAGTTTATGGCGTTCCATTACCTTCAATGAAGTCACCTGGCACCAATCTATTGCTTAAGGGAAACTTTCAGGCGATTTCTCGAAATAATTTCTTAGATAATCAAGAGACATCGTCGATTAACTTTTTAGAGATTTTGTCCTCATCAGAACAGGAAAATAAAAGTTCAATTTGAATCTTACCAAGTTCAAATCCTATATTCTTCTTCTTCTTTCTTATCTCCACTCGATCAAACTTGTAGAGACTTGACAACCATCATGACTGGGTGAAGTAGTATGCGTCCGCCTTTGTCTTTAAGAGTGGGAGCACTATTCAGTGGCAGGCCGACTTAGCTTCAAATCCTATTATTTTCAGCAATACAAATTTTAAAAAATGTGTTGTGTTGTTTGTGTGTGTTTTGTTGTGTGTGTACATATAGAATATATCTTGAGGGAGAATAAATAAAAAGTAGAGATTAAGATTATCTTGAAGATAGAGGTTGCCTGGCCGGCATTAAAGTTCTTAAAATTAAAGATACTTCAGCCAGAAAAGGTTTATTTTCTCGACATTTCGACACAAAAATCTTTTGTCTTCGTCAAGAAAAATTACAAATTTTTATAACACCTTGTCCAATGCTTCACTCTTAATTTTTTCATGACGAGAACAGAATATTTTTGTCGAAAGGTCGAGAAAATAAAACCTTTTCTGGCTGAAGTGTCTCTATTTTTTAGAATAAGAATAGTCAGTGGAATTACTGAATGAGCACATCATATCCTGACCGTTTAAAATAAGAGTTTTTAATCGGTAAATCTTCATCTATCGTAATAGCTGTCAACTTTTTTTCAGATCATTTTTTCGTTGTATCAACGGTTTAAACCAATAGGCTTGAATAAACGTTTTGTTTATATTTATTCCGAGAGATGGCGCTTTGCCATCTAAAAAATATATATTTGAGTTGTACAAGTATGATGCCTATTTAGTAATCTTTCTAACTGATCTACTTTTCCTACACATCTCTTTTCATATATAATTTTACATGGACTATATCTAATTATCTCCTTATTTTATTCTTTCATAAAAATATATTTTTATGAATTTTATTTTTTTTAAATAATAATATTTTCATCTATGTCAATTCGTAAAAATAACTAACAAAATTATCTTTAAAACGTTCTCATAAAAGCGCGAAGGATGGAGAAATCAACTTTAGTTCTTCAAAGTCTCCATAGATGGCGGTAGCTGCTTGCCGCTTTAGCGAAGTTTGTTGCCGCCGTGGGGTTTTCAAATGATGCAAGAACTTTCTTTGTGAGAACTTATCGAGATAAAGTAAATCTCTCTCGTTCTCTTGAAGTCAAGTCCCTTATATTCCATTGTTATAAATTAGGATACAGTTATTTAATGTAAAAAGAAAGTTTGTATGGTTTGGTCTTAAGAAAAAGTTAACGCTTGTGAATTGATTCCGCGATCTCTCTCTCGTGCTGCTCCCAAGCGATCTCTATCAAATGATATTTGCACAAATTCGTTTCTTTTTTTTTTTTGACACTGTTACTGAATACCGTGTGTCGTCTGTGTGTATTTGAGAGATTTCACAGATTAGGTCAGTGCGGTTATGATTATGGCTCATTAATTATTCAGTTTGGAAGATTCTCCGCTTTAATCATTTCTCTCTCGCTATTTCATATGTGAAATTTGCAGGAAGTTTTTGTGTGTATAGTGCGTGTGTTATTCTCTTCCATATTGTTATGTTGTTGCTTAACAAATGAATAATTACCGTGGGTACAAAGGATCTTTAGGACTTTATTTAAACCTAATCAATAAAAGATTTACAGAAGAATGCAGAATAAAACAACAACAAAATACAGAAGTCGAAAACTCATAATATGAACCGAAAGTTGGCAAGATGAATTGCAGTGACATACCACGTAAAGAAATTTTGCAAAGGTCTTACGCAGTCGTAGCTGGAATTGTTGCGTCTCCAAGCTGCAGTCACGACAAGCGAGGAATCTTCCAACCGCAGCTATTGCTGCGAGGGCAACAAGTTATTAATATGATAAGCCAGTGCACCGTGACGTTCTCAAGACAATGGACAATGCGCCGTCGCCAGTTAAAAGATAACCCTATATTTCCTTCCATGCCGAGACCTTCCCTCTGTTACAAACAAATGTACTGAGGCAACGTTCCACCTGAGTGTGGTTTTCAAGGTAGCGTCCTCCAGCCATAGTTAAACCTCATGGACAAAACTTAGGAAATGGGAAAGTATTTTATGTCGCCGGCCGCAGAGACAGAGGCAATTTCGATCACAGTTGGTTATCTAGTGTGTCTTCAATAAAGGTCACTTTCTATCAAATATATTTCAAAATTATTATATGAATCTCGATATACATGCTAAAAGGTAAAACTTTCTTAAGTTTTTTTATCTTGAATGTATATGGACCTGAGGTGCAGTGAATGCCAGAATTTATGACCATATGTGAGGTGTCGACATACTACCAAATATATTTTTAAATATTCATTTATTTAACTCCCAAATTATATTTTGATATATAAAATCACCTCCTCTTCTCTAGATTATTTTAATATATTAATATATTATATGGAAATCCTATTTTTTTCGAGGCGATATCACGCAAATAGTAATACTCCAATGAATTTAACTCCTACATCAGAACAAGCTTTATCTAGGATTCATCTGACAGCATGCATTAAATCTTTCATTGTTTGCAATGGATCGCTCGAAATCTCTCCAATTTGCCAACACAAAAATTGAGTTTTTTCCATGACAATGCGAGTATCCCCGTTGTATTTCTTATTCCGAATAAATCGAATATCTACAAGGGGGGTAAATCAAAATCTTATTTCTCAGATCGAAAATAGTTTCTTCTGTTTAGAATAATAAAAAATCGATAGCTCACAAAATATTTTCGTTAAAAAAGTATATATATATATCTTGAATATTGAGCAATCCATATGAAAATATTATCTGAAAGCCTTATTTTGGATTTAAAATAAAAGAAAACATTTTGTTTATAACAAAATATCAATATTTCAAAAGGCTATACGCCTAACTAGCCGTTTAAAAACAAGAAAAGCCCTGACGAAGTTAGGCGTATAGCCTATTGAAATATTTGCATTTTATTATAAATAAAATGTTTTATTTTATTTTAAATCCAAAATAAGCCTTTCAATTAATATATATATATATATATATTGCAAAGTGAATTTATAAAAGGAACTGCTTAATAGGAATTTGAAATGGAAATATGTATGTTTTGAGATTCTGCTTGCAACTTATGTCCTTACGTATGGAAGGTGGAATTTGCCTCCCCACGTCCTTTCTATCTGGATGGGAGGCGGAGAGGGGCGACCCTCCCTTTTGTTGAAGGTCGCACAAAGGCTCCGGGGTGGGTTGACCTCGGGCTGTACTGGCTGAGGTTTGGATTTAGTTCACCTTAACTCCCATCCTTCGGTGATAGAACACCAATAGCGATAGATGCCTTTGATGCGCCCATTTAAGAAAACGCATTTTAGAATCTTACAGATTAACTCTTCAATTAATTAATATATTTTTTAAAAAATACTTTTTCACACACACATATATGCACCAAAAGAGGCACCTATCTCTTTAATTATGCATCAGAGAACGATGCACTTGTTCATCACCCTAGTAAAATACTTTACTAGTGATGATGATGAATGTTTCACACAAGCATATATGCACCAAAAGAGGCACCTATCTCTTTAATTATGCATCAGAGAACGATGCGCTTGTTCATCACCCTAGTAAAATACTTTACTAGTGATGATGATGAATGTTTCACACAAACATATATGCACCAAAAGAGGCACCTATCTCTTTAATTATGCATCAGAGAACGATGCATTTGTTCATCACCCTAGTAAAAAACTTTACTAGTGATGATGATGAATGTTTCACACAAACATATATGCACCAAAAGAGGCACCTATCTCTTTAATTATGCATCAGAGAAAATATGGTTTTACGGGCTACTAACCAAAAGTTATGATTTTTGAGCCCAGAAATTATGCATCAGAGAACGATGCACTTGTTTATCGCCCTAGTAAAAACTTTACTAGTGATGATGATGTATGTTTCGCACAAGCATATATGCACCAAAAGAGGCACCTATCTCTTTAATTATGCATCAGAGAACGATGCACTTGTTCATCACCCTAGTAAAATACTTTACTAGTGATGATGATGAATGTTTCACACAAACATATATGCACCAAAAGAGGCACCTATCTCTTTAATTATGCATCAGAGAACGATGCATTTGTTCATCACCCTAGTAAAAAACTTTACTAGTGATGATGATGAATGTTTCACACAAACATATATGCACCAAAAGAGGCACCTATCTCTTTAATTATGCATCAGAGAACGATGCATTTGTTCATCACCCTAGTAAAACCTTTACTAGTGATGATGATGAATGTTTCACACAAACATATATGCACCAAAAGAGGCACCTATCTCTTTAATTATGCATCAGAGAACGATGCACTTGTTCATCACCCTAGTAAAAACTTTACTAGTGATTATGATGAATGTTTCACACAAACATATATGCACCGAAAGAGGCACCTATCTCTTTAATTATGCATCAGAGAACGATGCACTTGTTCATCACCCTAGTAAAAACTTTACTAGTGATTATGATGAATGTTTCACACAAACATATATGCACCAAAAGAGGCACCTATCTCTTTAATTATGCATCAGAGAACGATGCATTTGTTCATCACCCTAGTAAAACCTTTACTAGTGATGATGATGAATGTTTCACACAAACATATATGCACCAAAAGAGGCACCTATCTCTTTAATTATGCATCAGAGAACGATGCACTTGTCCATCACCCTAGTAAAATACTTTACTAGTGATGATGATGAATGTTTCACACAAACATATATGCACCAAAAGAGGCACCTATCTCTTTAATTATGCATCAGAGAACGATGCACTTGTTCATCACCCTAGTAAAAACCTTTACTAGTGATGATGATGAATGTTTCACACAAACATATATGCACCAAAAGAGGCACCTATCTCTTTAATTATGCATCAGAGAACGATGCACTTGTTCATCACCCTAGTAAAAAACTTTACTAGTGATGATGATGAATGTTTCACACAAACATATATGCACCAAAAGAGGCACCTATCTCTTTAATTATGCATCAGAGAACGATGCACTTGTTCATCACCCTAGTAAAAAACTTTACTAGTGATGATGATGAATGTTTCACACAAACATATATGCACCAAAAGAGGCACCTATCTCTTTAATTATGCATCAGAGAACGATGCACTTGTATCACCCTTGTAAAAAACTTTACTAGTGATGATGATGAGTGAACCACAGCACCAAGTTTTGGCAAATTTAGACAAAAAGCCAACCTGTATACCATGGTTTCGGGAGAGGTGCCTCTTTTGGTACATGAATATCATCCTCCCGCAACTTTTTTTGTGTTATATATATTCAGTTGTTTATCAAATCTCTCCGATTTTATTTTGGTTCATTTATTTTCATTCTTATATATATACATTCCTTATGACTCTTTCCCTCTTCATCAACGAAACTTATGCAAATATTTTCTCCAAATCGAAGTTCGGGATTTTATCATTTAGAACAAATTTCTACAAATAGTAAAATGAAGATTTAGAAAGGCTTGGCTTATCAGTGATCTCATTAGTATCTTATCGTTTAAATAAATAGCGCTGAATAATTCCATCCTCAACATATAGATGGCACTGTGTTCTGTTTACTAAATCAAAGTTCATTTTTACCTCGATCAACGAAAATTTCTGCATCTATCTTAAATAACTACGTTATTAATTTCTGTCATTTTAGAGAATTATTTACTCTAATGAACTACATAACGAGAGATTTACTCTCCAAGATTGGAATGTTTTCAACGTCCTCCTAGTGCATCCACTATAAATAACATTTTTATTCATGATTATTCTTACAACATTGGTTAATTTAGTGGCGAAAATCCACTTTTGGCTATCATAAAATATTTTATTTAATCCACATTTATCAACAACTTGTTTACGTATAAAATATTTTCAAAAAGCTGTGTTGAACAATAAATAAAATCTACATATCGGTTTGCAGCCCACTTATTGAATTTACAAAGTTATTTCCTCCTTAAAAGCCTTTTTGATATCCAAATCAAAATTCATTTCCGTTCCTTTTGTGTGCACGCTAGCATAGTGATTCAATAAATGTCAGAAAAGATAAAAATTCTGTTTGGGGTGATCTTTATTTCACAAATATTTTTTTCTAGGTGATAAAAAACTCGAGATTCGAATTCAGAGGAAACAAATTTATTTTATTCGAATGATTTGAAACTTTCTTCCATGGGGCCTGCTCGCGTTTTGTGCTCAATCTAAAAGCCTACAAAGTGTCAAATCAGGAAGTGTATAACTTCAAGGTTTGGCTGTTCTCTACATGTGAAAATATGTTTTACATTTGTATTGATGATGTGCACAACTGTCAATTTATCATGAGTTCTCATGACTCATCACATTTACGTTCAAACTATTCGGATAAAACAAATAATAATAATGTTGATAGCACCTTTCAAAACTTTCAAAAGAGCTTTCCATCTATTCCGCCTTAATATCATATCTTTTTAGAACATTCAAGTATATATAAATAAATATTTATTCAAACCGAAGCATTAGATTCGAAATAATTTGCATATAATGCTGTGCATATTTTTCGCCTTGAAAAAAGCTTTGTAAAAAATAGAGACAAAAACACTAAGAAACTTCATGCTATTCCCATCGATTCTTTCACAAGTATATATATATATAAAAATATTTACTGGACGAAGTATCTTTATTTTCAAGAACTATGAATGCCGGTCAGGCAGCCTCAATCTTTACGATTACACAAGTAGTGAATAAAGTAGACAAATGGGATTCTGGTACCGTGTAACTACGCAATTGCTTCTACAGATCTGTGGTTCATTCAGAGTAAAATTAGTCGCAAACTCCTACCCAGCATGTTGGCCTGTACTATAGTATTTGGGATTAGTAGAAAGTCAGCAAATATTATAAAAATTCTTTCGAATTGACAACTTCATTTACGTGTAGAGGCTGCCTGGCCGGCATTCATAGTTCTTAATATTAAAGATACTGACTGAAGTATCTTTTATTTTAAGAGCTTCATTTACATACACCAACACACACACACACACTCACATACTTGTCTTCTCAAAGATTTTCTCTTATGGGTTTTCTATTTTACGCTTGGTTTTAAACTGAACTTGTATGTTCACGTCTATCCTATTCAATAGGCGTCAGCTCTCTTACCAAAGGAAAGGTCAACGCTACGTCTAATCTTATTTCCAAACACACAGCGAGATGAAACATTTGGTAATTGTGTTGTGCGCTGGAGTCATAGTAACGTATTGATCGTGCCCCATTTGAACATAGATTATCATTATGACCTCGTATCGATCATTCCTCGTTGTGTCGCACAAATGGGTGTCTGGCTTTATTCGTTTCCTTTCACTTCTTTTCTTATAACCAACCTCGCTTTAACCTACCTCTTATTAAAGTTTTGACGCCCATTATGTGGTTTTTCCAAGTGAAAGGGCGCCTTCGGCTGATGGTCAATGATGTAAGGTACACGTTGGACCTTGATCAAACAGAGGGTGATTATTTATGAGGCTATTCACACAATATTATTTTCCTCAGAATCTATTGAATACAACAACGTTTGCTTCGGTATCTCAATGTTCGTGTAAAGTTCATTCAGATATAGATGCTCATGAAAAAATTTGATTTTATAATTATTTATTGATAACATACGTATAAATTAATCATTCATAAATATACTCTGATTTGTGTTGTTTTGAATATTTTAACAACAACCTTTTACTGTACTTACAGTAATGAAAAGTATTGGGAGGGAAATATATTTTTCTCGCTGTAAGGACAAACATAGAAAGTTGTTTTACTTGTAAAAAGTAAACTTCCCACTGAATAGTTTCCAATTTTCACATATAGATGGCGTGTTATTTCATGTTATTTAAACCATATAATTCAGAGTAATTATAATAAATGGCTTTTTTCTCAATTTAAACATGTTTTGGTTCCTATAAATTGGATATAAAATTGTCCTTAAACTTGAAATTTAAAAAATTCATTGCACAGATACCACCGATATAGCCCTAAATTACCTTTTTAGTTTTGAGTTATTATCCTACGCTCCGACGACCCCTCTACTTCTCAAATTTCGTACGCACGATGAAAGTTTAAAATTCTAAAGATTCATTATTTAAGAGGGTAAGAGCTTTTACGAAATTTTGTTACGAATAAATATTTTTCCAGCCGGATTTTTTGTCAATTTTTCCATATAAATTCCTTATTGACATTATAAATAGGATTTTATTTAGTTTTCAATATTTTCTCAGCTATCGTTATATTTATTGAAAATTATTTAAACCTTTTTGTTTTAGAAATATGAATTAACATATATTAAAGTTTAGAGTTATATTAAATCACACACACACAAGTACACTGCATTTCCTATACTGAGGTTTTAACGCTCTAAATATCAATATTTTTCTTAGTACAATTCAAAGTAAAAAACTAGTCTGTCCTGGCCACTACCTTGGATATGCAAAAATTCGTCTCTCTGACATTGCTCTACATCTCATGTTTGAAGTTAGATTTATCGCAATAGTATGATTCCTTATTCTACCATACGAGCGAATGCTCTACCCATTATTATATTTACCAATTTTTTAATAATTTATATTTAGATTGTGTATGTCTCTCTGTGTTACTGTTGATTGAGGTTTGTCTGGATATACTTTCAAATATTTAAAAGAAAAAAACATAGGATATACGTGACAATATTCATTTTTATGTGGATAGAATTTCAATCGTTTCGAAACTTTAAGTTGTCAGCATTCTTGTTCGGGTAATTAACCACAATAGCGTGGTTGGTCACTAAATGTCCTAGTAAACATATCCACCTTGCCGAAAGAACTGACCATTACTAATGAATAAAAAAGAAAAAGGCATCTCCTTATCGTGAAACTAAAGGTTTCTGATGGCTTGCACCATCTGTCGGGATAAATATCAACTATTCGTTGATTTTTAATCATTCCAGAATTGGCCAAATACCCATTCATTTTCACATTACTAATAAAGTTGGTCAGAATTGACGGTCCTTATAATCTCACTGTGGGGAATAGGCAGCAAAGTTTGCTACCATCCGTACAATTAGCTTTCCAATCGTTAGCTGATTTGCATGCAAATTGGAATGCAGGCTCCTAATGGCCCGAGCAAAAACGGCGCAGTCTGGAGGTCAAGTTAAATCTGAAAACGGAAATTGCGAATAAGATTAAAGTCAGTTTACCTTGCCTTGGAAGATGATTATTTTCCCTAAATGTTTGGGGCAAATAAAAAACATTTATCAATTCCAAGTAGAATTTTGTTGGTATGTTAAATTGTTCGATCGAAATAATTTTAGATTCTTAAAAAAATTACTTGAACAGATTTCAATAATGAAAATGGAAATTAGCCAGAGACGAAACAGAATACAGCCATCGATATCATTGGCGCTTTTCCAGAAGTTCTTGTTTAAAAAGAGAGTTGTAGCTTTAACCTTTGTTATTAATGTGTTTTGAGGATGGTTTTTTATATTTATAAATGTTAAAAAACTATCCTCTCCATTTTAATAAATAGAACGATTTTTTTTCACATGAATACTATCCTTCCGCAAATATCTACGGCGCTTTAATTTTTGTATTAATTAGATACAATATATCATATATCTTTCGAAGCGAATTTCAAGCTAGGTCCTTTCAATATAATATATAAAAAGACTTTAAAAAATTATCAAAATTTTTATATATACTCACTGACAAAAACCTTAAGGAAGTTGTACTTTTTAGCATGCATATCAGGATTCAGACAATAATTCTGAAAGATATTTGATACACAGTGACCTTTATCGAAGACACAAGATAACCAAGTGTGAACAAAATTGCCTCTGTCTCTTTCAAAAAAAAAATCAGATGACAGGCAAAATCAAAGATTTTCCACTTCCTTAATTTTTGTCCATGTGTGTATTATTTTTTTCAATCAAGGAAAGATTTATTTTTCCCAATACTTAATAAATTGTTTTCAGTGGGAGAAGAAATGGGGAGATCTCTCTAAAAGAAAATGAAAATCAGTCAACCTTCGTTGATGTCCTCTATATCACTTGGAAAAAAAAGTATTTAATGGAGTTCCATTTATTTTCAAGGAACTTTTAGATTGAATTTTTTTTATCCAGTATTTGTGTGTGTGATTACTCTTATTGAATATTTCTTAAATCCCTAGGCCTAAAACAAGTTTGTGCTGACGAATGTTGCTTTTTTTTTCTTTCGATTCGTTTGGAGAAAAAAATGGGAAACCTTTAATCTGTTTGATACTCAATTTCAACTGCGAAATTAATGCACCTCATACCGCAAGCGTGGATATTAGGTTCATTTTCAAGAAAAATATTTACTTATGTTAACTTATTTTAATTAATTTCTCTCTCTCTCTCTCTTTCTCTCCAGTTCAAAAATTGATGGAAAATTTTGTGCAATTTTCTTTTTTTATAAAAGAATTATTATCCTTGATATATTGATTTTTCCCAACTGTTCTTAAGCGCACGAATTTAAATCTAAATTAAGGAGGTCATCATTGAAACTAACTGAGCCTAAAAAATGTAATGAGGACCTGATGCAAGTGACAAGTCATTAAAAGGAGGGAGTTGCCCGAATTGAGGCCCTTAATCTTTTGCCTGAGCTCTTAAAGATTTTTTTTTATTGGAGAAAATTGTACAAAGTGTTTTTGGACACAGAAATTTTCAAATTTATTGAAATGAAGCTCTTTAAGGTCGTTGAGGTACATTCTTCCTCGCGCTGACGAGAGCCAACAGCCTTAAATGCGTACGTGGTTGGCTTTTCTTGATTAGTCAGAAAAGGTATTCGGCGAATAAATTCTAGAATAATTAAATACCAACGATTATAAATATACATACAGTTAAACCTGTTTATAGCGCCCCCCTCTAAATAGCGCCTTCCTCTCTATAGCGCCCGATTTTACACATTAAAATGTAAACATTTTACATTAAAAGTGACCTGTCTATAGCACCCCCTCTCTATAGAACCCTATTTTGGCGAGTCCCAAGAGGGGGCGCTATAGACAGGTTTAACTGTATATAATATTTATCTAAAACACAGATAGCACAGCCATCAGCAACTTTCAGTTGCATGATCAGGAGATGTCCTAAACTATTAAAGTTTCAATTAGAACGTTTGGTTAAGGATCTCAAGCTGATGGTTTATGGGATGTTCTTCAGAGATGGAACAATAATAAGAGAGTTCAAATATACTACTCTTTTCATTATAATTGTTATAAAGGTGACATAAAAAGTTATTTACAATGGACAGGGCAATTACAATTCACTATAATGAAATTTGGTATTTGGAATGAGAAATAATCCACCGCAGGAGTTCTGGGTATTCAAGTCGCTTCATAAGTTTGTGTTACATAGCCGTCTACATTTAGCTAATAAGAAAAAAATATTTTTTATTTTTGCTTATTCCTAGTACACGTGGTACAGGCCATGATAATCATGGTGGGTAGAAGTAGGCGACCGCTTTTACTGTAAGTGCACCACATGTCTACACATATGAAAAGCATTGAGAAAAATGAAAAAAAATCCCACAACAGTAAAATAGTTAGTAGAAAGTATCACTAATCATATTGTTTATTTTTAAATATCGGTTTACGGTCAGGTTTGAATTTAAAAAACGCAAATGTTTTCCTCAAAGTTGATGTTGAACTACCTCGCATAACATTCAAACCAAATTTGAAGTTTAATCGTGATGTTAATTATGAGCTCTCAGAATAAACTAAGTAGAGGGGATAAGTTTCAGTTTGTAAAATTCCTATTAGTACTACATACCTAAATTTACATCAATCAGAGAACTATAAAAAAAAAGATTACACGGGTAACTTCATGTATGAAAAGTATACATTTATAGCAAGTGACATATACATGTTTGCGTGAGAGGCAAAAATTCATATACGGAATTTCATATATGAAAGTACATATTAACAACAAATACATGTGTGTATTAATACAGCCGACGCGCTGACGAGGGCCAACAGCCTGAAACGCGTACGTGGTTGGCTTTCTTGATTTATCAAAAAAGTTGCATTTGGCCAATATTCCGTAGTGAATAAAAATCAATGATTAGTTAATATTTATTCCGGCAGATTACACAAACCAACAGCAACTTTCAATTTCACAATCAGAAGATTCCTTTTTCTTTATTTATTCACCTGATCCTACAATTTCACGTTTATACTTTTTTTTAATGAGAACTAAAAAATGATCATACACGGAACTTCAAATACGAAATGTCTCTTTTCTTTCGAATCCCAGGATCTGATAACTAGGCATCTTTCATGATGGAGTCTGTTATTGTGTTGACTTTGGTGGTGTAAAGGGATAATTTATCTGTACCATAGAGCAATGAATAGGGCCAAATGAGGCTGGTATCTTGCGACATTTTGGTGCGTAAGGGAAGCATTTTCCTTTTTCGTTGAATGTATCGTAGTATGTCTCACTTTAAATCTGGAAACCATAGTGATGTCGTACCCATTTAGATCAAATATGAAACAGTCCAATTGATACCAAGCGCTATGTTTATATATGGAGAATCCGAAAAATCTTATACACGATATTTCAAATATAAAAGTGCACAAGGATATCAAGCGCTAGGGTGAGATCCGGGAAAATACATATACACCGAATTTCAACTATGATAAGTACAAATTTATACTCGAAAGCTGCACCCCTACACCTCATTCCGTGAGATCTGGAATTTGTGTAATCTTTACACAAGGGAATAAAAAACAACAACAACATATTTATACCAAGCGCTATAAAGTTTGAGCAAAGTGCAGGAGAGAAACGAGTACATCATCACCTGTATTCAGTTCACTCTAACAGTGTCTATATTAAAATAGCGGAGAAGAAACGCATCACCTGGTCAACAGTTGCTCTTTCTACCAAACGATCTCCCCCTCATTCCAAATTCATACGCAAGACAGTTGTGAATTATTCATAAAATCGTTTTGTTTATTTTGTATTTTTCCCTGCAATATGGTCTGGTCGATGGCTCTCAGTTCCAGGGTGTCAGGTGACATTTGGGACGAAGAGAAGTTCCAGCTGTCGCTTGCCGCCTTCCTTCCTCGTTAGACATTCCGTCTTTCTTCAGATATGTACGTTCAAGGACCTTCAGGAAGAGAAGAGAGTAAAATGTGTTATTTTATAATTAGTTTTAAGAGTTACCACACATTTATATTACTTACTGTTTTACACACACACAGTGTCAAAATTTAACTGCATTAACCTACTCAGCGTAGATCAAAAGAGATTTATATGGATTAGTTTAATCAAATATAAATCTCCTTGGAGATTTATATTTGATTAATCTAATTGATACAGAGGATTATAATTCTAATAATATGGATTAGTCTTGCAAATAATCCAAGAGGAGCTGAGAGCCATTATGACAGTCAGATTATTATACCGAAACAGCAGGATTAGTGAGAGCAAAAATTAGGCAAAGCCAAAAGAAACGTCATAGAGAGCTCGAAGCATACTACAATTACAATTATAATTGAGGTGTACAATTATGATGCGCAAGGCTGGTAACAACATTGAGCTTTGCTTATTAGCTCTTGAAAAGACAACACCCAAACGGTTTTCAAACCCACACCAATATTTATCTAAAGTTTTTCGAGTTTCTTCTAGTAGTTATGAAATTATTACACGTAATAAAGGGGTAGATTATCTCTGAAAAAGGGCACCGGAATAAGTTTTAAGCAGCGCTTAAGTCTATAATATATACATAAAATCGCGAGAGGATGTTATTCATGTACAAAAAGATGTATCTATGCCTTTTAAAATACATTAAAATAATGAAGCAATGCCTTTTTGGTTATCACTCTAGTACAAAACAGAGTTGGTGATAACGATGAGTCACAACACCAGTTTTGGCAAATTTAGACAAAAGCTAACCTGTATGAACAAAAACCGCTCTGGTACCGATGATGGTCAAAGCCCTATGCCATGGTATACAGGTTGACTTTTTGTCTTAATTTCCCAAAACTGGTGCTTTAACTCATTCTTTATCACCAGCATTACGTTTTGTACTGGAGTTATAAACCAAAACACATTGTTTGGTACATTTTTAAAAGGTAATAAACTGATAACAGAAGTATCTATTCTAATTAAGCAACTGAACGTTACTATTATGATTAACCAAATATCCTTTTTTTTTTAATAAAATAGAAAATGCTAATTTGTATTCGTACCTGATACTTAATTATCTATAAAAATATAGACAGTACCTAAATTGTTATAATATATACTTTTTGATAGGTTTATATATTACGGGATTCGATACTGTATACAATTGGATGGCTTGTTGTTGCTTTGGACACTCACGGCGAATATTCTTTCATAATAATCGTTTCTTAAAATGACTTCTCATTAATTAATGAATGGGAATTTTGGACCAAATTGTGAATAAATAATTATTCCGAGATTATATATGTAAAAGACAAATAAAAGAAGAAGAACGGTGTATTAAATTAATTGACTAGACATGGGGGTTAGTCTTCTTCCATGTCAACAAAATACAAATTCAGAATGTCCTAAATGTTTTCCCATTCTAGGGCCACAGAGTGGGCCATGTGAGTTGTTTCAAGTCATTTTTCCTTAAAGTTCCAACAAGAAGACAATGATGCACACACACAAAGGCATCTCTTAATCAACCAACTGAAAACTACAACAATAATTATGCTCTCTTTTGTAATAAACATCAGCCTAATGTTGATTTTTATTTTAAATAAAAAATATAGATAAATAGTATTAGATTAAACCCTTGGTTTGTATAAATATTTTGATTTAAAATTATCGAATTTGATACACACACAAATAGTATATGGGTAAACGATTAAACCAAGTGTAAATTCTGAAATAAAAATAAATAAAATATTTAAAATATTTAAATTAATTCAAATATTGTAAATATCAGGCAGCATTCTCAAGGAAATAGGGTTCAATAGGGAGTATGGCGACCTCTGAGAGTTATACAACTCTCACAAAAAGCTTTCATTATTATTAACATGTTTTGAACAAGTTTTTTTTGGGCAATAAAACTTTCTCCTCCAAAAGAGCTAATTTTAGTTCGAGGAGGGTTGTGGAAGGGGGTGGATAAACTCCAATGCGCCTTCCTAAGACATCCAAGACATCTGGGGGCCAATCCATCCTCTGAATGGCCTCACTATCGAGAAAATATTGACCAGCACTGCCCTATGTGGACGTGCATTATAAATTAACTGTAGGACAAAGGCAGCTCTGAAAGATCTCGCATAGGGCTTAAGAATCTCTCACGTTCTTTCAAATTTGGGCAGTAAATATATCTCCTACAAAGGGGCACGCTTATTAGAAATTGAGCCAATCCAGACAATGAGGTCCGTTTATTAAAACAGTCTCTTTCTCTTTTGTGAATGGGCAGGAAGAAGGTCCAATATTCTCGCCAGATGAAAACTAGTCGTAAATCGGGTTTGAGACTAAATCTTGACTCGTCACAAAAGACAAACATGAGCTCGGTGATCAAGGGTCCAGGACCGATGATCACGGCACCAATACAAGCGGGCTATCTTGTTAGAAGGAATAAGAGGGATACATTCCTTTGGTTGTCTTGCATTAATAACATTATTCTGAAGCCTTCGATAAACAGTTTGACTTTAGACTCTATTTCCAGGGGCACAGGAAGCTCATTAGAGAGCTGAGTATCTGTAATAATTATATGGCACTTAGTAGCCAGAGTGTGTCTCTTTATGCTGAGGTAGATTCAGCCCTGCCATGGTTTTATGTTGATGGTTTCCGTTTCAATTAACATTGAGTCACCTGGCGACTTCAGTTTGGTATTGACCTGCTTCCATTCTCCCAATAGTCCTCTGTCATAAAGCATAGGATAGCGAACCAGGTGAAGTCATTATGCCATATTTCTTTCAAAATGTTCAAAATTTTAATAGCATGGCAGTAATGATGTTCTAACAGAGCAAGCGTTTATCAAGATTGATTTATAATTTCATTTTTCCAAGTTGAATAAATAGTTGCAATAGGTAAATTTATCATATAATTTTGCAAATAGTTACCAATATATTTTAGTTCTGTCTCTCTAGCTTTAACAAATATAAAGTTCTAGTAAAAAATCGCTTGTTCACTTAATTATGGTCATCAGTATATATGCCATTATTATTTTTATTCCTATCTCTCTCTCTCTCAATCTTTATTATTAATATTATAATATTCATTATATTGTCACGGTAGAGAAGACAAGTATTCCAAAAGCTTAATTAAAAATAATTTATTAATTAATCAAACTTATATATTGCAAATAAAATGTATCAAAAGGATTTTTCAAGTGGTAATTTACAAGCATGGTAACGGGTGATGACTATGCAAATATTTATGATGATAAACAACAGAATATTTAAAATAATTATTCAGTGACAATATATTTAGATTTAAGCATAATTAATTTCTTTGACTTAAAATGAATTATCTCAAATAGTTACCAAGAATTTGATCCATTACACTAACGAGACAAAAATCTTGATAAACGCTTGTTCTGTTAGAACATATCATATATCATGATGTATACTTGATTGTTTTTTCTTGTATCATTCTTGATTGATATTTTCTTGTATCTACCCAAAATGTATCTAAGTAAAATAAGTTTATAATCATTATTCAGCATATGTATATTTGTATATATATTTGTGTATTTGCATATTTGTATTGTGAATGATGATTGTATACCGTTTAGCAATGTCATATAGTTCTATCACTACATAGGTAATGTTATTCACTGTTATAAACTGATAGGATAATGCTAAGATCATGAACTGTCACTATAATATATAGAGAGTAGAATTAAATATCAATGTACTTATTCCCAGGGTTCAAGACCTAATCGACGATTCACATTTTAACATTCTAGCCTAATATATAGACGCGAAATTCAAATATATAAGAATGGAAGATACGCAACAGCAAATTACAAATTATAAATTGAGGCATAAACCTCAAATCCAAATCAAAAAATAACGTAATCAATTTATCGAAACAATCTATTCTACCAAATGCAAATATCATTGCTATCAAAAGCCTTACCTTTACTCTTTCACAAAAATATGACATTCCAAAAACCATTGCGTCAAAAGAGAACTCAATCAAAAACCTCTCCGATCAAAGGAAACAAAAGATACGAATAGAAATCATTCCTATTCTAAAAAATCTGAATTGTCAAAACAAGACCAATAGAAGCCACGATGAAAAAAAAAGCCGTCAGTTTTCTAAAAGCAAATAAGAATATTATTTCTCTCTTGACAAAGATAAAATACAGTGATAATGGATACAATTGACTATGACACCAAAATAGAGCAATTACTTCAAAATAAAGAAGCATACAAAAAATTTACTATTAACCATATGCATAAAATATAATAAAAGAATTTAACATAACACGTGCACATAAACTGGACTATACTACAACTGCACATAAACTAAAATGTTATCCTCTACGTCCTATAGTCTGCTTTGCATGTTACCATTCTCTCCGTTAGAGCAAAACACTTCTTGAAAAAGTTCATCGTTTCAGAAATTTCTGCCCCAAACCGTCCAGAGCGCCACAGTGGCGGTAGATGTTATATAAGGAACGACGATGCCAAATAATTGACGTAGGTTTCTTTTGACGTTCAGTCGTTATATACCTCAAAACCACATAAAAAGGTCATTTTGAAATTTAAAAAAAATTTAACGCCGATCCACAACTTAATTGAACAATTTACAAAGAAGCAGTGTCAAAGACCTACTCATGATCTAAGTTTATCGTTCCGTTATTTTAGTAACCAAAGCCAATATAACAAACATATTAAAGAACTGACAATGGGCAATTCAATTTATTCTGCAGTTGCCAATATTTATAGTAATCACATTGACAATGTAATTATTGCAATCAAGCGCCTCAAAATAATAATTTGGAAAAAATACATAGATGATGTTATTTCCATAGTTAAAATGGCAACATAGACACTATTCTGACCTTCCTCGAAAGTTTAAAGGTTTAATTACGAAATATAAAATATCAGCTCTTTGGAATTTCTAGACATCAAACTCACAAGAATCAATATCAAATATAAACGAGCATATATCGAACCAATGCATATATCCTAGACTCATTTGATCACCCAGACTTTTCGGTCCAGAAGCCTTCATGCAAGCATGCTTTCGCTGCAATCTCGCTCATAAGCCAAGAAACGCTATCCAGAATGACGTCTGAATTTAGTCCTTGGGAAAAATCACAACTTCCTAGATTTCTAAGGCACTAAGCTGTAATTATCTGGAATAATCTGCCTACCGGTGGCCTTCAGCCACAGCAAAATAGAACTACCTATTTACTGCTCTCAGCAGGGACCTCTAGGATCATATAGCCTCCCAGAACTTTCTGTCCATAAACCATCATGCAAGCATGCCCTGCTATCTCGCTCCTAAGCCAAATAACGGTATACAAACAAACGTCTGGATTTTGTACTTGGAAAAACCACCTCCCAGATTTCTATATCATTAATCTGTAGTCACTCACCTGGAAAGATTTGTATACAAGTGACTTTCAGACACGGCAAAATAGAATTAACTATCTAGTGTGCCCAGCAGGGACCCACGGGGAGGCTGCCACCGGTCGACCCTGACCAAAGCAGACAAACCGCTGCCTGCTTTACTAATTGCTACTACGTATGATGGGGCCACCTACTCTCTTGCAAGTGTCCCCAAATGCAACAATGCAACAACCAGATCATAGGCACCAACCTTTTCATTTATTATAAAACTTCCAGCAATACTGTCAACCTGACTGCTTGCCTTTTAGGGAGTTAATACATGTAATAGGGCCACCCACGCTCCTGTAAGGGTCCTTTCAAGCAATCCATGACCCCCTGATCATCGACTCCCACACATCCAACAGTACCAATGGCTGCCTGCCTTACTGATATTTACTTACTTACGAAAAGGCCACATACGCTCTTGTACGTTCCCTTCTGCCAGTCTCGTGAACATCAGGTCATAGGCCCATCTTACCCTTTTTGTCAACCAAAAATCGCTGGCCTTACTGACAACCACAATGAACAGCTATAGGGCCACCTACGCTCCTGTAGGCGTTCCCGCACGCCAAATGGTAGCCATCAGATAATCGGCACCTAAATTTGTTACCAATGATAACACTAGTACACACACTTTTTCCTTCTCCATATTTGAAAGTTGTTTCTAGTAAATTCCAATCCTTAGATCATGAATCTAATCTTCATTTTTAAAAATTAGCTCAATGTTTTTTAAAACATTTGAAAATATTCAATTTTATAAAGAAGCTGATGTCATCGCTGTGATCAAAATATTTTGAAGATATTGACTTTGTAAGCATAAAATATAATAATCATTTAGATGAAATGCATACCATTGCAATTTTATATCAATAAAATGTTGAACAATACATTTATTTTCAAAAATATTTTCAAATATATAAATAATGCCGCGTAAATACAAAGCTAATCTAGAAATGTTCTGCTACATTTGTAGAAAATTTACAATTCCCAAACAGAGGAAACGTATCACCCCAAAGATAAAAGAATGCAATAAAGAATATTTTGGTGTGGCCTTAGGTGATCAAGACAAGTGGTAGTGCCCCATAGTGTGTGCGGAACGTGCTATCAAGGGCTTTTGCAATGGAAATCGGGGAAATCAAAGGGTATGCCCTTTGGTGTACCAATGGTTTGGCGAGAACCAAAAAATAACCATGACGATTGTTATTTCTGTGTCTGCAAAATCACAGGCCTTAATAGTAAAAAGAAGCAAACTAACTTTTATCCTGATATACAATCAGCTAGTCAACCTATTTCTCACGACCTCGAGAATCCCATACCGATTCCTTAAACGGTTAAAGAATCCTTTATCAAAAAGGATGATCAGCACACAGCATTTGCAATCATCAATTAGAAGTCCCTGAATTTATTTCAAATGAAAGTGGCATTCCACATTTATTTGATCAGACATCATTAAATTATCTAGTTAGGGATCTAGGGCTATCACAAAAGAAGCAGCAGAAATCCTTGGATCAAGATTAAAGCAAAGGAACCTCTTGTTACCACAAACCAAAATCTTTGTCTATCGTAATAGGGAACAATAGGAATTTTACAGGGCTTGCAGAAAGGAAACACAAAGTATCCTTGCTTTTTATGCAAGTGGGACAGCAGAGACAGAAAGAATCATTATATACAAAAATTAGCCTTAAAGAAGTACGTTTCGCTTAGGTGAACAAAAGGTTGGAAATGAACCGCTATTCCATAGACTAAAAATGCTTATTCCCCCCTTACATATCAAATTAGTATAATAACGAATAGATTCAAAAAGGATAAGTTTCTTTATTTGAAAAATCAATTCGAGCTTTCGGGCGCAAGCTGCCCTTCTACAGGAATTAATTTTTTCAAATAAAGAAACTTATCCTTTTTGAATCTATTCGTTATTATAATTATTGAAAGGATTATTCGTCTTATATATCAAATTAGTGTTAAAGAAATATTTTGTAGAGGCTTTAAAGAAAGATAGTGATGCTGTCAAATATTTAATGACTCAATTTCCGAATATTAGTTGTTCTAAGCTAAATGGAAGGTATTTTCATTGGACCTCAAATTCGTAAACTAATAAATGACGAAGAGTTTATTGCAACATTGAAATAAGATTAGAAAAACGCTTGGCTTACACTCATCGACGTTGTCAAACACTTTTTAGGCAATAATAAGTCACTGAATTATGCGAGAATCGTCGAAAATCTGATTTCCAAATTCCATAAGCTCGAGTGCATAACGAATCTAAAGTTTCATTTTATGGATTCACATTTAAACTTTTTCCCTGATAATCTCGGTGCAGAGTGCGAATAAAAAGGTGAACGCTTCCACCAAGATATTAAAATCATTGAGCAACGATACAATGGTCTTTGGAATCAACATATGGTGGTGGAATATTGTTGAAATCTGATGCGTAATGAGAAACAAGCAAAATATAATAGACTTCACAGAAAAATATTTAAATCCGGAATATAATTTTTATTACTTCCTAAATATTACTGTAACTTGATAAATAATGTTTATTAAACCAAATAGTATATTTTTTCGCATACACTGCTTTTTTTAAGACCTTCCATCTTGTATATATAAAAAAATTCTCCTGATAATTTTGAAAAAGAAAGGATAAGAAATTAGATTTTCAAATGAAAATTTATATGGATATAGAGTAAGTAGTTTGATAAATATATTTATCTAAGGGCAGTTATTGAAGTAAAATATATAAACATGCATATATGTATAATATTGTCTCTTCATTTGCACTATCTTTGGCGCATTTATTTATATAGTAATAAGTTTTCCTCCATAAATTTATAAATTTTCCTCCAATAGATTAAAATCATGGGTAAAAGGCATTATATCCATGACTTGAGAAATTGAGCTAACCGAAAAAATATATTGATACCAGGTTCATCAGCACAAAGAGTTAACCCAGAAAATGTTTTGTTTATTTGAGGAGGAGAAATATTTTTTTTTTTATTTTGTGTACTAGTGTAACCTACCATATCCAGAACTCAACACGAATTCATTTATTGCACCCTAACACTCATCATCTGCCATCGACTGATTGCTCTCATCAAAAACTCCACTGTACACAATAATTCCTTATTCAACCACCAAGATTGTGCAAACTTGAAGTTTTGTGGTGTGTACTATTCTTGCCTGAGAAACTTCAGAATCCTGTTCAATACTATATTTATTTCCTGATCGTGTATATCCGAGGGTGAGAAATGGTCCTCAGACTTTACTTTCTTCAACCAAAGGAAGGGGGAGCCCTGCTGAAAAAAGCATACACCAAGTATTATCGACAATTTACTCTACTCAAAGACACTGAAATTGCTGAAAATAAGTATCCAACTTCCATCGGCAAAATTGGATTAACTACACTTGCCTTATTAAGAGCCCCTCTTCATCAAGACCCCAGAATCAAATCAAAGAACACATTTATTTCTTGTTCATGCATATCTGAGGGGGATCAGGTCCTCAGAGAAGGCACTAATACTGTTTACACCCCTTGGTATCTCATATTGCGCTCAGCAATGACGGAAAAAATCATACATAGAGCGAAGACCCAAGGGTTTTAAGAGTCAATGGTTCCACGTGCACGTGAGATTCCCATGGTGAATCACCCTTTCCACTCTCTTATGCCCAAGAGTGTGAGTGGTAGCATACCATCCCCGTTCCATGGGCATGGCTCAGTACTGGGGTAACCTTCTTTCCCCGCAACCAATGCATACAGGAAAATATTTAAATTTTAACTCATTTGTTCCCATTAACCATAAAATATCTGTAATCAAAACTCTATCTACAATGAACTGAGAAAGATATAACTAATATACTATATAATTCATTATAAAAACATATATATAGACCCACATATTGATTCAAATCGTTTTGAGACCCACATATGTATTTAAAAAACAATAATGAAGAATCAAATATTTATTGTGTACTTCTATTTAATTCCAACATAGTATATCGTCTCTTTACACTGAAGTATATTGTATTCCTTGTAATTCCTGCCCTGCAATCGACCTTGGAGAAACTGGCAAATCTCTGGGAAAAAGAGTAAACAATCTCAAAACAGCTTTCAAAAACCATAGCCCATTGTCACTTCTAGTGTATCACGCACTTAATAGGACCATATGCCAAATTTTGAAAAGGTAGAAATTATTTACAACAATATTAAGAGAGAGAGGACAAACATTCACAAGACTATTTTAGAAAGTTAGATTTCAAAATAGAAAACAATAACAGTATCAATAGTTGACATTACACACACTCTCTTATTTAATTAAAAAGGCATATATTGAATCAAAATATCATTTATTTTACCAATATTTCAGTTGGCTGAACGCCAACTTTTATCAAGGTATTATAACATTTTTATAATACCTTGATAAAGGTTGGCGTTCAGCCAACTGAAATATTGGTAAAATAAATGATATTTTGATCCAATATATGCCTTTTTATTTAAAGATTTATTTATGGATTGCTCTATTTTCAAAACACTCCCTTATATTACACTTTAAATTTACTTAACTTTTAATATGCTTACAGGTTTTCATATTATTTATCAAATATTTTTATTTAATTATTTTGGGAATGTACAATATTTAGACATTTAACGGCTAATATATTTTTGAATGTTATCCACAGAATATGTTGTTGAAAATTCTTCATATGAAGTCGTGTGAAGTTACCGCGTGTTTAATCAAAACACTTCCAAAAGAAAAGACCAAGGGGGAGATTGACAAACAGCCTTTCGAAATATTGGGTTGTGTGTAGATATTTATATATATATATATATAATGTTAAATATAGAGCAATCCATTTATGATAATTAAAATAAGGGCATATTTTGGATAAAAATATTTATTAAATTTCAATATTCCGACGAGGCTGTTCGCCTATCTTCTTCTCGGAAAAATTCAAACTCTTTGTAAGCTTATTATCCGCGCGATGCGCACACGAGAAGTGCTGTTTTAAATAACATATAGTAAATGGTTTGGTCACACCAACATATGTTATATAAAACAACACTTCTCGTGAGCGCATCACGTGGATGATAAGCTTACAAAGTTTTTGAATTTTCCGAGAAGAAGATAAGCGAACAGCCTCGTCGGAATATTGAAATTTAATAAATATTTTGATCCAAAATATGCCCCTATTTTAATATATATATTTAAAATTTTATATTGATCCAAAATAAAATCTTTTATTTATATATTGGTATCTATGCACACACAATAATATGAGTAAAATAGGCAATAAATATATAAGCAGTGTAAAATAGCAGACGAGAAATGCAGGTGTCACTGAACATGAGCAAATACCGTGTTTTATACTTCCAAACGAAGCAGGTGAATAGAAGCGACTAGAATAAGGGGGTTCAATAGGATCCACATCTATAATAGAATGGATTTCTTTATTATTATTGTTATTATTATATTTTTATTTTTATTCTAATTTATAAATACTCAAACAAAAAATATATGTGAACGAATAATTTATTAAATATTTATTTAAACACTAATTATAACTGCAAAAATAAGATATATATGTGTAATGTTCCTTCGATTAAATATATAAATATGATTTACCAAATTAAGAAACAAATTTTAATTATATATTTTTCTAATGCTATATATACTTTTGAATATATTCATAACAACAATTACAGTGCTGCCAAATCCAAACATTCAAAAATAACTTAAACAGAGTACATTATAATATTATTATAATGTATATTACAATATGTATAGATATAATTTCAAAGTTTATAATTCATGCTTCACACACAATTACATTTACATTTTTGTGTTTCAATTATTTTTTATTATCTGAATATTATACAAAAAGAGATTAGCTCTATTTTCAGTAAACTAAATTATTGTTTTCAATAAAATAATCTATTGCATCAATGTTTAGTAAAATATATCAGGCCCCTCCAGGGAAAAGTGTATTTTCATTTTTTTTTTTTAAAGATACTTTTCCCTGGAGACCTGATATATTTTACTCAATAAATTATTGTATCTTAATTTTTACATTATCCTATTTATTACACCCCAAATGTGTGAAATTTGACTTTTATAATGTGAAAAGTTTTATATCAAAAAGTGTGAAAATAAAATCCAACCAATTAATCCATATAATTTATTTAAATTGATAAATGCATAAAGCTTTAATCAATGTTTTTTTTTATTATTTTAAAAATTATCTGTTAATTTATTGTGTATTAAAATTATGTTTCTAACAAAAGAGAGAGCTATTATTGCCTAAAATGTATATAACCACTCAGAAGATTTGCACGACTCAATGTAAAATTTATGAGAACATTTCGCTGTAATGGGCAGATTATACAGCTTGAAGAGATAGCAGATGAAACTTTAAAATGCAGTTAGAAAGGTTAGTTTAGAATCTAAATAATGTTTTATGGAGTATATATATTTTTTTACATGTACACATAATAATAGTAAGATAATTATATAAAATATGTATAGTTGAGCACAAGATGGAATGTAATTCCGAGCTGGTGTGATTGTTTAAATATCCTAAATAAAAAGAAATATTGCATAAATAATTCGCTTTAGCAATGTCTTTAAAACCTTGAAATACTAAAATATAGTATGTGTATATATGAAGATTTGTTTATATTATATAGGCGACCAATAGAGAAAAATAAATGACATATTCCGAAACCGACGCCTTCTTTTTTTCAAGCAGCAGATCAGGAGTTATATGCGCGTCTCTATAGTGCTACCAATGTGGATTCTGTGGGTTTTTCTTGGACCGGATCTTGTAAATTGTATATGGTCTCTGAGGATTTCGATTTTCCTCTTTATACTGTTCTTGTTAATTATGGAGGATTAAATTTTCAGGAGTAAACATTCTTGCCTGACAGGAGTGTTGTGGTATATGGTTTTGCTGCTGCTCAAGGTAAGGTTACTCACGATAGAGTGCTCAACTAGCAATGAAAGTTGTATACTGTTTTATAAAGCCGGAGGCTTGTGCTGTTTTATTAGTTTAAAAAAGCACTTTCTTGTTTCGCTAATGTAGGTGGATGAACAAAACTGCACGGGATTTTAAGAACTAGAATCGTTTCTGTTTTTCTGGCTGGAGGTAGGCTTGGTGATGGGCTAGCGAAGTTGTGTTCTAATCTGCATGTTGGTTTGTTGTATCGAGTTAATATGCTGTGTCGTTTGAGGATCCTTGCTGTTTGTTTCACACCCTGCCCCTGTAGGGTAGTAGGCAATAAAAACCTCACCTTAAACAAATGTATAAAAATTCATTTGATGTGGTGTCTCACATTACCAACAAAATGTTCTTTTTATTTCTCGTGTCTCTATAAATGATTTTTCTTTCATCACTTTGTCACAGAACAATACAATATTTATCACTCAATGTCATTCCTATTTCCAATGATACCTATTACAACACCAATATGTTCTTCTGGCTCAGTAAACCTTCTCAACGGTCTGCAAGATAACAGACCCTTGTGGCATCTATTTATTAATGATGTAGCACCAAAAGATATTTTAAATATTGTATTTTATTTTATCATTGAAATATTAGAATATCTGGAGAAATTGGCCATCTTGGCAATTTGTGTCTCTGTCTACTCTATGTTATGTAAATTTCTGTCTCACAAAACCTGGTTTGGGTACAATTGCTTTCCTATTGCCACCTTATATCAATTATAACTTATTATGGATTGATTTCATGAAATCATTAATGTTATCTGACAAAAGAATTTCCAATTCTGTGCATCCCGACTGTTTAACCTCTGAAAAAAATAATTTGATTTATTTTATCTATTAAATATATATGGCTTGAAGGATTTTTGTTGTATGATTTTTTTATTTTTTCACAAACAGAACAGTATAAAATAGTACAATGGCTCAAAATATCTTGAAGAAAATGATGAAAATTCACTAAATTTGTTTACAACTCACAGTAAATGAATGTAAATTTTTGTGGTGAATAAACATATAATGCCTTGAAATATTATTTTATGTGGTGTTTCACATATTTTTTGAAAGCCAATGTATATAGATATTTGGCTGATTTTTTGTCATTATTGAATTCAAAATTTTCTGAATGTGTGTCATAATTTACTTTTAGCAACAAAATAACATAATATACAAGCGAATCATTTAATAAAGTGATATTTTTTCCATATGAGTTCTGGCTCATAGCTGCTTCCTAAATTTAGCCAAAATATAAAATTGCTAGGACACTTACATGACCTTTGTACAATGGTATATGCCACGATTCACCCAAAAGACCATCTGACCTAACCATGTCCCAACCATCCCCCTCAAATCTGCAAAGCCCTGGTCACCTGGAGGCCTAGTTTTAGCACGAAGCCTTCAACCTTAACAGTACCGCTCCAGAATCTTAAGATATATTCAGAAGCTTCACCACGAGCCCTGGACCTTCCCCAAGAAGCTCAGGTTCCACCATGCCAATATTTTATTAACATTTTATTTTTATGGGTAAAAATTTTGTATCTCTATATTTTTATTGGTGCATTTAAAAAATATACTCTAATGTTTATATTATTTTTAAAAATATTTTTCACAGATGGGGGGTGATGATAGCTTTGGAGTGAGTTTGGCAACACTGGGGCATGGAAGCGGGATTATTTTGAATCTTTCAGATTAGGGAAGGAGTAAAAAGTAACAAGAGCAGGAGTTTCTAAGCTGCGGAGATCGCAGCATTGTCCATCTGTGGGCTACTGGCCACACTGAACTTCCTTTCTAAATCCTGGACCAGGTGATGGGTTGTTGAAAGATGGTGGGTTAGGCAGAATGGGTGTTTTTCGTGGACATGGTCATTTTTATTTATTTTTGTGTACAATTTTTTAAACCCTCCCTTTAAGCCTTTAATATATTTAAATATGTAAATTGAATTAAAATATTTTTCTTGTATATATATTTTTGTCAAGAAAAGTACAATTTTACTTTTGTACCCTTTTCCCCCCATATATATTTGTGTATATTGATTTTTTTATTAGTTGCTAAATAAAATCTGTTTCACCAAAAAGGAGTGGTTACTTCCCCCCCTTTGAGACACTTTTTGCTAGCAATAAAGCTTTAGGTCTCTACATGGCCCATAGTTGAATAAATTTGTGGTTAGAGATTCTGTCATCACTGGTTCATGCTTTTTTTTTTTTGGACATACAGAGATTTGGAAACAGTTGGAGTGACATTCATGACTGAATTCCTTTATCCTTTCTCTTCAAAACGATAGCCAAAAGGTTTAAAAGGAAGCTGATATAAGCAGGAAATTAAATTGATAAATTGTTCAGAGAATTTCCAAATAAAGGCAAAGGTATAAGATCGTTTTTGAATTATTGATTTTGTTTTAATGTTGAAAAACATATTTTTATGAGGTGATATTATTTACAAAATATTATTTGCTGAGGGATATGCATCTTATATATTAAAAAAACAATGAATTCGGTCCCTATAATCTTCCAAATATTATTTTGCTGAACTGGTATCTCCAAATCCACAATTTGTCATGTTTTTTGGGAGTAATTCATTTTCCTGGCAAAACAGATTTTTCAGTTTTATAAAGATTGTCGAAATAGAAAATTCTGGAATTGTGGTTGGTTATTTAGTTTGGTGTGTGATATACATAATTCTCTCATATTTATTGAAATATTTCAACCTATCTTAGTACCAGAACTTAAAACTAATTTTCTATATAGGTACACCAAAAAAGGATAAGAAAATTTCATATTCGTATCAATAATAAAATTATTACTCCTTTTTTAATAAAGAAAATATATAATATTCCGAAAAAAGATAAATTTTGTGAGATAAACCTCTATTGAAGTCAACGGATGTTATAAAATCGCTAAAGACATCCCATATCGTAATTTGGAACTGGTTATTTCAAATTTATACACACATAAATTTGATTACGTAAGGTATTATTAAAAATACTAATTGAAATACTGTTTAAAAGAGAAATCAGTTGATTTCTTCAAAATAGATTTAGTGTTGAACAAATATTTTTCAACGCTACATTTAGTATGGTCATATAAGTAGCGACTAAAAAATGTTAGAAAATAGCTTAATGGATTTTTTTAGAAAATCTTAAACATATATAATTATTTAAGATTACAATATTAGTTTGGATTAAATATTTATAGATAAATTACAATATTTTGACTTGGCTGATTGCCATTTTTTTTTTAAGAGCATTTCTCTAGGGCCTCATCCTATCCACTGCTATAGAGAATTCAAAGGTTCTAGAGGAGTGCTTTTAATAGATGATATGCGATCTTCTTTGTGTCTAATTTTTAGAAGATATCAATGAATAATTTCGTGCGATCCAAAATAGGCTTATCATCAACAATGATTTTCATATGGATTGCTTTATATTTCAAAATAAATTTGAAAATATATATTAAAAAATGTCAAATAGGCTTATTCATAAACAAACATACAAAAATACACGTAATATGAGATTATTCAAATTCTCAAATATAACCATATGTGAAAAAAAAATTATCTCCAAATTATAGGAGCAAATATCTATTTTTACAAAATATTCAAAAGTTTTATAATTAATTCTTATTTTATCGATCACATATAGATATATAATCAAGGAAAAATAAAGTAATTTTCTGATCATTATTAAATATTGATTTTCTTCTCAAGCCTAAATAACACCAACCGACATCATCATAAAAATGTTTATAAATTTAAATTTCATTCCTTACGCTTTCTCCGAAGGTGCGGATGCCGAAGACGAATGTTATGAGAGCTTTCTTTGTACGATGTTCCTTCGTAGCCAATCTAAGCAACCAAAGCGGTCAAACCGCTTTAACATACAATGTATAGAAGAAGGTAAATTTCTCTCTTTTTTTCTCTCTTTTCTATATTTAAAATGATCGGATTAAGTTTTCTGGGCGTTTTTACTCATGTTGACGTTCAAATAGATGCATAATTCCCCTTATATGTGAGTGTTTATGTATCAAAACAAAGCCTTTATAAAATAAAATGTTGAGGTTTTTTGTGTCACCCATTGGTTTAAATTTGACAAATAATAATAATATAAGCGTATTTTGATTTGATTGGAAAAATTATTTTGAATAAAATAAGCTCAAATGTATGTTTATGCCAAATTTATACATTCTATACTACTCTCTAGTTTTTCCAAACCAATTTGATTATATTTAGTAAATTTCCTACCTTTGTAATTGTGTAACCACTCTATGAGATCATTTATTATATTTTTAAAATATTTATTTCTTTTTAAAATTATGATCCTTTGAGATCACACACAACTATATTAAATTATTTTAAAATATATGTATAAACATCACCATGGATTAACTTTTTGATTTATTATATTTTCATATATTATAACACTCTAAAGTACATTTTTAAAAAACTTTGAGACAAGGTAGTTTGGTGGAATATTCCCAAACCAAATGTCAAGTCGATAAACAGAATGCTCCACTGAAATTAATAGCAAAATGGCAGCTTGACCATGCCCATTCTAAATATTTTCTATGCATGTAACTTTATATTATTGTTATTACTGTATATTACTTATGTTTATGAAATATTTTTGGATGGTAAACTCGGAGAAGGTTGGAATTTAAGTGCTAGACATAATAAGCTTTAAATTGATCATTTGATGCTCTTAGTGTAGTTATATTGTCGTTGAATTGTAGGTTTCAATTTTGGCTTGTATTTTCTATTCTATTTGATCCCCCAGTATTTCACTTTTACTAATAAATATGTTTGTATGTGGCAAATGTTTTTTGTATACAAAATATTTTAATATTAATTTGCCATACAAGAAAAAATATGAAGACATTTAGCATTCCTCTCTGTGTTCTAAATATATAGCTATTTTAATATACAAATACAGTAGAACCTCCATGAGAGGATACTCTTGCTATCAGATAGCTCTATACAAAGAACGGTTTTAATCACCAAGCTGATTATTTTTACTAAATAGCATTCTCAGGAAAGATGACACCTCTCTCTAAAAGACACTTTAGCCTTACTGATAGGTGTCCTTTATAGAGAGGTTCTACTATATGTATTCTAATTAATAATTTCATCTAGACTATGAAAACATGACTTCTTTTCTGTAAATTTTGTGGTAAAATTTATTTCTTATTTTGTTGAAAATATTGAAATCCATTGTTAAATACTATTTTATTATTTTTTTAATTATCCCTAGTACACGTGGTACAAGCCATGATAATCATGGTGAGTAGTTAGCGACTGCTTTTACTGTAAGCGTACCACATGTCTACACATGTGAAAAGCAGTTCGACTTTGCACTTACAAATGTGCCAGAGCCCCGTTTAGTTACTTGCACTCGCTGGTGAGGTTGGACTTTTGCAAGAATCGGGAGCCATTGGAGCATTTTTTTTCTAAAATCATAAAAAAAGTGTCCAATGCGGGAATCGAACCCGGGTTGTAGTGGTCGAAAACCAAACGGTTTAACCAGCCTTCCACCAACCCCCTGTTAAATACTATAAATAATAAAAGCCCGTGGTTACTCTCAGTTGTATCTTCGCCTGTTGAAGAGTGAGAACTCTAAAGTTCGCTGTGTTTTTGTAATGAAGAAATTTATTGTGTGTTTTAGATATTTTTATAAAAGTATTTTGTATTTTCTTATATCTGAATATATATACAGTTAAACCTGTCTATAGCGCCCCCTCTTGGGACTCACCAAAATAGGGTGCTATAGAGAGGGGGTGCTATAGACAGGTCAATTTTAATGTAAATCGCATCGTACTACGTGTTTAAAATCAGGCGCTATAGAGAGGGAGGCGCTATTTAGAGGGAGTGCTATAGATAGGTTGAACTATATATATATATCTTGAATCAATTATATTTATTTTCAAATTTAATATTTCAACAAGGCTGTTTGCCCATCTTCTTCCTGGATCAACTTTTATTAACTTATCATCCATGTGATGATGCATGAGACGTATTGTTTTAGATAAAGCAGGGTAGTAGGAACAAACTTCAGGAAATTATAACATACTTATTTAATTATTTTGTTTTAGCTCCAAGCATGATTATTATATTTCTAAACACATGGTAATAAGACCAAATCTAAATAAATAGTGTGCGGCATTTCGGTAACAGCATTGTTACCATTTTCAGACAAAAGTACTGAATGTATATTAATATGAATGTAATACTGAATGTATATACTGAATATACATTCAGTACTTTTGTCTGAAGATGGTAACAACGCTGTTACCTAAACGTCACACACTATTTATTTATTTGGATTTAGTCTTATTACTTTGTGTTTATAATCTATAATCCAAATTGTGTCTTATCATTATTATATTTCTATTTTCCTTTTGAGCTTTCTTTTGTCTTCTGTCTCTTGAAATAATCTTGTGTTTATCCTGTACGTTGCTGTATGTGCATATAAAAATTTTGAATTTTCAAAATCTGATACATGTCCTTGTTTAATCATGTGGTCTACCAGTTGTGACAATGGGCTATGATTTTTTTAAAAGCTGCCTTGTGTTGATTAATTCTTTCTTTTAAGATTTTTTCACTTTCACCAATGTAGGAAGATGTACATAATTTGCATGGGATACTGTATTATGAGGTTGGATTGGGTTTCCTGTCTTGGGTTACATTTAGCTATAGGGTGACAGAGAATGTTTCCTAAGATTGGAGCCGTTTAATATCTAATTATAATATTTTGTATTATTTTTTAATTTTAAAGAAACCAAAGTTGTGTAAGGAAGCAACATTTACACATTTCAGTACAATTGATCATCTTGTATTTCTTTTTAAAATTATTTTATATTTTTTTAGAAAAAAGTCAATTTTTTATTCTCTCTCATGCTGTAAGGTACAAACACAAGGTAATAAGATCAATTCTAATTAACTAAATAGTGTGTCACGTGTTGATAACAGTATTGTTACCAAAATGTCACACACTATTTATTTATTTGAATTTGGTCTTATTACCTTGTGTCTCTAATCTATAATCCAAATAGTACCTAATAATTTGTGCTAAGGTACAAAAATGTATGGATTATATATTAAAATCCAAGTGAGTTATTTATGTGTGTATTATATGTGACAATTTGGTAACAGCATTGTTACCATTTCCTGTGTTCAGGTAAGAGTATAAAAAAATGAATAATATATATATATATATATACAGTTAAACCTGTCTATAGCGCCCCCTCTAAATAGCGCCTTTCTCTCTATAGCGCCCGATTTTAAATATGTAGTACGATGCGATTTACATTAAAAGTGACCTGTCTATAGCACCCAGTCTCTATAGAACCCTATTTTGGTGAGTCCCAAGAGGGGGGCGCTATAGACAGGTTTAACTGTATATATATATATATAGGTAATCTTATTTGAGGATGGTTACAATGCTCTAATTAAAATGTCATAATAATCTCTTATTTGGATTTTATCATAGTACCTTGTTAGTGTGTGGATTCTTTCTCAAATAGAGAGAGATAACCACACATTAATACAGTAAAACCTCCCTTTAGCGGACACCCCGCTAGTGGACACCTCTCTACAAAGGACAGTTTTCAATTTCAAAATTACAATTTAACAACTCTCCAGTAAGAGGACACCTCTTCTTAAAGGACACTTTGGCTCTGCAATTAGGTGTTCCGACAGTCTTTTATTTCCAGACTTAAGTCTGGTCATCTACGAACAATGACTTTCCAGAATAGTTTCAAGGTTTTTTCCACTATGTACTAAGTACAATTCTCAACCTGCAACCCCAAAACACATTATTGACTGTATTGGCTCATCCATTGATGAGCTCTACTCATCCCCAGCAGACACCATCAACAAGCTCTACAAGCTTGATACCCTAATATGATTGAGTGGAGATAAGAAAGAAGAAGAAGAATTATGTTGTCCTTTACAGGGAGGTTCTACTGTATTATTAATCTCTGCCCAGAGTGAGAATTATCTTTGTTGTTCCTATAAGGTACAATTTGGTTGACAGTTTAATATAAAAATTGGATACCAATTTGGTAGCAAGAGACTAAATTATATGGGGGAGTCTGAAACCATTCACCCCCTTTTTGTTCATCAACCTTCCAAAAGTTACAATAAAATGTTGCTAAAATTAACCGAGGATATAGCAAACCTTCCCTTAATATTATCTTAAAATAATTCCCAATTCTAATGCAGCAATATAGTGAACACACCATGGCTATAGTGAACCAAATGTTCAGTTCCATTGGGGTTTGCTAAGGAGAGATTTTACTCCATTTAAATTATAAATGCAGAATAGGTTAAAAGTAGTTGGCACAGTTATATAAATGTGGCCAATCAGAAAGAGGGTGAATGATTCACAAACCAACTCCAAATTAATTATTTGGATTCAGCCATTTGTTGTTATTAATGTTTTTATTTATTTTTATGTTAAAATTTCACTTAAAATTGATTTAAGTCATTTTTGCCTGTAAGGTTGTCCCAAAAGTTTGTGTTTTTCTTAAAACGTTGATTTTCTTATTACTTGGGGAATAATATTATTATGGCGAATACATAATACAATTACTTTATACGTAATACAAAGACATACATAACGGTGAATAATATTGGTATTCAATTTTTTGCAAGTGTTTACGAACCTTTGGGGCAACCATGTAATTATCCCAAGATTGTATTTAGAAAAGAATAGAAATTTATAGCACCCAGTCATCAACTTGACCACCAAGCACCTCATTTCATTCCTCTATTTGGAGAAGGTATATTTCAAGTGTATTTACCTGAGTAAATATTCTCACAAGGACAACAATTTAGTCGCAATATACATTGATGTGTGTGTGTGTGTGTGTGTGTGATTGACTCAAGGTTTAAAATACTGTATTTACAGTGGAATCATGGTTTAACAGCTTTTTTTTATAACAGCATCACACTTATGATAAAGCAAAATTTGGATTATAGACTAAAATAAAAGAAAATAAGATCTAATCCAAATAATTTATTAGTGTGTGACGTTTCAGCAACAACATTGTCACCATCATCAGATGATCAGATCAGATCTGATGATGGTGACAATGTTGTTGCCAAAACGTCACACACTAATAAATTATTTGGATTAGGTCTTATTTTCTTTTATTAGCATCACACTTAAAACACAAACACACCTCAAACACAGTCGAACTGCTTTCACATGTGTAGACATGTGGTGCGCTTACAGTAAAAAGCAGTCGCTAACTACCCACCATGATTATCATGGCCTGTACCACGTGTACTAGGGATAAGCAAAAAAAAAAAAAAAAAACACTTAAAACACTAAAATCAAAAAAGGCATATCCTGACCACGAGCACATGAGCTTTTGGAACAGAAATCGACTAAATTTTGATTTTGCCTGTTCCCTGATATTTGGCCAACCCATTTTCTTGATAAATGAAGAAAAGCCAACCATGAATGCTTTTCGGGCTGTTGGCCCTTATCAGCATGGAGCAGGCTGTACCATGTGAACAATTAAAAAATATATTTATTATTATTTTTTCACTTATAACATTGTAATTCTGAATTGGTGAGTACCAATTGTTTTGACCATGGTTAGATCAATCTAAATCATGGTCCCAAATGATGTCACAGCGACTCTACATATCAGCACATGAATTTTCTTGCTGGGCCCCAGCACAGTTTGCATATATGTTCAAACCTACTATAACATCACCTAGGACCAAGAATTTATGTTATTATAACCATGGTGTTAAGACAATTTGAACTTATAAAAACTTAGAATTAGGATAGTATAACCTAGTGTTGCTGTTATAAAAGAGGTTATTATACCAAGGTTCTGCTGTATATATTTCTTCTGGATCATGAAATTCTCAGTTTTTTTACTGTATTTATTATTGTGTTTGGTCTTTTGGTTGGCTATTTTCAGGATGCGGTTCAAATACTGGCACCAAACAGTAACTAAAAGCAAGGAATTTATATTGTTTATCTGCAATAAATTTTTCTTATTTAAAATTTTCATCTTGATTTAGTGTGATATTAACTTGTAGTATATATTGCCCCATTCTTTCAGTGTTTTTCACATTAAAGCAGAAAGTTTTTTTTTAAACATTTCCCAAGTACTCATGGTACAAGCCATGGTAATCATGATGGAAAGTTAGCGACTATTTTACCTCAAGTGCACCACATGTCTACACATGTAGAAAGCAGTTTGACTTTGGCACTTGAGGTTCCACTGTTATTTGATATAAAGGTGTTCCTGATATACACTCATGGGAAGTTGTACCTTTAAGCATGTATATTGGGATTCAGACAATATCTTTGAAAGATATCTGATACACAGTGACTTTTATTGAAAATACACAATATATATAATCAAGTGTGATCAAAATTGCCTCTGTTTCCTTTAAAAAAAATAAACAACTGGCGACATCAAATACTTTTCGCTTCCTTAAGTTTTGTTCATGAGTGTATATAATACTTTGTAAAATGCTTTTAATCATTTATTACCATACTGTGAAGATGAAGATAAAGCATTTTTACCGATGATGATTTGTGTCCAGGAGAAAGCCACCAGTCGGAGGAACAGCCCATCATCAAGGATAAGGAGCTTAGTGCTTATGAGAAAAACCTCTATCTCTACCATGTGAGTTTGACCCAAGTAAACTAATACCTAGCCTTACTTATTTGATTTTCAGGATGAACCTGAAAGACCTCGTGTTGCGACCTTTCTTAGCTCCGTGGCCAACTATGATGTGGCTATTCCCAGTGCTTCAGAATCTGAGGGCAAGCCAGCACCCAAGGTAATTAAACTTTTGTTAGGAATATACTTTTTGACACATAGTTAGGGGTGTCGTTTGTGAGGCTTCACAATTCAAATGATGATAAGCACACTTATCAAACAATTTGAAACAATGATTTCTGACAGATATTTATTTCAAACATTTTTTCATGATTCATGCTTTTTTTATAATGACCAACTTGGAAAACACTATGTCATTAGGTGAAAAATAGTACCAAAGTGAAATTGAATTGGGATCAGGTTGATAAATTAAGAAAAAGACTATTTTAAGCGCGTAAGATTCTTTTTAAAATTAAACAATTTCTACTGCCCTTACTGCAATGGAAAAATTAAAGGAAGGGCCTGGCTCATCAGTGGTGAACCCTCCCAGCGGTTTCGCCAGTTTAATCTACCATTGCAGTAAGGGCAGTAGAAATTGTTTAATTTTAAAAAGAATCTTACGTGTTTAAAATAGTTTCGAATTTTGATAACAGATGGCGCGCAAGTGCATTGTAAGAAAAAGACATCTCCTGATCATACAACTAAAAGTTGCTGATGGCTTGTGCCATCTGTTGGAATAAATATCAACTAATCCTAGATTTTTAATTACTCCAGAATTGGCCAAATGCACTTTCTGGATTAATCAAGAAAAGTTAACCATTTACGTGTTTCGGGCTGTTGGCACTCTTCGGCGTGTTGCAAGCTGTACTTCAATGACCAGTTTGGCATTATCACACCTTTCCGGCCTAAATACCTGTTTCAGGATGCCCCAAAGACCAGCTTTTTTGGTCATTGAGGTACAGCTTGCATCACGCTGATGAGGGCCAACAGACCGAAATGCGTAAGTGGTTAGTTTTTCTTGACTAATCAAGAAAGGGTATTTGGACAATTCTAGAATAACTAAAAACAATGATTAGCTGATATTTATTCCGATAAATGGTGCAAGGCATCAGCAACTTTTAGTTGCGCGAACAGGAGATGCCTTCTTTCTTATCTCCACTCAATCATATTAAGGTATCAAGCTTGTAAAGCTTGAGACTTTTGATGGTGTCTGCTGGGGAAGAGTAGAGCTAATCAATGGATGAGTCAATACAGTCAATAATGTGTTTTGGGGTTGCAGGTTGAGAATTGCACTTGGTACATAGTGGGAAAACCTTGCAACCATTCTGGAAAGTCATTGTCCGTAGATGACCAGACTTGAGTCTGGAAATCAAAGACTGTTGTTCTCTTGGGAGGACAGAACCGGTGCTTGTCACTCCTGCTCTGTACCAGTCATGTGCAGCATTAGATTTCCATTCCTGCAGGCATTGGGTTTTGATGGTACAGAGGAGGTCTCTTTTGCCTAGTTGGGTGGTAGATTCCCTGGCTTCAGGTAGGCCAAGGGCTCCAGCCTTTGCCAGAGAGTCTGCCAGCTCATTACCAGGAATTCCAACGTGAGCGGGAAGCCATTGCACTGTGACAGAGCTGTTGGCTGGGAGTCGGTTTACAGACTTAGCAATGCTCTTGAGGAGAGGAGGAGATGCCTTTTTCTTAACTATGTCATTAGGTCATGAAAATGTTTGTAAAAAATAATATACATATATGATAAGGCACAATTTGGATTATGGATTATAAACACAAGACCAAATCCAAATAAATAAATAGTGTGTGACGTTTTGGTAACAAAATTGTTACCATCCTCAGACAAAAGTACTGAATGAGAAATTTTACCACAGCATGTTTTAAATAGTTACTGTTATCACTTGATGCTGTGGTAAAATTTCTCATTCTGTACTTTTGTCTGAAGATGGTAACAACACTGTTACCGAAACGTCACATACTATTTATTTATTTGGTCTTATTACCTTGTGTTTATAGATTGTTGTTGTTGTTTCTTATCCCCTTATGTAAAGATTACACGAATTCCATGAGTTCATGCTCCTCAAGCTGTTTTATGATAAGCAGCGGCCTCTCCCAAAGGTCCTGTTTATTGCATCTATTGCAAGCCAAAATGTGTTCTGGAGCTGCAGGCGCCAAGCTACATTTTGGGCAAGTGGGGTAGATTTTGTTGTTATTTTCTATCTTCAAAGGCTGGAGATAGCCTTTTCTAAATCTTGTTAGTGTTGTTTGATGCTATCTATTTCTGAAGTTCAGAGCTCCTCCTGGGTCCACTCCACTGTACCATCTGTGCTTAGGTGGGATCCTCCAGTTCTTGGTTCATTTTTGTTTTGGCTACTGTCTAAATTAAAAACACGAGGTAATAAGACCAAATATCTATTTATTTGGATTTGGTATTATCACCTTGTGTATATACATATACTAGCCGAATGACCCGGGCAACGCCCGTGTTTTACCCGATTGAATGTTTTGATTCAAATACTATTTGTTACAATTATAAATTGGCGCCTTATATAAATGCATATGTTAGTTAATAACTATAGCCTATGTGCTTTATCTGTCTATGTACTGTTGGCTTCCGTAGGCGTCTCTTACTGGGAAAAAGAAAGAGAGGATTCCATTTGGTTATTAACTAATATATGCATTTATTTAAGGAGCGACCCACTCCAACACAATGGTTACAAAAACGAAAAAGCGAGTGGGGGGGGGGCAAAGGTGGCGTGATCGTAGCCGACCAATAGGAGGGCGCCATTCCAAAAAAAAAAGCAAACGGTGACAGAGATGACTGATGAAGAATGACGCTCGTAACTGTATATAGAATATTTTAAAAATTATATATAGTAGAACCTTCCTGTAAAGGACACCTAATTGCAAAGCCAAACTGTCCTTTAGGGAGAGGTGCCCTCTTACTAGAAAGTTACTAAATTGTAAAAAATGGTAATTTTGCAAATGAAAACTGTCTTTAAACACAAAGTAATAAGACCAAATCCAAATAAATAAATAGTGTGTGACATTTCGATAACAGCATTGTTACCATCTTCAGACAAAAGTACTGAATGAGAAATTTTACCACAGCATCAAGTGATAACAGTAACTATTTAAAACATGCTGTGGTAAAATTTCTCATTCAGTACTTTTGTCTGAGGATGGTAACAACGCTGTTACCAAAACGTCACACACTATTTATTTATTTGGATTTGGTCTTATTACCTTGTGTTTATAATCTATAATCCAAATTGTGCCTTATTGAAAACTGTCTTTGTAAGTAGGTGTCTTCTAAAGGGAGTTTCTACTGAATATAATTGTATATTAATAAATATTTGTTAAAATATTTGAGAGCAATCCCTCACAATATTTTGAACACATTTTTTTATTTTTTTTTCACAGATCCAGGTATGCCTTTTTATATAAACTAATATTAAGAGTTTCTTGAAGGCAAGGTCAAATTCCTTCAATAACAATGGCACATTTGAATAAAATATTTTCCTAGAGATCTGAATTATATAAAAAAAAAATCAAAAACATTATGAAGGCCATCTTTTAGTTTAGGATTTTCACACTAGTTTTTATAAACAATATTTATTTAGCTTTTATCCCTATTATAAAATCTTAAAATTTTTGGTTTCATATTCTTTTCATTTCAAAATTAATTGCTAGTATAAAGTGTAAAGTAGATGGTAATAGCCTTCTAATGTTTTGGGGCCACAGAAAATTCTACAGTTATTACTAGTAAAGCTCTCTTCTTTCTTATCTTCACTCAATCAAATTGGGTATCAAGCCAGTAGAGCTGACATCCATAGTGATTGGGTGAAGTAGAATGCATCTGATTTTGTCATCTTCTTCTTCTTTCTTATCTCCACTCAATCACACTAAGGTATCAAGCTTGTAAAGCTTGAGACTTTTGATGGTGTCTGCTGGGGAAGAGTAGAGCTCATCAATGGATGAGTCAATACAGTCAATAATATGTCTTGGGGTTTCAGGCTGAGAATTGCACTTAGTACACAGTGGGAAAACCCTGAAACCATTCTGGAAAGTCATTGTTCGTAGATGACCAGACTTAAGTCTGGAAATCAAAGACTGTTGTTCTCTTGGGAGGACAGAACCGGTGCTTGTCCCTCCTGCTCTGTACCTGTCATGTGCAGCATTAGATTTCCATTCCTGCAGGCATTGGGTTTTGATGGCACGGAGGAGGTCTCTTTCATCTAGTTGGGTGGTAGATTCTCTTGCTTCAGGTAGGCCAAGAGCTCCAGCCTTTGCCAGAGAGTCTGCCAGCTCATTACCAGGAATTCCAACGTGAGCTGGATGCCATTGCATTGTGACTGAGCTGTTGGCTGGGAGTCGGTTTACAGACTTAGCAATGCTCTTGAGGAGAGGTTCTTGACTGGAGAAGCAGCTTTGATTCTGTCATTAAGACTGGGAGCACTACTTGGTAGCAGACCGATTTAGCTCCAATATGAAATGGCTGCCTCTGACATGAGGAACAGACGCCATGTGCAGCCGCTCCTAACATGGGATACAGACGTACTCATCATGTATTCATGGATCAGGAGCATTTACAGGGTAATATCAGCTGGGCCAGCTGAGCCCAGGTTTTTTAGCGAGCTTGTTACTTCTCCCCCTCCTTTTTTTTTTATTTGGGCTTGGTACCAGCAAAAAGTGAAGCTCTAGATTGCAAAAAGAGTTTCATAAATGAAAATTTTGTCAGGAGGATACTGATATATAAAAAGAAATGTCAAACCTTATCTCTATTTCTCTAAAACTTTCTTATTGTCTGGAGGAAAACTCTTTGTCATTGGGGGAGCCTCCTTTATCTAACTGTATAAATTGAGTACTCTTTTCCTTAAAAAAAAGAATGTTTTTAATAATGCACAATTTGGATTATAGATTAGAACTACAAGGTAATAATATTTGAATTTGGACTTATTACCTTGTAGTTTTCTTTTTATTTTATATATATTTCTTTTTGAAAATAGAGCAATCCATAAATAAATCTTTAATTAAAAAGGCATATATTGGATCAAAATATCATTGATTTTACCAATATTTCAGTTGGCTGAATGCCAACCTTTATCAAGGTATTATAACATTCTTCCCATTAAATATAACAAAATATTTTTAAAACTTAATTCTGTTGACGTTATGTGGCTCTGAGTTTGTTGTTGACACACATTGAATAGGTTATAACACCTTGATAAAGGTTGGCGTTCAGCCAACTGAAATATTGGTAAAATAAATGATATTTTGATCCAATATATGCCTTTTTAATTAAATATATTTCTTTTTTTTTTTTAAATCTTTGCTACCATTGACTTGTATGATGTCAATAAAATTCTAAAAATATAAAAAATCTCTCAAAAGAGATGGAACAACTATTCTGCATCTATTGACCATCTCTGTAAACTAGCAGACTCAGGACCAAGCCACAATGCCAACTTTGCCAAACTCAAAACTTGCCAAAGATGATGTTGTAACTTTGTCACTGACCCAAGTCTTCTAGTTTGCTGAAAAGATCAATAGATGCCAGAGAATTTTTGAATTTATTTTTATGGAAGATGTAACATTTTTTTTTTTTTTTTAAGTTTTTTTAGGAATAAAAAAAAAAATTTTTCATAGTGTCAGCAAATTTATTCTTGAAATTTTTCTTGAGTTAAAGACAACTAGTGTAGCAGTTGTGACATTCATTTTTGGCTCAGATATTGGTGGAATGAACACAAGGTAATAAGACCAAATCCAAATAAATAAATAGTGTGTGACGTTTTGGCAACAGCATTGTCATCATCATCAGACACAAGAATAACTATTAAATTATTTGGATTAGGTCTTATTTTCTTGTATTATAATCTATAATTCAAATTGTCCTTTATCGAAAAACTAGTTATGTTTTTAAAAAGGTTTCTAACCTGCCAGAATGTAGTGGTGCACGGAACTTGCACAAATTTCCTACATCTCACCACCTGCTGAACTTGCCACACCTTGCTGCCATTGCCCAACTCCTGGAGAGATGGGAGACAACCATAAATCTACCCGTGACTGGCAACATTGAATAGGCAACATATAGGGGTTGTTGCTTCTTGCCGCGCAGTGCAGACATGACAGTCCATTTGGCCCTACCTCACCCTGCAAATTCAGCCTCTGCCCTGAAATCCTACATGGCCTGTGGCTCTAGTGATCTGTCGCTGGCCCACCGATACCAGTCTTCTTTCTTATCTCCACCCAATCATATTAGATTTGACAACCATCATAACTGGATGAAGTAGAATGTGTCTGCCTTTATCATTAAAACTAGGAGCACTACTCAGTAGTAGGCTGACTTAGCTTCAATATGAAATGGCTGCCTCTGACATGAGGAACAGATGCCATGTGTTCCTAACATGGAATACAGACTCATCCTGCATCCCTAGATCAGGAGCACTTACTGGGTACTATTAGTTGGGCCTGCTGAGTCCAAGTTTTTTTAGTGAGCTTGTTATTGCTCTTCCTCCTCCTTTTTCATCTGGGCTTGGGGCCAGCAAAGGCACAGTTCCAGTACTGGTAATGCCGCTGTGTATGACCTATCATCCAGGAGGCCTTCAACATCATCCAATGACCACCTGACCTGCAGGGTAGGTTCTTCAAACAAGGAATGGATGACAATACCATCTCTATTCTCACATCAACAAAGGCGTCCATTAGAAGTTCTTCCTGACTCTTAAGATGAAAGGAGTAAATGAAGCTCCCCCTGATCATCTTGAGAAGGACACTTTGGTGTTTAGGAAGCTTCCTTGAATGTAAATAGTTGTGTGTATAGTTCCCCCTTAACATATATAGTTTAACTCTGTGTGCGTGGTTTTCTATTGACAGAAGTCGATACGATTGTTTTAAAATCTAAAATATTTAACAAAGAGAGGCTGCTTTAAAGAGAAAGTTACCTTCAAGAGGAGTTTTACTCTGGAGGTTTAACTGTACTATCTACAAATATAATCTCGATTAAGAAATCCTAAAATCCTTTGGGAGAGGTTACTTCTTAACATCAAACAGCTTGAGGAGCATGAACTCATGAAATTCATGTAATCTTTGCACAAGGGGATAAGAAGCAACAACATAAATATAAATGGACTATGAAATTTATTGGAATGGCTTAGTTCCTCAGTAGTGAACCTTCTTAGGGGCTTTGCCTTCTCAAATTTTAAAATATTCCATTTAGTTATTCTATATTTTCTTCTTATATTAATTTTGAAGAAAAATAAATGGCTTTAACTGATAGATGGCTGTTTTGTATTAATGAGAAATGTATTAAAAACCCTTCTTTTTTTTTGTCTATTGCCTTTTTATTTTTAGTACAGTAAAACCTCCATGAGAGGACACTCTGGCTAGAGGACACTTTTCTACAAAGGACAATTTTCATTGTCAAAATTACCATTTTTACTATGTAACAACTCTCCGGTAAGAGGACACCTCTCCATAAAGGACACTTTTGCTCTGCAACTAGATGTCCTTTACAGAGAGGTTATACTGTATATATCTAGGAAAACCATGTTATTTCAAAAGAGTTTACATATGCATACTTTATGTGATAAGGCTAACTTTAAATAAAAATCTGAGCTCTCATAAAAAAAAAAATCAGCTTATTCATATTGAAATGTGTGTTTTCAGAAAGCCAATCTTGGAACAATCTCTGGAGTGTACCTTCCTTGCATTCAAAATATCTTTGGCGTCATCTTCTTCATTCGGCTCGTCTGGATTGTGGGCGTTGCAGGGACAATTGTTGCCTTTGTGATTGTATTTCTCTGCTGCGCTGTGGTAAGTGGAATATCTTCTGCCTTGTATTAAATGGACAAAGAGGTTTTAAGATAAACAACAATTAATGATATACACTCATGGACAAAACATAAAGGAAATAGAGAGTCTGATATCGCCAGTCATCTATTTTTTTAATGAGACAGGCAATTTTGTTCACACTTGGTTATGTGGTGTGTCTTCAATAAAGGTCACTGTATCAACTATCTTTCAGAGTTATTGTCTGGATCCCAAAAAGTACAACTTATTTAAGTTTTGTCCAGGAGTGTATGCGCTGTAAAGTTCTCAAGTTAACAATCAGCACACACACACAAAAAAAAAAATATATATATACAATAAAACCTTACTAAATAAACCAGGTTTATAGTGAACCTTCCCTTATGACAAGCCAAAAATAATCCCCAATATATTGTATAATACCAAGGCTACATTGAACCAAAGGTTTGGGTACATTGAGGTTCATTATAGCAAGGTTTACTTTATATAAATTTACTGTTTTATTTATTTGATTGATTACTGATGGGAATTAGAATCACAAGGTAATAAGACCAAATCCAAATAAATAATGTGCAACATTTTGGTAACAGTGTTGTTACCATCATCAGACAAAAATACTGAATGAGAAAATATATCACAGCATGTTTTAAATAGTTAGTTATTATATCTGTTATCATGTTTATACACTTGATAACAGTATTAACTATTTAAAACATGCTGTGATATATTTTCTCATTCAGTATTTTTTTTGATGATGGTAACAACACTGTTAACAAAATGTCACACACTATTTATTTGGATTCAGTCTTATTACCTTGTAATTCTAATCTGAAATCCAAATTGTGCCTTATCATGATAGGAATTTTAATTATTCCTAGTACACGGTATACAGAGGCCATGATAATCATGGCAGGTAGTAGTTGGCAACTGATTTTACTGTAAGTACACCACATGTCAACCTATGTGGAAAGCAGTTTGACTTTTGCACTTACAAGTATTTCAGAGACCCTTTTGGTTACTTGCACTTACTGGAGAGGTTTTACTTTTGCAAGAATTGGAGGTCATTGGAACAATATTTTTTATTAGAAAAAATGTCCAATGTGGGATTTGAATCTGGGTTGTGTCTGTCAAGAACTGACGGTTTATACGACTCATCCACTCTTCCCCGGCAGACACCATCAAAAGTCTCAAGCTTTACCAGCTTGATACCTTAGTGTGATTGAGAGGAGAGAAGAAAGAAGAAGAAGACTACTCATCCACTGACCTTCTAATTTTGCATGTAAATTCCTTAACCTAGATGATAAAATTATGATAGAAATAAATTTTTTAAAAAGCTTTCTGGCTAGCTCAAGAATTGAGAAAGTTCCTACTTAATGACTTGCCATGCTGGACTTATGCCCTTATCTCTTTACTTGCCTGAGTGAGTTTCTGGAGAGATTAACTGGTAAATTGGTGCTGGTTTTCTCCAATTGTTTAACTAAAACTAGTAGGATACTTTGGAGCTTCAAGTCAACCTTCTACATGAGGCTAATGCAGGGGTCGGCAAACTGTGGCTCGTGAGTCACATCCAGCTCTTTGGATGTGAAGCTGCGGCTCTTTATATAGTTCCATACACAAATATTATTTATGCGAGTACTATTTATTGTTGGCAAGAAAACATTTTGTGGCTCTTTAAATACTTTGAAATTTTGTAAATTGTAATTTTTGACTCTTCCGACTCAAAATTTTGCCGACCTCTGGTCTTATGGCATTTAAGCTTTCACCTAATGAGCTTATTGTGAGTGTTTCCGCTTATCGTATGGAGCAAAACGAACGCTGCTTCTTGAATCTGTTGTGGATACCCTGGAATGAACCAATCTGATAGATTGCACACATTCCAACAGGATATATAATTTATGAGGTCAATTGATTCACGACTTTATGAAGTTGTCTTTAAGGCACAAGGTAATAAGACCAAATCCAAATAAATTGTCTTTAAGGCATTTGGATTGAAGGAATTTTAAGGCATTTGGATAAGAAAGGACTGTATCTTCAACCTCAGTAACCCAGTATTGCTCTGGCTCTTTGTAAGGGCAAAGTTCAACTGTTTCTACATCTGTGGATATGTGATGTATATGCACTAAATGCAATCACAACCCCCTTTCAGTCATGATTAATATGAACTGTAAATATACACTCATGAACAAAACTTTAGAAAGTTGTACCTTTTAGCATGTATATATCAGGATTAAGACAAAACTAGATATTTGATACAGTGACCTTTATTGAAGACACACAATAACCAAGTGTAAATAAAAATTGCCTACGTCTCCTAAAAAAAATAGACAACCAGCGACATCAAAAATTTTCCTCTTCCTCAAGTTTTGTCAATGAGTGTATATTTTAATATTATCTCATTACATTTTGACTAAAAATTGTACGCTTATGTTAGACAATTTATCCTTACATCTTTGAACTATTCACCTTGTCTATTGTGTATGGTGACAAATTAATGTGTCCATTGTGCTGTCAACACCTTCTGAATGGAAAGTGATATTGGCTCAAATGATATATAGCTCTTACTGGTATTTACCCATTTCCAGTTGAACCTTGTCACTTGGGGCTGTTGTCTTAATCTTATTGTTTCTATATACCCACAGTTAAACTATTGGAACTTAAAACATGGGACTTTTTAGAATTATGTTATGAAATATTTTATTACAGTATCTGTACATTATAAATGAAATTATTTTGGTAGATAACCCTAATGTGGTAAGTAACCCACTATATAAACAAAATCTCAGCCTAGTTTTGGCTTACCTTGTTTATGGTGACAGTGAGTCACTGAAATGTTGATCAATAAAAATGTGCCACATAGGGTTGATGAGTTTCACATATACAGTAGAACCTCCCTTGCATTGAAATAATTTCAGTAAAAATCATTTTTGCAGCTTGGTATTTTGGTATATTGGTACAGTAGAACCTCCCTTTAATGGACACACCGCTAGCGGACACCTCTCCACAAAGGACAGTTTTCATTTGCAAAATTATCATTTTTACAATTTAGCAACTCTCCGGTAAGAGGACACCTCTCCCTAAAGGACACTTTGGCTCTGCTATTAGGTGTTCTTTACCGGGATGTTCTACTGTATATATAAAAGGGCATACCTGGATATGTAAAATAATAAAAATAAATACAGGTACTTATTTTTATGTAAATATATTCAATGGATATTACCTATTAATTCAAGCTCTAATTTAACTGTATTTCAAATCCTTTCCAAATTATTTTAACTTAACCAGCTATTATATTCAGCACTAACCACCCCCTTTGGGTGTTGAATTAAAAAGGTTTTTGACTGTGTTAATTTGAAGGTAAAAATAATATCCCAGCATTGACTGGTATAGTGTTTAAAAATCACTGTGTGTTTTTGTTTGTTTGAAAACTAAAAATAAACAGTATAGATTTTTCACCAAGTGACAAGAACAAAATACAAATAAATAATCACTATCTGACATTTCATTAACAGCATTGTTACTATCCTCAAGAAGTGGTAACAATGTTATTACTTAAATTCCTTATTCTTACTTGAACTTCAAACCTGGATTTTCTTTTATAGTTCATATTGTTCCAGAATTACATTTTACATAGTAGGTGTTGGGTGGCCATACAGTACAATTTGGATTATAGATTATAAACACAAGGTAATAAGACCAAATCCAAATAAATAAATAGTGTGTGACGTTTCGGTAACAGCATTGTTACCATCTTCAGACAAAAGTACTGAAGTACTGAAGATGGTAACAGCGCTGTTCCGAAACGTCACACACTATTTATTTATTTGGATTTGGTCTTATTACCTTGTGTTTAGCATTCAATATTGATAAAGCACAATTTGGATTATAGATACAAGAAAATAAGACCTTATCCAAATAAATTACTAGTTATTCTTTTGTCTGATGATGGTAACAACGCTGTTACCGAAATGTCACACACTATTAATTTATTTGGATTAGATCTTATTTTCTTGTAGCATTCAATATTAATTTTTGACAACAGATACCCAAGGTCAATTTTTTTCTTAAAAAAAAAATTACAAGGTTATAAGACCAAATCCAAATAATTTAATAGTGTGTGACCTTTCGGTAACAGCATTGTTACCATAATCAAACAAAAGACTAAACAAGAAAAAATATCACAGCATGTTTTCAAATAGTACTATTATAAAGTGTGTAAACAAGATAGCAGATAAGAAGAAAACACATTTACAACAATTACACACTTGATAACAGTACGATTTAAGAAAAATGCTGTGGTATTTTTTCTCATTTAGTTTTTTGTCTGATGATTGTAAGAACACTGTTGCCAAAACGTCACACACTATTAATTTATTTGGATTTGATAAGGCACAATTTGGATTATAGATTATAAACACAAGGTAATAAGACCAAATCCAAATAAATAGTGTCATTGTTATCTTGTCTATCTTGTTTACACACTTGATAACAGTAACTATTTAAACCATTCTGTGGTAAAATTTCTCATTCAGTACTTTTGTCTGAAGATAGTAACAACGCTGTTACCAAAACGTCGCACATTATTTATTTATTTGGATTTGGTCTTATTACCTTGTATTTATTTGGATTTGGTCTTATTACCTTGTATTTATTTGGATTTGTTTTTATTAACTTGTAGTTCTAATCTATAATCCAAATTGTGCCTTATCACTTTCAAAAAATTGTTCCAATTTATCCCAACTCTAGCATAAGTCAAACCCAACCAGTGAATTGAAATAATCAAATGGGGCTCTATCACCTTTTTAGAGAACTATTCAAAATGCCTTCTACAGAACTATAGTGCACTTACAGTTTAAGCAGTCACATATCCCTACCCACTATGGTTATCATGGCTTATTCATATGTATTTGGCAAAAAATTCAAAATATATATATTTTACATATATAGTGTTATCTAAGAGCCAAAGTAACAAGATCAAAACAAAATTAGTGAAATGTTTATGACATTTCTATTAACAGTATTGTTACCATCATCAGATAAAAGTACTGAATTTGTTAAGTTCTTTTTTTCTGATGATGGTAACAATGCTGTTAACATCACAACCATTTCATTAATTTTGATTTGGTTTTGTTACCTTATGTTTCTCAAATATTTTGGACAACAATCATCATGAGACAAATAAATTTAATGTTTGTATTTTTCAACTTTTATTTCAGTATTATTTTAAAATTAACTTGTTTGGGTGTTTTCTAGACCTTTACTACCTGCATATCTCTTAGTGCTATTGCAACAAATGGCATAGTACCAGGTACGTGTTTAATTTTGTCTCTTTGCAATTTGATATAATTACCTTCTATATATGTGAAAAACTTTAAAGTTAATTTGTCTTTTAACTGTGTGTACATAAAATTATATATAAAATGAAAGGATTTAAAAGCACGAATGTTTCTTTTATACATAATACAAACTTCTACTGCCCTTACTGAGATGAAAAAATATATTGGGAGGGCTTGGCTCATCAGTGGTGAACCCTCCCAGCGGCCCTGTCAATTCAATCCACCAGACCACTTCTCAGAGCTCTAATACTGTATTGGACGATTCTGCTTTATTGCGATTTCACCGCCACTCTGTGTTGTGACGACGATCTAAGTTCTATAGAGGTAGTCACTCACCTCTATTCTTGGTCGGCGGGGTTGAAGGTTCAAAATTTAGGTGTCGCTGCTTATAACACTTTTAAAATATTAGACGAAAACAGGAGGGAAAATTATATTTATTACAATTTAAGAAAATAAGTAAAGTATTATTTAATTAATTATATATTTAAATGTTTAGACTAAAAGAATCGGAGATCAGGGCAAATTCTAGTGTTCGAAAGTTGTTTACAAGTTCTTCTGTTATTGTTTTCTCATTTTTGCCGCTGCATCCCCGTAGCCGCTTCCGCCGGCCTCCCATTGGCTGCTTCGGACGGCTTCTTTTCCAACATTTCTCCCACCTTTGAGTTGGCGTCTCGACGACTCAAACATGGAAAGGAAAAGTTCAGTAGATCCAATCGGTTGGGTCTCTTGATGGGCCGTCCGTAACTTGACACAACATTCGGGGTTTCAATGTGATGTTGCTCTTGTTGTGAAGTCAAAGGGTCCTCTTCAGTTGTCAATCGAACTTCTTTTGTGGGAGATCGCTCCGTTAGAGGGTCTCGACATCTTATCTCGGGCGTTATCTCTAAATTGTAGAGTTTTTGAATAGGTCGTATTTTATCATCTGATGAAGTTTTCACTTTCGCAACCCTCACAAGTCCATCTTTTCCTGGATAGAGTTGGATTATTCTGGCTAACGGCCAGTGTAGTCTCTTTAAACTCTCTTGTCCAATGAGGACCATGTCTCCCACCTTGAATGGTATGGTAGTCTTCAGGCGTCTCGTTTCTTGTCTCAGGAATCCAAAATATTCGATACGAAATCGTTCTCTAAGATCTTCTCGTACACGTTTGATATATTGATATTTGCGGGAGAGGGTCTGGTTATTATTCAAGTCCAGGTCTGGAACGCCAACCTCTCTGACCTCATGTAAGAACAACGAAGGTGTCAATGGAGCGAGATCCTCACTTTCTTCCGTTAGGTAGGTCAGAGGGCGTGTGTTCATCAAGCTTTCGACGTCACACATTACCGTGGACAGTTCAAGAGCAATTGTTTCATCATTCCAATCAAACGCTCCCACCATCCACCCCACCAAGGAGCATCAGGCGGTATGAATTTCCAGGTGATGTTTTTCAATGTGGGATCATATTTTAATCTCGAAAAATCAATCTTCTTTAAAGCATTAGTCATGCCTCGGAAATTAGTCCCGTTATCCGAATACACAATCAATTGGCGGCTTCTTCGAGCAATAAATCGGCGGAAAGCTTGGAGGAAGGCTTCCATAGGCAAAGATGTCACAAGTTCCAGATGAACTCCTCCATACACTGCGCATGTGAAGATGACAACCCATGCTTTCTTCTTATTCTTTAAGATAAGATGCCCAGTTAGTTCAACTCCTGCTATTTCGAAAACTGCAGCATCTCGGTCTTCTTCCTTTATTCCAATTTGTAAAAATGCTTTCTCAATATCGGAAGAGACACCTACTTCATATTTCCGGAATTTATTTAAAAGTCTTGGTATAATTTCTATCAAATTGGGTCCCTTATCCAGACAGTCATTCAGGGAAAGTTGATCTCTCTTCCGGGCAGACGCATTAAATACTGGCAGGTAGTGTACACCATCTAGTTTATCCTCTCTGGCATACTCGATTATCCCCTGATTCATCCAGTCTTCAAAGATCTGTCCATACTCATTCATGTCTCCAACTTCTTCAAATTTTCTTCTTACAGAACTTAGTTGGTTTTCGGCTAGGTCTCTATTCGAAGGAATCCTTTCTTTGTCTTGCACCCAGGGTAGAGCTACCTCATAGCGCCCCTCGATTTCTCGCGTCGTGGTGTGGGCGAAATGTTCCTCCATTTCAGCTTGTAGTGACTGATTCTTCTTCTCAACCTCCGCGTCAGAGACTCCAATTGCATCTAATTTCCACAAGTTTTCTAGATCCAAAGATAGAAGTGTGGTCACGCAAAGGGAGCTGGTGTCATCTCTCACCTCCATTGGAGGAATCTTTCCCATCACAGTCCATCCTAGTTTGGTACGGATTGCCACCAGTCCAGATGAGATTCTTCTCTGAGCATCGGTTAGCAATCTCCCGGCGATGTCCGCCCCTATAAGGACTTCTATACGGTCTCTCATCAAATCAGACACGTCGAGTTCTTCACTCCCTTCTAAAAATGATCTAGGACACACCGGAGGTATGCTTCCACAGATAAGGGGTTGACCTAGTGCTTCAAACTCACAGCGATAGGAATTATTGATGTCAGATAAATGAATGGTATAGACCTCATGTTCAACTACGTCGGTACTTCGATCCTCCAAACAAGGAATGCCGGAAGAACTCTCTCCTTGATTGTTCGTATTCCATTTCCATTGCTGTGCTATTTAAAATATATGATCTTTGGGATCCGGTGTCTATTATAGCCCGTGCCGTCTTCTCCGTTCTGTTCCCTTTGAGGGTCACTCTCAAAGTAGGCAACAAGACGTCTGGGGAGGTTGATAAGTTGGCGAGAGTTTCATCTTGCACCGTTGGAGACTTAGAAGATCCACCTCGATCTAAAATCCGTTTTGTGCACATGACATCCAGGTGGGAAGACATGTTGCAGATCGAACAACGGACTACATTTCTGCAAAATTTACTTAAATGAGAAGGCCGAAGACATTTATAACAAACGCCTTTTTTCCTCATGAGTGATCTCTTTTCGTTTAAACTCATATTAGCTGCAAAGTCACACTTAGGGCTTCCATGGTTGTCTTTACCACAAAATACACATTCATTCGATTTGTGAGCTGAATTCAAAAGTTCTGAAGCTGTCGCAATTGGTTTTTCATTGTAGAATCTTGTCTTTGGATGTTTGTTTACTAAATTAGGTTTAGAAGTTGATTCATTCCCGGTACCGATTTCGTTTCTAAAACTCCTCTCCCGTGCAGTTAATTGTCTTTCTAGAAAGGTAATCAAGCCATTAATTACGTAACCTGTCGGGAGTTCTTTGTTCAATTCCAAATTAAGGTCTGCAGGTAGAAGCTTTATTATTATTGGGCACAACAGTTGTCCGTAAACATCAATGGACACGTTTAGTGACTCGAGACTTCTTATTTGAACAGAAAGGTTGTCAAAAAGTTCGCGGAAGGTTCTTACATCGCTTGACGTTTTGAGTGGTCTCATTGACAACAAATTGTTCATATGTCGGCTAATCAAAATGTCTTCTCGCCCAAATCTGTCTTTAAGTAATTTTATAGCTTTCTCATAATTGTCCGCAGATAAAGCGAAACCTTCGACTGTGTTTAGTGCAGTTCCGCCGAGATGTGACTTCAGATAGTTAAATTTATCGATCGGGTTCAGTGAGTTGTTCTGGTGTATAGCTGCATCAAAAGAATTCCAGAACGTCAGCCATTCACTAAAGTTTCCATAAAATTTCGATATCATCAATTTCGGAAGTTTCACAGTCGTGCAGGAAGGTACATAATGTCTCATTTCATTTTCATCTATTCGTGAGTTCGAATTCGGTATATTTTCGCCATGAAAATCTGATTGGCGAATCTTTTTATTTGCCCTAAATCTCCAAGTAATATATTTCTCTCGATATTCCTCTACGCCCTGTAATTCCTTCTCTAAATCGTCAGTTTCAAGAAGCGTTTCTATTTCGTGATCCACTAATTTAAGTTCGTTAAATGATTCATTCAATTGTTCTAATAATTCTTCAAGATCAATTCTAATTAGCGTGTCAAGTCCACTTTCAATCTTATTACATGTTTTCGTTAAATATGATCTGTTAATAGCACGCTTATTTTTTAAACGTAGAATTAATTCTTCCGCCATCATGTAAACAAAGCGGCAAGTAGGGTTAGCAAGCGAGTTCCAAAATGGTCAGCTTAAAATGATTATTTTTTTCTAGAATTTACCTTCAACAGTCCCGGCTGGGATGCCAAAGATATTGCGATTTCACCGCCACTCTGTGTTGTGACGACGATCTAAGTTCTATAGAGGTAGTCACTCACCTCTATTCTTGGTCGGCGGGGTTGAAGGTTCAAAATTTAGGTGTCGCTGCTTATAACACTTTTAAAATATTAGACGAAAACAGGAGGGAAAATTATATTTATTACAATTTAAGAAAATAAGTAAAGTATTATTTAATTAATTATATATTTAAATGTTTAGACTAAAAGAATCGGAGATCAGGGCAAATTCTAGTGTTCGAAAGTTGTTTACAAGTTCTTCTGTTATTGTTTTCTCATTTTTGCCGCTGCATCCCCGTAGCCGCTTCCGCCGGCCTCCCATTGGCTGCTTCGGACGGCTTCTTTTCCAACACTGCTTATATACGCAGCACTTAAGGGTGGAATCTCAGAAATGGTTTTCAAGAAAACTATGGACATAAGCTTATAGGATAGTAGAATTACATTCAAATATTTGCATCGAGCAATGCTCCTCCGCAAACAATAAAGACAAGGCCAGTTCTACTGTCCTATAAGCTTATGTCCATAGTTTTCTTGAAAACCTTTTCTGAGATTCCATCCTTCAGTGCTGCGTATATAAGCAGAATCGTCCAATACAGTATTAGAGCTCTGAGGAGCGGTAGGGTGGATTGAATTGGCAGGGCCGCTGGGAGGGTTCACCACTGATGAGCCAAGCCCTCCCAATATATTTTTTCATCTCAGTAAGGGCAGTAGAAGTTTGTATTATGTATAAAAGAAACATTCGTGCTTTTAAATCCTTTCATTTTATATGTATAGATGGCACGTTATTGCTTTTTGATAAAATTATATGCTGTAAGAAGAGTATCTTTATAGTATGATAAATGCTAAACAAGAGTGAATGGTGTATGAAATAAATTATTATTGATGCTGAAAACTAATTTCAAAATTCTTTGTGCAAGTTGAGCAATCTCATTTTGGGGTAAATTCTCTACAATACTAGCTTTTGGAAAATTTTGAAAACTGGGTCCAATTTCATGAAGTATTCATCAGGAGAAGTTGGCCCTATCTGCCAAAAGGTGTTTTTTAAGCTGGTAAAGTAGCAATTTTTAGGCAGAAAGTCATTAGTGTTAGGGAGTTGTATCTATGAATAAAGCTCTGGCATTGTGACAAAATTGACAATTTGTGTCAGCAGTATCTGTATTGAAAGAAAGACCAAATCTAAATCAATATGTTCTTAAAATAACAGACACTTCGGCCAGAAAATTTTTTTTCAACATTTTGACAAAAATCTTTTGTTCTCATCAAGACAAATAATTGTGCATGATGTTTTGTCAAAAGCGTTTTTACCATCTTCAAGAGTTGCAATCTTGTTACTGAAACATTGCACACAATTTGTTTTAGATTTAGCTTATTACCTTATGATTAATTTTTTTTTTTTGCAAATTATCATCTTAAACAATGAGGTGAGGTAAAATGGTTTGGAAGAAACCAGGAGGGTAGAAAAAACATTGCCAGAGAGCAAGAGCAAATCATGGGCCTGGTTGTGAAAATTAAAATTAATGAATAAGCATCAACACAAACACACACTTCTTCTTCCTTCTTATCTTTCCTCAATCATACTAAGGTATCAAGCTTGTAGAGCTGATAGTCATGACTGGGTGAAGTAGAATGCATCTGCCTTTGTCATTAAGACTGGGAGCACTACTCAGTGGCAGGCCGACTTAGCTCCAAAATAAATGGCCGCCTCTGACATGAGGAACAGACGCCATGTGCAGCCGCTCCTAACAAAGAGTACTAACACTGCTCATCCTGTATCCCTGGATCAGGAGCCCTTACAGGGTACTATCAGCCGGGCCAGCTGAGCCCAGGTTTTTTTAGTGAGCTTGTTACTGCTCCTTCTTCTCCTTTTTCGTCCGGGCTTGGGACCGGCAAAGACGGAGTTACACACACTTAATCAGTGCCAACACTTATTATATATTCTCCTGATTGTACAAATCCAAGTTGCTGATGTCTTGCCACACCTATCCGAATAGATATCAATTAATTGTTGAATTTTTAATTATTCGAGAATATTGGACAAAAATAGCCTTTCTTGATAAATTGAAAAAAAAAAAATCATCCATGTGCATATTTCCGACTGTTGGTCCCATCAGTTTTACAATTAGGGGATTGTTTTTTTATTTGACCATCTGATCCTGTACATTTTCCTTTTTTTTTCCTTCTATTTCTCATATACTTATTATAATATACACAACATCAGGATTCCTTGTTTTAGGGCAAAACCCATTATTTAAGGTACAAAAAAACTTTTATCTTTTTTTACTATTTTTGCCAGTTTTAATATTTTCTAAACATGTTCATTTTTAACAGCTGGAGGATCATATTTCATGATCTCAAGATCCCTTGGTCCGGAATTTGGAGGTGCAGTCGGAATACTCTTCTACCTTGCCACCACCTTTGCTGGAGCCATGTATGTTGTTGGTGCTGTTGAGATCTTTCTGGTAAGTGACAATTTTATATTACCATATATTCATATACAGTAGAACCTCCATGAGAGGACACTCTCACTAGAGGACACCTCTCTACAAAGGACAGTTTTCATTTACAAAACTACCATTTTTGCTATTTAGCAACTCTCCAGTAAGAGGACACCTCTCTCTAAAGGATACTTTGGCTCTGCAATTAGGTATCCTTTACAGGGAGGTTCTACTGTACCACAATTTATTTTCCATAAAATCATATATACCAAAACTAATGGTAATGATTTATTGGAAAAATTCCCCTATGTAGAAAAAAAATGCTGCATGCACAATATATACACACTTTAAATACTTTAGGTATCATGTATCTATTTGGGTTTATTTTTAATTTACAGCTATTAGACTATGAAAAAGAGTGGAAAAGGTAGAGTAGAAAAATGGGGTGGTATCATGCAACTGAAAGATGCTAATGGCAGAGGGCAGTAGTATCAAAAGGTCACATCAGCTAATAAATGATGCAATGTTTTGCTGTTGTTAGCGTCCATCAAGTTGAGTTTGACTTTTGGTGACTATATGGACAAATATTCTCCAATTTGATCTGTTGGTGACCATCATTCGCAGCTCATCTAGTGACCTTCCAGTAGCTTTCTTGAACCCTAATAGCCAGCTCATTGCAGGTCTTCCTATTTTCCTTCAATTTTTTCCATCAACATCTTAACCATTTGCTCTTATTATGTCCCTCGGCAGAGCTGACCGCTACAGGGCACATCCCCAGGTGGTGGATAGGGGAACAATCTTCAGATATGGAGGCCAGCTGCGAAACAAGCAGAATAACTCTGACAAATAAGCAGTCGCGGACCAACAGCAGCATTGTTAGAAGAGGAGTAGACCTCTTTAAAAATCCTGACTTCAACTGACCTGATTGATAGTCCTCAGCAAGGGTCCCACTCCAGGAATACGGAGGAGCTGTGTCTGTACTCATGTTAGATTAGGCAGCAAAGGCATCTGCTTCCTTGTTAGGAACGGTTTCAAACTACAGGCAAAGTCAGACTTTCACCAAAGTGTGCCTGGATCATGGTGCAATGATCAATGAAAGCTGCACCCCTACACCCCATTCCGTCACTTGAGAAGCATGAACTCATGGAATTTGTGTAATCTTTACACAAGGGGATAAGAAACAACAACAACAACATATGTCTGAAGTAGGTCAGTATTTGTTTACATATTTGGGATTCTAGAGATCAACAGGATTAATTTTCACTAAAGATTGGCACATTTGTCCTTTTATCTGTCCATGGCAATCTGAGTGGCTTTCTTCATGTCCACATATCAAAAGCTTTAATAATTTTCTTTCTTTTTCTCTGAGAGTCCAGCTCTCACATCCATAAGTGACCACACGGAATACCAATGTCTCTGCAATTCTCTTCTTGAATGTGATACTAAAGCTATACAAATATGAAACTTCAATAAAATACTCTCCACTCTCACCTAATAAGACTACAATCATAAGGCACAATTTGGATTATAGATTATAAATACACTGTAATAAGACCAAATCCAAATAAATAAATAGTGTGTGACGTTTCTGTAACAACACTGTTACCGAAATGTCACACACTATTTATTTATTTGGATTTGGTCTTATTACCTTGTGTTTAAGACTACAATATTTCTCTAGTACAATTCATACATTTATTTTATATTTGTACTTAGCCTGCATATGTACTTAAAGTTCATACTTTATCTGATTTCATCAAAACTAAAAGCATTTGTAAATTGTTTGTGCAGAACTACATCGCTCCGAGTTTTTCACTTTTTGGGGACATCAATGAGCCAGAGATAATGTATAACAACTTCAGAGTATTTGGAACGGTGCTGCTAGCAATCATTGGCCTGATGGTATTTATCGGCGTTGCCTTCGTTTCAAAGCTAGCTCCTATTGCCTTGCTCTGTGTCATCCTTTCAATTATCTGTGTCTACATTGGTGTCTTCATGAACTACGAGGGAAAACAAGGACTAGAGTAAGTAAAGACTTTATTTTTTTTATTCCATTAATTATAAGCTACCTTGGTATTTTCAATATTCAAAAAATGTATAGTAGAATCTGACTAAGACATCCCCATTTGGCTAAAGCAAAAAGGCACCCCCATATATTCATTTTAATTATTTTTAGCCTTTTGGTTTTCTATGAATTTAAATTCCTTGACAGGCAGATTTCATAGAAAAGCAAATTGTTTCCAATCAGACGCCATAGTCAACTAAATGCCTAAGGCAGTATTGTATTCCATAAAGTTTAATGGAAAAAAATGATTATAAAATATCATTCAAAAGATATACTCATATCTTATGATGTATTAGTGCGCCATCTGCTATAAAAATTCGAAATTATTATAGATGCGTATGATTCTTTTATAAATAAAATAATTTCTACTGCCCTTACTGCAATGGAAAAAAAAAGCCAGGCCCTCCCATTAATTTTTCCTTTGCAGTAAAGGCAGTAGAAATTGTTTTATTTAAAAAATAATCATACGCGTCTATAATAGTTTCGAATTTTAATACTCATATCTCAATACGAAAGAATAAGAAACTTTTATTTAAAATTTTATTTTAGCACAGGTCAATATTCCAAGTATTAAAATCTTGATTAAATACACACATTTGAAAATCAGATTTAAATAATATTTAGAAGTATTGAGCTTGCCAAAATGAATTCACAACAGTAAAAATATATATAATTACATAATAATTACCAAATCAGGTAAATAACTCTCTCTATATATATATATAATGTCCCCCCTCTTTTTAAAACTCACTTATTGAACTAAATTTCTCTCATTTAGGGACTTTTATATAATTATGAAATATATATTAAAGTTTCACACACATACGTATCAATAGTAAAAGAAACTCCAAAATTTGTCATTTTAAACTAAATATATATATTTGTGAGTTAATATTGAAAGTAAAAATAAAAATGGCATATCCTGACCAGGAGCACATGTGCTTTACAGAAGGCAGAACGCCATCTGGTGGAACAGAAATCAATCGTGGATGGCTTTTCTTGATTTATCAAGAAATTTGGTTGGCCAAATATCAGGGAACAGGCTAAATCAATGATTAGTTGATTTCTGTTCCACCAGATGGCGTTCTGCCTTCTGTAAAGCACATGTGCTCCTGGTCAGGATATGCCATTTTTATTTTTGATTTCAACACCTGATCTTTTTATCTTTTATTTTTTCTTTCATTTTTGCAAATATTTAAAGTGTGAGTATATATGATTTTAAAATCTTATGACCTCCTGTGTTATTTTGGAGTGACTTTTACTTTAATATAAATAATAATATCTTGGTTTTTGACTCTCTAAAATAATGAAATTATTAACCCCCTGTGATGGCAAAAAACAACCTTAAAATTGTTTTATTTGATATCCTTTCAAAGGTGTATTGTGTGCTTATAAATTTACCAATAACCTCAAAAGGGAGTTCTAATAAACATATTCTTCTTTTACCATATTTGGAAAATTTATTTAAGCATAAAGAAATATCTTGAACACTTCACCAAATATCTTTAACAATTGGAACAGAGAAGGTATCTCAAAATTGTAAAAATTCCAATTAGACATGTCTTTTTTACATAAAAAAAAACATCACTTAAAATATTGGATTTTAAAATAACCAGGTTTTGTGTGTGTGAAGAATACTCTCAATCAAATATTGGTTGCCATGCCCTATTTTTCTCTAAGTTGAGATATTGCCTTTTTGCATTATTCAAACATACCAATTTTTTTTTTTGCATCCTTACTAGTTTAGTATTTTCACGTTTTCATAAATTATTATTATTATTTTAATTATAAATTTATTTATGTTAAAGCAGAAGCGTTACAAAAAATGCATGCTTAATGGGCTTCTTCAAGAATGGCAACGATATTATTTAACAATATATTTAAATACGCACATCTTTTAAAATAATGTAACTTACAAATATTATTAACAATAGGAAAAGTAAAACATAATAGAGTGACAAACATATAAACCTTTTTATAAAAAGTTAAATTTCTTATAATATTTACCACGATATTAAAAAGCAGTTGATATTATAAACAAACATAGTAATTTCTTTTGTAAACATTGTTTATGATGAGTCAAGGAAGTTTTATCAGAGCAAAATAAAAAAAAGGAAGAATTGCGACTTCAAGAAAAGTGAATCCAAGTTGAAAGAAGCCACAGAGGGATATGCAAATATTCACTAGGATACACAATTAGTGTGATAAATTCAAAGCTCTCAAGAAATTCCTGTAAATTTATAAGCACGCAATACAAATTTGACCAACCTTTATTCACCTGGAGCTCACACATCGCCCCTCGTGTAGGGTGTGTCTTCTGGGAAACCGGATCCTGTCACGTACAACCTTTGACATGGACTGCTCCAAGAACCAGAGTAACCCACACTCTCTGTACTACATCTACTGCCATGCTCGGAATTCTTCTCTGCTCGTTGGCAACATGACCATCAAAGACCTGAGTCAAGATGAAATACATTGTGATCCTTTCTACGCTAGCAATGAACCCCGATTGGAAAAGGCTGTTCCTGGATTGTCTTCTCCCGCTCTCAAGGGTGAGTTTAATCAAGAACATGAAAAAGGCTATAGCAAATTGTGTTGTTTTATTTCATGCAAATTTTTACTTTTCTAAAGAAAAATCTGGCAAAGATTTTTTTCCTCCACTTTTCACATTGTAAAATTTCTATAATACTTTTTACAAACAATACCTATATGTAGTATTTGAAAATAATTTATCCAAGTAAATAATTTAATTTGAGAAATGAGAGAGACTCAATCCATTTCTTAAATATTTATTAATATATTTTCCACTTTATAAACATTACCAATTGGTAGAACTTATAAATATATATTCGGAGTTTTTTATGAAGAGAGAGAGAGAATGTATATTCTGAAATATCTTTTTTAAATATATATACATTTAAATATTAATAAATACTGAAAATATTAATAAATACTGAAATACCATATATACTGAAAGTAGTAAAAATGACTCAAAATACACAGATTAAATGATGATTTAACTCTTTTTTTGGATAAGATTTTTATGAAGAACATTTAAAAGTGGAAAATTTTAACAAAAAGAATTACCAAATAATATTTCATTTTTAATAATATTTTATTCTATAAAAAAAAATGTTGAATCCAGGATTGATGAGATGTTTCCTGAAAGCTGAAGTTACGATGATGTGTTGTTGATGTAAATGCAGTCGGAGAATGTAGGATTGGGGATGATGGCTGAAGGCTATTGGAAGCTTGTAGGCAAGACATCTTGAAGCAAGAGTAGAAGTCAAGGAAAGATTAATAACTGTTTACATGATAATACTTAGAGGGCCAAAGTCCAGCTTCTTCTTTCTTATCTCCACACTGGGTGAAGTAGAATGTGTCTGCCTTTGTCATTAAGACTGGGAGCACTACTCAGTGGCAGGCCGACTTAACTCCAAAATAAATGGCCGCCTCTGACATGAGGAACAGACGCCATGTGCAGCCGTTCCTAACATGGAATACAAACGCTGATCATCCTGTATCCCTGGATTAGGAGCCCTTACAGGGTACTATCAGCCGGGCCAACTGAGCCCAGGTTTTTTTAGTGAGCTTGTTACTGCTTCCCCTCCTCCTTTTTCATCCGGGCTTGGGACCGGCAAGGGCGGAGTTTAAAGTCCAGCTGAATTGTGGCAAGCGATGACATCCTTTTTATGTCTTCTTGAGGGAATTGAGATTGAAGAGGCTATTTCTGGACACTGATAAAACACAGAAATGCCCATTTGTTGAAGGCTTGTCTTTTATTAGAAGAAAGTCATTCAATTGAAGAGGGACTGAATAAAGAATTGTGGAGATATATTAAACTTTTCTATACCTCTTCTTTCATCAAGTTTTTGAGACAACCACAGGGGAATAAAGAGATAAATTCTATATGGGAATCCTTATTATATATAAGATAAGAGGTACAATTTGAAAATTTAGTTAAGAATCAAAACATGACAAGACTAAATACAGTTAAGTAATTGACACTTGAATAACAGCATTTACCATCTTCCGAAAAAAGTACTGAATGAGTAAGTACTTTTCTCCAAAGATGATGATAATGATGCTATTACAGAAATGTCACGGATTTAATCATCACTTTGGGATATTCATATCAACTTATATTAATAACAATACAATATAATCCCTTCATCAAATGACTTACAATAATTAATTGAAAATGATAAAAATATATTCTCAAAATGTCTGATCAACTTGTGTACAAGTCCAATGCATGCAAGTAACCAAACAAGACTTTGGACCTTTTAAGTTAAATTTCCAATTTGTGTGTAGACATGTAGTGTAGTTACAATATGGTCCTTACAGTAATAAGCAGTCAGTCTCAAATACTTACTCATCATGATTTTTACTGCCAGTATTTTGTGGACATGGGTTGATTAAAAAAAGGTATATTTTATAAACACAAGGTAATAAGACCAAATCCAAATAAATAAATAGTGTGTGACATTTCGGTAACAGCGTTGTTACCATCTTCAGACAAATAGTACCAACACTGTTACCGAAATGTCATACACTATTTATTTATTTGGATTTGGTTTTATTACCTTGTGTTTATAATCTATAATCCAAACTGTGCCTTATCAGGTATATTTTATATTAAGAAAATTATGGTCAAATCTCTTCAATTCTAATATCAAGGGAGTGCTGCATGAAAGTAGTTTGAGAGAAAAGTAATTTGAGAAGCAGTTGAAATATAGTTAGTTGACGGTGTACACAATCTGGAATATAGATAAGAATCACAATGGGGCATGAAAAAATCCAAATAACTAAACTATAGGTGACATTTTGGTAACATCATTGTTACCTCACAAGGTAATAAGACCAAATCCAAATAAATAAATAGTGTGTGACGTTTCAGTAACAGCGTTGTTACCATCTTCAGACAAAAGTACTGAATCTGGATTGTAGATTATAAACACAAGGTAATAAGACCAAATCCAAATAAATAAATAGAAGTACTTCAGTACTTTTGTCTGAAGATGGTAACAATGCTGTTACCGAAACGTCACACACTATTTATATATTTGGATTTGGTCTTATTACCTTGTGTTTATAATCTATAATCCAAATTGTGCCTTATCATCTTTGTTACCTACTTCTTCAGACAAAAGAATAAATGAGAAAACCAACACAACATGGCATTTAAAAAAGCATCACCTTTAACTGATATCAGTATCCATTTAAGTCCATCCTGTGTTAGCTTTATCATTTAGTCTTTTGCCTGAATGATGGTAAATTAAGATTTTTTTCTTGCCACCTTGTGCTTATAGTCAGTTGAATTAAAGAAGTTAAACACAAGGTAATAAGACCAAATCCAAATAAATAAATAGTGTGTGACATTTCGGTAACAGCGTTGTTACCATCTTCCTGTTATCGAAACGTCACACACTATTTATTTATTTGGATTTGGTCTTATTACCTTGTGTTTATAATCTATAATCCAAATTGTGCCTTATCAATTAAAGAAGTTAAATTGTATATACATAAATAATCAAGCTGAAAATAATAAATATTACATACACACACACACATGATGAAAAATAAATTAATTTGATATATTTTACTTGTAATCAATAAAAACAAAATTATTTTCAAGATGAAAAATGTAAGCAATGAAAATCAAATTGGAAATGACTTCAAATTTCTTAAACAAACTTGGGCAAAAAAATAACTGTTTGGTTTTATTTATTTATAAAAAAGGCATACCTGGATCTGTGAAAGAAATACAACTTTTTTCCTCTAAATATTTTAGGGAATTGCTCCCTCTTTATATGCACAATAAACTTAAAAGTGGTTTTAAACACAAGGTAATAAGACCAAATCCAAATAAATAAATAGTGTGTGACGTTTCGGTAACAACGCTGTAACCGAAACGTCACATACTATTTATTTTTTCGGATTTGGTCTTATTACCTTGTGTTTATAATTTATAATCCAAATTGTGCCTTATCAATTAAAAGTGGTTTGTTTGATTTTGAAAATTTTGCCAACAGAATAGTTTTTAAAGTATCTGGCATATTAATACTGTAGTTTAAATTAAAAATTACAAAAAATTTACATAGTATGAGAGAGTGCCGCATTTTTAATACTCCCTTTTTTGCTTATCCCTAGTACACGTGGTACAGACCATGATAATCATGGTGGGTAGAAGTTGGCAACTGCTTTTACTGTAAGTACACCACATATCTACACATGTGAAAAGCAGTTCGATTTTGCACTTACAAATGTGCCAGAGCCCTGTTTTGGTTACTTGCACTCGCTGGTAGGGTTGGACTTTTGCAAGAAATTAGGGGCCATTGGAGCATTTTTTTT
>CP092886.1:13010001-13063760 GCA_030710605.1 Cordylochernes scorpioides
GATCGTGTATATCCGAGGGTGAGAAATGGTCCTCAGACTTTCTTCAACCAAAGGAAGGGGGACCCCTGCTGAAAAAAGCATACACCAAGTATTATCGACAATTTACTCTACTCAAGGACAATGAAATTGCTGAAAATAAGTACCCAACTTCCATCAGCAAGCATGGATTAACTATACTTGCCTTATTAAGATCCCCTCTTATCAAGACCCCAGAATCAAATCAAAGAACACATTTATTTTTTGTTCATGCATATCTGAGGGGGATCAGGCCCTCAGAGAGGGCGCTGATACTGTGTACACCCCTTGGTATCTCATATCGCGCTCAGCAATGACGGAAAAAATCATACATAGAGCGAAGACCCAAGGGTTTTAAGAGTCAATGGTTCCACGTGCACGTGAGATTCCCATGGTGAATCACCCTTTCCACTCTCTTATCCCCAAGAGTGTGAGTGGTAGCATACCATCCCCGTTCCATGGGCATGGCTCAGTACTCGGGTAACCTTCTTTCCCCGCAACCAATGCATACAGGAAAATATTTAAATTTTAACTCATTTGTTCCCATTAACCATAAAATATCTGTAATCAAAACTCTATCTACAATGAACTGAGAAAGATATAACTAATATACTATATAATTCATTATAAAAACATATATATAGACCCACATATTGATTCAAATCGTTTTGAGACCCCCATATGTATTTAAAAAACAAAAATGAAGAATCAAATATTTATTGTGTACTTCTATTTAATTCCAACATAGTATATCGTCTCTTTACACTGAAGTATATTGTATTCCTTGTAATTCCTGCCCTGCACAATCGACCTAGGAGAAACTGGCAAATCTCTGGGAAAAAGAGTAAACAAACTCAAAACAGCCTTCAAAAACCATAGCCCATTGTCACTTCTAGTGTATCACGCACTTAATAGGACCATATGCCAAATTTTGAAAACACAGAAATTATTCACAACAATATTAACAGAGATAGGACAAACATTCACAAGACTATTTTTAGAAAGTTAGATTTCAAAATAGAAAACAATAACAGTATCAATAGTTGGCATTACACACACTTCCTTATGAAAAATAGTACAAATGTGACGTTGTACTTGGATAAGGTTCATAAAAAGAAAAAACACTCCCTTATATTACACTTTAAATTTACTTAACTTTTAATATGCTTACAGGTTTTCATATTATTTATCACACATTTTTATTTGATTATTTTGGGAATGTACAATATTCAGATATTTAACAGCTAATATATTTTTAAATTTTATCCACAGAATATGTTGTTGAAAATTATTTATATGAAGTAGTGTGAAGTTACCGCGTGTTTAATCAAAACACTTAAAAGAAAAGATTAAGGGGAAGATTGACAAACAGCCTTTCGAAATATTGGGTTGTGTGTGGATATTTATATATATATATATATGAAAAAACAATAGAAAAAAATAAAAGATAAGTGGGTCGGGTGTTGATATTAAAAATAAAGAAGGCATCTCCTGACCACGAGCACATGTGCTTTTTAGATGGTTTTTCTTGATTTATCAAGAAATTGGGTTGGCCAAATATCACGGAGCAAGCTGAATAAACGTTTAGTTTATTTTTGCTCCACTAGATGGCGCTCTGCCATCTAAAAAGCACATGTGCTCTTGGTGCAGGAGATGCCTTCTTTATTTTTAATATATATATTGTTAAATATAGAGCAATCCATTTATGATAATTAAAATAGGGGCATATTTTGAATCTAAATATTTATTAAATTTCAATATTCCGACGAGGCTGTTCGCTTATCTTCTTCTCGGAAAAATTCAAAAACCTTGGAAGCTTATTATCCACGTGCTGCACGCACGAGAAGTGTTGTTTTATATAACATATATTAAATGGTCTGGTTACACCAACATATGTTATATAAAACAACACTTCTCGTGCGCGCATCACGTGGATAATAAGCTTACAAGGTTTTTGAATTTTCCGAGAAGAAGATAAGCGAACAGCCTCGTCGGAATATTGAAATTTAACAAATATTTTGATTCAAAATATGCCCCTATTTTAATATATATATTTAAAATTTTATATTGGTCCAAAATAAGATCTTTTATTTATATATTGGTATCTATGCACACACAATAATATGAGTAAAATAGGCAATAAATATATAAGCAGTGTGAAATAGCAGACGAGAAATGCAGGTGTCATTGAACATGAGCAAATAAGGTGTTTTATACTTCCAAACGAAGCAGGTGAATAGAAGCGACTAGAATAAGGGGGTTCAATAGGATCCACATCTATAATAGAATGGATTTCTTTATTATTGTTATTATTATATTTTAATTTTTATTCTAATTTATAAATCCTCAAACAAAAAATATATGTGAACGAATAATTTATTAAATATTTATTTAAACACTAATTATAACTGTAAAAATAAGATATATATGTGTAATGTTCCTCTTCAATTAAATATATAAATATGCTTTACCAAATTAAGAAGCAAATTTTAATTATATATCTTTCTAATGCTATATATACACTTTTGAATATATTCATAACAACAATTACAGTGCTGCCAAATCCAAACATTCAAAAATAACTTTAAAAAACAGAGTACATTATAATATTATTATAATGTATATTACAATATGTATAGATATAATTTCAAAGTTTATAATTCATGCTTCACACACAATTACATTTACATTTTTGTGTTTCAATTATTTTTTATTATCTGAATATTATACAAAAAGAGATTAGCTCTATTTTCAGTAAACTAAATTATTGTTTTCAATAAAATAATCTATTGCATCAATGTTTAGTAAAATATATCAGGCCCCTCCAGGGAAAAGTGTATTTTCATTTTTTTTTTTAAGATACTTTTCCCTGGAGACCTGATATATTTTACTCAATAAATTATTGTATCTTAATTTTTACATTATCCTATTTATTACACCCCAAATGTGTGAAATTTGACTTTTATAATGTGAAAAGTTTTATATCAAAAAGTGTGAAAATAAAATCCAACCAATTAATCCATATAATTTATTTAAATTGATAAATGCATAAAGCTTTAATCAATGTTTTTTTTTTATTATTTTAAAAATTATCTGTTAATTTATTGTGTATTAAAATTATATTTCTAACAAAAGAGAGAGCTATTATTGCCTAAAAATGTATATAACAATTCAGAAGATTTGCACGACTCAATGTAAAATTTATGAGAACATTTCGCTGTAATGGGCAGATTATACAGCTTGAAGAGATAGCAGATGAAACTTTAAAATGCAGTTAGAAAGGTTAGTTTAGAATCTAAATAATGTTTTATGGAGTATATATATAATTTTACATGCACACATAATAATAGTAAGATAATTATATAAAATATGTAGAGTTGAGCACAAGATGGAATGTAATTCCGAGCTGGTGTGATTGTTTAAATATCCTAAATAAAAATAAATATTGCATAAATAATTCGCTTTAGCAATGTCTTTAAAACCTTGAAATACTAAAATATATTATGTGTGTATATGAAGATTTGTTTATATTATATAGGCGACCAATAGAGAAAAATAAATGTCATATTCCGAAACCGACGCCTTCTTTTTTTCAAGCAGCAGATCATGAGTTATATGCGCGTCTCTATAGTGCTACCAATGTGGATTCTGTGGGTTTTCTTGGACCGAATCTTGTAAATTGTATATGGTCTCTGAGGATTTCGATTTTCCTCTTTATAGTGTTCTTTTTAATTATGGAGGACTAAACTTCCAGGAGCAAACATTCTTGCCTGACAGGAGTGTTGTGGTATATGGTTTTGCTGCTGCTCAAGTTAAGGTTACTCACGATAGAGTGCTCAACTAGCAATGAAAGTTTTATACTGTTTTATAAGGCCGGAGGCTTGTGCTGTTTTATTAGTTAAAAACACTTTCTTGTTTCGCCAATGTAGGTGGATGAACAAAACTGCACGGGATTTTAAGAACTAGAATCGTTTCTGTTTTTCTGGCTAGAGGTAGGCTTGGTGATGGGCTAGCGAAGTTGTGTTCTGATCTGCATGTTGGTTTGGGGTATCGAGTTAATATGCTGTGTCGTTTGAGGATCCTTGCTGTTTGTTTCACACCCTGCCCCTGTAGGGTAGTAGGCAATAAAAACCTCACCTTAAACAAATGTATAAAAATTCATTTGATGTGGTGTCTCACATTACCAACAAAATGTTCTTTTTATTTCTTGTGTCTCAATAAATGAATTTCCTTTCATCACTTTGTCACAGAACAATGCAATATTCATCACTCAATGTCATTCCTATTTCCAATGATACCTATTACAACACCAATATGTTCTTCTGGCTCAGTAAACCTTCTCAACGGTCTGCAAGATAACAGACCCTTGTGGCATCTATTTATTAATGATGTAGCACCAAAAGATCTTTTAAATATTGTATTTTATTTTATCATTGAAATATTATAATATCTGGAGAAATTGGCCATCTTGGCAATTTGTGTCTCTGTCTACTCCATGTTATGTAAATTTCTGTCTCACAAAACCTGGTTTGGGTACAATTGCTTTCCTATTGCCACCTAATATCAATTATAACTTATTATGGATTGATTTCATGAAATCATTAATGTTATCTGACAAAAGAATTTCCAATTCTGTGCATCCCGACTGTTTAACCTCTGAGAAAAATAATTTGATTTATTTTTATCTATTAAATATATATGGCTTGAAGGATTTTTGTTGTATGATTTTTTTATTTTTTCACAAACAGAACAGTATAAAATAGTACAATGGCTCAAAAAATCTTGAAGAAGATGATGAAAATTCACTAAATTTGTTTACAACTCACAGTAAATGAATGTAAATTTTTGTGGTGAATAAACATATAATGCCTTGAAATATTATTTTATGTGGTGTTTCACATATTTTTTGAGATCCAATGTATATAGATATTTGCCTGATTTTTTGTCATTATTGAATTCAAAATTTTCTGAATGTGTGTCATAATTTACTTTTAGCAACAAAATAACATAATATACAAGCGAATCATTTAATAAAGTGATATTTTTTCCATATGAGTTCTGGCTCATAGCTGCTTCCTAAATTTAGCCAAAATATAAAATTGCTAGGACACTTACATGACCTTTGTACAATGGTATATGCCACGATTCACCCAAAACACCATCTGACCTAACCATGTCCCAACCATCCCCCTCAAATCTTCAAATCCCTGGTCACCTGGAGGCCTAGTTTTAGCACGAAGCCTTCAACCTTAACAGTACCGCTCCAGAATCTTAAGATATATTCAGAAGCTTCACCACGAGCCCTGGACCTTCCCCAAGATGCCCAGGTTCCACCATGCCAATATTTTATTAACATTTTATTTTTATGGGTAAAAATTTTGTATCTATATTTTTATTGGTGCATTTAAAAAATATACTCTAATGTATAAATTATTTTTAAAAATATTTTTTCACAGAGGGGCGTGATGATAGCTTTGGAGTGAGTTTGGCAACACTGGGGCATGGAAGCGGGATTATTTTGAATCTTTCAGATTAGGGAAGGAGTAAAAAGTAACAAGAGCAGGAGTTTCTAAGCTGCGGAGATCGCAGCATTGTCCATCTGTGGGCTACTGGCCACACTGAACTTCCTTTCTAAATCCTGGATCTGGTGATGGGTTGTTGAAAGATGGTAGGTTAGGCGGAATGGGTGTTTTTCGTGGACATGGTCATTTTTATTTATTTTTGTGTACAATTTTTTAAACCCTCCCTTTAAGCCTTTAATATATTTAAATATGTAAATTAAATTAAAATATTTTTTCTTGTATATATATTTTTTTGTCAAGAAAAGTACAATTTTACTTTTGTACCCATTTTCCCCCATATATATTTGTGTATATTGATTTTTTTATTAGTTGCTAAATAAAATCTGTTTCACCAAAAAGGAGTGGTTACTTCCCCCCCTTTGAGACACTTTTTGCTAGCAATAAAGCTTTAGGTCTCTACATGGCCCATAGTTGAATAAATTTGTGGTTAGAGATTCTGTCATCACTGGTTCATGCTTTTTTTGGACATACAGAGATTTGGAAACAGTTGGAGTGACATTCATGACTGAATTCCTTTATCCTTTCTCTTCAAAACGATAGCCAAAAGGTTTAAAAGGAAGCTGATATAAGCAGGAAATTAAATTGATAAATTGTTCAGAGAATTTCCAAATAAAGGCAAAGGTATAAGATCGTTTTTGAATTATTGATTTTGTTTTAATGTTGAAAAACATATTTTTATGAGGTGATATTATTTTAAAAATATTATTTGCTGAGGGATATGCATCTTATATATTAAAAAAAAACAATTAATTCGGTCCCTATAATCTTCCAAATATTATTTTGCTGAACTGGTATCTCCAAATCCACAATTTGTCATGTTTTTTGGGAGTAATTCATTTTCCTGGCAAAACAGATTTTTCAGTTTTATAAAGATTGTCGAAATAGAAAATTCTGGAACTGTGGTTGGTTATTTAGTTTGGTGTGTGATATACATAATTCTCTCATATTTATTGAAATATTTCAACCTATCTTAGTACCAGAACTTAAAACTAATTTTCTATATAGGTACACCAAAAAAGGATAAGAAAATTTCAAATTCGTATCAATACTAAAATTATTACTATTTTTTTAATAATGAAAATATATAATATTCCGAAAAAAGATAAATTTTGTGAGATAAACCTCTATTGAAGTCAACAGATGTTATAAAATCGCTAAAGACATCCCATATCGTAATTTGGAACTGGTTATTTCAAATTTATACACACATGAATTTGATTACGTAAGGTATTATTAAAAATACTAATTGAAATACTGTTTAAAAGAGAAATCAGTTGATTTCTTCAAAATAGATTTAGTGTTGAACACATATTTTTCAACGCTACATTTAGTATGGTCATATAAGTAGCGACTAAAAAATGTTAGAAAATAGCTTAATGGATTTTTTTAGAAAATCTTAAACATATATAATTATTTAAGATTACAATATTAGTTTGGATTAAATATTTATAGATAAATTACAATATTTTGACTTGGCTGATCGCCAATTTTTTTTCAAGAGCATTTCTCTAGGGCCTCATCCTATCCACTGCTATAGAGAATTCAAAGGTTCTAGAGGAGTGCTTTTAATAGATGATATGCGATCTGCTTTGTGTCTAATTTTTAGAAGATATCAATGAATAATTTCGTGCGATCCAAAATAGGCTTATCATCAACAATGATTTTCATATGGATTGCTTTATATTTCAAAATAAATTTGAAAATATATATTAAAAAATGTCAAATAGGCTTATTCATAAACAAACATACAAAAATACACGTAATATGAGATTATTCAAATTCTCAAATATAACCTTATGTGAAAAAAAAATTATCTCCAAATTATAGGAGCAAATATCTATTTTTACAAAATATTCAAAAGTTTTATAATTAATTCTTATTTTATCGATCACATATAGATATATAATCAAGGAAAAATAAAGTAAATTTCTGATCATTATTAAATATTGATTTTCTTCTCAAGCCTAAATAACACCAACCGACATCATCATAAAAATGTTTATAAATTTAAATTTCATTCCTTACGCTTTCTCCGAAGGTGCGGATGCCGAAGACGAATGTTATGAGAGCTTTCTTTGTACGATGTTCCTCCGTAGCCAATCTAAGCAACCAAAGCGGTCAAACCGCTTTAACATACAATGTATAGAAGAAGGTAAATTTCTCTCCTTTTTTCTCTCTTTTTGATATTTAAAATGATCGGATTAAGTTTTCTGGGCGTTTTTACTCATGTTGACGTTCAAATAGATGCATAATTCCTCTTATATGTGAGTGTAAATGTATCAAAACAAAGCCTTTATAAAATAAAATGTTGAGGCATTTTGTGTCACTCATTGGTTTAAATTTGACAAATAATAATAATATAAGCTTATTTTGATTTGATTGGAAAAATTATTTTGAATAAAATAAGCTCAAATGTATGTTTATGCCAAATTTATACATTCTATACTACTCTCTAGTTTTTCCAAACCAATTTGATTATATTTAGTAAATTTCCTACCTTTGTAATTGTGTGACCACTCTTTGAGAATATTTATTATATTTTTAAATTATTTTTTTTTCTTTTTAAAATTATGATCCTTTGAGATCACACACAACTATATTAAATTATTTTAAAATATATGTATAAACATCACCATGGATTAAATTTTTTGATTTATTATATTTTCATATATCATGACACTTCTAAAGTACATTTTTAAAAAACTTTGAGACAAGGTAGTTTGGTGTAATATTCCCAAACCAAATGTCAAGTCGATAAACAGAATGCTCCACTGAAATTAATAGCAAAATGGCAGCTTGACCATGCCCATTCTAAATATTTTCTATGCATGTAACTTTATATTATTGTTATTACTGTATATTACTTATGTTTATGAAATATTTTTGGATGGTAAACTCGGAGAAGGTTGGAATTTAAGTGCTAGACATAATAAGCTTTAAATTGATCATTTGATGCTTTTAGTGTAGTTATATTGTCGTTGAATTGTAGGTTTCAATTTTGGCTTGTATTTTCTATTCTATTTGATCCCCCAGTATTTCACTTTTACTAATAAATATGTTTGTATGTGGCAAGTGTTTTTTGTATACAAAATATTTTAATATTAATTTGCCATACAAGAAAAAATATGAAGACATTTAGCATTCCTCTCTGTGTTCTAAATATATAGCTATTTTAATATACAAATACAGTAGAACCTCCATGTGAGGATACTCTTGCTATTAGATAGCTCTATACAAAGAATGGTTTTAATCACCAAGCTGATCATTTTTACTAAATAGCACTCTCAGGAAAGATGACACCTCTCTCTAAAAGACACTTTAGCCTTACTGATAGGTGTCCTTTATAGAGAGGTTCTACTATATGTATTCTAATTAATAATTTCATCTAGACTATGAAAACATGACTTCTTTTCGGTAAATTTTGTGGTAAAATTTATTTCTTATTGTTGAAAATATTGAAATCCATTGTTAAATACTATTTTATTATTTTTTAAATTATCCCTAGTATACACGTGGTACAGGCCATGATAATCATGGTGGGTAGTTAGCGACTGCTTTTACTGTAAGCGTACCACATGTCTACACATGTGAAAAGCAGTTCGACTTTGCACTTACAAATGTGCCAGAGCCCCGTTTAGTTACTTGCACTCGCTGGTGAGGTTGGACATTTGCAAGAATCGGGAGCCATTGGAGCATTTTTTTTCTAAAATCATAAAAAAAGTGTCCAATGCGGGAATCGAACCCGGGTTGTAGTGGTCGAAAACCAAACGGTTTAACCAGCCTTCCACCGACCCCCTGTTAAATACTATAAATAATAAAAGCCCGTGGTTACTCTCAGTTGTATCTTCGCCTGTTGAAGAGTGAGAACTCTAAAGTTCGCGGTGTTTTTGTAATGAAGAAACTTATTGTGTGTTTTAGATATTTTTATAAAAGTATTTTGTATTTTCTTATATCTGAATATATATGCAGTTAAACCAGTCTATAGCGCCCCCTCTTGGGACTCACCAAAATAGGGTGCTATAGAGAGGGGGTGCTATAGACAGGTCAATTTTAATGTAAATCGCATCGTACTACGTGTTTGAAATCAGGCGCTATAGAGAGGGAGGCGCTATTTAGAGGGAGTGCTATAGACAGGTTTAACTATATATATATCTTGAATCAATTATATTTATTTTCAAATTTAATATTTCAACAAGGCTGTTTGCCCATCTTCTTCTGGGATCAACTTTTATTAACTTATCATCTGTGTGATGATGCATGAGAAGTATTGTTTTAGACAAAGCAGGGTAGTAGGAACAAACTATTTAATAGGAATCATTATTTCTTCAGGAAATTATAACATACTTATTTAATTATTTTGTTTTAGCTCCAAGCATGATTATTATATTTCTAAACACAAGGTAATAAGACCAAATCCAAATAAATAGTGTGCGACATTTCGGTAACAGCATTGTTACCATTTTCAGACAAAAGTACTGAATGTATATTAATATGAATGTAATACTGAATGTATATATATACTGAATATACATTCAGTACTTTTGTCTGAAGATGGTAACAACACTGTTACCAAAATGTCACACACTATTTATTTATTTGGATTTGGTCTTATTACCTGTGTTTATAATCTATAATCCAAATTGTGCCTTTTCATTATTATATTTCTATTTTCTTTTTGAGCTCTTTTTTGTCTTCTGTAGCTGCCAAGCTCTAGAAATAATCTTGTGTTTATACTATACATTGCTGTATGTGCGTATAAAAATTTAGAATTTTCAAAATCTGATACATGTCCTTGTTTAATCATGTGGTCTACCAGTTGTGACAATGGGCTATGATTTTTTAAAAAGCTGCCTTGTGTTGAATAATCTTTCTTTTAGGGTTTTTTCACTTTCAGCAATGTAGGAAGATGTACATGATTTGCATGGGATACAGTATTATGAGGTTGGATTGGGTTTCCTGTCTTGGGTTACATTTAGCTATAGGGTGACAGAGAATGTTTCCTAAGATTGGAGCCGTTTGATATCTAATTATAATATTTTGTATTATTTTTTAATTTTAAAGAAACCAAAGTTGTGTAAGGAAGCAACATTTACACATTTCAGTACAATTGATCATCTTGTATTTCTTTTAAAAATTATTTTATATTTTTTTAGAAAAAAGTTAATTTTTTATTCTCTCTCAAGCGGTAAGGTACAAACACAAGGTAATAAGATCAATTCTAATTAACTAAATAGTGTGTCACGTGTCGGTAACAGTGTTGTTACCAAAACGTCACACACTATCTATTTATTTGGATTTGGTCTTATTACCTTGTGTCTCTAATCTATAATCCAAATTGTACCTAATAATTTGTGTTAAGGTACAAAAATGTATGGATTATATATTAAAATCCAAGTGAGTTATTTATGTGTGTATTATATGTGACATTTTGGTAACAGCATTGTTACCATTTCCTGTGTTCAGGTAAGAGTTCTAAAAAAATGAATAATATATATATATACAGTTAAACCTGTCTATAGTGCCCCCTCTAAATAGCGCCTTTCTCTCTATAGCGCCCAATTTTAAATACGTAGTATGAAGCGATTTACATTAAAAGTGACCTCTCTATAGCACCCTATTTTGGTGAGTCCCAAGAGGGGGCGCTATAGACAGGTTTAACTGTATATATGTATAGGTAATCTTATTTGAGGATGGCTACAATGCTCTAATCAAAATGTCATAATAATCCCTTATTTGGATTTTATCATAGTACCTTGTGTGTGTGGATTCTTTCTCAAATAGAGAGAGGTAACCACACATTAATACGGTAAAACCTCCCTTTAGCGGACACCCCGCTAGTGGACACCTCTCTACAAAGGACAGTTTTCATTTGCAAAATTATCATTTTCACAATTTAGCAACTCTCCGGTAAGAGGACACCTCTTCTTAAAGGACACTTTGGCTCTGCATTTAGGTGTCCCGACAGTCTTTTATTTCCAGACTTAAGTCTGGTCATCTACGGACAATGACTTTCCAGAATGGTTGCAAGGTTTTCCAACATGTACCAAGTGTCAATCTGCAACCCCAAAACACATTATTGACTGTATTAACTCATCCATTGATGATCTCTACTCATCCCCAGCAGACACCATCAACAAGCTTAACAAGCTTGATACCCTAATATGATTGAGTGGAGATAAGAAAGAAGAAGAAGAATTATGTTGTCCTTTACAGGGAGGTTCTACTGTATTATTAATCTCTGCCCAGAGTGAGAATTATCTTTGTTGTTCCTATAAGGTACAATTTGGTTGACAGTTTAATTTAAAAGTTGGATACCAATTTGGTAGCAAGAGACTAAATTATATGGGGGAGTCTGAAACCATTCACCCCCTTTTTGTTCATCAACCTTCCAAAAGTTACAATAAAATGTTGCTAAAATTAACCGAGGATATAGCAAACCTTCCCTTAATATTATCTTAAAATAATTCCCAATTCTAATGCAGCAATATAGTGAACACACCATGGCTATAGTGAACCAAATGTTCAGTTCCATTGGGGTTTGCTAAGGAGAGATTTTACTCCATTTAAATTATAAATGCAGAATAGGTTAAAAGTAGTTGGCACAGTTATATAAATGTGGCCAATCAGAAAGAGGGTGAATGATTCACAAACCAACTCCAAATTAATTATTTGGATTCAGCCATTTGTTGTTATTAATGTTTTTATTTATTTTTATATGTTAAAATTTCACTTAAAATTGATTTAAGTCATTTTTGCCTGTAAGGTTGTCCCAAAAGTTTGTGTTTTTCTTAAAACGTTGATTTTCTTATTACTTGGGGAATAATATTATTATGGCGAATACATAATACAATTACTTTATACGTAATACAAAGACATACATAACGGTGAATAATATTGGTATTCAATTTTTTGCAAGTGTTTACGAACCTTTGGGGCAACCATGTAATTATCCCAAGATTGTATTTAGAAAAGAATAGAAATTTATAGCACCCAGTCATCAACTTGACCACCAAGCACCTCATTTCATTCCTCTATTTGGAGAAGGTATATTTCAAGTGTATTTACCTGAGTAGATATTCTCACAAGGACAACAATTTAGTCGCAATATACATTGATGTGTGTGTGATTGACTCAAGGTTTAAAATACTGTATTTACAGTGGAATCATGGTTTAACAGCTTTTTTTATAACAGCATCACACTTATGATAAAGCAAAATTTGGATTATAGATTATAATAAAAGAAAATAAGATCTAATCCAAATAATTTATTAGTGTGTGACGTTTCAGCAACAACATTGTCACCATCATCAGATGATCAGATCAGATCTGATGATGGTGACAATGTTGTTGCCAAAACGTCACACACTAATAAATTATTTGGATTAGGTCTTATTTTCTTTTATTAGCATCACACTTAAAACACAAACACACCTCAAACACAGTCGAACTGCTTTCACATGTGTAGACATGTGGTGCGCTTACAGTAAAAAGCAGTCGCTAACTACCCACCATGATTATCATGGCCTGTACCACGTGTACTAGGGATAAGCAAAAAAAAAAAAAAACACTTAAAACACTAAAATCAAAAAAGGCATATCCTGACCACGAGCACATGAGCTTTTGGAACAGAAATCGACTAAATGTTGATTTTGCCTGTTCCCTGATATTTGGCCAACCCATTTTCTTGATAAATGAAGAAAAGCCATCCACGAATGCTTTTCGGGCTGTTGGCCCTTATCAGCATGGAGCAGGCTGTACCATACGAACAATTAAAAAATATATTTATTATTATTTTTTCACTTATAACATTGTAATTCTGAATTGGTGAGTACCAATTGTTTTGACCATGGTTAGATCAATCTAAATCATGGTCCCAAATGATGTCACAGCGACTCTACATATCAGCACATGAATTTTATTGCTGGGCCCCAGCACAGTTTGCAGATATGTTCAAACCTACTATAACATCACCTAGGACCAAGAATTTATGTTATTATAACCATGGTGTTAAGACAATTCGAACTTATTAAAACTTAGAATTAGAATAGTATAACCTAGTGTTGCTGTTATAAAAGAGGTTATTATACCAAGGTTCTGCTGTATATATTTCTTCTGGATCATGAAATTCTCAGTTTTTTTACTGTTTTTATTATTGTGTTTGGTCTTTTGGTTGGCTATTTTCAGGATGCGGTTTCAAATACTGGCACCAAACAGTAACTAAAAGCAAAGCATTTATATTGTTTATCTGCAATAAATTTTTCTTATTTAAAATATTCATCTTGATTTAGTGTGATATTAACTTGTAGTATATATTGCCCCATTCTTTCAGTGTTTGTCACATTAAAGTAGATTTTTTTTTTTTTTAAACATTTCCCAAGTACACATGGTACAAGCCATGGTAATCATGATGGAAAGTTAGCGACCGCTTTTACTTCAAGTGCACCACATGTCTACACATGTAGAAAGCAGTTTGACTTTGGCACTTGAGGTTCCACTGTTATCTTATTTTATATAAAGGTGTTCCTGATATACACTCATAGGAAGTTGTACCTTTAAGCATGTATATTGGGATTCAGACAATATCTTTGAAAGATATCTGATACACAGTGACTTTTATTGAAAATACACAATATAATCAAGTGTGAGCAAAATTGCCTCTGTTTCCTTCAAAAAAATAAACAACTGGCGACATCAAATACTTTTCACTTCCTTAAGTTTGTTCACGAGTTTATATAATACTTTGTAAAATGCTTTTAATTATTTCTTACCATACCGTGAAGATGATGATAAATCATTTTAATGATGATGATTTGTGTCCAGGAGAAAGCCACCAGTCGGAGGAACAGCCCATCATCAAGGATAAGGAGCTTAGTGCTTATGAGAAAAACCTCTATCTCTACCATGTGAGTTTGACCCAAGTAAACTAATCCCTAGCCTTACCTATTTGATTTTCAGGATGAGCCTGAAAGACCTCGTGTTGCGACCTTTCTTAGCTCCGTGGCCAACTATGATGTGGCTATTCCCAGTGCTTCAGAATCTGAGGGCAAGCCAGCACCCAAGGTAATTAAACTTTTGTTAGGAATATACTTTTTGACACATAGTTAGGGGTGTCGTCTGTGAGGCTTCACAATTCAAATGCTGATAAGCACACTTATCAAACAATTTGAAACAATGATTTCTGACAGATATTTATTTCAAACATTTTTTCATGATTCATGCTTTTTTTATAATGACCAACTTGGAAAACACTATGTCATTAGGTGAAAAATAGTACCAAAGTGAAATTGAATTGGGATCAGGTTGATAAATTAAGAAAAATACTATTTTAAACGCGTAAGATTCTTTTTAAAATTAAACAATTTCTACTGCCCTTACTGCAATGGAAAAATTAAAGGGAGGGCCTGGCTCATTAGTGGTGAACCCTCCCAGCGGTTTCGCCAGTTTAATCTAGCATTGCAGTAAGGGCAGTAGAAATTGTTTAATTTTAAAAAGAATCTTACGCGTTTAAAATAGTTTCGAATTTTGATAACAGATGGCGCGCAAGTGCATCGTAAGAAAAAGACATCTCCTGATCATGCAACTAAAAGTTGCTGATGGCTTGTATCATCTGTTGGAATAAATATCAACTAATTGTTGAGCTTTAATTACTCCAGAATTGGCCAAATGCACTTTCTGGATTAATCAAGAAAAGTTAACCATTTACATGTTTCGGGCTGTTGGCTCTCATCTGTGTGTTGCAAGCTGTACTTCAATGACCAAGTTTGGCATTATCAAACCTTTCCGGCCTAAATACCTGTTTCAGGATGCCCCAAAGACCAGATTTTTTGGTCCTTGAGGTACAGCTTGCATCACGCTGATGAGGGCCAACAGACCGAAATGCGTAAGTGGTTAGTTTTTCTTGACTAATCAAGAAAGGGTATTTGGACAATTCTAGAATAACTAAAAACAATGATTAGCTGATATTTATTCCGATAGATGGTGCAAGGCATCAGCAACTTTTAGTTGCGCGAACAGGAGATGCCTTCTTTCTTATCTCCACTCAATCATATTAAGGTATCAAGCTTGTAAAGCTTGAGACTTTTGATGGTGTCTGCTGGGGAAGAGTAGAGCTCATCAATGGATGAGTCAATACAGTCAATAATATGTCTTGGGGTTGCAGGCTGAGAATTGCACTTGGTACATAGTGGGAAAACCTTGCAACCATTCTGGAAAGTCATTGTCCGTAGATGACCAGACTTGAGTCTGGAAATCAGAGACTGTTGTTCTCTTGGGAGGACAGAATTGGTGCTTGTCCCTCCTGCTCTGTACCAGTCATGTGCAGCATTAGATTTCCATTCCTGCAGGCATTGGTTTTGATGGTACAGAGGAGGTCTCTTTCGTCTAGTTGGGTGGTAGATTCCCTGGCTTCAGGTAGGCCAAGGGCTCCAGCCTTTGCCAGAGAGTCTGCCAGCTCATTACCAGGAATTCCAACGTGAGCGGGAAGCCATTGCACTGTGACAGAGCTGTTGGCTGGGAGTCGGTTTACAGACTTAGCAATGCTCTTGAGGAGAGGAGGAGATGCCTTTTTCTTAACTATGTCATTAGGTCATGAAAATGTGTGTAAAAAATAATATACATATATGATAAGGCACAATTTGGATTATGGATTATAAACACAAGACCAAATCCAAATAAATAAATAGTGTGTGATGTTTTGGTAACAGCATTGTTACCATCCTCAGAGAAAAGTACTGAATGAGAAATTTTACATAGCATGTTTTAAATAGTTACTGTTATCACTTGATGCTGTGGTAAAATTTCTCATTCTGTACTTTTGTCTGAAGATGGTAACAACACTGTTTTCGAAACGTCACATACTATTTATTTATTTGGTCTTATTACCTTGTGTTTATAGATTGTTGTTGTTGTTTCTTATCCCCTTATATAAAGATTACACGAATCCCATGAGTTCATGCTCCTCGAGCTGTTTTATGATAAGCAGCGGCCTCTCCCAAAGGTCCTGTTTATTGCATCTATTGCAAGCCAAAATGTGTTCTGGAGCTGCAGGCGCCAAGCTACATTTTGGGCAAGTGGGGTAGATTTTGTTGTTATTTTCTATCTTCAATGGCTGGAGATAGCCTTTTCTAAATCTTGTTAGTGTTGTTTGATACTATCTATTTCTGAAGTTCAGAGCTCCTCCTGGGTCCACTCCACTGTACCATCTGTGCTTAGGTGGGATCCTCCAGTTTTTGGTTTATTTTTGTTTTGGCTACTGTCTAAATTTAAAACACGAGGTAATAAGACCAAATATCTATTTATTTGGATTTGGTATTATCACCTTGTGTGTATACATATACTAGCCGAATGACCCGGGCAACGCCCGTGTTTTACCCGATTGAATGTTTTGATTCAAATACTATTTGTTACAATTATAAATTGGCGCCTTATATAAATGCATATGTTAGTTAATAACTATAGCCTATGTGCTTTATCTGTCTATGTACTGTTGGCTTTCGTAGGCGTCTCTTACTGGGAAAAATAAAGAGAGGATTCCATTTGGTTATTAACTAATATATGCATTTATTTAAGGAGCGACCCGCTCCAACACAATGGTTACAAAAACGAAAAAGCGAGTGGGGGGGGCATGATGGGGGGGGGGGGGGCAAAGGTGGCGTGATCGTAGCCGACCAATAGGAGGGCGCCATTCCAAAAAAAAAAGCAAACGGTGACAGAGATGACTGATGAAGAATGACGCTCGTAACTGTATATAGAATATTTTAAAAATTATATATAGTAGAACCTCCCTGTAAAGGACACCTAATTGCAAAGCCAAACTGTCCTTTAGGGAGAGGTGCCCTCTTATTAGAAAGTTACTAAATTGTAAAAAATGGTAATTTTGCAAATGAAAACTGTCTTTAAACACAAAGTAATAAGACCAAATCCAAATAAATAAATAGTGTGTGACATTTCGATAACAGCATTGTTACCATCTTCAGACAAAAGTACTGAATGAGAAATTTTACCACAGCATCAAGTGATAACAGTAACTATTTAAAACATGCTGTGGTAAAATTTCTCATTCAGTACTTTTGTCTGAGGATGGTAACAACGCTGTTACCAAAACGTTACACACTATTTATTTATTTGGATTTGGTCTTATTACCTTGTGTTTATAATCTATAATCCAAATTGTGCCTTATTGAAAACTGTCTTTGTAAGTAGGTGTCTTCTAAAGGGAGCTTCTACTGAATATAATTGTATATTAATAAATATTTGTTTAAATATTTGAGAGCAATCCCTCACAATATTTTGAACAATTTTTTTTTCTTTCACAGATCCAGGTATGCCTTTTTTATATAAACTAATATTAAGAGTTTCTTGAAGGCAAGGTCAAATTCCTTCAATAACAATGGCACATTTGAATAAAATATTTTCCTAGAGATCTGAATTATATAAAAAAAAATCAAAAACATTATGAAGGCCATCTTTTAGTTCAGTTTTTCCACACTAGTTTTTATCAACAATATTTATTTAGCTTTTATCCCAATTATAAAATCTTAAAATATTTGTCTTCATATTCTTTTCAGTTTCAAAATTAATTGCTAGTATAAAGTGTAAAGTAGATGGTAATAGCCTTCTAATGTTTTGGGGTCACAGAAAATTCTACAGTTATTATTAGTGAAGTTCTCTTCTTTCTTATCTTCACTCAATCAAATTAGGGTATCAAGCCAGTAGAACTGACATCCATAGTGATTGGGTGAAGTAGAAAGCATCTGATTTTGTCATTAAGACTGGGAGGATTACTTGGTAGCAGGCCGATTTAGCTCCAATATAAAATGGCTGCCTCTGACATGAGGAACAGACGCCATATGCAGCTGCTCCTAACATGAGATACAGACACTACTCATCCTGTATCCCTAGATCAGGAGCCTTTACAGGGTAATATCAGCTGGGCCAGCTGAGCCCAGGTTTTTTAGCGAACTTGTTACTTCTCCCCCTCCTTTTTTTTTTTTATTTGGGCTTGGTACCAGCAAAAAGTGAAGCTCTAAAGATTGTAAAAAGAGTTTCATAAATGAAAATTTTGTCAGGAGGATACTGATATATAAAAAGAAATGTCAAACCTTATCTCTATTTCTCTAAAACTTTCTTATTGTCTGGAGGAAAACTCTTTGTCATTGGGGGAGCCTCCTTTATCTAACTGTATAAATTGAGTACTCTTTTCCTTAAAAAAAAGAATGTTTTTAATAATGCACAATTTGGATTATAGATTAGAACTACAAGGTAATAATATTTGAATTTGGACTTATTACCTTGTAGTTTTATTTTATATATATTTCTTTTTGAAAATAGAGCAATCCATAAATAAATCTTTAATTAAAAAGGCATATATTGGATCAAAATATCATTGATTTTACCAATATTTCAGTTGGCTGAATGCCAACCTTTATCAAGGTATTATAACATTCTCCCCATTAAATATAACAAAATATTTTTAAAACTTAATTCTGTTGACGTTATGTGGCTCTGAGTTTGTTGTTGACACACATTGAATAGGTTATAACACCTTGATAAAGGTTGGCGTTCAGCCAACTGAAATATTGGTAAAATAAATGATATTTTGATCCAATATATGGCTTTTTAATTAAATATATTTCTTTCTTTTTTTTTTATCTTTGCTATCATTGACTTGTATGATGTCAATAAAATTCTAAAAATATAAAAAATCTCTTAAAAGAGATGGAAAAACTATGCTGCATCTATTGACCATCTCTGTAAACTAGCAGACTCAGGACCAAGCCACAATACCAACTTTGGCAAACTCAAAACTTGCCAAAGATGATGTTGTAACTTTGTCACTGACCCAAGTCTTCTAGTTTGCTGAAAAGATCAATAGATGCCAGAGAATTTTTGAATTTATTTTTATGGAAGATGTAACATTTTTTAAAAGTTTTTTTAGGAATAAAAAAAAAAAAAATTTCATAGTGTCAGCAAATTTATTCTTGAAATTTTTCTTGAGTTAAAGACAACTAGTGTAGCAGTTGTGACATTCATTTTTGGCTCAGATATTGGTGGAATGAACACAAGGTAATAAGACCAAATCCAAATAAATAAATAGTGTGTGACGTTTCAGCAACAGCATTGTCATCATCATCAGACACAAGAATAACTATTAAATTATTTGGATTAGGTCTTATTTTCTTGTATTATAATCTATAATTCAAATTGTCCTTTATCGAAAACTAGTTATGTTTTTAAAAAGGTTTCTAACCTGGCGGAATGTAGTGGTGCACGGAACTTTCACAAATTTCCTACATCTCACCACCTGCTGAACTTGCCACACCTTGCTGCCATTGCCCAACTCCTGGAGAGATGGGAGACAACCATAAATCTACCCGTGACTGGCAACATTGAATAGGCAACATATAGACTTTGTTGCTTCTTGGCGCACAGTGCAGACATGACAGTCCATTTGGCCCTACCTCACCCTGCAAATTCAGCCTCTGCCCTGAAATCCTACATGGCCTGTGGCTCCAGTGATCTGTCGCTGGCCCACCGATACCAGTCTTCTTTCTTATCTCCACCCAAAATATATTAGATTTGACAACCATCATAACTGGATGAAGTAGAATGTGTCTACCTTTGTCATTAAGACTAGAAGCACTACTCAGTAGCAGGCTGACTTAGCTTCAATATGAAATGGCTGCCTCTGACATGAGGAACAGATGCCATGTGCAGCCGCTCCTAACATTGAGTACAGACGCTGCTCATCCTGCATCCCTTGATCAGGAGCACTTACTGGGTACTATCAGTTGGGCCTGCTGAGCCCAAGTTTTTTAGTGAGCTTGTTATTGCTCTTCCTCCTTTTTCATCTGGGTTTGGGGCCTGCAAAGGCGCAGTTCCAGTACTGGTAATGCCGCTGTGTATGACCTCTCATCCAGGAGGCTTTCAACATCATCCAATGACCACCTGATCTGCAGGGTAGGTTTTTCAGATAAGGAATGCATGACGATACCAATTCTATTCTCACATCAACAAAGGCGTCCATTTAGAAGTTCTTCCTGACTCTTAAGATGAAAGGAGAAAATGAAGCTCCCCCTGATCATCTTGAGAAGGACACTTTGGTGTTTAGGAAGCTTCCTTGAATGTAAATAGTTGTGTGTATAGTTCCCCCTTAACATATATAGCTTAATTCTGTATACATGATTTTCTATTGACGGAAGTCAGTATGATTGTTTTAAAATATTTACAAAGAGAGGTTGCTTTAAAGAGAAAGTTACCTTCAAGAGGGGTTTCACTCTGGAGGTTTGACTGTACTATCTTCAAATATAATCCTAATTAAAAAATCCTAAAATCCTTTGGGATAAGTTACTGATTAACATCAAACAGCTTGAACTCATGAAATTCATATAATCTTTGCACAAGGGGATAAGAAGCAACAACATAAATATAAATGGACTATGAAATTTATTGGAATGGCTTAGTTCCTCAGTGACTTTGTCTTCTCAATCTTTTACATATTCCATTTAGTTATTCTATATTTTATTCATCTATTAATTTTGAAGAACAATAAATAGCTTTAACTGATAGATGGTCTGTTCAGTATTAATGAGAAATGTATTTAAAAAAAAAAAGCTTTTTTTATATTGTCTTTTTATTTTTAGTACAGTAAAACCTCCATGAGAGGACACTCCGGCTAGAGGACACTTCTCTACAAAGGACACTTTTCATTGTCAAAATTACCATTTTTACTATGTAACAACTCTCCGGTAAGAGGACACCTCTCCATAAAGGACACTTTTGCTCTGCAACTAGATGTCCTTTACAGAGAGGTTTTACTGTATATATATCTAAGAAAACCATGTTATTTCAAAAGAGTTTACATATGTATACTTTATGTGATAATGCTAACTTTGAAATAAAAATATGATATCTCATTTTAAAAAAATCAGCTTATTCATATTGAAAATGTATGTTTACAGAAAGCCAATCTTGGAACAATCTCTGGAGTTTACCTTCCTTGCATTCAAAATATCTTTGGCGTCATCTTCTTCATTCGGCTCGTCTGGATTGTGGGCGTTGCGGGGACAATTGTTGCCTTTGTGATTGTTTTTCTCTGCTGCGCTGTGGTAAGTGGAATATCTTCTGCCATGTATTAAATGAACAAAAAGTTTTTAAGATAAACAATAATTAATGATATACACTCATGGACAAAACATAAAGGAAATGGAGAGTCTTTGATATCGTCAGTCATCTATTTTTTTTTTAAGGAGACAGAGGCAATTTTGTTCACACTTGGTTATGTGGTGTGCCCTCAATAAAGGTCACTGTATCAACTATCTTTCAGAGTTATTGTCTGAATCCCAAAAAGTACAACTTCTTTAAGTTTTGTCCAGGAATGTATGTGCTGTAAAGTTCACAAGTTAACAATCAGCTTTAAAAATATATATTTACAATAAAACCTTACTAAATAAACCAGATTCATGCAGAACTTTCCCTTATAACAAAGGAGGTCAGTAGAAGGATAGTCTAAACTGTTGGTTTTCAAGCACCACGACCCGGGTTAAATTCCTGCATTGGGCACTTTTTCTGATAAAAAAAATGCTCTAATGGCCCCCAATTCTTTCAAAAGTTCAACCCTACCAGCGAGTGCAAGTAACCAAACGGAGCTCTGGCACATTTGTAAGTGCAAAGTTGAACTGCTTTTCACATGTGTAGAAATGTGGTGCACTTACAGTAAAAGCAGTCGCCTACTTCTACCTACCATGATTATCATGGCCTGTACCATGTGTACTAGGGATAAGCAAAAAAAAAAAAAAAGCCTAATATAATCCCCAATATATTGTATAATACCAGGGCTATATTGAACAAAAAGTTTGGTTCCATTGGATTTCACTATAGCAAGGTTTTACTGTATATAAATTTACTGTTTTTATTTATTTGATCGATACACTGATATGAATTTGAAACACAAGGTTTTAAGACCAAATCTAAATAAATGTGTGTGATGTTTCGGTAACAGCATTCTTACCATTATCAAACAAAAGTGCTGAATGAGAAAATATATCACAGCATGTTTTAAATAGTACTGTTATCAAGTGTGTAAACATGATAACAAATATAATAAATATTTAAAACATGCTGTGATATATCTTCTCATTCAGTATTTTTGTCTGATGATGGTAACAACACTGTTACCAAAACATCACACACTATTTTTTGGATTCGGTTTTATTACCTTGTGATTCTAATCTAAAATCCAAATTGTGCCTTATCATGATAGGAATTTTAATTATTCCTAGTACACGGTATACAGAGGCCATGATAATCATGGCAGGTAGTAGTTAGCAACTGCTTTTACTGTAAGTATACCACATGTCAACCTATGTTGAAAGCAGTTTGACTTTTGCACTTACAAGTATTTCAGAGACCCTTTTGGTTACTTGCACTTACTGGATAGGTTTTACTTTTGTAAGAATTGGAGGCCATTGGAACAATATTTTTAATTAGAAAAAGTGTCCAATGTGGGATTTGAATCTGGGTGGTGGCTGTCAAGAACCGATGGTTTATACGACTCATCCACTCTTCCCCGGCAGACACCATCAACAAGCTTTACAAGCTTGATACCTTAGTGTGATTGATTGGAGAGAAGAAATTGAAGAACACAAGGTATTATGATCAAATCCAAATAAATAAATTAATAGTGTGTGACGTTTTGGTAACATTACTGTTACCGAAACATCACACACTATTTATTTATTTGGATTTGGTCTTATTACCTTGTGTTTATCTGCTATCTTGTTTACACACGTGATACTATTGATAGTACTAATTAAGAACATGCTGCGATATTTTTCTCATTTAGTCTATTGTCTGATTATGGTAACAATGTTGTTACCAAAAGGTCACACACTATTAAATTATTTGGATTTGGTCTTATTACCTTATAATTTTTTTTTTAAAGAAAAAATTTGACCTTGGGTATCTGTTGTCACTACTGATCCACTGACCTTCTAATTTTGCATGTTAATTCCTTAACCTAGATGATTATGATAGAAATAAAATTTTTAAAAAGCTTTCCGGCTAGCTCAAGAATAGAGAAAGTTCCTACTTAATGACTTGCCATGCTGAACTTATGCCTTTATCTCTTTTTACCCACAAGGGTGAGTTTCTGGAGAGATTAACTAGTTTTTTTTTTTTTTTTGCTTATCCCTAGCACACGTGGTACAGGCCATGATAATCATGGTGGGTAGTTAGCGACTGCTTTTACTGTAAGCGCACCACACGTCTACACATATGAAAAGCAGTTCGACTTTGCACTTACAAATGTACCAGAGCCCCGTTTGGTTACTTGCACTCGCTGGTGGGGTTGGACTTTCGCAAGAATCGGGGGCCATTGGAGCATTTTTTTTAAACAGAAAAAAGTGTCCAATGCGGGAATCGAACCCGGGTCGTAGCGGTTGAAAACCAAACGGTTTAACCAGCCTTCCACTTAACTAGTAAATTGGTGCTGGTTTTCTCCAATTGTTTAACTAAAGCTATTAGGATACTTTGGAGCTTCAAGTCGACCTTCTACATGAGGCTAATGCAGGGGTCGGCAAACTGTGGCTTGCAAGCTACATGTAGCTCTTTGGATGTGAAGCTGCGGCTCTTTATATAGTTCCATACACAAATATTATTTATGCGAGTACTATTTATTGTTGGCAAGAAAACATGTTGTGGCTCTTTAAATACTTTGAAATTTTGTAAATTGTAATTTTTGACTCTTCCGACTCAAAATTTTGCCGACCCCTAGGCTAATGGCATTTAAGCTTTCACCTAATGAGCTTATTGTGAGTGTTTCCATGTTTGGAGCAAAAAGAACGCTGCTTCTTGAATCTGTTTATGATCTCCTGGAATGAGCCAATCCAATAAATTGCACACATTTCAACAGGATTTATGAGGTTAGGTGTGCAAGACTTTATGAAGTTGTCTAATTTTAAGGTATTTGGATAAGAAAGGAGAGTACTGGATCTCCAACTCCATCAGTGAGTGCAAATAACCCATTAGGGCTTTGGCAGTTTAACTGTTTCTACATACAGTCAAACCTCTTTAATTCAACACCCAAGGGATCAGAGCTTTCGGTTGAATTGAAGGAAGTGTTGAATTAAGGTTAGATGATTAGCTAATCATCTAACTAACTAAAATAATATTTTTAAAAATTGCTTTGTAATATAAATTAATGGTATTAATTGAAACCATTGTGTGTGTACTTTTTTGTATTTATTTTTTTATTTTCATGATTAACTTTTAGTATCAGGGACAAAATGGCAATAATACATATCGTAATTTAAACAATGTGATATGTAAGTAATAAAGTATGACATCTTTTCTAGTCGTCTCAAAGTGACACCAGCTTGCCACCGGACACCCGGGGGATCCAGAGAGGGACAAAAAGGGCGTTGGTCCGGATGTTGACAGTTAGTTAGGTGACAGTGGATATTTCGGACAGGGCCCGCTCAGTCTAGGTCAGTTGTCATCTCACGGTGGCCCTCATGGCCGCCGTTTTGGTTCCTCCCTGCCTCCGTGGCTTCATGCAGGACGCTGAGCTTTCCTCAGTTAATCCTCAACTTTCCCCTGGTCCTGGTGCCACGTGAGACGTACTAGGAGAGCGTCTTTTGATCCCAAACTTTGTCCTTACTGTCCCGTGCGGACTTCCCCCTCTGCACGCCTTGCCACTCAACCCCGACTGCTTTCAACTCACTGGTTGGCTTACCCGGGTTTACGACATACATATTTTTGAAACATTAATAATTACAAATAATATTTTATTCTAATTGAAGTATATAGCAGTTGAAAGGAAATAAATATGGAAAATAAAAAGAAAATTTTAAAATACTATTTAAAAATAATCATGAATTTAAAAATTCCTTTATAGATGTCTGTTTTTGCACAGAAATCCTATTTAGGATGTATTCCAGATGGTCTATTTAAAAAAAACATGCATGTCTTTCTTCTTCTGAAATGTCTTTTAATAAATAAATTTTAATGTATTAAAGGCATCCACTTCTGCTGCAGGTGTTAATGATTTTGTGTTTAAATCTTTTATAATAGCACGGAAATGGAATATTGAAATAAAATGTTATCATAATCATTGTGGCTACATGTTATGAAGATTTATTTATTTAAAGGAAATTATTTGTAATTTTAAAATAACTAAAATATTTCAATGCTGAAAATTAAAAAGAAAATAATATTATTAATTAGAGCACGTGGTATAAATTCCCACGTAAAAAACAAAACAAAACAATAACACTCGCAACATTGCGCAACGGCATTGCAAAGTGAAACTTAAACTAACAGAGACCAAAAGTGCGCAGGCGCGATCCTATTGTCGCCCGCCGATTGTCGCCGCCGTAATACTTTTTAAAGGTAAAGTTGTATGTAAAAAAAAATTCATCTGTTGAAATTCGATTTTTAAAATGGTAGCACTATCGGAACTGTCATATTATCGATACTGTTGAATTACGGTTTGTTATTTGATAGGCCGGAGGTCGGGACATCAGAATATGGTCGAATTAAGGTAGAGTGTCAAATTTGCATGTGTCGAATTAACGAGGTTATACTGTATGTAGATATGTGATGTACATGCACTAAATGCAATCACAACTCCCTTTCAGTCATGATAATATGAACTGTAAATATAAACTCATAGACAAATATGTAAATGTACCTTTTAGCATGTATATAAGGATTGAGACAATAACTGAAAGATATTTGATGCACTGTGACCTTTATTGAAGACACACAAGATACCCAAGTGTGAATAAAAATCGCCTCTGTCCCCTAAAAAAAAAAATAGACAACCAGTGACATTAAAAATTTTCCACTTCCTCAAGTTTTGTCAATGAGTGTATATATTTCAATATTATCTCATTACATTTTGACTAAAAATTGTACGCTTATGTTAGACAATTTATCCTTACATCTTTGAACTATTCACCTTGTCTATTGTGTATGGTGACAAATTAATGTGTCCATTGTGCTGTCAAGACCTTCTGAATAGAAAGTGATATTGGCTCAAATGATATATAGCTCTTACTGGTATTTACCCATTTCCAGTTGAACCTTGTCACTTGGGGCTGTTGTCTTAATCTTATTGTTTCTATATAACCACAGTTAAAATATTGGAACTTAAAACATGGGGCTTTTTAGAATTATGTTATGAAATATTATATAACAGTATTTGTACATTATAAATGAAATTATTTTGGTAGATAACCCTAATGTGGTAAGTAACTCACTATATAAACAAAATCTCAGCCTAGTTTTGGTTTACCTTGTTTATGGTGACAGTGAGTCACCGAAATGTTGATCAATAAAAATGTACCACATAGGGTTGATGAGTTTCACATATACAGTAGAACCTCCCTTGCATTGAAATAATTTCAGTAAAAATCATTTTTGCAGCTTGGTATTTTGGTATATTGGTACAGTAGGACCTCCCTTTAATGGACACACCGCTAGCGGACACCTCTCCACAAAGGACAGTTTTCATTTGCAAAATTATAATTTTTACAATTTAGCAACTCTCCGGTAAGAGGACACCTCTCCCTAAAGGACACTTTGGCTCTGCTATTAGGTGTTCTTTACCGGGATGTTCTACTGTATATATAAAAGGGCTGTATACAGGGTGTACCAGGTAAATTGGGAATTTCAACAATGGTATTTTAACTGAAATTTTTTGCAAGTAAAAATTAAAATATCCGAATGAAATTTGACACAGTAGTAGATAAAAGGATATAGTTTTTATTTATTCAATGTAGTTTCCATTATTAGCTACAACAGTCTCGAGGCGAGTGCGGAATGAAGCACAGGCCTTGGCGACGATGACCTTGTCCATTTGGGTCATCACCGTGTGAATTGCTTACTTGACAGACTGGATGGTGGTATGAGGAGCTTTGTTGACATCTCTCTCAACAACGCCCCATACATAGTAGTCGAGGGGATTGCAATCTGGAGAATTAGGGGGCCAAATATCAGGACCCCAGTGACTAGGGACGTTAAGTGTCAGCCACGATTGTGTCTTTTTTGCCTTATGGGCTGGAGCTGAGTCCTGTTGGAAGACATACTTCCTTCCTGCGGCCACCATGTCCATCCAAGGCTTCACAACGGTCTCCAGAACATTGATGTAGGCGTCAGCGTTCATCCTAAGGCCCTTCTCAAAGAAATGGGGAGGCATGACATCACCTTCACTGCTGATAACGCCAAGGACCATTACGGAGGCAGGAAATTTCGTGTGCATCACGACAGGTATCTCTGAGGGGTCTTTACAGATCCAGCGATCATTCCTGGGATTTACCTTTTGGTCCACGTCAAAGTTCTTTTCGTCAGAGAAGAACCTTAGCATGCCAAAAGAGTCGTGTTTCAGGTTGTTGAGGAGGGCAGCAGCCTTTCCTTTTCTGTCATTCTTCATATTCTCAGTCAGCAACTGACCTTTCCGAAGGGCATAAGACTTGAGACCAAGGTCCTCATGGATAGTTCTGACAATTGTCATAGAGCCAACGTCCATTTCCTTGGCTATGGCCCTCATGCTCTTCCCAGGGTTTCCATCAATCTTCTCCTTGACATTTTTGACAAATTCTTCGCCTCTTACCCTGTCCGATCGACGCGAGTGCTTTTTCCTTGTAGCTATCCCCTCTTTGTTACTGTCGGCCTCATCAAACTGCTTCTTGACACGATAAATAGTGGTTTTGGGCAACTTAAGAAAATCCACTATCTCTTTGGGGCTCCTTCCGGCGCGCAGAGCAACGATGATGACAGCTCGATTTTCAAATTCTCGGTTACTCTTCATCACTACACTGCGCACACATGTACTGTTGCATTTTACATGAATATGGCTACGTAATGAAAAAAAAAACAAGTTTTTAATCTCAAGTAGTTTTTGTTTTATGGACTGTCAAAGTTAGTCCCAATTTACCTGGTACACCCTGTATAATAAAAAATAAATACAGGTACTTATTTTTATGTAAATATATTCAATGGATATTACCTATTAATTCAAGCTCTAATTTAACTGTATTTCAAATCCTTTCCAAATTATTTTAACTTAACCAGCTATTATATTCAGCACTAACCACCCCCTTTGGGTGTTGAATTAAAAAGGTTTTTGACTGTGTTAATTTGAAGGTAAAAATAATATCCCAGCATTGACTGGTATAGTGTTTAAAAATCACTGTGTGTTTTTGTTTGTTTGAAAACTAAAAATAAACAGTATAGATTTTTCACCAAGTGACAAGAACAAAATACAAATAAATAATCACTATCTGACATTTCATTAACAGCATTGTTACTATCCTCAAGAAGTGGTAACAATGTTATTACTTAAATTCCTTATTCTTACTTGAACTTCAAACCTGGATTTTCTTTTATAGTTCATATTGTTCCAGAATTACATTTTACATAGTAGGAGTTGGGTGGCCAAACAATACAATTTGGATTATAGATTATAAACACAAGGTAATAAGACCAAATCCAAATAAATAAATAAATAGTGTGTGACGTTTCGGTAACAGCGCTGTTCCAAAACATCCCACACTATTTATTTATTTGGATTTGGTCTTATTACCTTGTGTTTAGCATTCAATATTGATAAAGCACAATTTGGATTATAGATACAAGAAAATAAGACCTTATCCAAATAAATTACTAGTTATTCTTTTGTCTGATGATGGTAACAACGCTGTTACCGAAATGTCACACACTATTAATTTATTTGGATTAGATCTTAATTTCTTGTAGCATTCAATATTAATTTTTGACAACAGATACCCAAGGTCAATTTAAAAAAAAAAAAAAAAATACAAGGTTATAAGACCAAATCCAAATAATTTAATAGTGTGTGACCTTTCGGTAACAGCATTGTTACCATAATCAAACAAAAGACTAAACGAGAAAAAATATCACAGCATGTTTTCAAATAGTACTATTATCAAGTGTGTAAACAAGATAGCAGATAAGAGGAAAACACATTTACAACAATTACACACTTGATGACAGTACTATTTAAGAAAAATGCTGTGGTATTTTTTCTCATTTAGTTTTTTGTCTGATGATTGTAAGAACACTGTTGCCGAAACGTCACACACTATTAATTTATTTGGATTTGATAAGGCACAATTTGGATTATAGATTATAAACACAAGGTAATAAGACCAAATCCAAATAAAAAGTGTCATTGTTTATCTTGTCTATCTTGTTTACACACTTGATAACAGTAACTATTTAAACCATTCTGTGGTAAAATTTCTCATTCAGTACTTTTGTCTGAAGATAGTAACAATGCTGTTACCGAAACGTCGCACATTATTTATTTATTTGGATTTGGTCTTTACCTTGTATTTATTTGGATTTGTTTTTATTAACTTGTAGTTCTAATCTATAATCCAAATTGTGCCTTATCACTTTTAAAAAATTGTTCCAATTTATCCCAACTCTAGCATAAGTCAAACCCAACCAGTGAGTTGAAATAATCAAATGGGGCTCTATCACCTTTTTAGAGAACTATTCAAAATTCCTTCTACAGAACTATAGTGCACTTACAGTTTAAGCAGTCATATATCCCTACCCACTATGGTTATCATGGCTTATTCATATGTATTTGGCAAAATTAAAAAAAATATATATTTTACATATATAGTGTTATCTAAGAGCCAAGGTAACAAGATCAAAACAAAATTAGTGAAATGTTTATGACATTTCTATAACAGTATTGTTACCATCATCAGATAAAAGTACTGAATTCGTTAAGTTCTTTTTTTCTGATGATGGTAACAATGCTGTTAACATCACAACCATTTCATTAATTTTGATTTGGTTTTGTTACCTTATGTTTCTCAAATATTTTGGACAACAATCATCATGAGACAAATAAATTTAATGTTTGTATTTTTCAACTTTTATTTCAGTATTATTTTAAAATTAACTTGTTTGGGTGTTTTCTAGACCTTTACTACCTGCATATCTCTTAGTGCTATTGCAACAAATGGCATAGTACCAGGTACGTGTTTAATTTTGTCTCTTTGCAATTTGATATAATTACCTTCTATATATGTGAAAAACTTTAAAGTTAATTTGTCTTTTAACTGTGTGTACATAAAATTATATATAAAATGAAAGGATTTAAAAGCACGAATGTTTCTTTTATACATAATACAAACTTCTACTGCCCTTACTGAGATGAAAAAATATATTGGGAGGGCTTGGCTCATCAGTGGTGAACCCTCCCAGCGGCCCTGTCAATTCAATCCACCAGACCGCTTCTCAGAGCTCTAATACTATATTGGACGATTCTGCTTATTGCGATTTCACCGCCACTCTGTGTTGTGACGACGATCTAAGTTCTATAGAGGTAGTCACTCACCTCTATTCTTGGTCGGCGGGGTTGAAGGTTCAAAATTTAGGTGTCGCTGCTTATAACACTTTTAAAATATTAGACGAAAACAGGAGGGAAAATTATATTTATTACAATTTAAGAAAATAAGTAAAGTATTATTTAATTAATTATATATTTAAATGTTTAGACTAAAAGAATCGGAGATCAGGGCAAATTCTAGTGTTCGAAAGTTGTTTACAAGTTCTTCTGTTATTGTTTTCTCATTTTTGCCGCTGCATCCCCGTAGCCGCTTCCGCCGGCCTCCCATTGGCTGCTTCGGACGGCTTCTTTTCCAACATTTCTCCCACCTTTGAGTTGGCGTCTCGACGACTCAAACATGGAAAGGAAAAGTTCAGTAGATCCAATCGGTTGGGTCTCTTGATGGGCCGTCCGTAACTTGACACAACATTCGGGGTTTCAATGTGATGTTGCTCTTGTTGTGAAGTCAAAGGGTCCTCTTCAGTTGTCAATCGAACTTCTTGTGTGGGAGATCGCTCCGTTAGAGGGTCTCGACATCTTATCTCGGGCGATATCTCTAAATTGTAGAGTTTTTGAATAGGTCGTATTTTATCACCTGATGAAGTTTTCACTTTCGCAACCCTCACAAGTCCATCTTTTCCTGGATAGAGTTGGATTATTCTGGCTAACGGCCAGTGTAGTCTCTTTAAACTCTCTTGTCCAATGAGGACCATGTCTCCCACCTTGAATGGTATGGTAGTCTTCAGGCGTCTCGTTTCTTGTCTCAGGAATCCAAAATATTCGATACGAAATCGTTCTCTAAGATCTTCTCGTACACGTTTGATATATTGATATTTGCGGGAGAGGGTCTGGTTATTATTCAAGTCCAGGTCTGGAACGCCAACCTCTCTGACCTCATGTAAGAACAACGAAGGTGTCAATGGAGCGAGATCCTCACTTTCTTCCGTTAGGTAGGTCTGAGGGCGTGTGTTCATCAAGCTTTCGACGTCACACATTACCGTGGACAGTTCTTCATATCCCAAGGAGGTTTGACCGAGAATCCTAAAGAGCAATTGTTTCATCATTCCAATCAAACGCTCCCACCATCCACCCCACCAAGGAGCATCAGGCGGTATGAATTTCCAGGTGATGTTTTTCAATGTGGGATCATATTTTAATCTCGAAAAATCAATCTTCTTTAAAGCATTAGTCATGCCTCGGAAATTAGTCCCGTTATCCGAATACACAATCAATTGGCGGCTTCTTCGAGCAATAAATCGGCGGAAAGCTTGGAGGAAGGCTTCCATAGACAAAGATGTCACAAGTTCCAGATGAACTCCTCTATACACTGCGCATGTGAAGATGACAATCCATGCTTTCTTCTTATTCTTTAAGATGAGATGCCCAGTTAGTTCAACTCCTGCTATTTCGAAAACTGCAGCATCTCGGTCTTCTTCCTTTATTCCAATTTGTAAAAATGCTTTCTCAATATCGGAAGAGACACCTACTTCATATTTCCGGAATTTATTTAAAAGTCTTGGTATAATTTCTATCAAATTGGGTCCCTTATCCAGACAGTCATTCAGGGAAAGTTGATCTCTCTTCCGGGCCGACGCATTAAATACTGGCCTTATTCTAGAAGTTTGACTGTTCCTTTTATACACTGGTCGATGTGGCAGGTAGTGTACACCATCTAGTTTATCCTCTCTGGCATACTCGATTATCCCCTGATTCATCCAGTCTTCAAAGATCTGTCCATACTCATTCATGTCTCCAACTTCTTCAAATTTTCTTCTTACAGAACTTAGTTGGTTTTCGGCTAGGTCTCTATTCGAAGGAATCCTTTCTTTGTCTTGCACCCAGGGTAGAGCTACCTCATAGCGCCCCTCGATTTCTCGCGTCGTGGTGTGGGCGAAATGTTCCTCCATTTCAGCTTGTAGTGACTGATTCTTCTTCTCAACCTCCGCGTCAGAGACTCCAATTGCATCTAATTTCCACAAGTTTTCTAGATCCAAAGATAGAAGTGTGGTCACGCAAAGGGAGCTGGTGTCATCTCTCACCTCCATTGGAGGAATCTTTCCCATCACAGTCCATCCTAGTTTGGTACGGATTGCCACCAGTCCAGATGAGATTCTTCTCTGAGCATCGGTTAGCAATCTCCCGGCAATGTCCGCCCCTATAAGGACTTCTATACGGTCTCTCATCAAATCAGACACGTCGAGTTCTTCACTCCCTTCTAAAAATGATCTAGGACACACCGGAGGTATGCTTCCACAGATAAGGGGTTGACCTAGTGCTTCAAACTCACAGCGATAAGAATTATTGATGTCAGATAAATGAATGGTATAGACCTCATGTTCAACTACGTCGGTACTCGATCCTCCAAACAAGGAATGCCGGAAGAACTCTCTCCTTGATTGTTCGTATTCCATTTCCATTGCTGTGCTATTTAAAATATATGATCTTTGGGATCCGGTGTCTATTATAGCCCGTGCCGTCTTCTCCGTTCTGTTCCCTTTGAGGGTCACTCTCAAAGTAGGCAACAAGACGTCTGGGGAGGTTGATAAGTTGGCGAGAGTTTCATCTTGCACCGTTGGAGACTTAGAAGATCCACCTCGATCTAAAATCCGTTTTGTGCACATGACATCCAGGTGGGAAGACATGTTGCAGATCGAACAATGGACTACATTTCTGCAAAATTTACTTAAATGAGAAGGCCGAAGACATTTATAACAAACGCCTTTTTTCCTCATGAGTGATCTCTTTTCGTTTAAACTCATATTAGCTGCAAAGTCACACTTAGGGCTTCCATGGTTGTCTTTACCACAAAATACACATTCATTCGATTTGTGAGCTGAATTCAAAAGTTCTGAAGCTGTCGCAATTGGTTTTTCATTGTAGAATCTTGTCTTTGGATGTTTGTTTACTAAATTAGGTTTAGAAGTTGATTCATTCCCGGTACCGATTTCGTTTCTAAAACTCCTCTCCCGTGCAGTTAATTGTCTTTCTAGAAAGGTAATCAAGTCATTAATTACGTAACCTGTCGGGAGTTCTTTGTTCAATTCCAAATTAAGGTCTGCAGGTAGAAGCTTTATTATTATCGGACACAACAGTTGTCCGTAAACATCAATGGACACGTTTAGTGACTCGAGACTTCTTATTTGAACAGAAAGGTTGTCAAAAAGTTCGCGGAAGGTTCTTACATCGCTTGACGTTTTGAGTGGTCTCATTGACAACAAATTGTTCATATGTCGGCTAATCAAAATGTCTTCTCGCCCAAATCTGTCTTTAAGTAATTTTATAGCTTTCTCATAATTGTCCGCAGATAAAGCGAAACCTTCGACTGTGTTTAGTGCAGTTCCGCCGAGATGTGACTTCAGATAGTTAAATTTATCGATCGGGTTCAGTGAGTTGTTCTGGTGTATAGCTGCATCAAAAGAATTCCAGAACGTCAGCCATTCACTAAAGTTTCCATAAAATTTCGATATCATCAATTTCGGAAGTTTCACAGTCGTGCAGGAAGGTACATAATGTCTCATTTCATTTTCATCTATTCGTGAGTTCGAATTCGGTATATTTTCGCCATGAAAATCTGATTGGCGAATCTTTTTATTTGCCCTAAATCTCCAAGTAATATATTTCTCTCGATATTCCTCTACGCCCTGTAATTCCTTCTCTAAATCGTCAGTTTCAAGAAGCGTTTCTATTTCGTGATCCACTAATTTAAGTTCGTTAAATGATTCATTCAATTGTTCTAATAATTCTTCAAGATCAATTCTAATTAGCGTGTCAAGTCCACTTTCAATCTTATTACATGTTTTCGTTAAATATGATCTGTTAATAGCACGCTTCTTTTTTAAACGTAGAATTAATTCTTCCGCCATCATGTAAACAAAGCGGCAAGTAGGGTTAGCAAGCGAGTTCCAAAATGGTCAGCTTAAAATGATTATTTTTTTCTAGAATTTACCTTCAACAGTCCCGGCTGGGATGCCAAAAATATTGCGATTTCACCGCCACTCTGTGTTGTGACGACGATCTAAGTTCTATAGAGGTAGTCACTCACCTCTATTCTTGGTCGGCGGGGTTGAAGGTTCAAAATTTAGGTGTCGCTGCTTATAACACTTTTAAAATATTAGACGAAAACAGGAGGGAAAATTATATTTATTACAATTTAAGAAAATAAGTAAAGTATTATTTATTTAATTACAGTATAACCTCGTTAATTCGACACACCCCAATTCGACACTCGGCGATAATTCGACCATGTTCCGATGTCCCGACCTCCGGCCTATCAAATAACAAACCGTAATTCGACAGTATCGATAATACGACAGTTCCGATAGTTCGACCATTTTAAAATTCGAATTTCGACAGTTGAATGTTATTTTACATGCAACTTTACCGCTAAACGGTATTACGGCGGCGACGATCGGCATCGGCGGGCGCCGATACGATCGCGCCTGCGCAATTTTGGTTCCTGGTTAGTTTAAGTTTCACTTTGCAGTGCCGTTGCGCAATTTCGCGGATGTTATTGTTGTTTTTTTTTACGCGGGAATTTCGGCATCATGCGCTAACTTATAATAATTTTTATTTTTAACATTGAAATATTTTAGCTATTTTTAAATTTATAAATAATTTCTTTTTAAATAAATAAATATTCATAAAATGATCCAACAATGATTATGATAACATTTTATTTCAATATTCCATTTCTGTGTTATTATAAAAGATTTAAACACAAAATCAATAACACCTGCAGCAGCAGTGGATGCCTTTAATACATTAAAATTTATTTATTAAAAGACATTTCAGAGGAAGAAAGGCATGCATGTTTTTTCAAAATGCCATCTGGAATACATCCTGAATAGGATTTCAGTGCAAAAACAGATATCTATAAAGGAATTTTTTAAAAGATCTCTTCATGATTATTGTTATTTTGCTATTTAAATAATTTTCTAGAAATTTATATCAAACAAAAGAAGTCTGCACTTATAAAAGAAAAAAAAAGTTTATTTCTCTTCCTTAAGAATATTTACATGCAAGCCAAGCAAAACTAAAATTAAAATTAAAATTGAACGAACAAAATTTACATATCTCTTGATAGAATGAATTTACCTTTTCTTGGTCAAAAAACAATAGAAAAATAAATTAATTAATATTCAATTATTATCTAATATTCAATCACTCATATTTAATTATTTTTTTAAGTTCATCCACATCAATTATTTTAAAATAATATTTTAAAATTTTCTTTTTATATATTTACCATATTTATTTCCTTTCAACTGCTATATTTAATATTTTAATGTCTGTAGAGTTAATATTTGATTATATTACTGAAAAGAAACACATTGCCAATAAATTTATTTGTAGCAATTATTTATGTTTCTAAAATATGTATTAATGCCATTTTGTCACTGATACTAAAAGTTAATCATGAAAATAATATAAAAACACACAATGGTTTCAATTAATATCATTAATTTATATTACAAAGCTATTTAAAAAAAATATTATTTTAGCGAGTTAGATGATTACCTAATCATATAACCTTAATTCAACACTTCCTTTAATTCAACCGAAAGCTCTGATCCCTTGGGGTGTTGAATTAAAGAGGTTCGACTGTATATATTTAAATGTTTAGACTAAAAGAATCGCGGAGATCAGGGCAAATTCTAGTGTTCGAAAGTTGTTTACAAGTTCTTCTGTTATTGTTTTCTCATTTTTGCCGCTGCATCCCCGTAGCCGCTTCCGCCGGCCTCCCATTGGCTGCTTCGGACGGCTTCTTTTCCAACACTGCTTATATACGCAGCACTTAAGGGTGGAATCTCAGAAATGGTTTTCAAGAAAACTATGGACATAAGCTTATAGGACAGTAGAATTACATTCAAATATTTGCATCGAGCAATGCTCCTCCGCAAACAATAAAGACAAGGCCAGTTCTACTGTCCTATAAGCTTATGTCCATAGTTTTCTTGAAAACCTTTTCTGAGATTCCATCCTTCAGTGCTGCGTATATAAGCAGAATCGTCCAATACAGTATTAGAGCTCTGAGGAGCGGTAGGGTGGATTGAATTGGCAGGGCCGCTGGGAGGGTTCACCACTGATGAGCCAAGCCCTCCCAATATATTTTTTCATCTCAGTAAGGGCAGTAGAAGTTTGTATTATGTATAAAAGAAACATTCATGCTTTTAAATCCTTTCATTTTATATGTATAGATGGCACGTTATTGCTTTTTGATAAAATTATATGCTGTAAGAAGAGTATCTTTTATAGTATGATAAATGCTAAACAAGAGTGAATGGTGTATGAAATAAATTATTATTGATGCTGAAAACTAATTTCAAAATTCTTTGTGCAAGTTGAGCAATCTCATTTTGGGGTAAATTCTCTACAATACTAGCTTTTGGAAAATTTTGAAAACTGGGTCCAATTTCATGAAGTATTCATCAGGAGAAGTTGGCCCTATCTGCCAAAAGGTGTTTTTTAAGCTGGTAAAGTAGCAATTTTTAGGCAGAAAGTCATTAGTGTTAGGGAGTTGTATCTATGAATAAAGCTCTGGCATTGTGACAAAATTGACAATTTGTGTCAGCAGTATCTGTATTGAAAGAAAGACCAAATCTAAATCAATATGTTCTTAAAATAACAGACACTTCGGCCAGAAAATTTTTTTTCAACATTTTGACAAAAATCTTTTGTTCTCATCAAGACAAATAATTGTGCGTGATGTTTTGTCAAAAGCGTTTTTACCATCTTCAAGAGTTGCAATCTTGTTACTGAAACATTGCACACAATTTGTTTTAGATTTAGCTTATTACCTTATGATTAATTTTTTTTTTTTTTTGCAAATTATCATCTTAAACAATGAGGTGAGGTAAAATGGTTTGGAAGAAACCAGGAGGGTAGAAAAAACATTTCCAGAGAGCAAGAGCAAATCATGGGCCTGGTTGTGAAAATTAAAATTAATGAATAAGCATCAACACAAACACACACTTCTTCTTCCTTCTTATCTTTCCTCAATCATACTAAGGTATCAAGCTTGTAGAGCTGATAGCCATGACTGGGTTAAGTAGAATGCATCTGCCTTTGTCATTAAGACTGGGAGCACTACTCAGTGGCAGGCCGACTTAGCTCCAAAATAAATGGCCGCCTCTGACATGAGGAACAGACGCCATGTGCAGCCGCTCCTAACAAAGAGTACTAACACTGCTCATCCTGTATCCCTGGATCAGGAGCCCTTACAGGGTACTATCAGCCGGGCCAGCTGAGCCCAGGTTTTTTTAGTGAGCTTGTTACTGCTCCTTCTTCTCCTTTTTCGTCCGGGCTTGGGACTGGCAAAGACGGAGTTACACACACTTAATCAGTGCCAACACTTATTATATATTCTCCTGATTGTACAAATCCAAGTTGCTGATGTCTTGCCACACCTATCCGAATAGATATCAATTAATTGTTGAATTTTTAATTATTCAAGAATATTGGACAAAAATAGCCTTTCTTGATAAATTGAAAAAAAAAAAAATCATCCATGTGCATATTTCCGACTGTTGGTCCCATCAGTTTTACAATTAGGGGATTGTTTTTTTATTTGACCATCTGATCCTGTACATTTTCCTTTTTTTTTTTCTTCTATTTCTCATATACTTATTATAATATACACAACATCAGGATTCCTTGTTTTAGGGCAAAACCCATTATTTAAGGTACAAAAAAACTTTTATCTTTTTTTACTATTTTTGCCAGTTGTAACATTTTCTAAACATGTTCATTTTTAACAGCTGGAGGATCATATTTCATGATCTCAAGATCCCTTGGTCCGGAATTTGGAGGTGCAGTCGGAATACTCTTCTACCTTGCCACCACCTTTGCTGGAGCCATGTATGTTGTTGGTGCTGTTGAGATCTTTCTGGTAAGTGCAAATTTTATATTACCATATATTCATATACAGTAGAACCTCCATGAGAGGACACTCTCACTAAAAGACACCTCTCTACAAAGGACATTTTTCATTTGCAAAACTACCATTTTTACTATTTAGCAACTCTCCCGTAAGAGGACATCTCTACCTAAACGACATTTTGGCTCTGCAATTAGGGGTCCTTTACAGGGAGGTTCTACTGTACCACAATTTATTTTCCATAAAATCATATATGCCAAAACTTATGGTAATGATTTATTGGAAAAATTCCCCTATGTAGAAAAAAATGCTGCATGCACAATATATACACACTTTAAATACTTTAGGTATCTATTTGGGCTTATTCTTAATTTACAGCTATTAGACTATGAAAAAGCGTGGAAAAGGTAGAGTAGAAAAATGGGGTGGTATCATGCAACTGAAAGATGCTAATGGCAGAGGGCAGTAGTATCAAAAGGTCACATCAGCTAATAAATGATGCGATGTTTTGCTGTTGTTAGCGTCCATTAAGTTAAGTTTGACTTTTGGTGACACTATGGACAAATATTCTCCAATTTGATCTGTTGGTGACCATCATTCGCAGCTCATCTAGTGACCTTCCAGTAGCTTTCTTGAACCCTAATAGCCAGCTCATTGCAGGTCTTCCTATTTTCCTTCAATTTTTGCCAACATCAACATCTTAACCATTTGCTCTTATTATATGTCTGAAGTCCCTCGGCAGAGCTGACCGCTACAGGGCGCATCCCAGGTGGTGGATAGGGGAACAATCTTCAGATATGGAGGCCAGCTGCGAAACAAGCAGAATAACTCTGACGAATAAGCAGTCGCGGACCAACAGCAGCATTGTTAGAATAGGAGTAGACCTCTTTAAAAATCCTGACTTCAACTGACCCGGTTGATGGACCTCAGCAAGGGTTCCACTCCAGGGATACGGAGGAGCTGCGTCTGTGCTCATGTTAGAGTTGGCAGCAAAAGTGTCTGCTTCCATGTTAGGAACGGCCTCAAACTACAGGCAAAGTCAGACTTTCACCAAAATGTGCCTGGATCATGGTGCTATGATCAATGAAAGCTGCACCCCATTCCATGAGAACGCTCGAGAGCATGAACTCATGGAATTCGTGTAATCTTTACACAAGGGGATAAGAAACAACAACATATGTCTGAATTAGGTCAGTCTTTGTTTATATATTTCACTAAAGATTGGCACATTTGTCCTTTTATCTGTCCATTGCAATCTGAGTAGCTTTCTTCATGTCCACATATCAAAAACTTTAATAATTTTCTTTCTTATTCTCTGAGAGTCCAGCTCTCACATCCATAAGTGACCACAGGGAATACCAATGTCTCTGCAATTCTCTTCTTGAATGTGATACTAAAGCTATACAAATATTAAACTTCAATAAAATAGACTCTCCACTCTCACCTAATAAGACTACAATCATAAGGCACAATTTGGATTATAGATTATAAACACAAGGTAGTAAGACCAAATCCAAATAAATAAATAGTGTGTGACGTTTCTGTAACAACACTGTTACCGAAATGTCACACACTATTTATTTATTTGGATTTGTTCTTATTACCTTGTGTTTAAACTACAATATTTCTCTAGTACAATTCATACATTTATTTTATATTTGTACTTAGCCTGCATATGTACTTAAAGTTCATACTTTATCTGATTTCATCAAAACTAAAAGCATTTGTAAATTGTTTGTGCAGAACTACATCGCTCCGAGTTTTTCACTTTTTGGGGACATCAATGAGCCAGAGATAATGTATAACAACTTCAGAGTATTTGGAACGGTGCTGCTAGCAATCATTGGCCTGATGGTATTTATCGGTGTTGCCTTCGTTTCAAAGCTAGCTCCTATTGCCTTGCTCTGTGTCATCCTTTCAATTATCTGTGTCTACATTGGTGTCTTCATGAACTACGAGGGAAAACAAGGCCTAGAGTAAGTAAATACTTTATTTTTTTATTCCATTAATTATAAGCTACCTTGGTATTTTCAATATTCAAAAAATTTATAGTAGAATCTGACTAAGACATCCCCATTTGGCTAAAGCAAAAAGGCACCCCCATATGTTCATTTTAATTATTTTTAGCCTTTTGGTTTTCTATGAATTTAAATTCCTTGACAGGCAGATTTCATAGAAAAGCAAATTGTTTCCAATCAGACGCCATAGTCAACTAAATGCCTAAGGCAGTATTGTATTCCATAAAGTTTAATGGAAAAAAATGATTATAAAATATCATTCAAAAGATATACTCATATCTTATGATGTATTAGCGCGCCATCTGTTATAAAAATTCAAAACTATTATAGACGCGTATGATTCTTTTTTAAATAAAAAAATTCTACTGTCCTTACTGCAATGGAAAAAAAAGCCAGGCCCTCTAATTAATTTTTCCTTTGCAGTAAGGGCAATAGAAATCGTTTTATTTTAAAAAATAATCATACGCATCTATAATAGTTTTGAATTTTAATACTCATATCTCAATACGAAAGAATAAGAAACTTTTATTTAAACTTATTAGCACAGGTCAATATTCCAAGTATTAAAATCTTGATTAAATACACACTTTCAAAAAAGATTTAAATAATTAGAAAGATTGAGGAAATTTCAAGAGCTTGCCAAAATGAATTCACAACAGTTAAAATATATAATTACATAAAAATTACTAAATCAGGTAAATAACTCTCTCTCTATATATATATATAATGTCCCCCCACTCACTTATTGAACTAAATTTCTCTCATTTAGGGACTTTTATATAATTATAAAATATATATTAAAGTTTCACACACATACGTATCAATATAGTAAAAGAAACTCCAAAATTTGTCATTTTAAACTAAATATATATATTTGTGAGTTAATATTGAAAGTAAAAATAAAAATGGCATATCCTGACCAGGAGCACATGTGCTTTACAGAAGGCAGAACGCCATCTGGTGGAACAGAAATCAATCGTGGATGGCTTTTCTTGATTTATCAAGAAATTTGGTTGGCCAAATATCAGGGAACAGGCTAAATCAATGATTAGTTGATTTCTGTTCCACCAGATGGCGTTCTGCCTTCTGTAAAGCACATGTGCTCCTGGTCAGGATATGCCATTTTTATTTTTGATTTCAACACCTGATCTTTTTATCTTTTATTTTTTCTTTCATTTTTGCAAATATTGAAAGTGTGAGTATATATGATTTTAAAATCTTATGACCTCCTGTGTTATTTTGGAGTGACTTTTACTTTAATATAAATAATAATATCTTGGTTTTTTTGACTCTCTAAAATAATGAAATTATTAACCCCCTGTGATGGCAAAAAACAACCTTAAAATTGTTTTATTTGATATCCTTTCAAAGGTGTATTGTGTGCTTATAAATTTACCAATAACCTCAAAAGGGAGTTCTAATAAACATATTCTTCTTTTACCATATTTGGAAAATTTATTTAAGCATAAAGAAATATCTTGAACACTTCACCAAATATCTTTAACAATTGGAACAGAGAAGGTATCTCAAAATTGTAAAAATTCCAATTAGACATGTCTTTTTTACATTAAAAAAAAACATCACTTAAAATATTGGATTTTAAAATAACCAGGTTTTGTGTGTGTGAAGAATACTCTCAATCAAATATTGGTTGCCATGCCCTATTTTTCTCTAAGTTGAGATATTGCCTTTTTGCATTATTCAAACATACCAATTTTTTTTTTTTGCATCCTTACTAGTTTAGTATTTTCACGTTTTCATAAATTATTATTATTATTTTAATTATAAATTTATTTATGTTAAAGCAGAAGCGTTACAAAAAATGCATGCTTAATGGGCTTCTTCAAGAATGGCAACGATATTATTTAACAATATCTTTAAATACGCACATCTTTTAAATTAATGTAACTTACAAATATTATTAACAATAGGAAAAGTAAAACATAATAGAGTGACAAACATATAAACCTTTTTATAAAAAGTTAAATTTCTTATAATATTTACCACGATATTAAAAAGCAGTTGATATTATAAACAAACATAGTAATTTCTTTTGTAAACATTGTTTATGATGAGTCAAGGAAGTTTTATCAGAGCAAAATAAAAAAAAGGAAGAATTGCGACTTCAAGAAAAGTGAATCCAAGTTGAAAGAAGCCACAGAGGGATATGCAAATATTCACTAGGATACACAATTAGTGTGATAAATTCAAAGCTCTCAAGAAATTCCTGTAAATTTATAAGCACGCAATACAAATTTGACCAACCTTTATTCACCTGGAGCTCACACATCGCCCCTCGTGTAGGGTGTGTCTTCTGGGAAACCGGATCCTGTCGCGTACAACCTTTGACATGGACTGCTCCAAGAACCAGAGTAACCCACACTCTCTGTACTACATCTACTGCCATGCTCGGAATTCTTCTCTGCTCGTTGGCAACATGACCATCAAAGACCTGAGTCAAGATGAAATACATTGTGATCCTTTCTACGCTAGCAATGAACCCCGATTGGAAAAGGCTGTTCCTGGGTTGTCTTCTCCCGCTCTCAAGGGTGAGTTTAATCAAGAACATGAAAAAGGCTATAGCAAATTGTGTTGTTTTATTTCATGCAAATTTTTACTTTTCTAAAGAAAAATCTGGCAAAGATTTTTTTCCTCCACTTTTCACATTGTAAAATTTCTATAATACTTTTCACAAACAATACCTATATGTAGTATTTGAAAATAATTTATCCAAGTAAATAATTTAATTTGAGAAATGAGAGAGACTCAATCCATTTCTTAAATATTTATTAATATATTTTCCACTTTATAAACATTACCAATTGGTAGAACTTATAAATATATATTCAGAGTTTTTTATAAAGTGAGAGAGAGAATGTATATTCTGAAATATCTTTTTAAAATATATATACATTTAAACATTAATAAATACTGAAAATATTAATAAATACTGAAATACCATATATACTGAAACTAGTATTAAAAATGACTCAAAATACACAGATTAAATGATGATTTAACTCTTTTTTTGGATAAGATTTTTATGAAGAACCTTTAAAAATGGAAAATTTCAACAAAAAGAATTACCAAATAATATTTCATTTTTAATAATATTTTATTCTATAAAAAAAATGTTGAATCCAGGATTGATGAGATGTTTCCTGAAAGCTGAAGTTATGATGATGTGTTGTTGATGTAAATACAGTCGGAGAATGTAGGATTGGGGATGATGGTTGAAGGCTATTGGAGGTTTGTAGGCAAGACATCTTGAAGCAAGAGTAGAAGTCAAGGAAAGATTAATAACTGTTTACATGATAATACTTAGAGGGCCAAAGTCCAGCTTCTTCTTTCTTATCTCCACACTGGGTGAAGTAGAATGTGTCTGCCTTTGTCATTAAGACTGGGAGCACTACTCAGTGGCAGGCCGACTTAACTCCAAAATAAATGGCCGCCTCTGACATGAGGAACAGACGCCATGTGGAGCCGTTCCTAACATGGAATACAAACGCTGATCATCCTGTATCCCTGGATTAGGAGCCCTTACAGGGTACTATCAGCCGGGCCAGCTGAGCCCAGGTTTTTTTAGTGAGCTTGTTACTGCTTCCCCTCCTCCTTTTTCATCCGGGCTTGGGACCGGCAAGGGCGGAGTTTAAAGTCCAGCTGAATTGTGGCAAGCGATGACATCCCTTTTATGTCTTCTTGAGGGAATTGAGATTGAAGAGGCTATTTCTGGACACGGATAAAACACAGAAATGCCCATTTGTTTAAGGCTTGCCTTTTAGTAGAAGAAAGTGATTCAATTGAAGAGGGACTGAATAAGGAATTATGGAGATATATTAAACTTTTCTATACCTCTTCTTTCATCAAGTTTTTGAGACAACCACAGGGGAATAAAGAGAGAAATTATATATGGGAATCCTTATTATATATAAGATAAGAAGTACAATTTGAAAATTTAGTTAAGAATCAAAACATGACAAGACTAAATACAGTTAAGTAATTGACACTTGAATAACAGCATTTACCATCTTCCGAAAAAAGTACTGAATGAGTAAGTACTTTTCTCCAAAGATGATGATAATGATGCTATTACAGAAATATCACAGATTTAATCATCACTTTGGGATTCATATCAACTTATATTAATAACAATACAATATAATCCCTTCATCAAATGACTTACAATAATTAATTGAAAATGATATAAATATATATTCAAAATGTCTGATCAACTTGTGTACAAGTCCAATGCATGCAAGTAACCAAACAAGACTTTGGACCTTTTAAGTGCAAATTTCCAATTCGTGTGTAGACATGTGGTGTACTTACAATATGGTCCTTACAGTAATAAGCAGTCAGTCTCTCAAATACTTACTCATCATGATTTTTACTGCCAGTATTTTGTGGACTTGGGTTGATTAAAAAAAGGTATATTTTATGTAAAGCACAATTTGGATTATAGATTATAATACAAGAAAATAAGACCTAAACCAAATAATTTATTAGTGTGTGACGTTTGGGCAACAGCATTGTCACTATCATCAGACAAAATAATAAAATGAATAAAATCATTTTATTCTTTTGTCTGATGATGGTGACAATGCTGTTGCCAAAACGTCACACACTAATAAATTATTTGGATTAGGTCTTATTTTCTTGTAAAATATATTTTATATTAAGAAAAGTACAGTCAAATCTCTTTAATTCTAATCATCAAGGGAGTGCTGCATGAAAGTAGTTTGAGAGAAAAGTAATTTGAGAAGCAGTTGAATTATAGTTAGTTGACGGTGTACAATCTGGAATATAGATAAGAATCACAATGGGGCATGAACAAATCCAAATAACTAAACTATAGGTGACATTTTGGTAACATCATTGTTACCTCACAAGGTAATAAGACCAAATCAAAATAAATATATAGTGTGTGACATTTTGGTAACAGCGTTGTTACCATCTTCAGACAAAAGTACTGAATATGGATTATAGATTATAAACACAAGGTAATAAGACCAAATCCAAAAAAATAAATAGAAGTACTTCAGTACTTTTGTCTGAAGATGGTAACAACGCTGTTACCGAAATGTCACACACTATTTATATATTTGGATTTGGTCTTATTACCTTGTGTTTATAATCTATAATCCAAATTATGCCATATCATCATTGTTACCTCCTTTTTCAGACAAAAGAATAAATGAGAAAACCAACACAACATGGCATTAATAAAAGCATTGCCTTTAAATGATATCAGTACCCACTTAAAGCCATCCTGTGTTAGCTTTATCATTTAGTCTTTTGGCCGATATGATGGTAAATCAAGATTTTTTTCTAGCCACCTTGTGCTTATAGTCAGTTGAATTAAAGAAGTTAAATTGTATATATATAAATAATCATGCAGAAACTAATAAATATTACATACATTATGAAAAATAAAGTAATTTGATATATTTTACTTGTAATCAATAAAAACAAAATTATTTTCAAGGTGAAAAATGTAAGCAATGAAAATCAAATTGGAAATGACTTCAAATTTCTTAAACAAACTTGGGCAAAAAAAATAACTGTTTGGCTTTATTTATATATAAAAAAGGCATACCTGGATCTGTGAAAGAAATATAACTTTTTTTCCTCTAAATATTTTGGGGGATTGCTCCCTCTTTATCAATTTATTGCACAATAAACTTAAAAGTGGTTTTAAACACAAGGTAATAAGACCAAATCCAAATAAATAAATAGTGTGTGACGTTTCGGTTACAGCGTTGTTACCGAAACGTCATACACTATTTATTTATTTGGATTTGGTCTTATTACCTTGTGTTTATAATCTATAATCCAAATTGTGCCTTATCAATTAAAAGTGGTTTGTTTGATTTTGAATATTTTGCCAACAGAATAGTTTTAAAAGCATCTGGCATATAAATACTGCAGTTTAAATTAAAGGATTACAAAAATATTAAATAGTATGAGAGAGTGCCGCATTTTTAATACTCCCTTTATTTTGCTTATCCCTAGTACACGTGGTACAGACCATGATAATCATGGTGGGTAGAAGTAGGCAACTACTTTTACTGTAAGTACACCACATGTCTACACATGTGAAAAGCAGTTCGACTTTGCACTTACAAATGTGCCAGAGCCCCGTTTTGGTTACTTGCACTCGCTGGTGGGGTTGGACGTTTGCAAGATTCAGGGGCCATTGGAGCATTTTTTTTTAACAGAAAAAAGTGCCCAATGCGGGAATCAAACCCGGGTTGTAGCGGTCGAAAACCAAAGGTTTAAACCATTCTTCCACCAACCCCCTTAATACTCCTTGATAATTGAACCATTTATCAATTATCAATTGAAGTAACCATTTTAGGGCTTATCCTAAGCATTTTCAGCTGATCGGTATCTGATTTCCACATGTGTAGACATGTGGTGCACTTGCAGTAAAAGCAGTCACAACTACTATCCACCATGATTCTCATGGCCTCTACCATGTGTACCAGGGATAATAAAACAAATAAAGAGCTTTACCCATCCTTTATTCAGAGCATAGGTTTATTTAGTCTAGCTTATATAAATATACTATAAATATTTGTGATTATTTTTTAAACTAGATTTATAGTTGGGTGCGAATTTATTTTTTTTGTTAAATTTGATTTGTTCTTCTTCTTTCTTATCTCCACACTTGGTGAAGTAGAATGCGTCTGCCTTTGTCATTAAGACTGGGAGCACTACTCAGTGGCAGGCCGACTTAGCTCCAAAATAATTGGTCGCCTCTGACATGAGAAACAGACGCCATGTGCAGCCGCTCCTAACATGGAGTACAAACGCTGCTCATCCTGTATCCCTGGATTAGGAGCCCTTACAGGGTACTATCAGCCGGGCCAGCTGAGCCCAGGTTTTTTAGTGAGCTTGTTACTGCTCCCCCTCCTCCTTTTTCATCTGGGCTTAGGACTGGCAAGGGCGGAGTTTGATTTGTTCTTAAAATAAATAAGCCCCAAATTAAGAATAAACCATTTGTATATAAAAAAAGTTTACATTTCGTATGGCATTTAATTTTTTTTTCTGCTAAAGACTTATATATCTCAATGTTCATTATTAAAGTAACCAACAATATATAAAGAAAATATTTTTGTACATTTGTATAGCAGGTTTACTAATTGCACCAACTGGGTGTTTTAGACAACTTGAAGATCTACTTCCAAGAAAAAGGAGAAGTCATTGCTTCAAGCTATGACGAAGGTGGGCCAAATATTCAAGAAGAGAACTACAACCAAATCCTAGTGGACATATCTGTCTCCTTCACACTCCTGGTGGGAATCTTCTTTCCTTCCTGTACTGGTAAGTACATTTATCACATTGAGTTGTCCCTTGTGTTGTACATGATTTAAAAAGTGAGACTTGCTCACAAAATGTAGCTTGGCGCCTGCAGCTTCAGAACACATATTGGCTTGCATTAGATGCACTACACAGGGGTCGGTGGAAGGATGTTCTAAACCATTGGTTTTCGACAGCTATGACCCAGGTTCGATTCCCGCATTGGGCACTTTTTTCTGATTAAAAAAACAAATAAAATGCTCCGATGGCCCCTGATTCTTGCAAAAGTCCAACCCCACCAGCGATTACAAGTTACCAAATGGGGCTCTGGCACATTTGTAAGTGCAAAGTCGAACTGCTTTTCACATGTGTAGACATGTGGTGCACTTACAGTAAAAGCAGTCGCCTACTTCTACCCACCATGATTATCATGGCCTTATACCATGTATACTAGGGATAAGCAAAAGAGGAAAAAAAAAGATGCACTAAATAGGACCTTTTGGAGAGGTCGCTGCTTATCATTAAACAGCTCAAGGAGCATAGGTTCATGGAATTTGTGTAATATTTGCTCAAGGGGATAAGGGGATTCTAGTAGCATGATTGTTAACATCCAATGGTGGCAGTGGTACTTATCCCAAGTATGCCACGATAATCATGGTGGGTAGTGAGTCACCACATGTCTACATATATAGAAAGCACACTTACAAGTATGCATCTCATTTGGTTACTTGCACTTACTGGTGGGGTTGGACTTTTTCAATTATTAGAGGCCATTGAAGCAACTTTTCCTTTCAGATAAGTGCCCAATGTGGCATTTGATTCCGGGTCACGGCTGTTGAAAATTGACAGTTCATACCACTCCTCCACAAACCCCATCACCTCTTAGAATATGCTTCTTTTTTTGCTTATCCCTAGTACATGTGGTACAGGCCATGATAATCATGGTTGGTAGAAGTAGACGACTGCTTTTATTGTAAGTGCACCACATGTCTACACATGTGAAAAGCAGTTCGACTTTGCACTTACAAATGTTCCAGAGCCCCGTTTGGTAGAAAATGCTAAAAGAGCTCTGTCTTAGAAAGATGCCAGCTGCTATAAATGCTTCGAGGGCCAAAGCTATTACAATACCTAAGAGATTGAATAATGACATAGAGACTGTGAAAAAAAAGGCTTAGCTGCAATGTGTAGAACTTCTAGGGTCTAACAAATTGTCAGGAATGGTAGAGTACAATTTGGATTATAATAAGAATCACATGGTAGTCTTCCTTCTTCTTTCTTATCTTGGTAGTTTTTTTTTTTAATTATCCCTAGTACACATGGTACAGGCCATGATAATCATGGTGGGTAGTTAGCGACTGCTTTTACTGTAAGTGCACCACATGTCTACACATGTGAAAAGCAGTTTGACTTTGCACTTACAAATGTGCCAGAGCCCCGTTTGGTTACTTGCACTCGCTGGTGGGGTTGGACTTTTGCAAGTATCTGTGGCCATTGGAGCATTATTTTTTTAATCAGAAAAAGTGTCCAATGCGGGAATCGAACCCGGGTCGTAGTGGTCGAAAACCAAACGGTTTAACCAGCCTTCTACTGACCCCCTTATCTTGGTAGTAACATATAAGAATTTAGATTTGTCTTATGACCATGTGGTAGATGCCAAAATGAAGATTCAGGCAACAAATTACAAAGTAACACACAGGGTTATTTTAAGAAAAAAGAATCTTCTTTGAAGAAAGAGGAGATGTTTTTTTCTTCATTTAGCCACCTGATCCCAGTACAATATCACTTTGATGCTAATTTTTTACACAGGGTTATGTTAGGAGTAACTCAATTACATCTCACAAGGTAATAAGACCAAATCCAAATAAATAAATAGTGTGTGACATTTCGGTAACAGTGTTGTTACCATCTTCAGACAAATTTATTTATTTATTTGGATTTGGTCTTATTACCTTGTGTTCATAATCTATAATCCAAATTGTGCCTTATTAATTACATTTCAATCAGGTTGTCCTCCAAAGACTCTCCTTGTCATGATTGATAATAGACTTGAAGCCAGTTGTTGGATGCAGTATTGGAATTTAAAGTTTGACTAGGTTGCTTTGTAGCATCCTCACCATGAGAGCATGTTCTAAGGTCCTCTCTTTTATCTGTACAAAAAAAAAAAAAAAACGATGGTGGGAGTGGTATAAACTCTCAATTTTTGATGGTCATAACATGAGATTGAATCCTGCATTGGACTTTTTTTTTTTCTAAAGAAAATATTTCTTCAATGACCCCTGATTCTTGCAAATGGCCAATCCCACCAGTGAGTGCAAGCAGCCAAACTGGAACACTTGTGTAGACATGTGGTGTACTTGTAGTAAAAGCAGTTGCCAACTACCAACCATGCATTTTCATGGCCTGTATCACATGTATGTGTAGGGCAAGTAAAAAAATCTAAAAACTTTTGAGCTAAAAGTTCTTTCTTTCAAATAATAGATGGTCAATTCATAATTATGATAGGAATATTAAAATAGCAACTTGAGCCTTTGCACGTGTGCTGGTAGGAAAATAATGTGAAATTTGCTTAGCAAGTCTTTAATGTTCATTTTTGTTGTTGTCATTTCTTATTCCCTTTGCAAAGATTACACAAATTCCATGAGTTCATGCTCCTCGAGCTGTTTTATGATAAGCAGCAGCCATTCCAAAAGGTCCTGTTTAGGGCTTCTAATGCAAGCCAAAATGTGTACTGGAGCTGCAGGTGCCAAGCTACATTTTGGGCATGTGGGGTAGATTTTGTTGTTATTTTCTATCTTCAATGGCTTAAGATGGCCTGTTCTAAATCTTGTTAGTGTTGTTTGGCGCTGTCTATTTCTGTACCAGCTGTGCTTATAAGTACCACTTGCATCAAGTCTTATGGTCTTATATATGAGATGTCTTGCTTAAAGACTCATTAACATATCTAGGCATCTATTGTATTTTATGTCATGGACAGATTAAAAGCCAAATTTTAAAATCTTTAATGAAATTAATCCTGTTTAATCCCTAGAATCCCAAATATGCAAACAGACTGACCTACATCAGACATATATTGAGAGAAAGTGTTATAATCCAAATTGTGCCTTATCAAGAAAGTGTTATAGAAAAGATGTTGATGGGAAAAATTGAAGGGAGAGAGGAAGATCTACAATGAGCTGGCTAGAAGGGGATCAAGAAACCTACTGGAAGGTCACTAGATGAGCTACAAGTGGTCACTAAGAAGTCAAATTGGAGAATATTTCTCCATATAGTCAGCAAAAGTCAACCTCCACTTGATGGACACTAAAAACAACATTGTATAAATCATCTCTTTTTTTTTCCTAATGTAAAAAAAAAAAATAGTTACAACCTATATCTAATGTTTACACTCTCAAGCTAAACCTGTCAATTTAAAAGAAGATCAATATGATTGCAGCAATATGTTTTTTTCTGGAATTATAATTTGTTATATGATCATGGTAACTCCAATTTGCACCTAATTATCTTGTTTATTTATCATTTAAATAAAAATAATTTTGAAGAATAATATCTGTTGAATAATTAACCTATTTGTTTATATTCTTTATTTCTCTGCAGTACTTTACATTTTGATCATTGTGCAGGTATCATGGCTGGATCAAATCGTTCTGGAGATCTAGCGGATGCTCAGAAATCAATTCCTCGTGGAACTCTTGCAGCCCAACTCACTACAACTGTTGTCTGTATCCTTTGTGATTGATGTGCATCATCATGATTTTTGATCCATAGGAGTGAGAGATGTAGGTAGGACCATGGCACACAATTGTGAGGTTGTTGTCATCAATGAAGGTGCTGAGGATAGAGCCCTCAGTGTTGTTGAGGGAACATCCCCAAGATTGATGCTTGCTGTTGAAGTCACCAAGGATGACTATATTGGGGTCAAGTAGGTGTGCAACTAAATCTAGTTCAGGGCCTGGTCTTTGGGGTGGGTGATAGGTGTTGACAATTGTTAGGGGTCTCTGATTGAGTAGGTGTATTTGAAGGCCTGCAGTTGGGGGAGTGACAAATTCTTCAAAAGAAAGGTCTTTGATGAGTACTTCTGCTGAAGGCCTGTCTTTTCTCAGTATTTTGAAGCCCTTTACCTTAAAAAGGTGGTTGGGCTTAAGCTTGGTTTCTTGCAGATAAATGATATTAGCACTTTTGGAATCCGCCAGTAATAATATCTCGTCCAGTGTAACCTTGCTCTTACTAGTAGATATTCCATTGATGTTGCATTGAAGAACATTCAATTTGGCATTGGGAGACTGGAGGGAATTTTTCGAATGAAGCCCTCTGCCTAAACTCCAGACGTGGCCCTGATTATTCTGTGCGATGACTGATGCAGCATAGTGGGGAGATTTGACAACCATCATGACTGGGTGAAGTAGAATGCGTCTGCCTTTGTCATTAAGACTGGGAGCACTACTCAATGGCAGGCTGACTTAGCTCCAAAAGAAATGGCCACCTCTGACATGAGGTACAGATGCCATGTGCAGCCGCTCCTAACATGGAGTACAAACGCTGCTCATCCTGCATTCCTGGATCAGGAGTCCTTACAGGGTACTATCAGCCCAGGTTTTTTAGGAAGCTTGTTACTGCTCCCCTTCCTCCTTTTTCATCTGGGCTTGGGACCGGCAAAGGCTGAGTTTCAAGGATTATTTAAAAAGTAGGAACTTGGGACAAGTATAGTAATCTTTTAGCTCTTCACTCAATCATATCAGGGTATCAAGTCTGTACAACTTGAGATTTTCAATGGTGTCTGCTGGGGATGAGTAGAGCTCATCAATGTATGAGCCAATACAGTCAATGATGTTGTTTGGGGTTGCAGGTTGAGAATTGCACTTAGTACATAGTGGGAAAACCTTGCAACCATTCTGGAAAGCCATTGTCCATAGATGACCAGACTTAATTGTGGAAATCAAAGACTGTGGTTCCCTTGGGAGGACAGAATTAGTGCTTGTACTTCCTGCTCTGTACCAGTCATGTGAAGCAGTAATATAGAAATAGTATCATCTAGTCCCTTGTGTCTGATTCATAGCCATGTTAATTTTTGTGTTACGGTTGAGTCATTCTATATTTGTTTTGGAGAATGTCCAAGGCACACTTGGGTTCACAAGTTTCCATGTTAGGACCATCGCAAGCATCCTTCGGGCGGTGCATGTTATAAATAATGGGGAAGGGGGGTTGTTCTCTTACCTGAGGGTAGTTAATTGATAAAAATGGTCATGTTGGCAATGAATAATGTCCTTTGTAATGAGATGCTCACTATCAGGAGTATCTGATCATGGAGGTTCTACTGTATATTTAACTCTGATAACTTTCTATGCCCAATTTTACTATTTTTCAGAGATGATTCCAATTTGGGCAAAATAGCTGTTGCTTAAAAGATTAATTTTTAAATAAAAATAAAGATCATCTTTCCCATCAAAATAAATGTTAAAACTAAGTACCTATTGATTATTGACTGTCTTCACAAACTAGTGGACTCTAGTCATCTCATTTCATGAGATCTGCATTGGATTAAAGTGGCTAAGCCAGATCTCTTGCCAAAATATGGATGGAAATTTTGCTGGGAGGATATT
>CP092886.1:13063860-13114962 GCA_030710605.1 Cordylochernes scorpioides
GGCCCTGAATATTTTCAGTTGTTGCAGATGGCCTACTTTGATCTAGAGGATATTAACAAAAGATACGAAAACATAAAGGGGACTTCTTAACCTCGAACAGATGACAGAGCAGGAGTCTCTGACCTGGCATCAGATCAAGGATTCTTACGAGAAGGAACATCTCGAAATCAAATGTCTAGTCGAAAGTGTAATCGTTTCTGAGATTTCCATGGAAGCTAGCTATATGAAAGGTGTTTATGCGACTTATACGATAAGAAAAGAAAAAATCGATAATATTATCGCGCAAATGGCTCAGCTACAACAGAATCCTGAACAATAAACCTTGACGGAATTATTATGCATATATTCTTAATGGTTTTTATGTCATTTTTCATGTCATTTTAAAAATATTATGTGTATATTCTCAATGTTTTTTTATGTTATTTTTAAAATATTATGTGTATATTCTCAATGTTTTTTTTATGTCATTTTAAAAATACTATGTATATATTCTTAATGTTTTTTTTATGCCATTTTAAAAATATTAAGTGTATAGTCTTAATGTTTTTTTATGTCATTTCAAAAATATTATGTGTATATTCTTGTTGTTTTTTTTTTATGTTATTTTAAAAAATATAATGTGTATATTCTTATTGTTTTTTTTAAATGTAATATTAAAAAATATTATGTGAATATTTTTCATGTTAATATTTATTATGAGTGTCTTTTCAAATATTATTGGTTGTTTATAATAAAGCACAATTTGGATTATAGATTTTAACTACAATAAATAAGACCTAATCTAAATAAATTAATAATGTGTGACGTTTCGGTAACACCATTGTTACCATCAGACAAAAGAATAAATAAGAAAAACATCACAGCATGTTCTTAAATGTGTTTAAACCAGTGTTGGGCAAATATTAATTAAAATGATTTATTAAAGATTAACATTTGAATAATTGTTAATTGTAATTTTCACAATTGACAATTAATCAATTGTTAATTGTATTTTTACAATTAACAATTAATTAATTGTTAATTGTATTCATACAATTAACAATTAATTAATTGTTAATTGCACTTTTCTAATTAACAATTAATTAATTGTTAATTGCACTTCAATTTAATTGAAAAATAATTTTTTAATGCCCAACACTGCATTTCAGTACCACTCTCTTCTCGAACATGCTGTCCGACAATTTGTAACTCTTTGGCAGATTTGTCATTGTCGCAAAAGAAAAAAGGCGTTCAACTGCAGCTGACGTTGGTAAAGGTGTGTTGTATTTAATAAAAACACTTTTTATCTCAGGCAGTGTTGGGCAAATATTAATTTAAATGATTTATTAAAGACTAGCCGAGTGACCCGGGCAACGCCCAGGGTTTACCCAAAGGGCCTGCAGAGACTTTAAAAGTATAGATATATATAGATATAAATAGCCGAGTGACCCGGGCAACGACCCAGGTTTACCCGAAGTAGAAAAATTAGTAGAAAAATTTTAACAAATCAGAAAATGAAAGTGCAAACAACAGAACTACACTACTTTAAGGACATGAGAGCACATGCACAGTATCACCACACGTGTAACATTTTCAAAGACCTTGCTTAGGATTAAAACTTCTCAGAAGCATAACAATAGCACCAACCTAGAGTTAAACTGGTGTGGATGCATTCCTCTGGGAGTAAGACTTTTGAGAAATTCAGTAGGGAGTTATTTTGCTTCTCCGCATTCTAACACTCCAACTGATAACACTGAGGAAACACTGACTCATGTTTGGTAAGCAATTTCAGGGAAGAAACTATAGACATTGGATTGAATAAATTATTAAATAAATTGCATTAAATAAAAATATATATATTATCAGATTTAAATAAATATTATTAGAGTGAAAAAAAAAGAAAAAAATTAATTAGAAAATAAAATTTCGAACAATACAACTATATTGCAGATAAGAAAAGAGGACCTTATTAAAAAATAAATAAACAAACTGCAATTCGACACTATCGATAATTCGACACTTTCGATAATTCGACCATTTTAAAAATCAAATTTTCAATGTTGATTGTTGTTTAAATACAACTTTACCGGTAAAAAGGTATTACAGAGGCGAAGGCAGCCACTTTAAAATTAAACACAGGCTCTTGTAGGAAGAACCGAAATATTCAGAATGAATGGAAGTCTGAAATCTGAAGGACCAAAAGATATGGGTCATCTTTACATGTATGCTATCCAATGTTCGCACACTTGAAAAAGCCACTTAAAGTTGTCCGTGCGTAAACACAGGCTCTTGTAGCCAAGGTTTGTCCTTGAGCCTTATTTATAGTCATAGCAAAAGCCAACCTTAGTGAAAACTAACGCCTCTCTAGAATGAAGCGAAGGTTGGTACCTGAAGGGGCCAAAGATATTTCAGACACTATACAGTGTGTTCAACTTTGGGCACTGTCAGTATATGTGCTGCGAACAATACAACTATATTGCAGATAAGATAAGAGTACCTTATTAAAAAATAAATAAACTGCAATTCGACACTATCGATAATTCGACACTATCGATAATTCGACACTTTCGATAATTCGACACTTTCGATAATTCGACCATTTTAAAATTCAAATTTTCAAGGTTGATTGTTGTTTAAATACAACTTTACCAGTAAAAAGGTATTACAGAGGCGAAGGCAGCCACTTTAAAATTAAACACAGGCTCTTGTAGGAAGATCCCAAATATTCAGAATGAATGGAAGTCTGAAATTTGAAGGACCAAAAGATATGGGTCATCTTTACATGTATGCTATCCAATGTTCGCACACTTGAAAGAGCCACTTAAAGTTGTCCGTGTGTAAACACAGGCTCTTGTAGCCAAGGTTTGTCCTTGAGCCTTATTTATAGTCATAGCAAAAGCCAACCTTAGTGAAAACTAATGCCTCTCTAGAATGAAGAGAAGGTTGGTATCCAAAGGGGCCAAAGATATTTCAGACACTATACAGTGTGTTCAACCTTGGGCACTGTCAGTATATGTGCTTCGAACAATACAACTATATTGCAGATAAGATAAGAGGACCGTATTGAATAACAAACAAAATAAAAAATCTTTCAGGTGAAAAATTATAGGCATTGGTAAAAAAGTAAACAAGAGAAATAGTAATTGGGGTTCTCTCTCTGTGTCTGCGGCGAGTCATATTACCACGCCTAGCTGTTAGGGGAGTGAATCTTCCACGGCCTTTTCGAGGCATGACAGAAGACGCTGAAAAAAAAAAAGGTAAAATAAGAACCAAGCAGAGGAAAACTATAAAACTGAAAGCCAGGACAGGCATAAAAAGAAAATTCCAAGCATGTGAGGAAACAATTGATGAAAAAAAAAAAGGATTCCAAAAAAAAAAAAAAAAAAATACAGCAAAAAAGAAACCAGACACAAAAAGCAACAATTGAGTACACAAATACAGCATCAGCCTATTTATGAGAAGAAAAAAAAAAACAACAGACACAAAAATGGAGCTAAATGTAAATGAAAAACTATAAAAGATCAAGTAATCAAATCAGGCATTATGAAAGATACTGTTAAAAAGAAAATCAGACACAATAATCAGACAAAAGAATAAATGAGATTTTATTCTTTAGTTCATTTATTAAATAAGACACAATAATGGAGCTAAATTCAAATGAAAAACTATAACAAATTAATAAAAAAAAAAAAGACCTAATCCAAATGTCACCATCATCAGACAAAAGAAAAAATGAGATTTTATTCTTTAGTTCATTTATTCTTTTGTCTGGGGGTCGGTGGAAGGCTGGTTAAACCGTTTGGTTTTCGACCACTAGGACCCGGGTTAGATTCCCGCATTGGACACTTTTTTCTGTTTAAAGAAAAAAAAAATGCTCCAATGGCCCCCGATTCTTGCAAAATTCCAACCCCACCAGCGAGTGCAAGTAACCAAACGGGGCTCTGGCATTAGTAAGTGCAAAGTCGAACTGCTTTTCACATGTGTAGACATGTGGCGCACTTACAGTAAAATAATAAGGTCCTCTTATCTTATCTGCAATATAGTTGTATTGTTCGAAGCACATATACTGACAGTGCCCAAAGTTGAACACACTGTATAGTGTCTGAAATATCTTTGGCCCCTTTGGATACCAACCTTCGCTTCATTCTAGAGAGGCATTAGTTTTCACTAAGGTTGGCTTTTGCTATGACTATAAATAAGGCTCAAGGACAAACCTTGGCTACAAGAGCCTGTGTTTACGCACGGACAACTTTAAGTGGCTTTTTCAAGTGTGCGAACATTGGATAGCATACATGTAAAGATGACCCATATCTTTTGGTCCTTCAGATATCAGACTTCCATTCATTCTGAATATTTCGGTTCTTCCTACAAGAGCCTGTGTTTAATTTTAAAGTGGCTGCCGTCGCCTCTGTAATACCTTTTTACCGGTAAAGTTGTATTTAAACAACAATCAACCTTGAAAATTTCAGTTTTAAAATGGTCGAATTATCGATAGTGTCGAATTGCAGTTTGTTTATTTATTTTTTAATAAGGTCCTCTTATCTTATCTGCAATATAGTTGTACAAGAGAAATAGTAAATGGGGTTCTGTGTCTGCGGCGAGGCATATTAGCACGCCCCTAGCTGTTAGGGGAGTGAATCTTCCACGGCCTTTTCGAGGCATGACAGAAGACGCTGAAAAAAAAAAAGGTAAAATAAGAACCAAGCAGAGGAAAACTATAAAACTGAAAGCCAGGACAGGCATAAAAAGAAAATGCCAAGCATGTGAGGAAACAATTGATGAAAAAAAAAAGGAATCCAAAAAAATACAGCAAAAAAGAAACCAGACACAAAAAGCAACAATTGAGTACACAAAGCCTATCAAATAAAGCCATCAGCCTATTTATGAGAAGAAAAAAAACAACAGACACAAAAATGGAGCTAAATTTAAATGAAAAACTATAAAATATCAAGTAATCAAATCAGGCATTACGAAAGATACTGTAAAAAAGAAAATCAGACACAATAATCAGACAAAAGAATAAATGAGATTTTATTCTTTAGTTCATTTAGTAAATAAGACACAAAAATGGAGCTAAATTCAAATTAAAAACTATAACAAATTAATAAAAAAAAAAAAGATCTAATCCAAATGTCACCATCATCAGACAAAAGAAAAAATGTCAATCTACAATTCGAAAAATAATATAACCTCAGCCTATTTCAAGCATGTGAGGAAACAATTGATGAAAAAAAAAAGGATTCCAAAAAAATACAGCAAAAAAGAAACCAGACACAAAAAGCAACAATTGAGTACACAAAGTGTGCGAACATTGGATAGCATACATGTAAAGATGACCCATATCTTTTGGTCCTTCAGATTTCAGACTTCCATTCATTCTGAATATTTCGGTTCTTCCTACAAGAGCCTGTGTTTAATTTTAAAGTGGCTGCCTTCGCCTCTGTAATACCTTTTTACCGGTAAAGTTGTATTTAAACAACAATCAACCTTGAAAATTTCATTTTTAAAATGGTCGAATTATCGATAGTGTCGAATTGCAGTTTGTTTATTTATTTTTGAATAAGGTCCTCTTATCTTATCTGCAATATAGTTGTACAAGAGAAATAGTAATTGGGGTTCTGTGTCTGCGGCGAGGCATATTAGCACGACCTAGCTGTTAGGGGAGTGAATCTTCCACGGCCTTTTCGAGGCATGACAGAAGACGCTGAAAAAAAAAAGGTAAAATAAGAACCAAGCAGAGGAAAACTATAAAACTGAAAGCCAGGACAGGCATAAAAAGAAAATGCCAAGCATGTGAGGAAACAATTGATGAAAAAAAAAAGGATTCCAAAAAAATACAGCAAAAAAGAAACCAGACACAAAAAGTAACAATTGAGTACACAAAGCCTATCAAATAAAGCCATCAGCCTATTTACGAGAAGAAAAAAAACAACAGACACAAAAATGGAGCTAAATTTAAATGAAAAACTATAAAATATCAAGTAATCAAATCAGGCATTATGAAAGATACTGTAAAAAAGAAAATCAGACACAATAATCAGACAAAAGAATAAATGAGATTTTATTCTTTAGTTTATTTATTAAATAAGACACAAAAATGGAGCTAAATTCAAATGAAAAATTATAACAAAGTAATAAAAAAAAAAAAGATCTAATCTAAATGTCACCATCATCAGACAAAAGAAAAAATGAGATTTTATTCTTGAGTGCATTTATTCTTTTGTATGATGCTGTTGCTGAAACGTCACACACTATTAAATTATTTGGATTAGGTCTTATCAATGAGAAAAAAAAAGATGCCAAAGAGAGATGAAAAGATTCCAAAAAAAGATAACCAGATACAAAAATTGTGCTAAATTAAAATGAAAAACTATAACAAACACTTATAAAAGAAAATTACTATAGAATAAAAGTAATAATTCTGGAGCTAAATTCAAATTAAAAACTATAACAAATTAATAAAAAAAAAAAAGATCTAATCCAAATGTCACCATCATCAGACAAAAGAAAAAATGTCAATCTACAATTCGAAAAATAATATAACCTCAGCCTATTTCAAGCATGTGAGGAAACAATTGAAAAAAAAAAAAGGATGCCAAAAAAATACAGCAAAAAAGAAACCAGACACAAAAAGCAACAATTGAGTACACAAAGTGTGCGAACATTGGATAGCATACATGTAAAGATGACCCATATCTTTTGGTCCTTCAGATTTCAGACTTCCATTCATTCTGAATATTTCGGTTCTTCCTACAAGAGCCTGTGTTTAATTTTAAAGTGGCTGCCTTCGCCTCTGTAAGACCTTTTTACCGGTAAAGTTGTATTTAAACAACAATCAACCTTGAAAATTTCATTTTTAAAATGGTCGAATTATCGATAGTGTCGAATTGCAGTTTGTTTATTTATTTTTTAATAAGGTCCTCTTATCTTATCTGCAATATAGTTGTACAAGAGAAATAGTAATTGGGGTTCTGTGTCTGCGGCGAGGCATATTAGCACGCCCTAGCTGTTAGGGGAGTGAATCTTCCACGGCCTTTTCGAGGCATGACAGAAGACGCTGAAAAAAAAAAGGTAAAATAAGAACCAAGCAGAGGAAAACTATAAAACTGAAAGCCAGGACAGGCATAAAAAGAAAATGCCAAGCATGTGAGGAAACAATTGATGAAAAAAAAAAGGATTCCAAAAAAATACAGCAAAAAAGAAACCAGACACAAAAAGTAACAATTGAGTACACAAAGCCTATCAAATAAAGCCATCAGCCTATTTACGAGAAGAAAAAAAACAACAGACACAAAAATGGAGCTAAATTTAAATGAAAAACTATAAAATATCAAGTAATCAAATCAGGCATTATGAAAGATACTGTAAAAAAGAAAATCAGACACAATAATCAGACAAAAGAATAAATGAGATTTTATTCTTTAGTTCATTTATTAAATAAGACACAAAAATGGAGCTAAATTCAAATGAAAAACTATAACAAAGTAATAAAAAAAAAAAAGATCTAATCTAAATGTCACCATCATCAGACAAAAGAAAAAATGAGATTTTATTCTTGAGTTCATTTATTCTTTTGTATGATGCTGTTGCTGAAACGTCACACACTATTAAATTATTTGGATTAGGTCTTATCAATGAGAAAAAAAAAGATGCCAAAGAGAGATGAAAAGATTCCAAAAAAGATAACCAGATACAAAAATTGTGCTAAATTAAAATGAAAAACTATAACAAACACTTATAAAAGAAAATTACTATAGAATAAAAGTAATAATTCAATCTAAAATTCGAAAAATAATATAACCTCAGCCTATTTATGAGAAAAAAAAAACGTTGCCAAAGACATTAGGAAAGATAATGCAAATAAGAAACATACACAAAAATTGATCCAAAAAAGATAACCAGATACAAAAATTGCGCTAAATTAAAATGAAAAACTATAACAAACATTTATAAAAGAAAATAAATATAGAATAAAAGTAATAATTCAATCTACAATTCGAAAAATAATATAACCTCAGCCTATTTATGAGAAAAAAAAAACGTTGCCAAAGACATTAGGAAAGATAATGCAAATAAGAAACATACACAAAAATTGAGCTCTATTTAAATGAAAAACTATAACAAAGTACTTACAAATCAAATACAAATAATCAAATGAATGCAGAAATTAGTAAAAATTAGTAAATAAGAATTAGTAAAAGGTAAACAAAATACGGATTTCAAAACAAACGAACCGTTGATGATAAATGCAAAAAATCTACGATTGTAAAATAGATTAAATTAAAAAATAAAAATAACTGTTAACATTAGGAAAATAAAAACAGGCCTATGACACGAAGAAAAAAATAACGAAAATTTTGGTATATAGATTGTTATGTGTAGTTCAGAATCTTCGGAGGAGATAGCTCAAGACTTTACAATGGAAAACTCTGTTACGGTATTATCTATATAAGATTAAGAATTGATTAATTGTTAATTGTAATTTTCACAATTAACAATTAATCAATTGTTAATTGTATTTTTACAATTAACAATTAATTAATTGTTAATTGTATTCATACAATTAACAATTAATTAATTGTTAATTGCTCTTTTCTAATTAACAATTAATTAATTGTTAATTGCACTTCAATTTAATTGAAAAATAATTTTTTAATGCCCAACACTGGTTTAAACGAGTTAGTAGATAAGAAAAAAAGTTTTCTGAGACAAACTAAAATATTATTCTTTGAATTAGAAGTGGAAAACCCTCTTTTTTAAAAATATGATTAGGATATTTAAATATAAATATAATTAAATCTGTAAACATCATTGATATTTCCTATTTCTTGCATTCTCTGTTAATTGTAGCATATTTCTTTTGAATAAAAAAGGCTTTTTAAAATTATTTCTTATATTGATTTATCATTAAAAATCTAGTATTCTTTTTTTATTTTCAAATTCAAGGTAATAAGAACAAATCCAAATAAATAAATAGTGTGTGACGTTTCGGTAACAGCGTTGTTACAATCTTCAGACAAAAGTTATTTATTTATTTGTATTTGGTCTTATTACCTTGTGTTTATAATCTATAATCCAAATTGTGCCTTATCCTTTTTGACGTGACAACGTCTTAAATTAGGTTGCGGCTGGGAGTCACTTATGAAAAAGTGTAACGCCCGGTAACGTTACGATGAGTCACCGAACGAGAGTGCTGCGCGCGCAGCGCTAGAGAATTAGGCGCATTGAATCGGCGCATGCTTGTCTCTGTCTTTGTCTTTCTCGAACGTTCTTGGCGTTGGAAAAACAAGAAAGCGTCATAATACAAGTTCACACGTGTGGTTAAAGTATCGTCAGCTGTGTCTGTAGTGAAAATGTGGAGTGCTTAGATTCGTCATTTACAACAACTACAACAATAAAGGTAAATAATTGTACACTGATATTTCATTATCGTAAACTATGATTGATTGATTAATTGTTAGATTGACACAAAAGTTGAGAAACTGAGTTTATAGGTTATGTCATACTATTGATAAATGTTGATAGTGTTAAGTAAATTATTAGTTTAAAATTAATTAATTAATTAATTATTATTTTTTACAAATTTTAAATAGTTTCAAATTTATTTAGCAAAAATTTGAACCTTCGATCTGAATAAATGTTTTGATTTTCGAATTGATTCTTTAAAATTACAAATATTAAGAAAAAGTGGCAGATATAAGAAAACTTTATTTAAACTGTGTTGAGCAAGAATTTTAACATCTAATATAAGTAAATGTTTTAATTTTCAACTTCATCATTTACAATTACAAATTTTATTTAATTTCAAATTTATTTAGCAAAAATTTTAACCTTCGATCTGAATAAGTGTTTTGATTTTCAAATTGATTCTTTAAAATTAAAAATGGCGTATTAAAAATTGCGTATCAAACGTTTCTAAGTCAACTACGTTAAAAGGAACAACTATCGACTTGACTTTCGCAAGACACATTACAGCAGAAACACTTCCTTTCATTTAATATTTCTCCTATCATCGTCCTATCCTCAACAAAATCACTCAAATAGGAATTAGTTAAGTTTAAGTTTACATGTACAATGTTTTAGTAAACAAAATATATTTCTATAGTTAAAATTTGTGCAATTCTTATTTTCATTCAATTCCTTGTTCCTATTGTGCAATTTAATTATATTCATATCAATAAATATTCTACCGTTGTCACGTAAAATCTTCGCCCGTAAAACCGACTTTACAGGCAACCATTGTTTTTTTCAAATTGAAATATTATGTTCTGTGATTTTTCTATGTTCTATAAGTGCACAATTTTCAATTTTATCCCATTTTAGAGCATATTCATGGTTTTCCATCCTTTCATTTAAAGTTCTGGCTGTTTGTCCTGCATAGCATTGGTCCTACATAGCATTTGTTTATATATATAAAAACAACATATTTTATTTATAATGATCAAATATATACAGTCGAACCTCTTTAATTCAACACCCCAAGGGATCAGAGCTTTTGGTTGAATTAAAGGAAGTGTTGAATTAAAGTTATTCAGATGATTAGCTAATCACCTAACTCGCTAAAAAATTTTTTTTTAACTAGCTTTGTAATATAAATTTATCATATTATTTAAAACCATTGAAAGTGTACTTTTTCGTATTATTTTTATTTTCATGATTAACTTTAGTATCAGGGACAAATTTGGCCATTTTGGCAATAATACATATTTTTGAAACATAAATAATTACAAATAATATTTTATTCTAATTGAAGAATAAAGCAGTTGAAAGGAAATAAATATGGAAAATAAAAAGAAAATTAAAAAATAATCATGAAGATCTTTTTAAAAATTCCTTTATAGATGTCTGTTTTTGCACTGAAATCCTATTCAGGATGTATTCCAGATGGTCTATTTTAAAAAAACATGCATATCTTTCCTCCTCTGAAATGTCTTTTAAATAACAAAGAGTTTTTATTGTATTAAAGACATCCACTGCTGCTGCAGGTGTTATTAATTTTGTGTTTAAATCTTTTATAATAACATGGAAATGGAATATTGAAATAAAATGTTTTCATAATCATTGAGGTTACATTTCATGAAGATTTATTTATTTAAAAGGAAATTATTTGTAAATTTTAAAATAACTAAAATATTTCAATGCTGAAAATTAAAAAGAAAATAATATTATTAATCAGCGCACGATGCCTGAATTCCTTCGTGAAAAAAAAAAAAAAACACTCGCGACATTGCTCAATGGCACTGCAAAGTGAAACTTAAACTAACAGAAACCAAAAGTGCGCAGGCACGATCCTATCGGCGCCCGCTGATCGCCGCTCGCCACCGCCGTAATACCTTTTTAGCGGTAAAGTCGTATGTAAAAAAACATTCAACTGTTGAAATTCGAATTTTAAAATGGTCGAACTATCGGAACTGTCGTATTATCGATACTGTCGAATTACGGTTTGTTATATGATAGGCCAGAGGTTGGGACATCAGAATATGGTTGAATTAAGGTAGAGTGTCGAATTTCCGTGTGTCGAATTAACAAGGTTATACTGTATTCAAATAAAAGGTGCAACAATGGGAAGTCCAATATCACCAAATGCAGCTTGTATCACTATAGGCCAATTGGAAATTAAGGCTCTGAATTCACTTAAAAATGATGTTTACCATTTTAGAAGATATGTAGATGACTATTTTATTTATTAATCAGGGAAGTGAACAAAGAATATTAGATACTTTCAACAATCTGTCCAGATATCAATTACTCTATGGAAGTAGATAACAACAAATCAATCAATTTCCTGGACATGAAATTAACATATAGTATGATAAAGCACAATTTGGATTATAGATACAAGAAAATAAGACCTAATCCAAATAATTAAATAGTGTGTGACGTTTCGGTAACAGCATTATTACCATCATCAGACAAAAGAATAAATGAGAAAAAAATATTATTATTTATTTATTTCGGTAACCCGGATTCCTGGAGCATTCTAAAGTCGCCAACTATCCGGGTTGGTCTTTAGACTTCACGTCTAATGGTGGCAGCAGACATCCAGTTTATCAGATGTCGCCAGGCTGACTTGTGCTTGGGGATGTTCTGCAGAAAAAAATATCCCAGCAAGTTCTTAAATAGTACTGCTATCAAGTGTGTAAACAAGATAAGTCGGTGGAAGGCTGGTTAAACCGTTTGGTTTTCGACCACTACGACCCGGGTTCGATTCCCGCATTGGCCATTTTTTCTGTTTAAAAAAAAAAAAAAAAAATGCTCCAATGGCCCCCCGATTCTTGCAAAAGTCCAACCCCACCAGCGAGTGCAAGTAACCAAACGGGGCTCTGGCACATTTGTAAGTGCAAAGTCGAAATGCTTTCACATGTGTAGACATGTGGTGCACTTACAGTAAAAAGCAGTCGCTAACTACCCACCATGATTATCATGGCCTGTACCACGTGTACTAGGGATAAGCAAAAAAAAAAAAGATAACAGATTAAAAAAACTATTTTTTCCTTATCTGTTATCTTGTTTACACACTTGATAACAGTACTATTTAAGAACATGCTGTGATATTTTTTCTCATTTATTCTTTTGTCTGATGATGGTAACAATGCTGTTACCAAAACATCCCACACTATTAATTTATTTGGATTAGGTCTTATTTTCTTGTAGCTATGTGTTGTTTATATATGATGCTTGTGCTCTGCATATTTTGTTGTTCATGTTTTTATTTAATGTTTATTGGATAGAATATGATTTTGTGAAGAGTGTTTGGCATAAATTGAGTAAGAATGTTTTGCGCAAAGAATGTGTTACGCATTGTGTGTATTCTCTGTTGTATTTGCAATATTTTTTGTATGTGCTTATAATATTGTGGCATTTTGTGTTCTATTATTATTTTTTATATGCTCATGTGTTGGGTACTCAGTGTATTTTGTTTATTGCTCTATATGTTATGTTGTGCCTTGTTTACAACTTTAGAATGATCATGATAAAGCACAATTTGGATTATAGTTATAATACAAGAAAATAATACCTAATTCAAATAATTTATTAGTGTGTGATGTTTCGGCAACAACATTGCCACCATCATCAGACAAAAATAATCTGATGATGGTCACAATGTTGTTGCCGAAACGTCACACATTTTATTCTTTTGTCTGATGATGGTGACAATGTTGCTTCTGAAATGTCACACACTAATAAATTATTTGGATTAGGTCTTATTTTCTTGTATTTTAGAATGATCAATTTGCTCTTTCCTATGAAATTGCTTTTAAAAATCATGTGCAATACTCCTTGTAAAATGAGGTTTTGCATAAAGTTCCACCAAAGTAAGGTTGGTGTGCCTTAACCGTATATGTGTTGGGTCCAAATACCATTCCATCCATGTCAAGGGGAGTGCAAACCATCTCTTCTTTTTTTTTAACACAAGGTTTTGCATAAATATTCCAGATACTTTTGGTAATAAGACCAAATCCAAATAAATAAATAGTCTGTGACATTTTGGTAACAACACTGTTACCGAAACGTCACACATTATTTATTTATTTGGATTTGATCTTATTACCTTGTGTTTATAATCTATAATCCAAATTGTGCCTTATCATCCAGATACTTTTGTTATATCTGTTGGGAATTAATTTTGAAAGCTCAAAGGTGAAATTTGCTGATAAAAAATGCAATGAACTTGCAGCTGGAGATCTTGTCAACTGCTACTTTGTGAACAAATTCACCTTGTTGGCTCTGTAGCAGCTGGAAATAACTGTTGTAATTATTATCATCTAAATTATGGCATACATCAATTTTTCTTTAATCAAATAAAAAAACTTAATAACTTTATGAATTGTAATTAAAAAATTAGAGTAAAAATATTTTGAAAAGGAGTGATATTTAATATGTTCTAGCTTGCTATAGATATTTGCATAGCTGTAAAAAAATAATATAATTTACATGTATTCAAAAATAAAACTTCTTCTTTCTTATCTCCACACTGGGTGAAGTAGAATGTGTCTGCCTTTGTCATTAAGACTGGGAGCACTACTCAGTGGCAGGCTGACTTAGCTCCAAAAGAAATGGCCGCCTCTGACATGAGGAACAAATGCCATGTGCAGCCTGTATCCCTGGATTAGGAGCCCTTACAGGGTACTAACAGCCGGACCAGCTGAGCCTAGGTTTTTTAGTGAGCTTGTTACTGCTCCTCCTCCTCCTTTTTCATCCAGGCTTGGGACCGGCAAGGACCTCACAGTGGTGAATGAATTCTGATTACTGGATCCCTGATAATACATACAGCTCTAAGTGAAGATCCTTTCCTATTCTTCAGCTCCTTAATGGTGATAAAGATCAAACCTGACAACTTGATCCAAGGCTGACAAGAGCAGCAGCATCTTTCGCTTCAACTTTAGCTTCATTTTGGGCAGGTAATTTGTTGTAATTTTCTATATTCAATGGATTGAGATGGCCTGTTCTAAATCTTGTTTTTGGTGCTTACTCCTTTGTAAGAACAATGTCTGTTATTGCTCTGAACAACAGAAAATTAACTTACTATGAACATTTTGATGTAATGCTTCCTAATTTTTGTTCGCAACCCATTTTCTGATGTTACTTGAGTACATTAAAAGAGAACATTACATGGAATTTGCAGATAAAACAGTATAGAGGGAACTAAAAGACAAATCTTTAGACTATTATTTTTGTTTGACAAAGACTACAGGAATTACATCTATACCAAAACATACAGTTACACAAGGTAATAAGACCAAATCTAAATAAATAAAGTGTGACGTTTTGGCAACACTGTTGTTACCAAAACGTCACACACTTTTAATTTATTTGGGATTGGTCTTATTACCTTGTGTTTCTTATCTATGATACAAATTATGCCTTATCAAAGCATACAGTTAAATATGCAGATTTGCCATCTGCTATGAGACCAATTCTTCAATACAATTTGCCTGTGCCGTAGCCTCTTGAAAGTGTGACATTCAGTAACCATGATTCTGACTCTCCTAAGCAAGTGTCTGATGAGTCAAATATTGAAGCAGACGCCTCATCTGAACCTCATTAAACAGGTTAATGCGAGCTGCTTCTGCTTCAAAAAGAACTGCATCAATTGGAGAGGCAAGACCGAATCCAAATAAACATGATTTTTCTACACACACACACACAAAAGGGTTTTTACCCCCCAAAATTTCACATTTAATCTATTTATTTGAATTTGATCTTGCTGCCTTTTGAGATCTTCATCTATAATCCAAAATTTTACCTCATCACATTACACTAAAATAAAAAGACTGTATAAAGAATTCAATGTGGGCTTTTATATTGTTAGAAATCTTGTAAAGCTTTAGAAAAAAACACACCATTCAAAACAACACCCCAGTTTTTTTATGACATACAGTGGAAAAATTAGTATCTGCTCAATGAGTACTGATGACATCTGAAAGGACAAGGTTGGGTGGTTATCTCAAGCTTTCCATAATAAGCCCCAAAATAGAAGAAAACTGTCGGAACTTTCAGTAGCAGCATTGTTCAGATAATATTTTAGTATTTCAAGTTAATCATTCCTGAGACTGGTGTGTCACCTCAATCAAGCTCCTCCATGGTGATTGAAAGTCTTGTGATAGGACGTTGTCTTGATCCATTCAATTAAGATTTTCACAGGAAAATAAAACTCCGCCCTTTTGCTGGTCCCAAGCCCAGATGAAAAAGGAGGAGGGGGAACAGTAACAAGCTCGCTAAAATCCTGGGCTCAGCTGGCCCAGCTGATAGTACCCTGTATGGGCTCCTGATCCAGAGATACAGGATGAGCAGCGTTAGTACTTCTTGTTAGGAGCGGCTGCACATGGTGTCTGTTTCATTTTGGAGCTAAGTCGGCTTGCCATTGAGTAGTGCTCCCAGTCTTAATGATAAAGGCAGATGCATTCCATTTCACAAATAAGAAAGAAGAAGAAAGGAAAATAATGCGATGGTTTTCCTTTGCTTTCAGTGTACATATTGAAGCTATCTTGACAATATGACTGCAATAGAGATGTTTTACCATATGGGGGTCGGTGGACAAATGGTCTAAATTGTTGGTTTTCAACCATTATGACCTGGAATCAATTAGCACTTTGCATTGGCAATTTTTTCTAATAAAAAAAAAATTCTCCAATAGCCCCTGATTCTTGAAAAGCTCAACCCACCAGCGAGTGAGTGCAAGTAACCAAATGGGGCTCTGGCACATTGTAAGTACAAATGTCGAACTGCTTTTCAAAGTGTAGACACGTGGTACACTTACATTAAAACCCATCATGATTATCATAGCCTGTACCATGTATTTATTTATTATTATCAAATCAGATGCGATATCCTCAAGGGATGCTTGCAGCAAGCAACAATACTAAATTCAGATAATTATTTTACATAAACAATTGATGAATTACAAGGTTTGAGTAGAAGTTTAAAGAAGAAAAGAAGGGAAAAAAAGATGAAAAAATTTTTTTTTTGATTGATGGTGGCCAGTCATTAGTAAATTTCATTTACATGGTGAGGAAATATATTATCGTTATAATATTTAACCACACCTGATCCCAGTACAATTTCACTTTTGTACTTTTTATTCTCTTGTTTTGATAAGGCACAATTTGGATTATTGATTATAACCACAAGGTAATAAGACCAAATCCAAATAAATAAATAGTGTGTGACATTTCTGTAACATGAAGATGGTAACAACGCCATCACACATTATTTATTTATTTGGATTTGGTCTTATTACCTTGTGGTTATTCTCTTGTTTTGAAAACATAGCCGTGTAAAGAGACATTTGAAACATGAAAAAACATTAAAACTTTTTTTATTTATCCCACACAACAAAAAAATGATGACAGAATAATGTGATAGGGAAAAGAAGTTGATTTCTTCATTAAAGAAATATTAATAGGAATTTACTTTGATTCAGAAAGCAGCTCAGAAGAATAGAGGATTTGCCTACACATTTGAATGATTTGCAAAAAATAAAATAAAAGAATATATATATAATAATAAAAAAAAATTGATGTAAAATAATAATATAATAAAAATAAAGACATTAGAATATAAATTTAATAAAGAATTTTAATGTTTGGCTTCAAATATATTCTTTAGAGCATTTCTGAATATAAACCTTACAGCCATATATTTCCTTTCTTGTAGTCATTATTTAATGAGACTACTTTTCAAAAATCTATATCTCAATTAGTTTAATAGATTAAATCAAGAAATAAAACAGCCTTCAAAATTGCATAGTTAACACAACTTGGGAAAATAAATACAGGAAAACCTCTTTAATTCAACATTCCAAGGAAAAAGTGATTTCTGTTGAATTAAAGTAGGTGTTGACTCTAAACACATGGAGTCAATTGTGCCTTATCATAGGTGTTGACTCATTATATGTTAAGTTAAAGAGGTTAGTACTGTATTTTTAATAACAATATATTGAACACACCACAAAAAACAACAAAAAGAAAAATATATACAAAATCTTATATGATGGTGTTATGCCTAGCCATTTATGATTGATGAAGAAGAAACATCAAGTCAAATTAAGGTCAAATATCTAGACATAAATAGAGAGAGATAGAGTGAGAGAGATAGAGAGAGAGAGATAGAGAAAGATACTGCAGAGATTAAATTCCAACTGTAATACATATTCTAAGTATATATATACACACACACACAGATTATTGAGGAAGGTCTAAATACTAAATTTAAAGCCAAACATAAAGATACTGGAAACTGTGGACTAGGTATCACAACGTTTGGCCCAGAATGCTTTCCTTTGTTCTCAATAATAAATCTCGGTAATAGTTTAAAAGCTTGGGCAGAGATGCATATCTAACAATTTGAAAATACCAGAAATTATGTGAAGGCTATAAATAAATCAGTGCAGAAGACTCAACATACCTCTAATACTTGGCCAAACACAAATAAGTACAAATAGTGCAGCAATTCTCTATTTTTTTAAGTACAATTATATATATAAATATAAAAATTGCAAATTCTATATATTAATGAAAATTGCTATAGTTTTGTAACATACATTAAAATGATGCAGAAATTTAACAAATTTGCATCAAGATTCAATTAAAAATCTTAATAGATTTATTGTTTTCAATTATTGTTATATTATTGTTATAAGAAACATGTTTGCCTTTTTTTTTTTCAAGAAAAAAAAAAAGAGAAATTAATTCAAAACAATTTTTTTAAATGTTTGTTTAAATTTATTCACTCTTTTTATGTAATACATTTATTAACATCATTATTAAATATTATAAAATGCTCAAATAGTTTTTTTTTATGGTTTTTTTTTTTTCAAACATCACGCTATAACAATTTATAATATTGTTTTGAAAGAAAAAATTGAGTGCCATTAAATAGGCAAAGATCATCTTACAAAACTGAGGAATGTCGGTCAAAATAGTTTGGAAAAGTTAAAGGATAGCTGTAGAAATTTATCTACAGTTACTACTCAAAATATATTCCTGAGAAAATTTAACACAAAAAAATTAAAGCATATAACTGACTTTTCATTAAAAATGTTGGGCAGTACATAGATATATGGAACCAATTTTCCTATCCTAAATTAAAGCCTTATTAAATATGTTATTGATAGGGACTGGATTTTCAATTAATTTAAAATATCTCTAATACTGATTTTGTCCATTTTTCTCTATCTAATGAATTAACCAATTTTTAGGTTTATTTAAAATTTTTTTGGCAAATTTCCCATAAAAAAACAAATTAATAAATCCTGTTTTGAAATTTCAAAACATGGATTTGGGTATTAAAAGTGATAGATTAAATAATCATGCTTTTCAAATCTACAGATTCTAGCAGGCAGTGAGCAGGGCCTCTAAAAATTACGGCCAACATTTTTTTTTTTTTACTTGACACATTTATTTCAATTTTTTTTGTCGCCTAGGGGTATTTTTATCTAGGTAAAAATGTCCCTATAGTCTAAAATCGAAAGCTTTTTTTTTCAAAAATTTTAATGGACTTTTTAAAATTAAAAATCCAGTCCCTAGCTATCAAGTTTTAGACATTTTGAAAATTATCTAAAATATATATATATGATAATATAAAACTAAATATATTAGATTTTAATAGTTGTGCAAGTGTCAGAATACTTAAAAATAAATATTACATTAATATAGGTTTGTTCATAATTATTTTTAAATAGTTTTTTAAAAAATCATTTATAAAAATTAAAATTTTTTAAGTCTTTCTCACATTAAAATTTTTTAATGTGAATTTCTTGCATATATTTGGGAATGACACACAAAATTAAAAAGTTGAAAAGGCCATCCAATGAGGTGGGGGGGGACAAATATTTATTGTTGGCACACACTATTCCACTAAATGACAAAAATGATTTTTTGGTTAAAGCGCAACACACACTATCTCATAATTTTTAAGGCATAAAAAATAAATTATTATACAGAGATATACTTAAGAAAAAGGCATCTTATAAATTAACTTTCCTTTATCAACATAAATAAAAAAAATTGTATCATGTTGAGAGACTAAGAGAAATAAAAATGAAAAATGCAAATAAAATAATTTTATATATATATATATATATTTATAAATATAAATGTTTCTAAGATGTTGGATAAAATTTTTGGCATCTAGCAACTTTATCTTAAACTTTAATCACAGTTTTGTAAACAATAATAGTTAATAGAGAAATCTGATTTAAATATCTTCAGCTAATCTATCACAAAAAGCAAATAGAAAAGAATAGGCTCTAGATATTGACGATATCAAAATAAATCTATAATTATAGCTAACGGCAGTTCAATGAGACTAAAATATTGACTACGATATAAAAGTAAAATTTTCACCACAAAAAGAAAAGGTAAACAAGTAAATATTTAAGTTTTAATTTGACTAAAATAGACTAGAGAAAAAAAATTACAAAAAAAATAAACAAAATATAGGATGTATAATCCAATTGGTTAAGCTCTCTTTTACTCCCTAAATAATATAATTTAAAGAAAAGAAAACATATCTAAGTACATATTTAAAATAATAACAATTAAATTAAGATTAATTAAATACAAATACTTTACCTAAACTATACCACAGATATATGTGAAAATGTAAAGGTACAAGGAGATTCAAAAAAATTATATATATATATATATTTATATAGAGCAAGCTAAAAGATGTGCATAAATGGAAATAACGACATGGACTTGTTGGCTACCGGACTTTCTAAAGACAACTAATCACAAGTAGAATCCAGGACTTGAGGCAGCCAACAGAGATCCTCCAGAGCCAAAGCTAGGTTGATAAATCACGAATAAATGGTAATCACTTCACGGCCACTGCCACGAGCCATGAGGACGCGCTCAAGCCCTTCGGTCAAGACTTCCAGAAACTCCATATCTAGAAAAAAGTTAAGGGCATATAAAATATAGTACGTTTATAGATAAACATAATGGTTGCAAGGTTTTTACATTATGTACTAAGTGTGATTCTCAACCTGCAACCCCAAACCACATTACCGACTGTATTGACTTAACCAGTGATGAGCTCTACTCATCCCCAGCAGACACCATCAAAAGTCTCAAAGCTCTACCTTGCTCGATACCCTAATATGGTATTGTTATTATAGTAATATGGTGGAGTGAAGATAAGAAAGAAGAAGATAGATAACATGTTTTTTAAACTAACAATATACAGTTAAACCTGTCTATAGCTCCCCCTCTAAATAGCGCCTCCCTCTCTATAGCGCTTGATTTTAAATACGTAGTACGATGCAATTTACATTAAAAGTGACCTGCCTATAGCACCCTATTTTGGTGAGTCCCAAGAGCAGGTGCTTTAGACAGGTTTAACTGTACCATGCAAAAGGATTGTTAAAAAACATTGCTTACACTTCACAAAAATAAGAATTATAATTTTTTTTATCAAGCATTTTTGCTCTGGAGGTCACAGAAAAGGACAATAGAAAGGGTGCTGAGCACCTCAGCCTATCTCTTGGGGGTCAGGGGCTGTAGGTACAAATGTATCTCATTATAAAAATGATCTATGATTGAAATAGCCAAGCTGGGGGAATCTATTATTTCATAGTTGCAGAATTTTTTAATAGGATAAAAATTCAATAAAATAATCCCCTGTATTCATATTAAGGTGAAATCATCAGGCTTCCAGGGATATGTTCCTTTTTTTAAACTCAGAATGTGCGAGAACCATTTCACATCTGAAGACGACAAAGAAAAAGAAATCCCACCAAAATGTGCAAATTTCCAGGAGCAGCCCACAGCAAGTTGGTGTGGTTGCCCATTATAGAGAAAGATAGAACGGCCCCACATACAAAATAATATGAAACCAACACATAATGTCCACAAAGAACTGTCAAACCCAAAAGCTAAAAATTCTCCTAAAATGCCCCAACTCATTCACAAAATAAGAACAAACCCAAATATAAATAAATAACTTCAGTTCTCAGCTACCTCACAATAATAAATAGCATAATTAGGAATGTCCTCGCCATCATCAGAGGTCAATATACCATAAGTGACCATGAAATAGATATCACAATAGTCTATGAAACCTGGCATAAGCCTTGTCACACATTAAGGATACTTAACTATAGCGCTATATGGAATGACAACAACATTCATCCACAAGCAGTACAACTCTGCCTTTGCCAGTCCCAAGCCCAGATGAAAAAGGAAGAGGGGAAGCAGTAACAAGCTCACTAAAAAACCTGGGCTCAGCTGGCCCAGCTGATAGTACCCTGTAAGGGCTCCTTATCCAGGGATACAGGATAAGCAGCATTTATACTCCATGTTAGGAGCGGCTGCACATGGCGTCTGTTCTTCATGTCAGAGGTGGTAATTTCTTTTGGAGCTAAGTCGGCCTGCCAATGAATAGTGCTCCCAGTCTTAATGACAAAGGCAGACGCATTTTACTTCAACCAATCATGATGGTTGTCATCAGACACCATCAAAAGTCTCAAGCTTGGCACCCTAATATGATTGAGTGGAGATAAGAAAGAAGAAGAAGAAGACAAGCAGTACCATAACCAAATAGGGCTCTGGCACATTTGTAACTGCAAAGTCAAAATGCTTTTCACATGTGTAGACATGTGGTGCACTTACACTAAAAAGCAGTCGTCAACTTCTACCCACCATGATTATCATGGCCTGTACCACGTGTACTTTGGATAAGCAACAAAAAAAAAAAAAACAAGCAGTACCATTACACACCTGTTCAGACCACCACCTTAAGTCTAAAAATAACTGATATTTATATTTAAAATAAATAAGGGTCAATTATGAATTTGTATTCTTGCTACAAATTGCCAGACAACTATGTCTTCTTCTTCTTTTTTATCTCCACTCAATCATATTAAGGTAAGACAACTATGTAGATCATAACATTTTCACAACAGAGGCCTTGACTATTCTAGCAGGGATCTAAACCACAAACACCCCACTTGGACTAAACCAAGGGGGAGAAAGCTCCAATGCAATTGATGTCTTGGACCTAGATGCTAGTTCTTCCAATGAACCTACTCACAATTCACCCGCAGATATATATCATTGCCATATATAAAAATATTTCTCAAAGCATATTAAAGGTCATGTTGTTGTTGTTGTTTCTTATCCCCTTGTGTAAAGATTACACGAATTCCATGAGTTCATGCTCCTCGAGCTGTTTTATGATAAGCAGTGGCCTCTCCCAAAGGTCCTGTTTAGTGCATCTAATGCAAGCCAAAATGTGTTCTGGAGCTGCAGGTGCCAAGCTACATTTTGGGCAAGTGGGGTAGATTTTGTTATTATTTTCTATCTTCAATGGCTTGAGATGGCCAGCTCTAAATCTTGCTAGTGTTGTTTGATGCTGTCTATTTCTGATGTTCAGAGCTCCTCCTGGGTTCACTCCACTGTATCAACTGTGCTTAGGTGGGATCCTCCAGTTCTTATTTATTTTTGTTTTAACTACTGTTTCTATTTCTTTAAAAGTAAGTTTATTTTTCTGTGGCAAGGTTTCTTTTTAAGTTCTTTATTAAAGGTCATACATGAACTGACCTCTGACCATCTCCTAGTATTACTTGTATTACAGTGGGATTTGGTGGACGAGTGGTCTAAATTACTTATTTGCTTATCTTGTTACCTGTTCATTACTCTACTTTCCAATGTGTGACTGATTCCAGATATTCAATTTTATTTAATTTGTAAAGTACAGTAGAACCTCCCTGTAAAGGACACCTAATTGCAAAGCCAAAGTATCTTTTAGGGAGAGGTGTCCTCTTACTGGAGAGTGTCAAACTAGTAAAAATAGTAATTTAGTCTTCTTTCTTATCTCCACTCAATCATATTAGGGTGTCAAGCTTGTAAAGCTTGAGACTTTTGAAAAAGAGATTTGACAACCATCATGATTGGGTGAAGTAGAATGCATCTGCCTTTGTCATTAAGACTGAGAGCACTACTCAGTGGCAGGCCGACTTAGCTTCAAAAGAAATTGCCGCCTCTGACATGAGGAACATATGCCATGTGCAGGCGCTCCTAATATAGAGTACAAATGCTGCTCATCCTGTATCCCTGGATCAGGAGCCCTTACAGGGTACTATCAGCCGGGCCAGTTGAGCCCAGGTTTTTTAAGTGAGCTTGTTACTGCTCCCCCTCCTCCTTTTTCATCTGGGCTTGGGACCGGCAAAGACGGAGGTAATTTAGTAAATGAAAACTGTTCTTTGTAGAGAGGTGTCCTCTGATGCAGGTTGTACTGCATATATGTTTTGCACTTTGAAAATTTTCTTTAAAAAGAATTCAAATAAAAACTCTAGAGAAAGGATACAGTTTTGTTCACCACCACGGACTTTTGGAATGCCAGGGAGGTTGACAATGACCAGGTGTGCATCACGAGACTTGTTGAGGATCACTTCATTCAGCTTAATTGCAGTGTGCATGCAGCGCACATTAGCATCGTCCCTGCACACAACAGTTTTATTACATACAGATACAACAATGATTGAATAAAGTTATAAAATAATTGGTGTGATGTTGACCAACAACACCACCAATGGACTTGATGGACTTAATATTTTCAAAATATATAACGTGTATATAAAAGTTTAAAATAAAATTGTATGTAATAATGATGGGGATTACAAAATGTCCTAAAGAAAGCATATAGACATACTTTTTTTTTTGCTTAAAATCAGCATCATCTAATTTTGGACAATCAATGCAATGATTTACATCAAGTCCATCAAGTTGAGTTTTGGTGGCTATATGGACAAATATTGTTGTTTTAGTTTTCTCAGCAATGCTTGATACAAAAATAGTATGCCAATGCCTTCTTCCATCTATGCTGTTAGCCAAATATATTCGGCTCTTCTGCTTTTTGGGGAACTTTGTCCTCCTAAGGACAAGAGAGAGTGCCCTTCTTCATCACAGAATGAAGCTGAAAGCTTATCTCAGCTCTCATTTGGTTCCTTTTGGTGTTAGCCATCCCATTAGAATGTTGTCTGCCTTCTACAGGAGATGAATTCACAATATGAGAGACAAATAGGGATTTTCTATTCATTTTGGGATTGAGACCAAATAGCATTTCTCAAAACTCTCTTGCACTTTTAAAACTATATAAATACCTAAAAAATGGCTTGGTAAATTCAGACAATTTCCTGTATGAATCGGTATTTTAGGCAACTGTTGAATATAGAATTGAGAGAGAAGGTATGATCCACAATAGGTGTATTACTAAAGAAAGATACTTAATATTTTAAAATATATAACGTGTATATATATAAAGGTTTGAAATAAAATTTTATGTAATAATGATGGGGATTACAAAATGTCCTGAAGAAAGCATATAAACATACTTTTTTGTGCTTAAAATCAGCATCATCTAATTTTGGACAATCAATGCAATGATTTACATTTTAAATGGGAGATAAGTGCCTTCATATATATATAAATATATATATTGAAGATTGGGCAATCCATATTACATTACCTATAAATATACACTCATGAACAAAACTTAAGGAAGTGGAAAGTCTTTGATATCACTAGTCATCTATTTATTTGGAGGAGGAGAGAGAGGCAATTTTTTATTCACACTTTGTTATCTGGTGTGTCTTCAATAAAAGTCACATGCATCAAATATCTTTAATATCTTTCAGAATTATTGTCTGAATCCTGATATACAGTTAAACCTGTCTATAGCGCCCCCTCTTGAGACTCACCAAAATAGGGTGCTATAGAGAGGGGGTGCTATAGACAGATTGCTTAATATTGATTTAAATTGCATCGTACTATTTAAAATCGGGCGCTATAGAGAGGTAGGCGCTATTTAGAAGGGGCGCTATAGACAGGTTTAACTGTATATGCTAAAAGGTACGACTTCCTTAAGTTTTGTCTATGGTTGTAGATTGAAATGATAAATGCCTTAGTAGCCACAGAATATACTTACGGAGTGTAAAGCTTTCCATCTTGAGCCTTAGCTTCAGCAGCAGCAGTTGGAACAATGATCTTACACTTCTCTTCTTGGTTGGATTCAGCGGACTTCTCGGGAGAGGAATGCTCAGAGATGACAACCTCAGTAAGCCCAGGTACCTCTTCAGCTGGTTCTTCAGTGAAGTGCACCTTTGGTGAAGTGCTCACAGATGGCATTCGGTGAGAATCCACAAGCTTTTGCATCTATTATAATAAAAATGAATAAACATATGAGTAGAAAATATATATAATGTATTAGGAGAGAACATAAAGATATATTTTGAAAATAATATAAAAATAATAATACCATTTAATTTGAAGAGAGAGTAAACAATTATCTTAACAAATTTTATCACATCATACTATGATAAGTGCTGTTGTTGTTAAACACAAAGTAATAAGACCAAATCCAAATAAATAAATAGTGCATAATATTTCGGTAACAGCATTGTTACCATCTTAAGAAAAAAGTGCTGAAAATCCCAAAATATAAATAGTGTGTGACATTTTGGTAACAACGCTGTTACAGAAATGTCACATACTATCTATTTATTTAGATATTTGGTCTTAATGCCTTGTGTCTATAATCTGTAATTCAAATTGTGCCCTATCATGCTGTTGTTAATGTCCAAGTCAAGTTTGACTTTTGGTGACTATATAGACCAATCTTCCCCAATTTAAGTGTTGTAGATGCATATTATAGTCATGATAATCATGATTTTTATTAGGGGGTCGGTGGAAGGATGGTCTAAACCGTTGGTTCGATACAACCCGGGTTCGATTCCCGCTTTGGGCACTTTTTCTGATAAAAAAAAAAATGCTCCAATGGCCCCGGATTCTTGCAAAAGTCCAACCCCACCAGCAAATGAAATTAAACAAACAGGGCTCTGGCACATTTGTAAGTGCAAAGTCGAACTGCTTTTCACATGTGTAGACATGTGGTGCACTTAGAGTAAAAGCAGTGGTCTACTTCCACCCACCATGATTATCATGGCCTGTACCACGTGTACTAGGGATAAGCAAAAAAAAAAAAAAAAGATGGTTATTTATATATGTATATATGATAAGGCACAATTTGGATTATAGATTCAGTACTTTTGTCTGAAGATGGTAACAACGCTGTTACCGAAACGTCACACACTATTTATTTATTTAGATTTGGTCTTATTACCTTGTGTTTATATACGTATATAGTAATGCACTTCACAAATTTATATGGAAGAAAATTATTGAGGGAACCAGTTTAGTTACTTCCACTCCCTGGTAAAGTTGAACAAATGCAATAGTTAGGCGAGCTGAGAAGTAGACAAGGAACCCAGATGAATCAGAACAAGAGCAGCTACCAAGTTTGATACTTTCAAACATTATATGTAAATAAAAGTAACTGGGGAAGAATTAAGGAACAATTAAGAATATGTCACTCCCAGAATGGAAGTAGAACCTATCAAACATGCGGACCCCAGCCAGAAAGTCTAAAACGTTGATTGATCATAACACTATTCCAAACAATGCACCTATTCATGAGACCTTTAAAGGTTGTAAAAAGAGTTTTTTAAATTTTTTTATTTATTTATTATTATTATTACCCCTAGTACATGTGGTACAGGCCATGATAATCCTGTTGTTTTTGTTGTTGTTTCTTATCCCCTTGTGTGATGATTACCCGAATTCCATGAGTTCATGCTCCTCGAGCTGATGATAATGATAATCATGGTGGGTAGAAGTTGGCGACTGCTTTTATTTTAAGTGAACCACATGTCTACACATATGAAAAGCAGTTCGACTTTTGCACTTACAAATGTGCCAAAGCCCTGTTTGGTTACTTGCACTCACTGGTGGGGTTGGACTTTTGTAAGAATTGGGGGCATTGGAGAATTTTTGTTTTTTAATTAGAAAAAGGTGCCTAATGTGGGATTTGATCCTGGGTTGTAGCAGTCAAAAACCAATGGTTTAGACCACCCTTCCACTGACCCCCTAAAAAAGGTTAAAATCCAGAATTTCGTTTAAGGCCACTGAAGTAAGAGATAAGAAAGAGAAGACAATGTTTTCACTAACAGTTTGTGATATAGATAGCTGCTTTATTAAGAAATTACTGCCAAACTCCATTCCCTCTGGCCTTGAATATGTTATTGTTATCATGCTAAATAATAATCCTCTCAGTTCTTGTCTCCTGCAGTTGTACCTAATAATAAATAATAATCATTGAAAAAACATTGTCGTTGTTTTTTATTCATAATTCAAGGTAAAATTATTGTAGGCTAAAATAAAACGATTTCTCACAATGAGTTTCCTTTTTTTTATTATTATCCCTAGTACACGTGGTGATAATCATGGTGAGGATAGTAAGCAACTACTTTTACTATAAGTATTATAATGCTTTTCACATGTGTAGACATGTGGTGCACAAAAAGCAGTCGGCAACTTCTACCCACCATGATTATCATGGCCTGTACCACACACATGTGTACTAGGGATAATAATACATACATATAAGTGCAACACATGTCTGCACATGTGAAAAGCAGTTCGCCTTTTGCACTTACAAGTGTGCCAGAGCCTCGTTTGGTTACTTGCACTCACTGGTAGGGTTGGACTTGTCAAGAATCGGGGCCAATTGGAGCATTTAAAAAAAATAATGTCCACTATCAGACATGTGGCACTTAGAGTAAAAGGCTGTTGCTAACTATCCATCATAGTTATCATGACATCTACTTGGGATAAGTAAAAAATTATACAGTAGAACCTCCATGAGATGACACTCATGCTAGATTACCCTTCTCTACAATGGACAGTTTTCATTTGCAAAATGACCATTTAAGCTATTTTGCAACTCTCTTCAGTATAAGGACACCTATCTCTAAAGGACATTTTGGTTCTGCAATTAGGTGTACAGGGGGGGAGGATCTACTGTATAAATAAAAGAAAAACTATTTGGAGTATGATAAAGCACGATTTGGATTATAGATTATAAACACAAGGTAATAAAACCAAATCCAAATAAGTAAACGTGGCAGACATCGCAGGCGAATGCTACAGCGCGTCGTGGGGGCGCTGCTCACTTGGCTGGAACTAATTTTGAAGATTGCATGCATGACGGTTGCATTTTTCCATTCAATCACGACATATATATATACTAGCGGATTTTATCCGAGTGAAAGTTTGCCTAACGAATATTATTGACAATAATATTCCGGAACACTATTTATTTATTTGGTCTTATTACCTTATGTTTATTTGGAGTATAGAACTGGTGTTTCTAAAGGCCCCCAGTTCACTACATAACACATTTATAATCTACAACCAAACCACTACAACGGACATGTGGGAGATACTGACATAGGTGAGGGTGTTTCTTCTCTTGCCCAGATGGTTCAGCACTTCACTTCTCTGCTCCATCATCAGTGTGCGTTCGTAGGTATAGGCTGAGATATCACTGTCCATCTGGGGAACAAAGGTATTAATTAGCATTAATTACTTTTTTAAATATAATTTTTCTATTATTAACATTAATATTCATAATGGATGTACTTACCATTTCTACCACCTCAACATCTGCTTCAATCCGAAGTTGATAGAGATGAGTAGCTAGTTCCTTTTTCATTTGAATACTGTTGTCCTCCATTTCTAAATATATAGGATAAAGGATAAATCATAATATATATATTGTTGATACAAATTGTAAATTTAAAGTATTAAGTAAAATTTGTATTACAGTAAAACCTCCCTGTAAAGTGCACCTAATTGCAGAGCCAAAGTGTCCTTTAGGGAGAGGTGTCCTCTTACTGGAGAGTTGCTAAATTGTAAAAATGGTAATTTTGCAAATGTGAAAACTGTCCTTTGTGGAGAGGTGTATGCTAGTGAAAAGTTCTACTTATAATATTTGAATAATAAACGTGATAGGTGAATAATTTTCTTATTTACATATAATGCAATCTTTTTGGTAGGATACTCTCCAACAGGCTGAGAATTAGGTGGAGAAAAGGCAAGGCTCAAAAGCTTGCTTTAAATGTAAATAAAGAAGTACTTAAACCCATCATATCCTTTTATATTGTAATTGGCTGAATGAATTAAAGAGGCACTGGAATAAATATATATACTGTAGAACCTCCGTGAGAGGACATTCACACTAGAGGCCACCTCTCTCTAAAGGACAATTTAGCTCTGCAAGTAGAAATTCTGTGTAGAAATTTATCCAAATATAAAGGGGGGGGGGGGCAAAGTCTGACTGTCACGTGGTGTCCCCTGGATATCCAACCAATGACAGCAGCTCTTTTTACCCATCATAGAGACTTATGGACTTCAGTCATATATAAAAAAGATAAAAATATGTAGTGCAATAAATTAATAAAGAAGGAGCTATCCCTCGAAATATTTTGAAAAAAAAAAATCCTCATAGATCCAGGTATGTCCTAGGGGGGTCGGTGAAAGGATGGTCTAAACCATTGGTTTTTCGACCGCTACGACCCGGGTTCGATTTCTTCATTGGGCACTTTTTTATGTTTAAAAAAAAAATTCTCCAATGGCCCCCGATTCTTGCAAAAGTTCAACCCCACCAGCGAGTGCAAGTACCCAAACGGGGCTCTGGCATATTTGTAAGTGCAAAGTTGAATTGCTTTTCACATGTATAGACATGTGGTGCACTTACGGTAAAAGCAGTCGCCTACTTCTATCCACCATGATTATCATGGCCTGTACCACGTGTACTAGGGATGAGCAAAATATACAGTTAAACCTGTTTATAGTGCCCCCTCTTGGGATTCACCAAAATAGAGTGCAATAGACAGGTCACTTTTAATGTAAAAATTTTACATTTTAATTTTTAAAATCGGGGGGGGGGGGGGGGGGGGGGGGGGGGGGCACTATAGAGAGGAAGGCACTATAGACAGCTTTAACTGTATATAAATGTATAACATACTAAAAAAAATTGTACATATTTGAATAAACTGAGTAAAGGATACGAGCTACTGTGAAGATTCGAATTCGGCTATTCTTCCAGGTGCGATGCTGTTTGAGCAGGTAGGGTAGGAGCATCAGCAAGCCTCCATCATGTAGACTTCACATTAAGGATATAAAACATCATAGTCATCAGCCTGCACAGTTTTTATATACAAAAAAAACATCAGTTTTCACAAACAGACTGGTAAAAACTTCAATAAGGGACAATTAGGATTATAAGCAAGAAACCTAAACCAACTCCCAGCCAACAGCTCTGTCACAGTGCAATGGCTTCCAGCTCACGTTGGAATTCCTGGTAATGAGCTCGCAGACTCTCTGGCAAAGGCTGGAGCTCTTGCCTACCTGAAGCAAGAGAATCCACCACTAAACTAGACGAAAGAGACCTCCTCCGTACCATCAAAACCCAATGCCTGCAGGAATGGAAATCTGATGCTGCACATGACTGGTACAGAGCAGGAGAGACAAGCACCGGTTCTGTCCTCCCAAGAGAACAACAGTCTTTGATTTCCAGACTTAAGTCTGGTCATCTACGGACAATGACTTTCCAGAATGGTTGCAAGGTTTTCCCACTATGTACTAAGTGCAATTCTCAGCCTGCAACCCCAAGACATTATTGACTGTATTGACTCATCCATTGATGAGCTCTACTCTTCCCAGGCAGACACCATAAAAAATCTCAAGCTTTATAAGCTTGATACCTTAGTGTGATTGAGTGGAGATAAGAAAGAAGAAGAAGATGACAAAGGCAGACACATTCTACTTCACCCAGTGTGGAGATGAGAAAGAAGAATACTTTTTTTTTAAAGGAAGTAAAAAAAGAATAGCACTAGGCAGGAATGCAATGATAAAATTGAACAAGATTATGAAAGATAAAGGCATTTCAATCATGAGACAAAGAGGTGACTTGTAGAGACATTGGACTCCCAGAAAATAAGAAAAGAATCGAAGCTCTTGAAATGTAAACAGAGAAATCTACTCAAGAGTTCCAGGTACAGATAAGAGACAGATGACAAATATTTCAATCTTAAAGAAAATTAATCCTAGTAGAACCCTAGAATCCCAAATATGCAAACAAAGAATAACCTACTTCAGACACATAATGAGAGGAAATGGATTCAATGTTTATGTTTTTAATATTTAAAGGAAGAAAGAGAGGAAGACACCAATGAGCTGGCTGGAAGGGTCAAGGAAGCTGTGGAAGGTCACTAGATGACCTGCAAGTGATGGTCATGAACAGATCAAATTGGAGAATATTCGTCCATATAGTCACCAAAGGTCTAACTCAACTTGATGGACACTAACAACAACAAAGAAATCATAAATTATCATTAAAATATAACTGTTCCAAAATTAAAGTGGAATTGTTCAAAAAGGGGTTTTAGTAGTTCACATCTCTTCTTCTTTCTTATCTCCACTCAATCATATTAGGGTATCAAGCTTGTTTAACAACCATCATGACTGTGTGAAGTAGAATGCGTCTGCCTTTGTCATTAAGACTGGGAGCACTACTCAGTGGCAGGCCGACTTAGCTCCAAAAGAAATGGCCGCCTCTGACATGAGGAACAGACGCTATGCGCAGCCGCTCCTAACATGGAGTACAAATGCTGCTCATCCTGTATTCCTGGATTAGGAGCCCTAACAGGGTACTATCAGCCGGGCCAGCTGAGCCCAGGTTTTTTAGCGAGCTTGTTACTGCTCCCCCTCCTCCTTTTTCATCCGGGCTTGGGACCGGCAAAGGCGGAGATGATTTCAACAAGTTCAACTAGCTGACAAGCGTCAACAATACCTAATGTTCAATTTACATAATCAGTAAAACCTCTATTAACATTTCAGTGGCACTAAGATTTGAGATCTTAATGATAAGGTAATCTTAATTAAGGCCCATTTTTCAAATTAAAAAAATTATGACTGGCAATTTGGGCACTATAATTTGAGGAAAAACATTTTTAAAATATGGCTGTATCAGATTGGTTTTCTTATATATTTGCCTATAAAAAGGAAGGTTGTCTGATATTTTTTCAATAAATAAATTTTCTCTTGCATTAATATAATATTTAAAAGGATATGGACAATCCACCAAACATCAATTGTGCCTCTAGGTAATTTCTCGGTGCTGCTTGGAAAGTGGCCGATTCCTTTGAGGACCAGAAGACAATGTTTGGCTGCTGAGACAGTACGCACAGCACCTGGACACAAGCAGATTTTTTTAGAGAGATATAAACATATATATTTATATACAATGGAACCTTGTTATAACAATTTTTTTTTGCTTATCCCTAGTACACGTGGTACAGTCCATGATATTCATGGTGGGTAGAAGTAGGCGACTGCTTTTACTGAAAGTGCACCAGATGTCTAGACATGTGAAAAGCAGTTTGACTTTGCACTTAAAAATGTGCCAGAGCCCCATTTGGTTACTTGCACTCGCTGATGGGGTTGGACTTTTGCAAGAATCGAGGGCCATTGGGGCTTTTTTTTTTATCAGAAAAAAGTGCCCAATGCGGGAATCGAATCCCGGTTTGTAGCGGTCGACCGTTTTTGTTTAGACCATCCTTCCAACGACCCCCATGTTATAACAACTTTCTTCATAATAGCACTTTGGTTACAACATCATAATTAAGAAGTTCCAAGTTTTAAATCTCATTTATTTTAACTGTGGCTATAACGACAACATAGTTATAATAACAATTTGTTATAACAATGTTCAACTGTGTATATAAAAAGAGACATTTGATAAATTAAACACTCTGCCTTGGCCAGTTAATAAGCAATGGAGCAGAGACCACTAGGTTGTGAAGGCACACAATAAGACATCACTAGGAAGCCTTAAGCAATGACATTGTTAAAAAAAAACTGCAGGTGCCAATTAGGGCAAGTTCAGTTGGCTGGTAGATAGCATCATCCAGTGGCTTAACTTCTAGATCTGGGATACTTCAGCATGTGCAGAGGAGGCAATGAATATCTCAATTTCAAGGAAGCCATCAAGGCTGGGCGCTACAAACAAGGAGTGAATGTTTCTGATCTCATGGATTGTGTGGCCTAGATCCCTCTGAAATAGGCAAGCTGGAGCAGAATCCTGATTTTCAGAAGACCCATACCACTGACAGACACAGGACAAGCCATGTATACCACTCAAGACACAAGTGGCATGATGGCATTAAAAGAGAAACCATCATCCTGGTCTACATTCTGGTGATAGTAGTGTCACAGGGCATATAGCTGTGCAGTTGATAGGCCATCGACACTATCAGCAGTAAGTTGACAACTCTCACTTACTCAATATGGAAGAGACCCCAAATGTAAGGAGACAACTTGTAGATAAACATTTCCAAGATAGTTAGCAGGTAATTCTTTTGGATAGAGGTTCTGTGACCTAAAGTTATTAAGCAGCAATGATGGATTATGATCACAAGATGCCCAGAAGAGTGTCTGCGCAGGCTTTGCCCTTGGAGAAGTTCAAGCCAATCTTTAAAGCATTCTGGAATTTGCTAAATATGGTTGTGACTTTCTCAAACTGCCAATCCACACAGATCAGAAGGTGAATATATGCCAGGACTAACACTTTCCTGTCAAAATATGTTTATGATTGATTTCTTCCTGAAAAAATTCCATCTATTTTTTAGCCATAGAAGTGGTACAGCCAGCCAAATACCTCTTTGGTAGATTCAGAAGAATTCCATAATCCTTTGAGGATAGCACATGAAATCAAAGCTGCCTTGGACTGACAAGGGACATAGCCAAAAACCATGGTCTCCAGGTGTAATTCTGAATATTAATTTATTTCTTAATATTGAGGCTTTGTCACTAAAGTTTGCTTGATTGCAATAATCAATAAGATGGGGTGTAGTTTTTACATCTCTATTTTAATAGGAGAAATGTCTCAACTTTTTTTTATGTATACCTGTTAACATTTCAACTCACAAAATTAAATATAAAAGCACATACTTTCTTAATGAAAATTGGCTTTAGTAAATGATAAAATTAATTTCAGAAAATCAACACACAACTTACTGATGAAGTTTTGCCAAGAGTTTGCATCTTGACGCCAGTTATCAGGCCAGGTCATAACAACAGTGTTGTGCTTGAGGCCACCCAATCCAGAGGCTTGAATCCTGAATACACAAAAATCAATAATTTTTATATGATAGTACACACACGTTCTCATTTATATCTATCAACATTGTTATGTGGAAGCTTCAATACTTGTAAAATTGATTCTGTTGTTGTTGTTGTTTCTTATCCCCTGTGTAAAGATTACATGAATTCCATGAGTTCATGCTCCTCAAGCTGTTTTATGATGAGCAGCGGCCTCTCCCAAAGGTCCTGTAAATTGATTCTAATTAGGCAAATTAAAATTGATTCTAATTTGCCTTATTGTGCATAATTTTTCTTTTTTCTTCAACATGGCTCAATATCAACACATAAGTGAGAGCAGTCAAAAGTAGAACAACTAAATCCAAATATCTTTAAGATAGAGGTTGCTTTCATAGTACTTTAAAAAATAAAAGATTCTTTGGCCAGAAAAATTTTATTTTTGGAAATAAAATCTTTTGTACTTGTCTAGAAGAAGTTGGAAACTTCTCTGAAAATGAAATGTCTTTTACTTGTCTTTTACGAATTATCAACAGTGTTAAATTATCGTTGGTCAAATTAACAAGGTTATACTGTAAACACATGGTAATAAGACCAAATCCAAATGAATAAATAGTGTATGATGTGTTTCGGTAACAGCGTTGTTACCATCTTCAGACAAAAGTACTCCTGAAGATGGTAACAACGCTGTTACCGAAACGTCACACATTATTTATTTATTTGGATTTGGTCTTATTACCTTGTGTTTATAATCTACTAGCCGAATGACCCGGGCAACGCCCGTGTTTTACCTGATTGAATGTTTTTATTCAAATACTATTTGTCACAATTATAAATTGGCGCCTTAAATAAATGCATATATTAGTTAATAACTATAGCCTATGTGCTTTATCTGTCTATGTACTGTTGGCTTCCGTAGGCGTCTCTTACTGGGAAAAGGAAAGAGAGGATTCCATTCAGTTATTAACTAATATATGCATTTATTTAAGGAGCGACCCGCTCCAACACAATAGTTACAAAAACGAAAAAGCGAGTGGGGGGGGCAAAGGTGGCGTGATCATAGCCAACCAATAGGAGAGCGCCATTCCAAAAAAAAAGCAAACGGTGACAGAGATGAAAACTGAAGAATTAAGAGATGAAGAACGCATGACGCTCTTAACTGTATATAGAATTTATAATCTATAATCCAAATTGTGCCTTATCAAGGCTATACTGTACTTACAGATGAGAGAGTCCATCAGCGACATTGTTGGAAATGACTACTTCAGCAAAGCCCTTGATCTTCTCATTGGCAAGTATTCTGTCCAGGTTCTACAACACAGGTAAATACAATTAAAGAATATTCTCATGTAATTCTGGAGATCAAAATACAAGTTGCACCTTCTTGTTGGTGAACCTAAGAAATGCTGAATGAAACTAGTAGGCCAACATGATTGACAAAAAACCTACAAAAATATGACAGAAGTTAGGATAAGTAAAAACAAAATCACGTAGTTCCACTTTTAGTCATAGCTTTGAATTATGGCTGAAAAACTTAAAGTAACAAGACCACATCCAAATAAATAAATTATGCATGATGTATTTGTATCAACAACAACAATAGCCTTTATTGGGCACACGTGCCATACAGGATTCTCTCTGTAGGACAAAATAAATAAATAACAGATTAGCATCGTAGTTATATACAAGTATTGGGTATTGGCCTCGACCAATTATTGAGTTGGATCCGGTGTCTGTGCTAAATATTTTGATTGAGCTGATTTCCAGTATTTATAAAAAGCGAATGCAAAGGGTCTGGATTTTACGACTTTTGCCATTAAAACATAAGGCGAATTGCTATTATAGCCGGTCTCTTGACGAAGAATTTCTCTTTCTTCTTCCATTGCCGTGATGTATTTGTATCAATACTAATACCAAAATGTCACATAATTTAATTGTATGTGGTCTTGTTACCTTATGCTTCTGTTGTATATTTGCTATTAGCTGGGATCAGAATGTATATGATTGGCCCTACCAAAGGGGCCTCTATTAACTAATATATAGGAGAGAACCATACACACATCATTGTTCTCCTACAACATTAATTATTTACTTTGATAAAATACACATTTCCATGAGCTAATAGACACATAGAAAGTAGGGAACGATTGGTACATACCTCCTTGGCAAGCACAGCATCCGAAGACATTTTTGTATAGTCTCCTTGGAGCACAGAGCTAACGAGGCAGAGACCTTTCCCTATAATACACAAAATTTAAAAATTAAAACAGTATAGAGGTGTATGTGGATATGTGATGTGAAATTATTTTTTTTTTGCTTATCCCTAGTACACGTGGTACAGGCCATGATAATCATGGTGGGTAGAAGTAGGCGACTTCTTTCACTGTAAGTACACCACATGTCTGCACATGTGAAAATCAGTTCGATTTTGCACTTAAAATGTGCCAGAGCCTCGTTTGGTTACTTGCACTCGCTGGTGGGGTTGGAATTTTGCAAGAATCAGGGGCCATTGGAGCATTATTTTTTTAATAAGAAAAAGTGCCCAATGCGGGAAACAAACCAGGGTCGTAGCGGTCGAAAACCAACAGTTTAGACCATCCTTCCACCGACTCCCATGTGAAATCTTGGTGAAATTGGGGTTATTAAAATCTAAGTAAGACTGCTTGCATATCTTAGAACAGCTTGTTATGGAGGCACTGGCAAACATTCTCAAGACCCATCTTATGTTGTTGTTATTATCCCCTTGTGTAAAGTTTACATGAATTCCATGAGTCCATGTTCCTTGAGCTGACACGGAAAAGGTGTATCTTTCATTGATCATGACACTATGATCCAGGCACACTTTGGTAAAAGTATGACTTTGCCTCAAGGTAATAAGACCAAATCCAAATAAATAAATAGTGTGTGACGTTTCAGTAACAGTGTTGTTACCATCTTCAGACAAAAGTACTTTTGTCTATGTTTATAATCTATAATCCAAATTGTGCCTTATTATGACTTTGTCTGTAATTTGTTGCCGTTCCTAGAATGGAACATGGAAGCAGATGCCTTTGCTGCCGACTCTAACAAGAGTACTCAGCTCCTCCGTATCCCTGGAGATGGACCCTTGCTGAGGTCTATCAACTGTGTCAGTTGAACTCTTGAACTCACTTTAACTTTAAAGAGGTCTTTCTCCTCTTCTAACAATGCTGCTGTTGGTCCGCAACTGCTTATTCGTCAGAATTATTCTGCTTGTTTCACAGCTGGCCTTCATATCTGAAGGTCATTTCCCTATCCGCCACCCGGGGTTGTACCCTATAGCAGTCAGCTCTGCCGAGGGAGATCCATCTTATAACTGCCTATAGCCCATTTCAGCAGCAGGTGTAAGCTTTTATTGTTGCTGGTGGTAGCTTAATTGAAATATAGGTAAAAAGATACTTAAAACTGAGAAAAAAGTTGAGATAAAGGAGTTCAATTAATGAAAAAGCGCCTCCTGAACATGCGACTTAATATTGTGATAGCCCACTTCAATCTTTTGGAAAAAATGCATATTGAAAGTTTTCTTTTTTTTTTTTTTTTGGAAAAAATATTAATGTTCAGTAGGTTTTTTTTTTACAGATTGGATTACAATGGTTCATCAGTGAGTTGAATGCATTAACAGGAGGTGCTCTTTTCTTTAACACATACTCTCTCTCTCTGATCCAATTACTTACATATAAAATCAAACATATATATGGTGAAAAAAATAGTACAAATGTGAAATTGTACTGGGATAAGATGGATAAATTAAGAAAAAGGCATCTCCTTATCGTGCAACTGAAAGTTGCTGATAGCTTGCGCCATCTATCAGAATAAATATCAACTATTCCTTGATTTTTAATTATTCCAGAATCAACAAATAGTTGATATTTATTCCGATAGATGACGCAAGATATCAGCAACTTTCAGTTGCACGATAAGGAGATGCCTTTTTCTTAATTATATTTATAGGCAAACGCTATTTTCATTATTAACATTAACAAAGCCTTTTGGCTTATACACTTGGGCAAATTATTCTTAAAGTAAAAAAATAATTAAAATGTAGAGAGAGCAAAAAAATAAAGAAAAAAATAGATTTTCTAATTCTAAACTCTTTAGCCTTTAGCCAATTTTTCTGTAAATAGGAAAAATTCACACACACACACACAGTTGATATTTTTTTATAGAGGATAGGCGTCAGTAGCAACATTGAAATGTATGATCAGGAGACAGAATCCAAGCAAGCGCAGCTAAAATCATCAGCGGGCTTCGAGGATTCTGCCCAAATCGCATTGCCGAACTCGAATCCAACCTTCTTCCAGCAGAAAAATCTGCTTTTCAAAATTTATAACAAAAAAGATTAACTCTCCAAAAGAACATCTTACAGGAAAATTTATTAGAAATTGGGTCCTAAATCAAAGACTAAAATGCCCCACTCCTCTCAACCTAGCTCACAACTCTAATCTTTCAGACATCCCAATTAATCCCAAACACAGAACTTCCTATCCCCCACACACACTTGCAACAAACTCATCTGTTTCCCTCATCTACCAGCCAATCCCCACAAACATGAAACTCAGCCAGAATTACTTAAAGCTCTTGGCCTTCAATTCATTGAGGAAAATAGCTCCCTCTTCGACATCACAATTTACACTGACGATAGCCAACTTGAAACTGGACTGTCTGGCAGTGGAATTGCTATCTACAAAGATAAGATCCTGGAAAAATATCCCTTTCCCACCCTAGACACATTTCAGTTTATAAATCGGAACTCTCTGCAATAGATACGGCTCTAAAAGACATCAACATCAACTCGCCAAGTAAAATAATAATCTACTCTAACTCAAGAGAAGCCATTTATACCTTTCAAAGCTGCTTCTCCAGTCAAGAACCTCTCCTCAAGAGCATTGCTAAGTCTGTAAACCGACTCCCAGTCAACAGCTCTGTCACAGTGCAATGGCTTCCAGCTCTCGTTGGAATTCCTGGAAATGAGCTAGCAGACTGGCAAAGGCTGGAGCTCTTGGCCTACCTGAAGCAAGAGAATCTACCACCTAACTAGATGAAAGAGACCTCCTCCGTACCATCAAAACCCAATGCCTGCAGGAATTGAATTCTAATACTGCACATGACTGGTACAGAGCAGGAGGGACAAGCACCAGTTCTATCCTCCCAAGAGAACAACAGTCTTTGATTTGCAGACTTAAGTCTGGTCATTTACGGACAATGACTTTCCAGAATGGTTGCAAGGTTTTCCCACTATGTACTAAGTGAACTTCTCAACCTGCAACCCCAAAACACATTATTGACTGTGTTGACTCATCCATTGATGAGCTCTACTCTTCCCCGGCAGACACCATCAAAAGTCTCAAGCTTTACAAGCTTGATACCCTGATATGATTGAGTGGAGATAAGAAAGAAGAAGAAAGAAGAGATCAGAAGGGGCTATTTTCTTAAACTAAAATAAGCTATCTAACTTGTGTAAGATGCGGTTCTCTGTAGGTAATATTTAAAGTTAATAAATGCTTCATCTCCAACATTTGTTTCTTTGTATGTTCCACTTTGTTTATCAATACCTGCTGTATTCTGTTTTTATATGAAACAAATGGATTTTTACATCAGAATTTGGCCTTTTAAAAGTATGATTAACCAAATGGGTCTCTGGCACATTTGTAAGTGCAAAAGTCAAACTGCTTTTCACATATATGTGGTGCACTTAGAGTAAAAGCAGTCGCTAACTACCCACCATGATTATCATGGCCTGTATCACATGTACTAGGAATAAAAAAAAGTGTGATAGCAATGTACACTCATGGACAAAACTTATGGAAGTCATACCTTTTAGCATATATATCAATATTCAGGCAATAACTGAAAAATATTTGATATACAGTGACCTTTATTAAAGACACATGAGATAGCTAAGTGTGAACAAAATTGCCTCTGTCTCCTTTAAAAAAAAGAAATAGACAACCAGTGACATAAAAGACTTTCCACTTCCTTTTGTCCATAAGTGTATATTAAAAGCAAAAATTAGAATATTACCAGCTTTGAGTTGAGTTGCAAATCCAAGCAGCTTTTTGTGTTTTGGTACAAGATGGTCATTCAGTTTGCAGAGAATGAGAAGCTGAGGTCGATAGTTCTTTGTGTGAGGAGGACCTTCTTCCAGGCGGAGGAGACTGAATCTGGCAGCAGATAAGGCCAGACCACGGAGCCCATCACCCCATTCCTTCTCAGCACTGAGACAAACAAGTGGTCAATAATAATGCTAGCTGAACAAAATGTGGAGATTAATTTTCATTTTAGAACATCAATAATTAAGTTTAAAATATCAAATTCAAATTATTAAATGTTACTATCTTCAGACTAAAGATGGTAACTATATATATGTTTCCAAAAAATGGAAAATAATTTAATAATTTATATTTCATCACTTTACAAGTTTGAATGGAGGGTCAGTGGAAAGGTGATCTAAACTATTGGTTTTCGACCGCTACGAACCGGGATCAAATCCTGCATTAGGCACTTTTTTCTAATAAAAAAAAATGCTCCAATGGGCCCGATTCTTGCAAAAGTCCAACCCCACCAGCGAGTGCAAATAACCGAACGGGGCTCTGGCACATTTGTAAGTGCAAAGTCGAACTGCTTTTCACATGTGTAGACATGTGGTACACTTACAGTAAAAGCAGTCACCAACTTCTACCCATCATGATTATCATGGCCTGTACCACATGTACTAGGGATAATAATAATAATTTTTCAAAAGTTTGAATAGGAAGACAAACAATTTTTAACAGATCACATGGGTGGCACAAATAATCTTACTCCAACTTTCTCTATTCTGCAAGATCTTGTAATGAGTGTGGGAGATGGGCTAATGAGATCTAGGATCTGTTTGATATATTGTCAGTATTGGATCATTGGTCTTTTCCTTGCACCTCTGGTAGAACAGTAGAGGGAAAACAAGTTGAAGTCAATTGCAAGAGGATGTCTCAGGTGTCCTGACTCAATTATTATTTTTTTTTTTTTTAAAAAGGTAAAATATTTTAAATCAGAAAAATATTTTTATATTAGAGTGTCAAAAAAAAAAAAAAAACTAAATTTTGCAACCTCTTAACAAACTTGTTTTGGGAAATAAGATGTTATTAATTTGGCAAAGAATATTTCTGCTGTCTGCTCCTGACATTTGGCTCTCACAGAAGACAGCTGAACCTCTGGGAGGCTGTCTTCATTCTCTTTGAGCTGGACGACCAGGTTCTCCAGTCTGAGGGCCTTAAATTCCAGGTTCCAGTGGCCACATGACCTTTCTCCTGAGTGATAGCTACAGGCGACTGTTTGAGACTTCCCAATGATCCTCCTGCCCTAAAGCATTCTATGCATGCTTTTCTAGATGCAAACCATCTTTTGCCTGCGTCTACGGCAGAAAGATGTCAGCTCCATCCATCAGGCTAAATAATGCCCCTACCCATGTCACCAGCCAGACCACATATAGGACACTGGACTAAGCACAGTTGCAAAAGCATCCTATGGTTGGTGGCGCACTGGACCCAGGCCATCGATGTACCCCACTCCAACTCCTGGGCTGACCTATGTTGCAACTATTTCAGGACACAACACAGAAGCCGCAATCCAGCCCATGTGTCTGCCATCAATGCTTGGAGCCAACAACCATTTGACAACTAGGGGAACTTAATTGCAGGAGAACACCTATTGCACTGTGTCTTTAATAATTTCAGAAAACACTTCGCTAGTGTCACCTGGAGTATGTCAGCATTTAGAAGGAGTGATAGAGAGCATAATGATCAAGGAAACTGATCTGCTTCATTTAATGAACATCCGCTTAGATGATAACTGATGCTACTATCTGCTGATTTCTACATTTAATGAATCCTCAAAGAATCCAAGCTCTGACAGATGCACCAAGGAGTAGTAACTATCTTGACCCTTATGTTAAAAATATTCTGGGTCTACATGGTTATAAGCCTAAAGAACTACCTATGGCACACTAGAGGATTGTCAGTGCCATCCTTCTCAGATGTCTACATTCTCATTTGCTAATAATCACACCAATGTTAGACTTTGTTGTTATGTCAGACTTAACCGTTCTAGAAAAATGATTTTGATGGAACATTGCATGCGATTTGAAGAAGTCACCACTACTGTAATGGAAAAATGCCTCTGGCCATCATTTCCATCATCCTCACCATTATCGTAGGTCCCTTCCTGCACCACCTTGAGAATGAGAGAAGAGGGGATGTTCTGGCATAGTGCAAAGATATTCTCCCACTGATCTATAATAAATGTCATTCCTAGAGAGAGAGAGAGAGAAAACTAAGATAATCTTTAAGGACTTCAGGAAGGGTTGGTCTGAACTTCAAGAACAGGATGATGTGCAGTGCCTGGAAGGACCGCACCATTCTCCACTGGACATCTCGTGGTCAACTTTCTCCATCACAGTCCTGGGCTATGGGAAAATATCAGGCCATTAAACCTAAGCCCAAAAGGACCATCTGCTGGGCACCTTGAAAAGGGTGATATCCTTGTGGGCTCCATACATCTAAGAGGTATATTCATTTCTCTATTCAATTTGTTGTCTTATACAAACATACAGTACATGAGTGTTTTATTATCCCAATTACAAGGTCATGCTAATCATGGTGAGTAGGGTGTTGCAACTGCTTTTACTGTAAATGTACCGCATGTTTATACAAACACAAAGCAGTTTAATTTTGAATTTACAAAAGCCACAAATTGGTTACTTATACTAATGAGTGGGGTTGGGCTTTTGTACAAGAATAAGGGACCAAGTCTCAAGGTATGAATATGGTGCTGAATCTATACTTATATCTAGCACCTTTAAATAGTTTCTTTATATAACACTTCTTTTATTATCTTATTTTCTATTAATAAGGCACTATTTGGATTATAGATTATAAACACAAGGTAATAAGACCAAATCCAAATAAATAAATAATGTGTGACGTTTCGGTAACAGCGTTGTTACCATCTTCAGACAAAAGTATTGAATGAGAAATTTTACCACAGCATGTTTTTAAATAGTTCCTGTTATCAAGTGTGTAAAAACATGCTGTGGTAAAATTTTTCATTCAGTACTTTTGTCTGAAGATGGTAACAACGCTGTTACCGAAATGTCGCACACTATTTATTTATTTGGATTTGGTCTTATTACCTTGTGTTTAGTTTCTATTAGAGACTTTGATTCTGATTTTTATATTTGATCTTTTATTGTGGTGGTGGTGGTGTCTTGTCCAAAAATTGAGCTTGGTTTCCTGGAGATATGCTACGGAAATATCTTTATTTACGGGGCTGCTAACCAGAATGGATGATTTTGAAAACATGCTACATCGTGTGATGTTCTTACAGCAGTTTACTAAGCTCTGCCATTTTCTTCTGAGTTCCATTTAGATCTTTTATTGTAAAATATATGTTTTTATTGAAAACACTTGTAAATTTTTTTTTTTTCCCCAGTAATATTTTCATTTTTCTCTATTATTTCTGCCATTGCTCACTTTAATATTTTTAATTAAGGACCTTTTTATTTTTAGTCATTTAGTTTTTAAGGAAGAACAAGGGTCAGAAATCATCAGGAGTATTTTGTAAAAGGATCTTCTCATCATGCAACTGAAACTTGAGGAGGGCTTGCCCAATCTATTCTGCTGTCTGCATCATACAGGCCAACAGCTTGAAACATTATAGATTTTCAAAAATTGTTTTTTGGAAAAGAGTCTTTAAATTAAAAAAATTATATTTAGTTTAATATCCAAACCATCAATCCTCAAGCCATTAGCAACACTCAGTTAAACAATCAGAAGATGCTTTTCTCATCATTTTACTTTTAGTTTTTCTTCAATGTTTTTTAGACAGTTAAACCTGTCTATGGCGCCTTCTCTAAATAGCGCCTCCCTCTCAATAGCAACCAATTTTAAATACGTAGTACAATGTGAGATTTACATTAAAAGTGACCTGTCTATAGCACCCTATTTTGGTGAGTCCCAAGAGGGGGTGCTATAGACAGGTTTAACTGTATATGAAAATATATTCAAATCATGATGCTAGAGAGCTACAAGAGAGGGATTAAAATATATATATATATATATATATATATATATATAAAAATACCATGGAAGAGAAAACTCACCCACTGTATTCAATGTACTTGTAGATGATGCCAGCAATTGCCATGGAGATAAGGGCATAGTACCAACTGCTGATGAACATGGTGAGTAGGCAGAGTAGAACACCCAGGGATGAGACAGTCCTAGACAAAGCCATTTGGAAGATTTAGAAGAAAATTTTACAAAGTACAATATAACTAATTTCGATGAACAGCATTAGATTTAAGGTGAAAGAAATTTGCAGTTAGACCTTCATATATCTCTTCTTCTTTCTTATCTTCACTCAATCATATTAGTTTATCAAGCCTGTAGAGCTTGAGATATTTGGTGTCTTCTTCTTCTTCTTTCTTATCTCCACTCAATCACACTAAGGTATCAAGCTTCTAAAGCTTGAGATTTTTTATGGTGTCTGTCGGGGAAGAGTAGAGCTCATCAATGGATGAGTCAATACAGTCAATAATATGTCTTGGGGTTGCAGGCTGAGAATTGCACTTAGTACATAGTGGGAAAACCTTGCAACCATTCTGGAAAGTCATTGTCCGTAGATGACCAGACTTAAGTCTGGAAATCAAAGACTGTTGTTCTCTTGGGAGGACAGAACCGGTGCTTGTCCCTTCTGCTCTGTACCAGTCATGTGCAGCATCAGAGTAAAGGATATTTGGTGTAGTTGAGTGAAGTAGAATGCGTATGCTTTTGTCATTAAGACTGGGAGCACTACTCAGTAGCAGGACCCTATATCTAACTTCTGAGAGAATGTTTTGGTTGAAAGACTTCTCATGAAGGGCTTGACATGATAGTCTTTGATTAGAGACCGGATTTAGCCATTTTTTAGGCAGCCTTTAATAAGAGAGGCTATTGCATAAATATATGTTTTTAATTACAGTAAATTTTTAAACACTGTTTATATTACAATTTTTTAAAAAAGAAATTATCAGTAGAACAAGTATATATATTATTACAATCCAACTTCTTCAATACAACACCCCAAGCGACCATAATTTTTGGTTTAATTAAATAAAAAAAGACAGTGTTGAATTATAGTCTGTTAAGTAAATAGTAAATTTATATAGTGAAGACTGATGCAACATGTGGAGAAGATAAAAATAATCGGGTATAACACTAAATGGACAAAATATAAATAAGATATGCAGATGATACATATTTATTAGTGGGATCAAAACAGAGTCTGAAAGGACTAATTGAGACACTTGTTATACATGATTGTTTATTAACAGGTTTTAGATTCAGTACTGGCAATAGTAATAATGCTGTTACCAAAAGAACAGGTATAATTTATTTATTTGGTCTTGTTACTGTGTTTAATGTATGTTGTTGTTGTTTCTTATCCCCTTGTGTAAAGATTACACATATTCCATGAGTTCATGCTCCTCGAGCGACGGAATGGGGTGTAGCTTTCGTTGATTATGGCACCATGATCCAGGCACACTTTGGTGAAAGTCTGACTTTGCCTGTAGTTTGAGGCCATTCCTAACATGGAAGCAGATGCCTTTGCTGCCGACTCTAACATGAGTACAGACGCAGCTCCTCCGTATCACTGGAGTGGGACCCTTGCTGAGGTCCATCAACCGGGTCAGTTGAAGTCAGGATTTTTAAAGAGGTCTACTCCTCTTCTAACAATTTTGCTGTTGGTCCGTGACTGTTTATTCGTCAGAGTTATTCTGCTTGTTTTGCAGCTGGCCTTCATATCTGAAGGTCATTCCCCTATCCGCCACCTGGGGACGCGCCCTATAGCAGTCAGCTCTGCCAAGGGGTTTAATATTTGTAAGCTAGATATATGGAAATCTAACTGCATTTTAGGGTAATAGGTTTATTTTCACATAGCTTTGAGTAGAAAAGAGAAATATACCAATGGTAGCATTTGAACCGTGGTCTCCAATTGGGAGTCTTAAGAAGACTTTGAAGCACACAAGCCAAGTTGACGAACATGTAGCACATGAGGAAGAACCTGTAACATAACAAATTTACTTAGAAAATGAATTTTTCTTCAAAAGCCTGAAATATATTTTTTAATGGAACACATTGTTTATAAGTATATATTCTATACTTGTGGACAAAATTTAAGGAATTTTCATATTTTGATCTCGCCAGTCATCTATTTTTTTAAGGAGACAGAGGCAATTTTGTTCACACTTGGTTATCTAATGTGTCTTTAATAAAGATAACTGTGTATCAAATATCTTTCAGAGTTATTGTCTGAATCCCAATATACATGCTAAAAGGTACAACTTCCTTAAATTTTGTCCATGAGTGTATGTCTTAAAGTCCATATCAATATGCATTTCATTTAAAAATAATTATTTGATCAATGATTATAAATTAATTATCAATAATTCTGTCTTTTTTTTTTTTTTTGCTTATCTCTAGTACACGTGGTACAGGCCATGATAATCATGGTGGGTAGAAGTAGGTGACTGCTTTCACTGTAAGTGCACTGCATGTCTACACTTGTGAAAAGCAGTTCGACTTTTCACTTACAAATATGCCAGAGCCCCATTTGGTTACTTGCACTCGCTAGTGGGGTTGGACTTTTGCAAAAATCAGGGGCCATTTGAGCATTTTTTTTTTAATCAGAAAAAAGTGCCCAATGCAGGAATTAACCCAGGTCATAGTGGTCGAAAACCAATGGTTTAGACCATCCTTCCACCGATCCCATATTCTATTAATTATTCTGTCTCTTATTTAACTTAGGTGATAATAAGATCTAAGTGGGATTTAAAAGCATGACAATGAAAACACATAGATAAACTCACCTATGTAGCAAAGGAGGCACCTCTCCCAAATCACCTATGTAGCAAAGGAGGCACCTCTCCCAAATCACCTATGTAGCAAAGGAGGCACCTCTCCCAAATCACCTATGTAGCAAAGGAGGCACCTCTTCCAAATCACCTATGTAGCAAAGGAGGCACCTCTCCCAAATCACCTATGTAGCAAAGGAGGCACCTCTCCCAAATCACCTATGTAGCAAAGGAGGCACCTCTCCCAAATCACCTATGTAGCAAAGGAGGCACCTCTCCCTCTAAATAAGCATTAAAAAACACATTTTTTTTATCATCCCAATACAAATGGTAATGATAATGTGAAAGAATGCGCTACAACGCCAGTTTTGGCAAATTCAGACAAAATTCCAACCTGTAAACCATGGTTTTGGACCCTGGCCTTTACCAATAAACGGACAGCTGTAATGTGTTTTTAACCATCCTCCCGCAACTTTATGTTGTATTCTAATCTGTGGCTCTGCCACTTCACCAGTTTAAACACCTTTTTGGTCAATTCCATCGATTTCATTACTCCCCTCATAGGATAAAAACAAGATAATAAGACCACACACACAAATTCAAATAAATAAATACAGTTAAACCTGTCTATCGCACCCCTTCTCTTTAGCACTCTATTTTGGTGAGTCTCAAGAGGGGGCGCTATAGACAGGTTTAACTGTATTTATTTATTTGGATTTGTGTGTGTGGTCTTATTACCTTATTTTTTATAATCAATAATCAAAATTGTGTGCCTTCTCCCCTCATAGGATTTTTTCAAATTAAAGCTTCCCCTGTACTGATGAGGGCTATAGCCTGAAATCATGGTATACAAACAAGTTGGCTTTTGTCTGAATTTTCAAAAACTGGTGTTGTATCTCATTCTTTATCATCATCTTTATATTTTGCACTAGGGTGATAAACAAAGTGCATTATTTTTATGCATATTTGAAGAGGAGCTACCTCTTTTGCTACATGAATACCATCCTTCCGCAACTTGAGGTTGTACTCAAGCCTAAATATCAGCTATATATTAACAATAAGAAAGGCTTAAATATTATAAATATACCAAATTCAGAGAAAGACACACACATTAAGTTTATCAGTAATTTGGAAATTTACTGATATGAAAGTTATCCAATAATTATCCATAGTCAATGTCATTATGGTTTTTTTTTTTTTTTGTGAATGAAAATATCCTCTTTCTATATACACTCATCAACAAAACTTAAGGAAGTGGAAAGTCTTTGATGTTGCTGTCATCTTATTTTAATTTTTTAAGGAGACAGGTAATTTTGTTCTCACCTGGTTATATTGTGCGTCTTCAATAATGTTGTTGTTGTTGTTTCTTATCCCCTTTTGTAAAGATTACACAAATTCCATGAGTTCATGCTCCTCGAAGCGTCTTCAATAATAGTCACTGTATATCAAATATCTTTCAGAGTTATGGTCTGAATGCCGCTATACATGCTAAAAGGTACAACTTCCTTAAGTTTTGTCCATGAGTGTATGTACTATAGCTTGGTTGCTTATTATTCTTTAGCTGTATATAATTTTTTTGAATAATTATCGTCATGGTGACATCATTACTTTAATATCTTTATATAACCAACAACTGATTTTCCACATTACAATATTACTAAGTAGATTCCAACCTAAACCACATGTGTCAAAAGCAAATAAACTACTTGATAAGGCACAATTTGGATTATAGATTATAAACACAAGGTAATAAGATTAAATCCAAATAAATAAATAGTGTGTGACGTTTCGGTAATAGCGTTGTTACCATCTTCAGACAAAAGTACTGAATGAGAAATTTTACTACAGCATCAAGTGATAACAGTAACTATTTAAAACATGCTGTGGTAAAATGTCTCATTCAGTACTTTTGTTTGAAGATGGTAACAACGCTGTTACCGAAACATCACACACTATTTATTTATTTGGATTTGGTCTTAATACCTTGTACTTATACAACAATTATTATCATAATAATCCAAAAACTTACATGGTCAAAATGGGAGCGATATGGTCAAGATTGCCAATCAGGATTCCAATCTCGCAGATAAACAAGGTCAGGAGAAGAGCCCTAACAGGTTCGTTTCTCTTGCTGCTCTGGGCAAAGGGAGCCAGGAATGGGATGATGTTGTCCTGAGCAATGGCTTGCAACAGCCTGGGTGCCCCAGTGAGGGACTGGATCCCTGCTCCAGTGGTGGAGAGCAGAGAGCCCACCACAATCACCATGGGATGGGGCCAAGCCAACTCTGCTACTGCCAGGCCACCACCGATGCTCTTTCCAAACCTGAACATAATAAGTCATGAATTTAGTATAATAGGCAGCTTGAGGAGCATGGACTCATGCAATTTGTGTAATATTTTCACAAGGGGATAAGAAAAAAACAATATAGATAATATTTACGTGCTATTTACTATAGGTGCAATGTATGTCTGTACTGGCAGAAAGTGGTATGGCATTGGATTTATATGTTTCCAAAACTGCATTTAGTTACTTGCACTCACTGATGGGATTGGACTTGAACAAAAATTGGGGGCCATTGAAGCTTTTTTTTTTTTTTTTGTGTTCAATATGGGATTCAATCACACGATTTGGTTGTCAAAAATTGGCAGTGTGCATCATGCCACCAAACACACACTTTCACTAAATATCCTTTTAAAAGTTATTTGGACAACTAGAACCATTAGATAAACTGAAAATAGGCTTTTTTAAACTTGAAATTATATTTTATAAAACTTACTTATCCCTGATGAAGAGGTTGTTGAAGGAACAGCCAAAAAATATAACTCCAGAGAGATCTGAAAATAATGATTTAAAGGAAATACACAATTCAGAGAGTAGAAAATGGTGATTTACACAAATATAAAAGCAATTACAAATAAATATCATTATAAATCTCATATCAAGAGAGAGAGAGATAATAAACAAAATTAATATCCGAATAATATTTACCAGATATCATTACACACACAATTGCTGATGAAATGAACAATTACATAAACTTTTCCCAATCATATCAACTCTCTACTTTTTATTCTGATGTTTTGGCAACCTACTAACATTTTTCAAGGAAGATCATAGAACTTAAATGGCTCAGATTCAAAAATCACTTTATTAGGTACCGCTCAACAAGAGCAACCTAGTTTATGATAATTAAAACAATGAATAATATGTGAAGGTTATTCACATATTAAACAGAATGTTAACGCGGGATTCAATCCCGGTTCATGACTGTCGGGAATCGAGGGTGTTACCCACTCGTCCACCGACTTTTTTTTAATGGCTCAGATTTACTGATATTTGACCTGTAAAAACTTGTGAAAAGGTGAAAATGGTTTTCTGAAATGTGTGTGTGTCAAAATATAAAGTGAGAGACTGCTTTAAACATTGATTTCATATGTAAACAATCTTGTTATGTGTGGCTTCCTAAAAACACATACAACTTCACCTAACACAGAACTCAAATGTAATGAATCGAAGCATAATACATAAATTAATCCAGATGGAAATTTTGTAAGGAGGACATTGATGTAGTATAAAAATAGATCACCTCTCCCATCAAAACAAACACTAAAACTAAATTCCATCTATTGACAGTCTCTTCAATCTAGCAGACTCGAGTCAGTGACAAAGCCACAACATCGGGTAAGTTCTAGTGCTTGTTTTGATGGGAGAGGTGACCTTTATTTTTATAAATC